>CM031239.1:166999043-167702616 GCA_018340775.1 Taxus wallichiana var. yunnanensis
TGCCTTTCCCCTACCTTTGTTGTGATCAAATTGGAAGAATGAGAAGAATGCATGTTGTTGTCCTGGAGCTGAGAAAAGAAGACAGTTTTGATAGTCCCTTATAAGAATTATTTTGTAACCTTTCCCACTTTGAAGTGGATGAAATTGTAAATGTTTTGAAATGGAAAGATGTGGTATGGATTATGAAATTTGTAAAGTGAAATGTAAAAGAGTTATGCTCTGTATTCAGTTCTGTTATTAGAAAAGAAAGACATGTATTCTATATGTTGTATTTTGAAAATGTATATATGAAAGGAGTTGTAAAAGATTCATTGAATTAATGGAAGTTGTCTTACCTTGTTCAGAATGGCATTGTTATATTTAAATTTTGTATTTGAAATCCTTGGTTGGAAAATGGAAGAAAGGAATACGTATGAAGGAATTACATTACTTTGTCCTTTTGAAAATATGACAAAATTGGAAACTAGACTTTATATTTTAGCCATTAAATGGTTTGATTAAATCACTTAAATGTATTAGACTAGAATAGAAATGAATTTCCATATTTGGAAGATATAAAAAAATGATAAATAAATCCTTTAGAAATTGATCTCTGTTTTAAATTTTAATACTGCAAATACTTCCTCTAAAATGAATAGTTCAGACCTCCAAGCAAGAAATAACAATGAAACATTAAAATTGAACATGCCAGGGTATAGATGAGTTCAATTTGACAAAAAAACACTTAAAGAAATATTTTAAAACATTGCAAAATTGGGCCCAAACCTTTCACAGTCCTTTTGTTGTCAGAAGTTGTAAAAATTTGTATTGGAAATCAATTAAGAAAAATTACCTTCCAAATGCATCCTAAATCCTTCTTAGAATAATTCTCCATCTCTGTTTGGCATGTTGAGTGAAGGAGAAGATAAAATTGAACCAAATTTATAAGTTAAAATTTACCAGTTAGTTTTTAGAAATCCTGTAGGCATTTTTCTTAAATTGACCTCTTAAAATTTATCAAAATATATAATTAATGATTTATGTGCAAAGAGGGCGTTGAGAACTTCCAGAAAGTCCTTGTTTGCCCAAAAATGAGCTTTCTATCAAAAGTTATGGCCTTATGAAGATTTCTTCACTTGGTGGAAAAATTTGGGAAAAATTTCCTTGGCGGGCCCCGGCCCGAATTTTCCTAAAAACTTAAGAAATTTTTTTGGGAAAAATTTCCAATTTTTTCCTCGCCACCCCACCACCTCGTAGCCAATCAGAGGCTGCCATGTGGCATGATGAAGGGCGGAACTTTTCTAACTTAATAATTTAACGAAAATAGTTTTGGAAATTTTTAATAAATTTTACCGCAGCCCCACCAACCCGCAGCCAATCGGGTGCTGCCACGTGGCTCGATGGAGGCGCGGGAGGATTTTGGAACTTAACACTTTTTTTTTTATACTGGAAAATTTTCCTAAATTACCTCATGGCCCGCACTCCCCACCCCTGCATGCCTTGGAAAAATCAATTCCGTGGACGCGTGGGCCCGTGCGTGTAACTTATCCCTTCACCCTCCTTTGGAGAATTTTCTCAAACTTCTCCACTGCCGCCCTTCCCTCATTTTTCCCCACTTTGGCTTGGAGGGTGCCATGTGTCCCTGGCGGACCCGCGAGGCGGGAAAAAAAGTGGATTTTACCCCCGCGTGGAAAAATTTCAAAAGATCTACCCATGGCCCGCCAACCCGCCTTTTGGAAAATTTTCATCCCTAGGCCCGCAAGCCCGCTCTTGGGGAAAAAATTTCACCCCAAGGCCCATCGGCCCATAGCTTGAGTTTTATGAGGAATTAGGAGGACTTCTTTATATCAATGGAAAGGTGAGGAAATTTCCTATCCAATGAGAATGATTTAGGAAAAATTTGAATGCGTTAAGTGTGAGAAAAATCAAGTTGAAACTTTAAGCCTGTTAGAGAATGGGTATGGTGAGGATTTTTCCCTCTGAACCTGATTGAATCTTTAACCGAGTTCTAGGAGTGGGTAAGTAAGAATTTACTCTGATGATTTTTATATATGTATTCTTCTCCCCACTGTAATTTAACCCTGCTCTTGTCTTAGATCTTGTGGAATTAAATACCTTGGGTATTTAATTGTTTTGGTCCCTTAACCCTAAAGTTTTTAATCAGGGAATATTTAGCTAAAATGTCAATGTAATCAGTGATTAAACAAATCCCTAAGGAGTTTTGAGCTAGGTGTAGACTTATTACACTTGTTGCTTTATATTGTGGAATTAGTAATTATTATAATGGGAAAATTTATCAGTTGAATTTAATTGTCCTTGAGACTTTGGTCGTTAACACTTTTCAAAAAAAAAAATTATTCCATAATTTTCTAACTAAACCTAGGTTGTTCATAGGTCTTAAGTGGGTTATTTTAGTGAGTGTTACACTTGGTATCGAGCAAAGTGGTTCAAAAGCTTGGACCATTGGGCACACTAGAAAACTTGAGACATGAACTGTAAACCTAGCACACTTGTAAATCTAGAAAACAACCTTGTTTGAAAATTGAAAAAAAAGAAATAAGTATGAAGAAATATTGCATTACTCTATTCATTTGAACTACCAGAATTAAAATGATAATAAAATAATAAGTTGTTTGAGTTGTTGTGTTTGCTTAGTGGCATTTTTTTCTAAACCGGGTAACTAAGAATGTCAAATTAAATTGATGTTTGTGAACTTCTAGTGTAGTGGAAACTTGGCTCCCCTTGAAAATGTGTTGTTTTTACAAGTCCTAAATCTTGATTTAATTGTATGATGTGTTAAGCCATTTTGAGAACCTTCCTTATTAAATTTTTGGAATGATAAGTAATATAGTGTGATTCTTGTGGTTGGACAATAGTGGTTGTGTTCTGGGTTGAGAAGAGTTAATTAGAAGCTTTTAGAGCTTCCTTCCTTCAGTGGTTAGGAAAGTTGGTTTGGTTGTTAGTTTTTCATTTTGTTACCCATATGGGAGAGTGGACATTAAGTTTGAGTGTCATTTTGGACCCAATCTATGCATGTGTCCTTAGAACTGACCTTGAGGCGAGTACCCCTATTAGCAGGCCATGAAGGGCTGTGAAGTGAATGTGGTGTTAAATTTTATGTTTTACATTCGTAATCTTGTGTTATTTTATCATGGACTAGCATCTTATTTTATGATTGGATTGAGAAGCTCTGAGGCTCTTTTAGTTATTTTTATTTTTGTGAGAATTTTCAGACTTTGCAATGTGGCTACTTAGCTGATTTCTTGATTGTAGACATTTCTTGGATTTTATTTTGATTGGTGACTCAGAGCTCATTATGTTGTTGGCTATTTAGATAAATGTTACATGGTTCCTTCTTGCATGATGATGAGCTGGTTCTATGCTTCTTGTATGGTG
Source organism: Taxus wallichiana var. yunnanensis (assembly GCA_018340775.1). NCBI lineage: Eukaryota > Viridiplantae > Streptophyta > Pinopsida > Cupressales > Taxaceae > Taxus > Taxus wallichiana. Next base: position 167,002,419 of record CM031239.1, read on the forward strand.
ACATTTGTCATATGGGGGTACACCCTGGGTGTCTTGAATTTCCTCTTAGGTGCTTAAAGTTATGCCTTGGTTTTGGATGCACGAAACCTTGAGGGTGTCTAGGATCTTAGAGTGAATTTCTCATTGCTGAACTTGCTAGTTAGAAAGTTTGTTGTGTAGTGTGGTCTAGATGGTAGTCTAAAAGTGGTAGTGGTGGTTCTATTACAATCTGGTAAGAGCTTGACCCTCATCGGAGTAGAAGTGTTTTATTATGGGCTTTTATATTTTGTTAGGATTGGATTTCCCTTTTGGTTGACTGTAAATGTTAGTGGAAAAGTGTTTGTGTTGATAATGACTTTTCATCGATGGCATGTTAAATTGTATCATGGGTTCCTGGTTGCATCAAAGAAAGTTTTGACTCATGGAATGTATGCATCTTGGTAATTATGGATAGATTTAAGCCCTTTTAGGCAGTGTGTTTAACTAAGTATACTTGTTTTCTCTCTTGACTTATAAATCAGTCTACCCTTGCCTTAAATTTCCTTTACTAGGAATAACATTCTATGACCTATTAATCTTTGGGTTACTTGGAAACACTAATGGATGCTTTGGGTCTTTTGGACCTTTCTCTTAGAAATGTTAGTTTGGTAGATATTAATAGTTAATCTCGGTGGTGCTTATATTGTACTTCCTCTTTAAAAAGAAACTTTAACTCTTGGTTGTAAAGTCCATGTTTTGGTAAATTAGTTGGTTGCCCTATTGCATTTGATGCTTTCTAGTGTGGATGTGGTGTCCTTGGAGTAAAGTTGCATTGTCATCAGGTTGCTTGGTTGGTGGTATCTTGTGGGGACATGAGAATTGATTGGAAAACCTTCCTTATTTATTAAGGGAGTAAAATGTTACCATATTAAACAACAAAAATTGTTAAACCTTAATAGATTCGTGGAAAAGTAAGATTATACCTCTTTAATGAGCCTTTATTGAAAATGTTTTTTATGAGACTTGTGAAGACCCACTAAGAATGTCTAATGATGCTGAAATTATTCGGTAAATCTTTGAAATCTTGGTGTGATTCATGTTGGTTCATTATTTCCTAGTTCTTACAAAAATTAATGATGTGATTTCTATGACGAATGTCTCTTTTTCCTTTAGAATTAAAAATGTGGTGTGTTGATTTATATCTCTTTCCCATAAAAGTAATTATGTGATATATTTGAACCTTCCTTCTCATTAAAATTTGATTGATAAGACGACTCAACCAAAACACCATAAAACTATAATTAAGGAGATTTGACCTTGGAACTTAACAAAAAAATGGAGCATAGAAAAAGGGAAGTGATCCTTGTTATACCCTTGGTAGATTAATAGAAGAAATAAAAACCATCTAGAAGAATAGAAAGGAAACCTTGTCCATCTACCTTCCTTATGAGTAAAATAAATTCTCTCTTCCTATATAGAATGGCGAGACATCATACTCACCTTAGTGGTTCTCTTTATAATATAAACTCGTGATGTCATAATAGGAGGAAGTTTAATTAAGAAAACTTGAGAAGGAATGTGCTTAGCAAACAAAACTACAACTTTTGACTTAATTAGTTGAGTTATAAAATAAGTAAGATTTATGTGTATTGAGTGCAATGTTTAGTTGAACTTGTAGTTCTATCACCTACCTAAAATTGTGAAACACCTGGTGGATAGTAATGTGTTCTAGTTGCTTAGTACTTTCTTATTCATAGATGTATGTGCCTTTCTTGTGGGAGTTTTGGGTCATCATACCCTTATCATCCCATAGCTCGATGAGTGTGAGTTGTGGTCTTTTGGATTGAAACTTATCTCTTGTTTAAGAAGCAACCTCCTTGCGTGTTGTCTCATCCTTGGAGACCTAAGTTATTGTAATTTTCAAAATAAATATAAAATAAGTGTTATTTTATTCATATTTTCTTGGGTCACATTGTTATTGTTGCCCATTTTCCATTAGGATGGAAAGCACAAGATGATATTATTCTCTTTTGATACGATGCACCCTTGGGTTGTAATTGGACCTCGTGTTACTTATTCTTCTCCCTAGTGACCTTGAGTGGTCCTTGGTGTTCTTGTGCTCTCTTTATGGTTATTTTGAGCTTGAGTAGGAAATAAGATAAATAAATCCCATTGTGTTATAATGTATGGTACTTGTATTGATATGTTAGTTGCTAGGGGAGATATAAATATATATATATATATATATATATATATATATATATATTATTTTGCTAAATGGTTGACTTCTTTAGATTTGGTTGATATGGTGTGTTTGATTCTTAAAACAAAAGTGTAAAAATCATACTATAGGAAAATTGTGGTCTTGACTTTGCTTGTATTACCATGAAAAGTTAATTGTACCCTCTCGAGTTATAGAAGTGATTTCCTTAAATAGTTCCTTGATTTTAAATGTTTTGTTGATTTAAGTGTCATTGTTAATTCACCTCATCATGTGTGATCCTCAAATTGTGGGACCTTGAGTAGAATTATTCCTCGTGCAAATTAGGTCATAGTTGATTTGTTTGCTAGCCTTGTCTAGACAACGAACCTTGAAATCATGGCTTAAATGTGTAGAAACCTTAACTTTTATTAATGTAGTATGTTGTATTCCTTGGGAAACTATGTAGTCATCTCAAGTTTATGGAAATTCTCCCTATTATTCCTCTACTTGGTGGTTACTCTTGAGAATATTTTGAACTATTCATGTTATATTGCTATGTGTTGTATCTTGGTTGATAGTGTAAAGTTACTCTCTAGATTTAAATAACGTAGCCTTACATGCAGAAAGTTTAGAACTCATCCCTTACAATCTCCCTTCTCCTTGCTGAATTGCATTAGACCAAACTTGCATTCTTTGGACCCACACTTGCTTGAAGCAAGAAATCCCATAATGGGAGTGATCCTTTTTATGTTGCATTTGTTCCTATCTCTCCTTCTTGTGACTTCCAAGAGGAAGTAGAGTCTAAGGGGAGGGGGATGTAATGCCCACTTCCCTTTGACATCTTTTGATACTGATCATGGAACTATAGAATATATGATGGACATTTTTATAGTTTTGATTTAGTATGATGTTAGATGTGAGACCATGGATTATTGTTGACTTTGATTTTATAGGATGCATGATGATTATTAGAGACACTTTATACATTGATGTTGGTATACTATTTGACATGGTTATATTATAGATGTTGTTCGGACATGTGATATTTGATATTTTGAGTAAACCTAGAAAATGGAAATTATTTGATGATGATATAGTTGTTGATTAAATTACAAATGATATAGTTGTTACTTTGATGTTGTTGTGATTCATTTATATAGATGATTTTGGAATTATATTTATATTCATTTTGGATGTTCTGATATGGCCATGAGGCCGAAGGAGGTATTTGTGTTTTGTAGGTTAAAATATCACAACAAACATCGGGGATTGGAGACCAACCACATTGGAATTCTAGATGAATTCAACAAGGTCACCATGGCAATCTGTATTTGTTTGTGTATGTTCATTTGTGTTAGGGATTCCCATGGGGGGATCACCTTTGAATGTGACCAAGGGGATTTGTGTATTTTATTAATGTGGTTCCTTTTTATTATTGTTTTCATGTGTTTATTTTGTGATGCATTTACCCCTTTCATTATTCTTTTAATTGTGGAGAATTAATGTGAGTAATCATATTGTTAAAATAAATTAATTAATCAAATTTGGGATATAAGAAAGTAATTATAGAAGTTGTTGGCTCTTGTATTAAATGTGGTAAGTGATGTGCAAGTAATGTGTAAGAATGTGTAAGTGATGTGTAAGTATGTGTAAGAGTTGTGTAAGTCAAATTTTGGAGTATGAAACACTCCACCTCCTTGGAAATCCGAATTTTTCCTTGGAGGCTGATTTTGGAGGCTTGTGGGACAAGTTAGACTTATCCCATACCTCTTAAATTTGCATACCAACCTTACCTATGGTTAGAGGGTTGATTTTATACTTTTATAATGCATTTTGGGAAGACAAATTGTAAGTTTTAATTGCACTCTTCTTACATCTTATTAAATTTAGTCCTTTAGGGTGTGGGATTTTGGAGTGTGTAAGTTTATCATCATATTATTCACCCACCTCTTTATTGTGCTTTGGAGAATGAAATTGACTTTTTTGTTGGATTTGAGGATGTGTGATGTGGCATCCTACATGGATCCACCTCATCCTCTTTTGTTCCCTCTTATATAAAATTGAAACTCTTTGCTTTGTTTTGAGGGGTTGAACTTTTGGAATGCTTATTTGGGGTGAATTTTCCTTGGCTGTTTGGAGATCTTGTTGATTTGGAGGAGATTGGAGAGCATTTTCTTACTTGAGAATTGCTAATTTTGGGATTGTATTTTGACATTGAAAGCTTGTTGTTTTGGAACAAAATCTACCATGGAGAGGTAGGAGCTTAGCTCTTCATTTATGCTTTTATTTCTTTTTATGTTTGTGTGAATGGTGAATGTTTTGTGTGTTTGTTGGCTGGTTGGGTAGAATACCTAGGAATGGTGTAGGAGAAGGCTATGGGGAATCCATGTGGGGGCATAAGGGAATGTTAGTGGCATCATAATTCTTGTGGAGGGAGTTTGGGATTGGGATCCACCATGGAAAAGAAATAGCTTGCATTTCTTACTTTGTGGGGGCATAAGGAAAATTGTGGGGGCATAAGGAGGGATTGTGGGGGTATAAGGATATGTGTGATGAATTATATTGGTTTTGTTACAGGTGGATGCCCAATTCCCATTGGGAGGCATAAACAACTTCCCCCATAGCTCTTGCTCCTTTGGCTTGCATGATGAAGCCTGAGTTCTATCTTAATGTTTCAATGCAGTTGTAAACTATTGTTTTGTTTGGATTGTGTTTTTAATTTGAAATGTGCATGTTGAAAGATTGTTGTGTGGTTGTGGAAGCCTGTTGTTGCCATGAGTTGAAATACATTTCTTATTACATTGTGGTTGGGGCTCGGGGGCCAATGAAGAAGGATGGCTTCTCCTCTTCATTGGATGTCTTGGTTGGGTGGAGAGCGTTGCCTTTCCCCTACCTTTGTTGTGATCAAATTAGAAGAATGAGAAGAATGCATGTTGTTGTCTTGGAGCTGAGAAAAGAAGACATTTTTTGACAGTCCCTTATGAGAATTATTTTGTAACCTTTCCCACTTTGAAGTGGATGAAATTGTAAATGTTTTGAAATGGAAAGATGTGGTATGGATTATGAAATTTGTAAAGTGAAATGTAAAAGAGTTATGCTCTGTATTCAGTTCTGTTATTAGAAAAGAAAGACATGTATTCTATATGTTGTGTTTTGAAAATATATATATGAAAGGAGTTGTAAAAGATTCATTGAATTAATGGAAGTTGTCTTACCTTGTTCAGAATGACATTATTATATTTAAATTCTGTATTTGAAATCCTTGGTTGGAAAATGGAAGAAAGGAATACGTATGAAGGAATTGCCTTACTTTGTCCTTTTGAAAATATGATAAAATTGAAACTAGACTTTATATTTTAGCCATTAAATGGTTTGATTAAATCATTTAAATGTATTAGACTTGAATAGAAATGAATGTCCATATTTGGAAGATATAAAAAAAATGATAAATAAATCCTTTAAAAATTGATCTCTCTTTTTAAATTTTAATACTAGCAAATACTTCCTCTAAAGTGAATAGTTCGGACCTCCAAGCAAGAAATAACAATGAAACGTTAAAATTGAACACACCATGGTATAAGATGAGCTCAATTTGAAAAAAAACACTTAAATAAATATTTTAAAACATTAAAAAATTGGGCCCAAACCTTTCACAGTCCTTTTGCTGTCAGAAGTTGTAAAAATTTGTATTGGAAATTGATTAAGAAAAATTACCTTCCAAATGCATCCTAAATCCTTCTTAGAATAATTCTCCATCTCTGTTGGGCATGTTGAGTGAAGGATAAGATCACATTGAACCAAATTTATAAGTTAAAATTTAACAGTTGGCTTTTAGAAAGCCTACAGGTTGTTTTCTTAAAATTGACCTCTTAAAATTTATCAAAATCTAAAATTAATGATTCTTGTGCAAAGAGGGCATCGAGAGATTTCCAGAAAGTCCTCGTTTTCCCAAAATGAGATTTCTATCAAACTTTATGGCCTTCTGAAGTTTTCTTCACTTGGTGGAAAATTTGGAAAAATTCCTGAAGAAAGCCGCTGCCCAAATTTTCCCTTAAAAACTTAAGAAAAGTTTTTGGGAAAAATTTCCAATTTTCCCCGTTAGCCCGCAACCAATCGGAGGAAGCCACGTGGCATGGCATGGAGGGGAAAAATTTTCTAACTTAATAATTTCATGAAAATAGTTTTGGAATTTTTTATAAATTTCATCGCAACCCGCCAACCTTTAGCCAAATCGGATCTGTCGCCACGTGGCTCAGACGGAGGTGCGGGAAGATTTTAGAAGTTAACACCTTTTTTTTTCTATGGAGAAAAATTTCCTAAATTACCTCCATGGCCCACACTCCCACCCCTACCTTGGAAAAATAAATTCCGTAGACACGCGCGGGCTCGTGCATGTAACTTATCCCTTTCACCCTCCTTTGGTGATTTTCTCAAACTTCTCCACCGCCCCGCCCTTCCCTCGTTTTTCCCGCTTTGGCTTGGAGGGTGCCATATGTCCCTGGCGGACTGCGGGTGAAAAAGTGGATTTTACCCCCGCGGGAAAATTTCAAAATATCTCCCCGTGGCCCACCAACCCGCCTTTTGGAAAATTTTCATCCCTAGGCCCGCTCTTGGGGAAAATTTTCACCCCAAGGCCCGTTGACCCATAACTTGAGTTTTATGAGGAGTTAGGAGGACTTCTTTATATCAATGGAAAGGTGAGGAAATTTTCTATCCAATGGAAATGATTTAGGAAAATTTTGAATGTGTTAAGTGTGAGAAAAATAAAGTTAAAACTTTAATCTCTGTTAGAGAATGGGTATGGTGAGGATTTTTCCCTCGAACCGATTGAATCTTTAACCGAGTTCGGGAGTGGATAAGGAATAATTTACTTGAAGATTTTTATATATGTATTATTATCCCACCTTTGTAATTTAACCCTACTCTTGTCTTAGATCTTGTGGACTTAAATACCTTGGGTATTTAATTGTTTTGGTCCCTTAACCCTAAGGTTTTTAAGCGGGAATATTTAGCTAAAATGTCAATGGAATAAGTGATTAAAAAATCCCTAAGGAGTTTTGAGCTAGGTGTGGAATTATTACACTTGTTTCTTTATATTTTGGAATTAGTAATTATTATAATGGGAAAAGTTATCGGTTGAATTTAATTGTCCTTGAGACTTTGGTCGTTAACACTTTAAAAAAATTATTCCATAATTTTCTAACTATACCTAGGTTGTTCATAGGTCTCAAGTGGATTGCTTTAGTGGGCATTACAACATGGGTGGTCCCAATCTTCTAAAAAATCAAAATAATTTGAAAATACAAAAAAATGAGAAAGCATTAAAAATTTATGAAAACAAAATCAATGGTACAAAGATCAAACATTGCGTAATCGTGTATTGTGTACGAGATAGATGTTCTTTTCTTCCTTCCTTTCATATTCCTATACAAGTCATCCACCATTTTCATTCCTTCGATGTTATTATGGTTAGCCTATTCACATGCATTTTTGACATTTATCTCTATGGTATATGTTTGACCCTGGTATTTTATCACCTTGGTAAATTAAAGAACTTCTGATCTCTTAGAGATCTTATCACAATTCTCATCTAATAAACTTGTTGTGAAGAACTTTTGGACATATTTTTGACACTAGCCAATGTCATCATCACAATCACTTCCACATCCTTCCATCAAGCCATCAGTGATTCTTAACCCCTTGTCAAACAAGAGAGATGAAATAAGTTTTCAATAAACAAAAAAGAATCAAAATCAATCAATCAACGAAGCAAAATCTACAAAGAAAAAGTAAATTTATATATAACTCTCTCTTAGGGTATTTCCAATAATCTCTACTGGGCCAATGGACACCTAGCTTGTAGTAGATAAATGTTTTGATTCAAATCAAATGCATCTCCGTCAGGGCTATGGACGCCTTTGCTGCAACGGGAAAATGTACGGCTCTCCTTCCACAATCCATTCAAAAATCACCTTTTAAAATAAATCATTCCTACACATTGGTGGTGTCTTCACTTGTTGTATATCAACTCTTCCCTTTAAAATATAATTAATTTCCATGAGCACACATTGGATCTCTATGATGAAATAGGATTATTATGTTACCAAGTGTTGCTATTTGGACCTTGTTCAAACTCTTACTTTAGCACATGTATTATCTCATGATTTGTGCCTTGGGCTAATCACTTTTTCATCCACTCCCTTCTAAATCTTTTCATAGCATCCTCTATTCTTTGGAATCATTTAGAACATCCATGTGTATATGATGTCCTCTTTTCCATGTTTGCAGACACTTTTGTCCCCTTTTAATAAGACAATCTTCTACTTCCTTTCTATCATGTGTTTCTTGGCCACTTACGCTGGGGGCATCCTTACTCCCTCATGATTGAACCTATTTTATATTGGTCGTGATCCCCCTTCTACATGTGAAGATTTTGTCTTTGAATACTCCCACCTAATTTTTCGGGCATAACGCATATTCACTTTCTCATACCCATGGAATTCTACCCTTGTACACCCCATCTATCACTTGGGGCATCCATTCTTCTTTGTCTTCTTGCACATATTTTGAAAAAATTTAAAATAAAAACATTCAAATATGTTTCTAAAAAAATAAAAAAATAAAAACCATTCTACAAAACGTCACTCTTTGGTTCTTGCCTATTCTTGTGTGTGACTCGTGGATCATCTTGATCTACCTCCATTAACAAATATGGTTTGCTTACGATGTTTATACTTTGGGGAAAATGAGTTGCTTGATATTGTTTCATAGTGCACGATTTCTTTTCATAGGACCGAAGTGTCCTCTTTTATTCCCCTTGCATGTATCCTTTCTTAGGTACCATCTTTTAACTCTTGTCATTAATTTTTATAGGTTGGAATCAAAGCTTAATAAACAAAATTGCATTATGTTTCTCTCGTTAGGTTAGCTTGTTTAATTTTTCATTGCATTGCATTATGTATGTTACAGGAGTTAGGAATATTTTACTTTCTTGTATTGCATTGCATTTTGTATGTTTCATTGAGTTGGTGTTTTTCAAAGAATGGAAAATTGTTCGTATTATGGATTTTCATGTCATTCTACACTTTTGTCATATACTTATATTTTTAATAAGGACTGATGATGTAGATCACTGGAAATATGATGACACAAAATTTGTTTAAAGACACTGGATGAAAGCTAGTTATTTTCTCTCCATCTTCATTCTTCTTCTATATCATTCTCATATCAACATTATTCTTTTGATTCACTTGGGGCATCCTTCCCCTCCTCATTCTTCTATCAAATTCCTTCATCTTTTTAATCGTTGATCACCCTCTTTCATCACCCCCATCGAAGCTTGAGGGGGCATCCTTCATTCTATTAATTTTTCTTCCATACCTTCAAAAAATTTATTTGTTTATACTTGTCTACTATCTTTGAAGTGGTGTCACTTATACCACACTAAAGAGGGGCAAATGTAGACACCTAAAATCCACTAATGAAGTTTTAATGTTAAGACTGCACTAATTATCCTCCTTTCCGTCATTCTCGTAATAATTAGCACTTCTACGATAATTAGCTAACATTCCTCTTCATATTTGTTAATTAACAACCTTTTGTTAATTAATTAGCCTTCTTATCATTCAGGATGCCGATTAAATGACATTTCGTTAATTAATGTCCACTTCTACCTAGGTCAATTAATTATTCTTAATTAATTACGACCGCTAGCCTAAATCAATAAATTACCATTTATTGACCCATTTTCCTCTATTACATCTCTCAAAATCACACTAATCGGCCTCTAATCAACTTCTATAAGCTTTCCTCTATCTATTAATTAATCACCCTTGATTAATTAAAACACCCCTCAACTCCCATGAGTCACTAATGACTTATTAATCTCTTCTAAATCATGATTACTTTATCTAAAGCAACCTTATCCATTCCTAATCTTGTTTTACCCTTATCCCACATGCACCAAGTTGCACATCTCTCTCCAACATTTAGGTTATATAAAGAACCCTCCTCCTTCCTTCTAAAGACACACCTTTGCATGCTTATAACATAAACTATAGGAATTTTCATCTTTGAGCATCTTCCATTAGTGTTGAGCTAGGTATCTTCATATTGCATTTCATCCCTCCAAGATTTTAAGATCAAGGAGGTATTGTAGCCAAGTCTTGATTGAGATCCATTCTCAAACCCTTGGGATCAAACAAACTATCACATTTTGATAGCTAAGGATCTACATAGGTCCATCTCTTGTTTAGCTTTCAAAGAGTAGAGGATAAATGTTTAGCATGTTAGTTTGAGTTTCCTTCAAATTTATAATGCATAGTGTTGATATTTACTCTCTTTAAGCTCTTAGCATGATGATCTAGGTATAGTTTAGCTTTGTTTTGGAACTATTAGGTGTTAGTTTCAATTCTCTTTACTTAGCTAACTAATACATGGATACATTTGACACCTATAATATGGTATGCTTTATGTATATTTTCAAAATTTCCACATTTTGATCATCAATATTAGATGTTCTTAGCCATAAGGTATTCATATTAGGTCTCATCTTAATTAATTTCTTCAACGTAATAAATAATTGACATCTTTGTGTATCATTTAATTTCTCAAAGTATTTTTCCTAAATTCCTATAAATTTTCTTCTCGCATTTCTTTCAGACATTTTGTTAGGCATTGGTTTTATAATGTTTTCATCAATTTAAATTAAGTGAATGGGTTTTCTATGCAAAATGGAAGGAGGTGTTCCTAGAGGTAAAGATTCATTAGCAAGGTTACTTTCTTCATTCGGTGTTTCCATGAAAATTTCATAATTAACATTTGAATTCTCATATAAAGGTTCAATATAATCATTCATATTAAATTTTTATCCATAACAACATTATCATTCAATAAATTATACAAAATCATTGCAAAATAATTATTCTTCTCATTTTCGTTATGTATTTCATCATCATTTTCTAAAACATCAGAAAAATTTGACATAGATGTACCTTGCCCTCCACGAATTTTTTGCATCCGCTTCACTTTCTTTATTATAATCTCTTTTAATTTCTCTGGTGTCTTGTTCTTGACCTTATTTGTGTCCTTACGTCAACTTTTATCCCCGATGATTAGTGGAATATAGATAGTGTGGTAGAGGACAACCTCAACTACTAAAAATTTGTACATGAATGTGTAGAGCAGACATAATGGAAGTAGGAATCCCATGAAAGAGGTAGAGAAGGACGTTGGAGGGAAGGGAATATATAAAAAGGAAATGCATGTGCATTATAACGCATACACGTTTTCTTTTCCCATTTTCCAAGTCAAATCCCTTGGCTTGGATCCGGTTTGGATCCCAAGCTTGAGGCATGGACCTATTAAAACACAAAAAACAACATGTTTTTAACAAAAAATGCTAAAATGTGTCTTCTTCCATAATAAATCCCACAAAAATGATCAACAAATTTATTAAAAAATTGACTACGAGGTCAAATAAACTTTCTTCTTTCTAAATATATGATTTTTCAATTTTTCTGACTAGTATAAGGTTTCCATACTTATTATTTTCTAACTATGTCTTTTTATAGCTCTTTTTTGAATTTATTCACATATGTCATTCAGATTTTATCTTTTGTTTCACTCATCCAAATTGAATAACAATTATATAGTCACAACTAAGAGAAATTCTATACATACTTAAAAAATATAATTTTTGATATTTTTTGAGGTAGTTAGGGGAGGGGCACAATCAGTTATCCCTTATTTTTAAAAATTTAAAATATTTATACTTGAAAAATCATAAAAATAAATACTCACTAAAAATTATATCACAAACTAGATGCTCCTATCTATCTTTCTACCAAAGGGTTTTCAAAAATACTAAATAGTGCTAAAAAAATGGGGTGCTAGGTTGTGGAGCCTTTTTCATGTGTGAAAGTGTTGAAGATGTACACTAAGAGTAATGTACACTTTTCGTGTATCCTTTCGGGGTCCGGGTCGGGCGGCCCTCGAGTGGGTCCAGGGCAAGGCCCGTCCCAGAAGCAGGGGTTCGGGGACGCAACCCCGAATTTTTTTTTGGCCTCGAAAAATGCACGACATATCGGGAAATGTGCTCTTCTCATATGGCAAGTTTTTTGACCCATAGGTTTATGGGACGAGTTTTTCCCATGGCTTTGATACCACGGTTTTGTAAAGCGCTGAAGCAGCTTGTCTATTTATATGGTCTTATGCATATGATAGATGTACAAGCAAATGTATTGTAGACGTGTTTTGAATTCGTGTGTGAATTTTCAGAGTTTGTTGAGCATAGCTCCAAACGGATCTGGGTATTGTATTGAGAGAGCGATGGCTTGTAATAAAATCTGAGTAAGTGATTCTTGGTGGACGTAGCCCAAATTGGGTGAAGCATGTTAAATCTTGTCTCTCTGTGTTGTGTTATTTATTCTGCACTTTTATTTGAGATATGTAATAATTTCGCATATTAGTTTCTATCATTGCGATTCTGCAAGGGATTATCCCGCATATTTTATCCCTTATTTCCTAACATGGGGGGCACGACCGATGTCTATTATGTGTTTTTACAAAAATAGGAGCACCTATTGGAATTTTAGATCTTTAACCCACTTACACTTAACCATTTTGTTATAAAAATAGTAGTTTATAAACTAGACTCAAAATGCTACAATTCATGTTCTTATAATATCTTCAAATTTTGAGTGTAACTATTTCAAATAATTCATACAAGTTGAAGATTTTTATTTTTTCATAAAAATGTCCACTTAAGACCCCTCCCCTCCCCACATTTTCATACACTTACCCACTAGTAAACTCAATAGGTATAAATTTTGACCAAATTCATGGATGGTTAGATAACTTTATCAGTCATAGTAAATTGCTATCAAACTTAGCTCCTACAAGGAAAATGAGGTGTCTTTTATTTATATTTATCATACTAAATAGTTAAAATATTTAGCTCCTTATTCTCCACCCTCCCTCCACCATTCTCTCACCCACTGCTTCCCTTTCTCCTCCCACCTCTCCCTCCTTTGCTTCCTTGTCCCCATCTCCCACCCCGCCTCTCATCTTTTTCATCCTCTTCCATCCTTGCATCTCTTCACCCGCCCCATTCCCCTCCCCTATCCCTCCCTCCCTCTTCTTCACCTCTTTCCCCGCGCCTCGTTCTTGTGCCCATTCTTATTCCATACCCCCTCTCTCCATCCCTATCCCCATTCCCCTCACTCTTCTCTACTTCCTGTCATTTCCCTTGGCCTTATCCTCTCCTCCAAGCAAACGTCATGTTGGTCCTTTCCCTACAAGATCACTTCAAAGCAAAATGCCCAATGTGACTCTTTTTTATCACACTCTCTCATCTCCTCCTTCCATTGGATATGGGGAGGATTTTTTGAGCTTGTTATCCATTGGTGGTAAGGATATCATGTAACCTTCCAAGGTGGACACCATTTTCTTTGATGAACTGGAGGATCGGTTGTTGAAGATCATGGATCTCAAAGGTAAAATAGAATTCTCGCAATTGTTTTAGCACTAAGAACAGAGTGGAAAAAATATTTTTGATGAGATGCACAAAAAATCATCAAAATGGAGAAGGAGGTGGAAGAGATCAAAGCAAAACAATGTGATATTCTATCCATGCAAAAGAATACTCTTGACTTCCTCTCCATTTTCATGGACCAATTTGAAGTCCATAATAGCAAAGATAAATCTAGCAAGGGCACCACCTTCAAAGACATCAAGAAAGGCTTGGACAATGTTAAGAAGAGATTTTATAAGCTCATGAAATGATACAACCTTTCCTTTTGTTGAGTCTTTTTGTAATTTTGTTGACTCTGTGCTGACAAAGTGCTAACATTGTGCTTATATTGTGTTTTCATCCCATTTTTTTGTGTTTCTTGTTGACTATGCATTATTTTAGTCTTGTTTTGGTCTCTTGTTATGTAATTGCATATATGGGATTTAGGCCTCTTTTGTAACTGGGCATGGTCCTATCTAAATAACCTTTACCCATTATTAAAAAAATCATACTGAATAGTGAATTTTGAATGAAGATTTAAATATAATTGATCTAATCATTAATGCAATGTAATGTTTTGAGATAGTTGTGTATGAACTCACAACACATATCTCTTGTGTATATGTAAATCGAGATATCTTGGACTACCAATGTAGTCTAGAATGCTTTGGTAATGTAGTGTGATTATTTTTTCATTGTTTGTTCAATGTTTCCTAGAGTTACATTTTTTTCAAAATCTATCTAATATTGGAATACCTTGTTCATTTGGTTGATTTGCATGTAGTAGTGGTAACATACTTATATATATATATATATATATATATATATATATATATATATATATATATATATATATATATATGGTTCTCTATACTAATTTGTTTAGGGATGAATAAACTTATCTACTACCTTCGTTTGAAGGGTAAGGCCACCACTCGAGATAGGGAGGTGAAGGGGATCCTTCAAGGTTTGTGGTTAGAGGATGATTAGGCTTAATGATATTATCCCTTAGCTACACCGAATCTACAAAAATACACGAAGACTACAGAGTAAACTACTTTTGTGGTTAGTTATGATATTATGATTATGTTATGGGAAAATCTTGTTGTCCTATCTATTATCGTATGACATCTAGAAACATGTAAACTTGATTTGAGACATACAAACATGACCTAGTATCATTGTAAACATCTTGTTATAGAAAATAGGCAAATAGTAGTTGGCTTCCTTACTTATTGATATGAGGAATGAAGATTTCATATTTAACTAAATGAACTACAACCATCCATGATGTCTCACACGTTATTATTCATAGTTGTTATGCACTTTTATACAATAATGGGTTATGTAAAATTGAATTATTTGTATTTTTTTAATGTGAGTGTTCATGCATCTAGTGACAAGGTCGCTACACAAGAAATGCTAAGTTCTAAGGTAGAAAGGAATTCACATATTAGAAAATCACCCCAACATTAAAATTGATTTTCAAGCATTCAAGTGGAAACTATCTAGCATTTACTTTTTGTATTAATTAAAGAATTGAAAGTGATAATGATTGGCACACTTGCATTACACTCAACTATTTTTGAAGTGCATAATAGTTAGTATGTTGTTTTCCAAATTGTCTAACTTTTATAGTTTTGCAATGTGTTATGGTCACATTAGGGTTCCTAAGAAGGAAAACAATTTCCCAAACATTCATAGCGAAATCAAAAAAATCAAGAGAGGATTTTGAACCCGAGATCAAGAAAATTGCATGGTTGTCGGCTCATGTTCAAAATTTGTTGATAACGACTTTAAATGTAATACAGTTTCAGAAAAAAATGCTATGATTTTAAAAAAGGCTATGGTTCTAGTAAGGCGACTATGTTTTTCTAGCTTTTAGAGTTCTTCAACTCTTTGTCTTACTCCAAATGAGGCTATCCATTTATGATTCCCATCTTCAAAATTGTAAGAAATCTAATATCACCCTTAAAGCCACCTTTTATGAAGTATTTAAATTATTTATATTTTCTATAATTCCAAATATTATCCATTTGACCACCATTTACAGGTTTAATTTTTTTATGGAGAATTTAATTAGAAAATTGTAATATCTTGGCCCTACAATGAATCTTTTCTTTAAAAAAATTAAGAAAATTAAGTGCAACAATGTAGTTAGATTGATACTTTTAGTCACCAATCAATACTAAACAATAAAAAAGATAGTACTATCAATAATCAATTTAGTATGTGAAAAATCTAAAACACTTTTTTTTTTATAAATATATTAAAGTAATATCTTTAAGCGTATTTGGATAGATTAGGATAAGATGTCTAGTTGAATGAATAAGGTTTTCATAGTCCATTCATTCAAGGAATCAAGCTTTTTAAACACTAAAATACTTGCAAACATTATTGCAGATTATAAGATTATCCAAGAGTTTGAATTATGCTCATATGTGTTTGAAAGGAATCTTAAATACAAGATGTATTGTTTTAGATTTTTATTTGAAAAGCATTTATGGTATAAAGTTACAAATATCATAATCTATCATCTCTTTTAAAAAAATTATATCAATCGGTTTACGGTGGGTGCTCGAGTCAAAATGAAAAAATAATAATAATAATAATAATGGTTTTTACAGTCCACGATGTCGGGTGGCTTGTTTTTGGGTCTACAAGCGGCTTATAGCATATGGGACTACCTTGTACTCACATGCGGGAGGCAACTAACTTTGCTACAAACAAGGCGTACATACCCTACCCCCTGCAGGATTTGAACTTGTGACCTCTATTTCAAGAGCACATGTTCTTCACCATTAGGCCAACTCAGGTGTACTAATGTATGTTTAAACATTATGTATGTTTGCACAAACAAGAAACAAAATTAGCAAAAATTAAACCTTTCACTAAATCTCATAATCTATCTCTAAACTCAAGTAAATTCTAATATGTTTTTGAAATTTTAACCTAATAGTCAAAATTTAAACTGTACAATAATACGTGACGCTTAGGCGCAGTGTGATTTAAGAACAAACCAGACACCACAATTTGAAAGGAATTTGGCAAAACAAATGTAATCCAAAATCACACTTACTAAAGAAACGAAAACTACACATTTGTAAAGGAAAACCGTATTACGGTGTTGGAGTTTAAACTGTGGAAGTAAAAGAGTGGATTGACATTAAAGAGTGACGTTTAACACACTAAAAATACAAGGTGTTAAACGTAAATGAAAACCTAAATATGATACAAAGACTAGCCAGGAAGATTATTAAGCAATAAAAGCTAACTAAAGAGAGTATTCAAGTTGCAAGTCGATAAGACCAGAATCAACGTTACGAAGCCTCAGACACACATCCTGCACTCTTTTCCCCTCTCCACGCTGCACGATTACACTGTCTTTAAACAGACAGTTTTCCTTGGAAGCAACTACCACCATTTTACCATTTCCGTCCCCTTTTACCAGAGGTTTCAGGTCTATGTCAGCTTCGCCCATATAGTCATCACGATCCAGCCAATCAATACTCAATACTTTATCTTTATCCCACACTTCCTGCAAAAATTGAAATTCAGATTCAAATAATAACAATAATAATCACAAAAAGAAAAACAAAAGAATTGAAATTCACATTTAAAATTTATTAGTTACCAGTTTGAGTAAGCAACGGTTAAAATCTGTTAAAGAGAATTGAAATTGTTGGTTCCAAACTGGATTCAGGTTCTTCTTCACCACACATGTGCGAGCAACCGGCTGCTTCTCACAAACAATATATACGTTACGTTGGCTTTCTATGCGTAAAGAGAAGTTAAAAAAAAATGATATAAGAAGATGACAGACATGATGACCAAGTTTGAGGATGACATAGGGATCGCTGCTCCGCAAGTCTCGCACCACCAAATTCGTTCCCTTCAACACCGTCACCTTTACACTGCCCTTTGACATCTCTATCTCTGTCTCTGCAAATAACTAACTTAGTGTTATCAGATATATTTACGTCTTCTTCTTCTCATTTAGTGCAACATATATAGGTGGTGTTCTCATCATCTTCTTCCTCTCTGCTCTGGTCTTCGTAATTGATTCCCCGTCCATAAAGCAGGGAATATTAACAATAATAAAGGATAAGGATTATGAAACAAAATCTCCCGAGTTATTTCGAATCTTGCTTTTGCCGACCACCGATCCAAAACCACAAAACTACTGCCACGGATGTTCCCAAATACTTGGAATAACTTCGCATTAAGATTTCGGATAAAACTCGTACAAGTGCCGAAAGTTTTATATTGACCAGTCCTGGAAATTGAAGGTTGTGGGCCGTTTTTTTAGTGAGTTTAACAGTATATTACCGGTATAAAATTCAGGTATGCATAGACAATGGTAAGCTGAAATTTTAGAAAAGGGTATAATTTTTTAAATAGTTCTCTACAAATATATACAAAATATGTGAAATTATACAACTTATTTGTATTTTGAAAAGAAAACATAAAAATATGTATAATTTATTTTAGAATTTACAGCTATCTCACAGAGATGAGTCATCAACAATTTTTGATTTAACAGGCAAATATAATTTGAAATTCAAAGCCTGATATTGACGTTTATAAATAGTACTATTGAAGCTCTGAAATTCACCATCACTTATGTCTTAATAGTGTAAAAGGTGTTGCCTAGTCATTCACCTACTTATAAGTCTTAAAAGATATGAAGTAATAAGGGATAAAGTTAGGATGGTACCCTAAGTGAATATGGTGTGATGGGACCCCAATCTTTTGGCACTTAAGCCTAAGAATTTTGTGCACATAACCCATGAAAGCTTTGGATTCGATCAAAAATCTATACAAAACGATATTCACATATTGCTAATAAAAATATAATTTGAAGTTATTTAATACATTTTAATATAACTTCTACATAAAATTATATAAAAATTGATGGTCATATTTTGAATATAAATTTAGGAAATACAACTACTTCAAAATTTTGCAAGTATTTTACAATTAAAAGCACAAAAATGTGTAATATGTTGTCAAATCTAAACCCTCAACACTCTACATTGATTATTAATTGTTTGTTCTCAAGAAATATATTTTTAAATAAAATTATGCGTGTACGATTATTTCCAAACATTTTTCTAGGATTGTAAAAGGTTTAATTATATATTTGCCTCCTATTAGTGGCTGCAACTTCAATTACATATACATATTCATATGGATCTTTAGCCATCAAGGTAGTTAATGCCAAATGAGACTTTTTATCAAATAAAGGCAACGAAACCCAATCATATCAACATGGAGGTGGAGAGCTCAACCCCCACATTTTTGTTGTGCGGGAGAGTGGTGGTGGGGTGGAGAGCCTTACCTAGAGTGGCTACGATGTCACCCCTCCCTCTCATAGTGGAATCTCGAGGTTTAGAGGGTGATGAAACACAAGCCACAATGCAAGGGGCATTTCCCCAATGATCTAGTAGTGTCTCAAGATGGGCGACCTCCACGCCACCTTATAATATTGGAATTGAATGTATGAAAAGACATTGGAAATAATCGAGGTTTATTATAAGCGAAAAGATTACAATCAACATTAGCATGAGAAAAGATAGTTGAATTTTATTTTTTAAAATGAAAATAGAATTTTCACTCTAAAAAATATGTCAAATCTAAGTGAAGTCAACCACTGGAGGTGAGGTCAATTTTCTAAAAGGATGTTCGCCAAATGAAGGGTGCTGGTCTAAATGGTTTTACAAATTAATGAGTCCATGACTGGACCATTTAAACTTTTGGAAAAACTAGAAGAGGTGCACTATGATTTTAGAGTGCCCATAGAAAAGGAAAATCAGCTATGGAACACCAAATGCATAAGACAACAATGAAGGGGAGGACCTTTGTATAATAGACACCAAGAAAAATGAGAAAGTTTAGGCTCAAGAATGGCATTTCAAATAGTTTTGAACCTATAGCTCCATCTCTATGGAGAGAAGTGGATATACCGATGAGCATTAAGCTTACTAACCATAGGAATCTTAGAGAAAATGATGTCATATCCCTTGTTAGGTGAAT
The DNA here is from genome assembly GCA_018340775.1 of Taxus wallichiana var. yunnanensis. NCBI lineage: Eukaryota > Viridiplantae > Streptophyta > Pinopsida > Cupressales > Taxaceae > Taxus > Taxus wallichiana. The sequence goes on from CM031239.1 coordinate 167,022,128, forward strand.
AATTTATGAATGGTGTATCAAGATACCATTTTCAATCTTTCCAGTGGTGCAGATGGGAAATAACAAACCAATTTTGTAAAACATCTAAGTATGATTAACATCCAAAGTTTCCATATAATACTCTTGATCATTATTTTACAATAAAAAATAATATTTGACCTTTGACCAAGAGAATAACTACTTATCTTGCTTACAAAAAATATCTTGCACTGTGCAAATCTCTTTAAAAAATTTGATGGAATGAACCCGTGACACTTCAAAAAGATGGAAATGATAGAAATTAATAACTAGAGACCACCAATATGAGCAATGATTAATGTAAATCCCATCTTTAAAACCATTTCTAATCTATATGATCCATGGTTTGATATTTTACCATGCCTTCTAGATGGGATATGACCACTTTCATCGGGGCTTTGAGAATGATGAGATTATGGAAGTCAATCCCTTACCATGATTTGCAACCATGGGTCTACTTATGTGATGTAATTACATGGAATAATATTCCAGGATATTTTCATTCACTAGCTTGGACGATCCATTTAGCACACAACATGTACTTTGGCATCTTATGTCTAGTTATTATATCCCTCCAACATACTTGGGAAAACAATAACACTTCCAAGGAAACATGATAAAAACCTTCCCTAATTCATAAATGGCCCATAAAAATTATATACACAAATTTTAAAGCATTTTCTAAAAATCTTGAGAAGGGACCTGGTAAGAAGAATAGTAGACATGGATGGTTGTGAGCACATTTGAGAAATTTTCAAAATTACCTATCACAAAAAGGGGCTTATTAATCTAATGGGGAAGCTTAGATTTCAATATTTCAATCATGTATTTCCATAGACATGAGGGATTTTCTTGGAATGTAAAAGAGATACCCAAAAATTAGAAGACTTAACCATGTTGAATCTTGTTCCACTAGAAATTTCTTAACCTAGGCAAAAGGGTGGGAAAGAATTGTATGTAGAAATGATTTTTGTGGCATTAAATGTTGGATCCAGAAGAAATTTAGTAAATGTCAAGGAATTTCATCACTTTTTAAATGTTTTTCTCATCTTCAATTAGAGTAATAAAAGAATAATCTACAAAACTATCATTGAATAATTGTGGAGGTATCGGTCCTAACAAGGAAATGGCCTTAAATAGACCCTACATTATGACACTCGCAATAAGATAACAAAATCCCTCCATGGAAAGCACATATATGGGGTTAACAGGAAATCTTGATGAGTTGATAGAAAGATGCCAAAGTGTTCAAAGATGAATTTATTAATCAAGAGGTAAGTAAAGGAATCTACAAAAGTAATTTGCACTAAATGACTAAAAATTGGGACCAAACCTTAAGCCTTTGAGCATAGCGAGATGAAATTTCATTCAATGTTATTTGAATATGATTTCTCACAAAAATTTAATGATGAACATGGATTGTTACTTAGAGTAACGAGACCACTCATGAATTCTGAAATATGATAACATTACAAAGAATATATATACTTTGAATGAAACCTACTAGTTGTGGACTAATAATTGTAGGACGCATGTGATGGATTCAAATAGCTAAGGATCCAACTTAATAATATCATATGAACATTAAATAAAAGTAATGGGCTACCAATTACAAAAAAAAAAAAGGGTTTCTTGTCTTTAGCATAAACTTGATGTGGCCTTTGTTAATTAATTGACTAGGGAAATGGATTTGAGATCCTCAAGATATACCTAATAAAGGAAACTTCCCATAATGTCTCATAAGGATTTAATGGATTCATAAAAATGCCATCAATACCAAGTGATTTTTCATTGGCCATCTATGAAGTTTCCTCATGATCACCATTGATCATAAGAGGTCAACATGTGCAATGCTTTGAGCTTGTGAAAGATTATAAGGGTGATAGAAACACATTAGTCAAGGGCCGATTATCACTTAGGGGAGGGATGTTAAGATTTGAAAACATGTTGTAAAATGATGAAAAAGGTATGCATAATATTAAGCACCTTAGTAAGCCTCTATTTTACATCCAAAATAGCCTTTATCTATTAATGTGAGTGTTTCACATTCAACATTTGAAAGAGTTATTTCTACACTTTTTGTCTCACTTTGAGCTAGTAGATACTAACTTTAATTTGAGAACTTGGGGCATTGTAAGAATCTAAAAATTACACGTGTTTCTTAAGCCCCACCACTTTTCATTAAAAAGGCTCACGAAGCAAAGTTTTCTCAAGCACAACTAATGAGGCGTACATCTCATATTTGGTGATAGAGTAATATTATCATGGAATATGAGAAATTTATTACCTAAAAGAACACAATAATTGGGTAAGGAAAGTGATGTCATCCAACCAACATGAAACTCAACTAAAATTTCCAGATGATCTAAGCACAAGGTTCCAAAAATATTTGATGTGATGCATATTGGTCCTATGGCGAAGAAGAGAAGTATTTGGGGAAAAATGATTGTTTTGATGTTTGGGCCATATAGAAAGTCATTCTATCCAAAAATTTACATGAAAGTGGTCGGAAAGGATAAAATATGGAATAAATTTGACCAATAACTAAAATAAATAAATTAACTAATTCCTAATTAGTTGAGTGTGTGGTGTCCCCAATATTTCAGTTGGAAATTTTGGGATACCCCTTTAAAAATTTGGTCTTTTTGCCTTGTGAAGGTTTGAGGTCATGTTGCTTAGGACTTAGTTGTTTAGTTTATTGCCTTAACTCATTTGGATTGCAATATTTCTCTAGATTTCTTTAGAAGGTTGTAAGAGGTTGTTTGGTTGTTGTTGGAAAAATACCCATTTTCCCAAAATTGCTCAAAAGTCATAAAAGCTAAGTATTTATCCTATTAAGCATTCAGGTTTTTCAAATTAATTTTTTTGTGATTTGCAGTAAGTTGCCTTTCAATATCTGATTTACTGAGTTCCTCATGTTTGGTAGGTTTATATAGTTTCTTTAATTCTTGAAGTAACTAAGCAAATGAACCTTGCGAACCTGATTTATACTGTGCCTTCTTTGTGTTAACCCAATGAAACTTTACTCCTTAAAAGAACTAAGTAAAGCTATCCCGCAAACCCGATTTTCATCATTGATCGCATTGTGCTAAAACTAGATTTCTTTACTTGAGAAAATAGTGAAGCAAAGAAATTGGCAAACCCCACAAACCCGAGCCACTTAGCTTGTCGGTGTTTTCAACCAACTCTATTTTGTTAAGCAAATCTCAATCAAAACTCTACAAACCAAGACTTTAGCTTTGCAGGTTTTTCAAACTAATTTAATCATTGAATTAAAGTTAAGTAGTTAAGTAAAGCTAAAGTGAAAACCCACAAATTTAGACCCAATCAGTTTGCGATAACTCATTACTTCATAAGACAAAATTATTGTTTGAAGATCCTCACGGAGGAAAAGGTGTTGGATGTGAATATGGAAAAGGCCATTAAGAAATGGGAGGATAACCTTGATGATTGTATTAGAATTAGAATTTGAACTATTTGAAGAAACCAAAGAATCCATCAAGGTTTCCCAAAACCATTGTCCAATCAAATCTTATCCAAGAAGATGATGACATAACTCATTTGTTCTGTAGGGTCAATGGAGAGAAGAACGCTAAGAATTTCTTCACATGGATGTATTATTTCAAGTAGAATAATTCAGGCCAAAAAGCCTAATGCATTGATCAACCGGGATGAGTTGATAAGTAAAAAAATTGATCATCAGCTACAGGAAGTTAGGAAATATTTCACTTTCAAGATGACCTCCTATTTGGTGTATGATGCAGCATCAAATGGAACATTTTCTAGGTTGCATAGTAAAGGGATCTTAGCATTGTAGACCTAATCTATGAATACTACCCTCAATTAGTATTATCTGATTATTTCAAGAAATACAGAAAGGGAATGACTTCTTCTTTTATGAAATCATTTACAAGCTCAATACTAAGATGAAGGCAAAAAGGATGACTAATACAACGTGGGACATAGTTTCCTAATATGGGTGCATCTTTATTCAATTTTCTAATTTCATTTATCTTAGGGTTTGTGGTTTCTTAGGCTCACCACTTAAGCTCCTAAGATACCCTAATGATAAGTGGATACTGATGGAATTATGCAAGAAATTGGTGGAATTACATGACGTAAAATAAAAAATTCATAGAGCAGTTGTCAGCTTCCCAATCATCATTGGAAATTATCATTGTGCTAGTATTCATAAGGATAGGAATATTTGAAAGATATGTTCCATCATTATGAACAAGAGAACTATGAAGCCAGGAAAAAATTGAATTTAGGAAAATAGCACAAAATACCATCTCCTTGGACTATATGCACCTCCCGACACTTGAATATTTTTGGATAGATTACAAGGGAAAATTTGAAGTCATAAGAAAAGACTACGAGTAGGATGATAGTTCATCAAATTATTAGCTTTGGCCTAGCGATAATTCCTAAAAATCTCCATGATGATGGGAATGTAATTTTTGATTCTTACAATCAAATGAGAGGAGATAATTCTCCACTCCAATCCATGATGAATAAGGTTAAAAATTTTGAATAAAGAACATCAAGGGTCCTGGTCTACACTTAAAATTGGCTCCTTGAAAGAGGTTATTTTCTAGAGGAATTTGTAATGAAATAGATGAGTCAAAAGAGCACCAAAAGGAAGGAAGGACCGGGTGAGAGTAGAAAAGGACCAAAGAAGTCATCAAAACTAAGAATCCTAGAAAAGCGAGGGAGACTAAATTCCCATCATCCACACAAGCATCAATTCCTGAAGTCACTACTAGTGAAGTTACTCTGTCATTAACACAAGTTGTTTCTTCATCTTTTGTTGTCCCTTCCATTCAAGTTCCCACTACAAAAGTGGAAGCTATTATACTACCCTTTAAGGTTTCTACATTCATTCTTCACACTAGAAGGGTGGACAATCCACCACCTCATCCTCCTCCTTTATCTCCACCAAGCAATCCTCCTCCTCCACTAGTGGGTGATCATCCTAGCACTCAGCATGAGGAAGGACATAGTGCTGCCCTAGAGAACCCTTCACCTCATGAAGTTTCTTAAGCATAGGAGAAAGGAGAAGATAAAGTAGAAACTACATAAATGAAGGGTATGGAAGAAGGGGAAATTGGGAAGGAACAAGAAGAAAAACTAATTTGGAGGTTGAATAACGAGTCTTAGGTGCACAAGGAAGTAGAGAAGGAGAAAGAAGTTGAGTTTGATTCGAGAAACAAGAATACTGAGAAAAGGAAATGGAAAATCAACGGGTAACCCAGAGAATGGCATAATTAGAGAAAGTTCTATTACAAGGTACTATAGTAGAAACAAGTCAAGAAATGATGGTACATCCTACTGCTGTAGTAAAAAGTCATGAGACGGTTGTACACTCAAGTACTATTTTTTCTTATGGATAATATTTCTCATCATGGTTGGCATTGCAAACACTTACAAACACCAAGGAAATCATAAACGGAAGAAATGTATCCGCAATTACTTAGAAGTCTTGATAAAAGAGGGATAAAATCGAAATATGCTAAGGTAACTGTAGTCACTAAATCACACACTTTAGAAATTATTTAGTCCTGGTCTCATGCTTCTATTCATATGTTTTTTGAGTGAAGAAAGTACTAATTAATCAATGTCTTTTGGCAATTTTACTTTGATTTCTGTCATCACTTCCGACTTTTAGCACATAGTTGCCCAGTTTATTTTTTTCATTTGGCGTGATTTTACCTTTGACTGGGGTGTCCAACCCAATACTAGGGTTCCTTAAGCGCCCTAGTCCCATTTGGGGTTCCCTGAGCCTTTCTACACTTTCCCGCCACTTTTTGGGCACTTTTTGACCGTTTGAGATTCTTATCTTTTTAGTGGTTGACCTTTTTAGGGTTAATTACAAAATTATAACAAGAGAACCATATAAATATAAAGTTATGAGACCATAATGAGGGACCAAGCACTAATCACTACTATCATCACCTAAGGTTGCATCCATCAAAGGATCCATTTGCATCCATCTAGCTCCATCACAAGGCACAAGGTTGGTTCATCTACATCACACTGCATAGGAGGGAAGTTTATTCTATTCCATCCACCATTCTATTACATTTTCTACACATAGTTAGTTCTTTTTACTTTCATAAATTGTGAATGGAAAAAGAGCACCTAGGGCATGATTGCACACATACACATAGAATGACATCGGTCCGAGATGTAGTGTTTCAGATTAGTAAGTCCACCATTGTGGTAGTTGAGGTCGGTCGACCCCTTCTTCATATGCATCTTTTATTTTTAGGGTTTGATGTTTGTCTTCAATTTTGCAGGTCTTTTCTTCATCACCGATTACCAATGACATACAATGTAGTGCATTAAAGTTAGGGTTACAAGAAGAAGGAAGGAAATCATCAAGAGACACCTCATAAGAAGGCTACAAAGTTTTTTCAAAGACCAAGGCACCCATATTACAGACTTAAGTGCCAACAGATACCCCCGTACCTATCTAAGCATCCCAATCAACTCAAATTTCCCAAATCTACACTTTTCTGAACTTCGGCACAGTCATTTTCTCCTCTTATTTCTCCAACCATCTTTGTGACACATTCCAACAAGCTTGTCAAATCAGTTGAGTTCTTTCTATATCTCTTTGCACTCTAGGGTTTTGTATATTTAATTTCTTATTTTCTTGGGTCATTTTCTTTATACATTCATCTGTTATTTATTGTTGTCCTTAATGTTATATTAACTATAGAATTAGTCATTATTCCACATTTTAGTTAATCATTTTGGTGAACCCGACCACTTTCACGCTTAGGATCCTCATTTTTCCTCTATCATGGCTCCCAAAGTTGCTCAAGTTTCTTTATCTGATTTACTTAAGAGATATCCTAATTGCCATGATGTTTTGCAAAAATCCCTAGACACCATGTATCTTGATGACAATACGCCACCACACAAAATAAGTCCTATATTCACTCGTCTATTTGATGACCCTAGTGATCCTCCATCTAATCAACCCCTATTAGAATCAATTCAAGATTTACATTATTTATTTCAAGAAAAGTTTACGGCTATGGAATCCACGATCACATCTCTCAAATCTGAAATCCAATAGCTTAAGGATGCTTCTCAAGCACATGTTTTTTCTCCTTCTACATCACATTCTCATGCTATGTCTACTACATGTGCTCATATCAATGAACCTCCTATCTTACCATTACTAGAGCCTCTCATCTTTGATTATAACACTAAGCAAAATGAGCTCCTTACTAAGCTCCATAGGAACCAATTGATCACTTTACCACTGCTCATTTTTATCCCCTTATCGGCTAGCCAATTATCAAGGTCGTCCATATTGCAATTATCATCGAATCAATGGATGTAATGACATTGACCGCCACACTTCAAAATTAAGAATCAAACATCTTTAGTGTCGTATTTATATGATTTTCGCCCAAAATTATGTTGCATGCCCATATACAAGTTATGCTACTCTTGTGTTCCTAAATCTGATTCTTCTATGTCTAATGAGCATTACACCATCACTTCTAGTATTCCTTCTTCGGTCACTCAATCACCACCTACACAATCTACTCAAGTCACACTTCTAGTATTCCTTCTTCGTCACTCAATCGCCACGACACAATCTACTCAAGTCAAGAAAACACTTCTCAAAATTATTCTCACTCCTCCTTTCAAGGCATCTACGAAATTAACAATTCAATCTAAGCAACCTCCTTTAAAAATCAGTGTAACTTGGCCTCCTATCAAGCCTTCGACAATGTCATCAACACCACCAAAGCTACCACCATTCAAGATACCTCCCATCCTACACCACTTCAGCAACCAATCATTTTTGTCAAAGCAACTACCCCTTCTATTGTTGGTCAAGACACATTAAAAATTCCACCACCGCATGGTCCTACTATTACTCTTTCCCACCATGCTTCCACCACTTCACACAAACTTGGTCTTTGGTAGGTGACTCTTGTCACCCTACCCTCCTGATGACACACTCATATTCTTATGGTTCTTATATGACTGTTGAGGGGTTTGTTACAATAAAGAGCCTCGTTTCATCTTGCATTAACATATCTATCTATTACATAACCACTCATACATACGTACCTCTATAATCATTTATCACTCGTCACACATATTATACGATCTCTCATTATTTATCCCATTACTGAATCAATCTTACAAAATCTATGATACTTCACCACCTTCATACATCATTTATCAAACAAGTACACACATTAGCATACATTTGGGGGCATAACATCCAACACCCCCTCCTATTAGCATAATCACATCTCTCATTTACACATCATCATACATCAACCTCATAGCATAGGCATATTCATCTACACTTTAGCATCGTCATCACCCCAATGACACACTCTCGTGATTTGGTTCACACTTGATTGTTGAGGGATACATACTACACATGAACCCCACACACTACATCTCTTTACATATCTTATAGTACATGTCACATTTTTCATCCTACTTGCCCTAAATCATTAGTGTTTTGACATTTGTGCATCTATACATCATACATACTCTACACATCATACTAGTATTCATCACATATGTGTCACACTCCTATTTTCTACAAGTCTAACATCATATACTACTCATTCTATGTACCGCATACCAAGAATCTTACACTACTAGGCTATCTACACATATTGCATTACATTCTACACATTACATATTTACACATTTTTCTCATCACATGGTCGTTTAATCATCACACATCCTACATATTCTTCTATGCACTGCACTCACTACCCTATGACACACTTTAGCTCCTCGGTCCATACTCGACTGTCGATGGTTTACCAATCAAATGGACTTTATCATACACACACGTTCATCATATGACCTTATACTATGCAACATTAATAGGTTAGTGACATCTGATGTAGGATAGATGGTCATCTATCCCTTCACCTTATAATGGTATACTCTTTAGAATACATCACCACTCCCTCTATTCATTTTATAGTGATTTTAGGCTACGTCATCACTCTTTGGATCATATTTTCATGATATATGCTTTGGCTATAGGGTCATATACAAACTTCATCGTTAGGTCACATATCTACACAAAAACACTAATCACAATGTGTTAGACACATGATTCGACCATTTCTCAATGACGCACTCTCATTTACAATTCATTCTTAACTATCGAGGGGGAAAACCAAATGAACCTTGTTGCATTTAACTTCATTGACTCGGGGGGTACATGGCTCTTGTAATTCATCTTATATTCCACTCCATCCATCCACAACATGCTACATATCTTGGTTGTTTGTACTCTCACTTACCTTTGCTCGTTGATGTTCGCTTATTACACATACTAGCTAGATTTCATATATGTCATTACCTTTAACATACACACATGCGTGTTCACACATTTTTCTAGTTTTGATTGCAGATAGAGGTCTCCTACACACAACATGGATGCTTGCTTCCTACCACTCCTACAACGGTTGTTGGGGGCATCAACATTTGTATCTTTACAGGTGATATTGTTTCATTTTGTACTTAGCACTCTACATTACTTGCTTATACACTCGTTTGACATATGGATTATCTTTCTAGCATACTAAGGTGCTTCATGTGCAACATTTATTTTATAGGATTACTTTCTTTCATGGCTATTTGTTGTTTGTAATTGTTTTATTCACTATTGTATGTGGGTCTTGCCCTTTGTTTGGTGTTCACACTTGTTTGTTGTGTGAGGCCATTACAACATTAACTGTCTTGTGACATCATGAGTTATGTCCCACGTTTCCCACCCACTTTGGAAGTTTATGAATGTCTTCTTACATGTTTAATTACATTCTATATTCTACAATATTTGCGTAGCGTACATTTGTCTTCTACATGCATGATTTTTGTACTAAAGCTTGTTTGTAGCCACTTATTTATGTGCATCTTGGTTTCTATGAAGTGCATTCCCTTCCCTCTATAGGGAACAATTTATGTGGTTGGTCCTCTTTTGAAGCTACATTCTCCTATTAGCGACATCGCATGTGCCCCTAAAGATTGGGGCATCATTTGGGATTTTGCACATTACACATAGCTCTCTATAGGTACAATTCAGTTCAGTTTTATGTCCTTGGCATTGTGGGTTATACAACGAGTGGGTTCAAACCAGTCTACGAACCTCATACACAATAGATTTTACAAGACATGGTTTTCCTTAGCATTATAGGGAGAAGTTACAGGTTAGAGGATACAATAGATTTCCTCTCTACACTACTTTATCCAGTGGTGTCGGATCGCCCAAAAAAATATGAAGTACAAAGATCTCTTCACACACAAATTCAAGGAAGCAATTACAAGTTAGAGAATAATGCAGCTTTCTCCCTATACTTCTTCGTTTAGGTGGCGTGAGATCCCCCAAAAATATCAATGACAGATACCCTTCTACACTTTTTCTCTCGACACAGACCAAGTGCACATGCTCCATTTTTCATTTACATGCTTTCACATACATATACATACATTTTACATATATATGTGTATTTGACTACTGGATCGTTTTCTCCTTGCAGTGTCCTGTTTGTCGAGGAAAAATTAGTCAACAACAACAACTACAACAATGGGGGCAACAACAACAACATTTTGTGGCAGCACACACGATACTAACCATGTAGGTACATAACATGAATCGATAACTACCTATGTGTTTCCACCCTAGGTTCACTCCCATCAATTTTTATATATTTAGTCTCCATGATCCATATTTTTTACCACTCCACGCTTTCTCTATTCCTACAATGCATTTATACATCACTCTACATGGATTATCAAGTATGCATCTCTATCTACTTTATGTTATCGAGCTTTCTACTCACCAACATAAAGTGGGGGATGTAATTACTAAATCACATACTTTAGATATTATTTAGTTATGGTCTCACACTACTATACATTTGGTTTTTGAGTGAAGAAATTACTAATTAACCCATGTATTTTGGCCATTTTACTTTGATTTATGTCATCACTACCAACCTTCAGCACATACTTGCCCAGTCTATTTTTGTCATTTGACATCATTTTAACTTTGACTAGGTGTCTAACCCAATCGAGGTGCCTTAGGCACCCTAATCCCATTTGGGGAACCCTAATCCTTTATAAACTTTCCTATCACCTTTTGGGCACTTTCTGACCATTTGATCTTCTTATCTTTTTAGTGGTCAGCCTTTTCAGGGTTAATTATGAAATTAAAACAAGATAACCATATAAATATAAAGTTATGAGACCATCATGAGGGACCAAGCACTAACCACTACTATCATCACCTAAGGTTTCATCCATCAAAGGATCCATTTGCATCCATCTAGCTCCATCACAAGGCACACGGTCGGTTCATATGCATCACACTACATAGGAGGGAAGTTTATTCTATTCCATCCACCATTCTATTACATTTTCTACACATAGTTATTACTTGCTAATTTTACAAAGCACGACTGACACAAGAGTACCTAGGGCATAATTGCACACACACACATAGAACTACATTGGGTCTGAGATGTAGTGCAACGCTTAGTTAGTAAGTCCACCATTATGGAAGCTGAGGTCAGTTTGACCCCTTCATATGCATATTTATTTTTAGGGTTTGATGTTTGTCTTGGGATTTTGCATGTCTTTTCTTCATCACCGATTACCAGTGACATACGACGCAATCCAGTGAAGTTAGTGTGAAAGGAAGTAGATGTAGGAATTCATCAATTAAAACTTCAGAGGAAGGTTACAGAGATTTTTCATAGACCAGGGTGCACCCATATTGCATACTAGGGCAGCCATAGGTGCCCCTGTACCTATCTAGGAATTGCGGTCCAATCAAATTGCCAATATCTATACTTTTCTGGACTTCGGCATAGTCATTTCCTCCTATTTCTCTAGCCATCTTTGCGACACAATCCAACAAGTTCATTGAATCAAATGAGTTATTTCTAACTCTCTTTGCACTCTAGGGTTTTTCATATTTAATTTCTTAGTTGCTTGGGTCATTTTATTTATGCATTCATATGTTATTTACTGTATTCCTTAATGTTAGATTACTTATAGAATTAATATTTATTCCACATTTTATTTAATCAAGAACTTATAAGCTAATAATTGAATCACAGAATAGAAATTTGCTGAAGTATCCACTCCAACAACAAGTAAGAAAAAAGGATATTTAACTTAAGAAGATATGACTATGAAAAGGGTGCCCTTGGGTGAAGTCACCATAGAAGGGCTGAAAAAAGACACTCAAACCTTGATTGACACACGTTTTCTCAAGTTAGACAAGGAGAAGGTTGAGAAGACCAAATTGAATGATCAAGTTTCCAAATTGTGTGAAATTATTGCAAAATTTGTCAAGTCTTCATCTCAGCCTATGATATAAGGAGAGCAGTTAATCCTCAAATCATCACAAAAGTGGAAAAACAAGAGATAAAGATAAATTTGTGGATGAGTGGATTAAACTAATCAATGACAAGGCAAATGAAAAATATTCAAAAGTGCTAGTTGGATTAAGAGATTGCCAAGGAAGGTTTGATCAATTAAAGAGTTTAAAATTGGAAATAGACAATGAATGTGGGATTGTTGAACTACAGTTGGAGAGTCTTGAGAAAATAAATTCATTTCCAGAGAAGGTGTTGATTGAAGAACAAATTTTTCTAGAGGGATTAGTAAAAATGGTAAGCAAGAAGAGTTGAATATTTCTTTTTGCACCAAGCTACTTAAAAGAATGATGGAAGAAATGAAGGTGCTAGAAGAAGAGGTAGAATAACTTTTAGATAATCTGGATGATTATATCTATTTCATCACAAGATACATAGTTGTTAAGCCACCAAGTACTATGAAAGAATTTCTTTAGATCCTCAAGCAAGAAATGGATAAATCCCCCACTCCTTTCACCTCTGATTCAATGGAGGGTAAGTGCACCAAGTTGGTAGACAAAAAGGGGTCATAAGTGGACGTCATATTGCAAAAAAATAGTAAAATCTCAACTTGTAGGGATTATTAGCAATATGCGCACTCAAAATTAGAAAAATTATATAAATATGAATCGTAGCATCCAGAATCTAGTTTCTAAAATACTATTTTTTTAAAAGATAGACAAGTTTAGCTATATTAAACACTTAAAATTATATGACTTGGTTTTTTTTTTTTTTGAAAAAACCTATAAGATTGTAGTCTGTTTGCCCACGATTTGGATGACCAAATCTTGTTATTTTTTTCCTTTGGTGAAAAGTTAGATGTAGTTGTCTATCTTGGGATGGATTTTATTTTGTATTTTTTGAGCAATATTTTTTTAATGATTTTTTTCATGAAAGTGGTCTAAAGATTTAGAAAACGGAGCGCTTTCCGTTTTCCCGCCATATCTATATCAAAAAATATCGAAATCAATTTTTTTTTAATGTGTATATAATTTCTCCACACTTGGGATGGTATAAGTTTTGGCACATTTTAATAAGTGAAACAAAATTTGCAAAAGTATTTAACGTAGACATGAAAATTTGCGGGAAAAAATGTCTTAAAGACCTATTATTTGTAAAAAATTATAAAATGATATTTATCTTATTCTATTCACTTTAAAATCAATATTTCTATGAAGCTAACAGTCTCCCCTACGTGATGGCACCATTTTTGTGAAATGTTTTCAATTTTTTTAGCATGGTTCAAGTCTGTGGAAGAGAAAATTTGAAGTTTTTTTACCCTTTACACTTCATAATGACCTTCCATAACTTTGGTTGGGGAAAAAAAGATTTCCTGAGCCTTAGGGTTAGATTTGATGATACATATAGGACCGTGATCATGGTTCATAAATCATATTTATATGCATCCCAATGTTCTAATTACCATGTGATTTTTATTGTTTGACTTTACCACATGAATTACTGTGAAATTCTGTCATTTTCTGCATGTTTTTCTTATGACCGGAAGTAAAAAAATCATGGGAGACAAGAAACAAATTCAAAAGAGGAAGTCATTAAGTAAAAAAATAACCAAACGAATTAGAGGAAAAAAAATTTCAAAATGCTGAGCGAATGCAGAATCTTTGTGAATCAAGAAGAGGTTCATCTTCAACCCCTACTATTGTAAGTAATGAGGAACCAGGTAATGTTTCTACTATCAATGTTGAAGTTGAATTAAATACTCATGATGAAGATGTTTTTACTGTCAATGTTGAAGAAGAATTAAATACTCGTGATGTAGCAAATGTTGAAATTGAAGGAGACAATGAAAATGTGAATAAAGAAATTTAGGTTGAAACTGTAGACAATTTTTTTTTGAAAAAAACACCTCCTAAGATTTTCCATAAGAAACCTAATTATTTTATTGAAATTGATGAAAACATTTTGAAACCAATGTGTGACAAAATTTCTGAATGACAAATAAGAAGAAAAGCCATTGAAATTTGGGATAATCATTTTGAAATTTTAAATGATTCCCAAAGATGTCAGTTGTTGGTTAGTTTGATGAAATTGAATAAAATGAGACCTACATTAAACACCTTAGGATTGACAACATCTAATATACGTGGTCAAACCTCTACAATTGTTCAAAACCTTCATGATGCATATCACATTGTTGGTGTCAAGAGATGCACTAGGGATAGTAATATTATGTGTCGTGTCCTCGCTACTAGTGTTGTAAGTGAATCAATAAAAAAACAACGTTTGATTATGCAAACTAGTCGAATTTTGCAAGTTAATCAAAAACTCTAATGAAAGGATTTGAAAGACGTAATATCCTTCAATCACTCAATAACATTGATTTTTGGGTATTTTCTACTAGAGTGCCGCAGTAACGACAAATATAATAACTGATGCGATATAAGAGAAGTTGTTATTCAATTTTGGCATGATAACACTAGAGTTTCACCTAATACAAGAGATGTTGTAAAATGGAGATTTGGTTCTATTAATCACGAACCACATCCAAATCATTTCTTAGATATGACTCAAACTCAATTTTTGTAAGTTTGAACAAGAGCATCTGGAAATTAAAATTAGTCAACATTTTTTTGAAATGTTAAAACCATTCTATGTGAAAATCAACCACACTCACACCACTTGTTGTAGGCAACATGTTGAATTTTCTATGCATTATGCTAAATTTTTATGTATATGTTCTATTTTTCATTCGAAACCATGTTATCGGAATGTGGTGTTCAAGTTCCACCAATATATTCTATGATTTCATTCTTGCGATATTTTGTGAAAAAGAAGTTGGACAATTTTTTTATAGTCGGGATTGTTTAGATGGAAGTTGTGGTACATGTGGCGGATTACCTAAATTGGAAAGTTACATCCATGAGAAAATTGAAGGTACAATACGAAATAATTTAATTGAATTTGATAAATATAAAGCATTTGCATACCAGTTGAAAGATAGAAAAGAGTCTAAATGGTGTGAGCTAGTTACGTAACCTATGCCTATTTTTCAATTTATGAGAAAATTTAAGGATGAAATTGTTTATGAGTATGCTAGGCATACACACGGAGCTCGATGGTTGGATGAATAGTTCAAGATATGCAACGGCGACACATTTCCTATTGGTACTATTGTTTCAAAGTGGTTGATTTTGCAAAGAATTACACATCGCAACCACAAATGGAGGTTCAATCACATTATTACAACTTAGTAAAAGTTGTCATTTTTGTGCATATAGCATTTATACATTCTCTAGACAATACAGAGAATGATCAATTTTTTTAAGAGAGTACCACTTTTATATCGTGATGATTGTACTCATTATATTGAATTTGTGCAAAGGTGTTTCTAGTTATTTTATGGAAACTTGTTCGAAAGGGACATCCAATTCAAACAACATTATATATGGTCAGATAATTACACGTCTTAGTTTAAAAATACATGAATGTTTTATTGGATGAGCAGGATGCATGTCAAGATGGGTGTGCAACATATTTGTAGTTTCACTGAGGCTGGACATGGAAAAGGAGAGCATGATGGTGTAGGGGCATGTGTGAAAAGAGCTCTTGCAAGAGAAGAGTTGAAGTAAAAATATGGTGCTAAATTGAAAGATGCAAAGAGCATAGTGGAATGGTGTATTGAAAACATGGCCCAAGGTTCTCAATAAATTTCCACGGTTCATAGATATTTTTGGTTGATAGAGGAACAACAAATTGCTAACTACAAGGATTATATGACACTCATTGGGTCTAGTGATATGCACTCATTTTGTAGCTCAGACACTACTTCATGGGCCACATGGAAAAGAAAGTTGACATGTTTTTATGCATCTTTTATCAAATTTGTCATTGTTGAGTGTGATTCATAAGAATGGGTCGATGGATGGATTTGTAGGCCTCTAACTCCGCTTAATAGTTATCAACCTCCACAAGCATTACAGACTTGTTTCTGTAGATGAATTTGCAACATCTAAGGACTTTGACGAAATTTTTATTTTTGTGTGACAAGGTATTTATGGTTATTTACAATTTTTGTATTGAGTTATAACTATTGAAATTTTAATATGTATAATTTAAATTTGAGTTGAATTTTTTTGTAGGACATGTGTTTGCAGTTATTGCGATAGAAGACAATGAAGAAGGAACAGACTATTTCTTATTTCATTGCATCAAGATAAGAAAGAAGTCGACTTCTCCTATTATAGATGGCAAAATATATCATTTGATAGCCTTACATTGTCTCAAACTACACTATTTGGCGCGTTTTCAAACAATAGGGCATCGAGAGCACCAATTGGAGAAGGAAAAAACTAAGACAAGCATTTGTAGAGGGTCCCTACACTAAGGTGTAGGATCATACGAGATGTCTCTAGGTGCCACAGAGTCTGCGTAGTCACCCGTTGAAGTTGAATAATTTTTGGTCTCAGGGCTCTTGAGGGACTCTGCCTCGAACGAGGTAGCCTAGAAGCAACGACGTTGTTGCACACCAAAACAACACCTCCTCTAGCATTCACCTAGCCACCCAGACATTTCCGCGTAGTCAGTTTGGTGCCACGACCCACAGTTTACAAAATATACCGTTTGACATTCTTACACTGTCTCAAAATACACTATTCGGTACATTTGTAAACAATAGGGCAGTGAGAGCACCGATTAGAGAAGGAAAAAACCAAGACAGGCTATTGTAGAGGGTCCCTATGCCGAGGTGTAGGATTGTATCAGACATCTCTAGGTGCCACGGAGTGCACGTAGTCACCCATCGAAGTTGAATGATTTTCTGGTCTCAGGGCTCTTGAGGGACTCCCCCGAATGAGGTAGCCCGGAAGCAACGACATTATTGCACACCAAAATTAGACCTCATCTAGCATTCACCTAGCCACTCAAATGTGTCTACACATTTGTTTTGGTGCCATGACCCACCGTTTACAAAATATACCATTTGACAGCCTTACACTGTCTCAAACTACACTATTCAAAGTGTGTTTACAAACAATAGGGCAGCAAGAGCACCGATTGGAGAAGGAAAAAAATGAGATAGGCTATTGTAGAGGGTCCCTACGCCAAGGTGTAGGATTAGACGAGACATCTCTAGGTGCCATGGAGTGCGCGTAGTCACCTGTTAAAGTTGAATGATTTTTTGGTCTCAAGGCTCTTAAGGGACTATGCCCGAACGAGGTAGCCCTGGAAGAAACGATGTTGTTGCGCACTAAAAAAATGCCTCCTCTAGCATTTAACTCGGCCACCTAGACATGTCTCGTATAGTTGGTTTGGTGCCATGGCCCACTGTTTACACAATATACCATTTGATAGCCTTACACTATCTCAAACTACATTATTCGATGCGTTTGTAAACAATAGGGCAGCGACAACACCGATTGGATAAGGAAAAAATTGACACAGGATATTATAGAGGGTCCCTGTTCCGAGGTGTAGGATCAAATGAGACATCTCTAGGTGCCACAGAGTGTGTGTAGTCACCTGTTGAAGTTGAACGATTTTTTGGTCTTAAGGCTCTTAAGGGACTACGCCCGAACGAGGTAGCCTGGAAGCAACGACGTTGTCATGCACCAAAAATATGCCTCCTCTAGCATTCACCTAGCCACCGAATGTGTCTCGTGTAGTTGGTTTGGTGCCACAACCCACCGTTTGCAAAATATACCGTTTGACAGCCTTACACCAGCTCAAACTACACTATTCGGTGCGTTTGCAAACAATAGGGCAGCGAGAGCACCGATTGGAGAAGGAAAAAACCAAGATAGGATATTGTAGAGGGTCCCTACACCGAGGTTTAGGATTGGATGAGATGTATCTAGGTGCAATGGAGTGTGTGTAGTCACCCGTCAAAGTTGAATGATTTTTGGTCTCAGGGCTCTTGAGGGACTCCACCCGAACGAGGTAGTCCAGAAGTAATGACGTTGTCACACATTAAAACAACACCTCCTCTAACATTAAACTAGCCACCCGGATGTGTCTACATAGTCATTTCGGTGCCATGACCCACCGTTTACACAATATACCATTTGATAGCCTTACACTGTCTCAAACTACACTATTTGGTGCGTTTGCAAACAATAGGGCAGCGAGAGCACCGATTGGAGAAGGAAAAAATGAGATAGGCTACCCTAAGCCAAGGTGTAGGATCAGACGAGACGTCTCTAGGTGCCACAGAGTGCATGTAGTCACCCGTTGAAGTTGAACATTTTTTTGGTCTCAAGGCTCTTAAGGGACTACGCCGAATGAGGTAGCCTAGAAGAAACGACATTGTTACGCACCAAAATGACACCTCCTATAGCATTTACCTAGCCACCTAGACATGTGAATGTTGTCGGTTTGGTGCCACAAACCACCGTTTACAAAATATACCATTTGATAGCCTTACACTGTCTCAAACTACACTATTCGGTGCATTTGCAAACAATAGGAAGCGAGAGCACAAATTAGAGAAGGAAAAACCGAGACAAGCTATTTTAGAGGGTCCCTACACCAAGGTGTAGGATTAGATGAGACATATCTAGGTTCCACGGAGTGTGCGTAGTCACCCGTTGAAGTTGAATGATTTTTGGTCTCAGGGCTCTTAAGGGACTCTGCTGAATGAGGTAGCCCAAAAAGAAAAAAAAAGTTGTTGCACATTAAAATGACACCTCATCTAGCATTTACCTAGCCACCGGATGTGTCTTCGTAGTTTTTCTGTGCCATAACCCAATGTTTACACAATATACCATTTGATAGCCTTACACTATCTCAAACTACACTATTTGATGCGTTTGCAAACAATAGGGCAGCGAGAGCACCGATTGGAGAAGGAAAAAACCAAGACATGATATTGTAGAGGGTCCCTACACTAAGGTTTAGGATCAGATGAGACATCTCTAGGTGCCACAGAGTGCGCGTAGTCACCCGTCGAAGTTGAACAATTTTTTGGTCTCAGGGCTCTTAAGGGACTCCGCCCGAATGAGGTAGCCCAGAAGCAACGATGTTGTTGTGCACCAAAAATATGCCTCCTCTAGCATTTACTTGGCCACCCAGATGTGTCCAAATAGTCAATTTGGTGCCATGACCCACCGTTTACACAATATATTATTTGACAGCCTTACACTATCTCAAACTACACTATTTTTTTCGTTTGCAAACAATAGGGCAGCGAGAGCACCGATTGGATAAGGAAAAAACCGAGATGGGCTATTATAGAGGGTCTCTATGCCGAGGTGTAGGATTAGACGAGACATCTCGAGGTTCCACAGAGTGTGCATAGTCACCCGTCGAAGTTGAATGATTTTTTGGTGTTGGGGCTCTTAAGGGACTCTGCTCGAACGAGGTATCCTGGAAGCAATGACGTTGTTGCACACCAAAACGATGCCACCTCTAGCATTCACCTAGCCACCTAGATGTGTTTGTGTAGTAGCTTCGGTGCCACGACCCACCATTTACATAATATACCGTTTGATGACCTTACACTGCCTCAAACTACACTATTAGCGCATTTACAAATAATAGGGCAACGTGATTATCGATTGGAGAAGGAAAAAACTGAGACAAGATATTTTAGAGGGGCCCTATGCCGAGGTGTAGGATTAGATGAGACAGCTCTAGGTGCCACGAAATGCGCGTAGTCACCCGTCAAAGTTGAACAATTTTTTGGTCTTAGGGCTCTAAAGGGACTCCGACCGAACGAGGTAGCTCAGAAGCAATGACATTGTTGTGCACTGAAACGATGCCTCCTCTAGCGTTCAAATGGCCACCCAGACGTTTCCATGTAAGCGGTTGGTGCGCATGACCCACCGTTTTCAAATTTTTTAATAATTACAATTTTTTCAACAATTACAACTTTTTTAACAATTACAACTTTTTCAACAATAGTTACTCTCTTATTCCAAGTATAGTTAGGATTCCTCATCCTACAAATAGACTAGGAAAACAACATTAGGATTTTCTTTACTAAAAATAGAGATCGGTTGAATTCGTCACTACCCCCTAGACCCCCTGTGACATGAGTGGGGGGAAGCCCCCACACCCCTTTGGAAAGTGAGCTAAAAATGTTGTCGTAAAGGGATTTGTTATCCTATAAAATTGACAAGGGCAATTTTGCAGATAACCATACCAAAATTTCATTTTTCTCCTGAAGAAGTCTGAAAACATTCAAAATGGCCTAAAACTCCCTTTTGAAAAACAAGTTTTTAGAACTTAGCCTTTTTTAGCTTCTTTAGAGACGACGCAGTTTTTGGGGTGTCAACATTCCAAAAATTGTGCCTTTTTGAACTGGGCACAAGAAATGGTGTGTCGACATCATAAAATGTGCACCCCTTAGAAAACCCCTTTGGCGCAGGAATTGACATGTCAACATCAATGAAGTTGCGCCCCTAAGGCGCTAGAGAAATCATGTTGACATCAGGAAATATGTGCTTAAGGTGCTAAAAACTTTATGTCGACACCAATTAAATTATGCCAAGGCGCATTTGCACCCGTGTCAACACTCTAGAAATTTTCCCAAATAAGGTGGGTGGAATAATAAATTCCAATTTTTCTATATATAGGCGCTCAACACCTGTCATTTTCATGAATTGAAAATTGTGAAAAGTATTTCTCTGCTGTCAGCTGTCCTTGTCACCCCCACGTGCCGTTTTTCGAGTTTGTGGACCCCAACATCATCCTTCATCCTTTATAAAACCGGGTAAGTGGCTTCTATCGTCCTTGTTGTTATGGCTTTTGTTTCTTGGTTATTGTTAGGTTTTAGGGTTGTTATAAATCTAAAAGGTTAAATCTAAAAATGAAAACCTAACAATCCATAAACCATCTAGAAGCCCCTTTTCCTCTCCTTCCAGATCTACAAATATGGAAGGCCCTTGCCTCTGAAAAAACCTAAGGCCTTTTCCCTACTTATTATCTTGTTACAAAACCTCTCTTTACCATTTGAAAAAACCAAAAGAGAGAGAAGAAATCTAGGAAATTGCAAAGAAATCACTAAAAACCTCGGTGCACTATTTTTACATGTTGCAACCCCCACAGTCACGCCTTGGCGCACTGTCCTCGCTTGCAACATATCCCTAACCCGCGCCCAGTATAAACACTTAGCAATTTTGTAAGGGCACAGGCGCATCCTAACCAACATCAACATAGGATGTTGTGAGCTTAAAAACCACGCCAAGTGCTTTCCCCTTTGGCGCGTTGATTTCCTTTGCAACATCTTCCAAAATTGTGCCTTGGGTGCACTTAAAAGCCATGCAACACCATCCTTTTCAGCGTGCCCAACTAAAGCAAATTTCCTAAGGCATGGCGCACATTCCTTAACATCAACATGGCATGTTGTATGTTGTAAACCCGTGCCCTACGCTTTTCCCTTGGTGTTGCCTTCTATCATGCAACACTCTTCAAAAGTGTGCCATTTACAACCTTGGTGCAATTTTTCTCCTATCAACACTGGTGCACCTTTTTACATGTTGACATCCCTAAAAGTGCGCCCAACCTTTTTAAGCCTTTGTAACATGTTGTGAACCTATGCCTTGCATGCCCGAGCCTTATAATTGTTCATTCTTCTTTCTACAAACTTTTATTATGAATAACATGACGATTGACATGGATCTTCTATGTTGGACCTCCTTGATTCTCCTTACAGAACAACAACAACCATCCTTGAGCTCACACATGTCTTCATCAAGAAAAAAGCCAACCAAGTCTAAAGGAAAAGCAAAGTTGATCAGAACAAGAGATGAAGTACAAATATCAGAAAGTCAGGATGCCTGACTCATATATAGAGAGTGATCTCGATATTAGAGACTCCGAGCTTGGGCACATTGATATGGAAGACTTCTGGGTGAGAACCAACCAGGCTACTAGTGGCCCCTGGATGAACAAACTAGTGGGCAGTGGATTGCACTTTGTAGCTAGGCTGCTAGTAAGTGTTGTGAACAATGAATTTATCATGTTGGTTTCGTTGCTATAACAAGGACACAAGATGTGTCAAAGATAAGGAAGGAAAGATGATCATCGACCTAATAACTCATCATTTTGAAATAACCCTGGGCATTCCTCATCACAGGCAATATGTCGCCATAAGCCTAGAAGACTGCAAGAAGGCATGGGACGACAATGAGGAAAAATGCATGTAAATGATGAACGAGCTCTATCTTAAGAACAAAAATCCGGTGAGTAGATGGCCATAGACCATCCACCGCAGTGACTTCAATGAGGAACTGAGTGATACAATCACCTTCCTGAACAAAATATTTGGGCTTCCTGATGCCCATTATTTCCATAAATGGATGTTGAGGTACTTAGAGACCATGAGCAAGAATGTGCCTAATCAGCATTTTGGCTGGGGAGAAATCATCAATGACACCATCTCCCAGCAGCTTCAATAGGTCCTCACAACTGGGAAGTTCTATATGAATTCCTACGTTGTATACGCCGTAAAGCATCAACAAGAGATTTCGCAGGCCTGGCTCAAAATGGGGTATGGCCCCAGGTCAAAATATATGAATTCTACCCAGAGCTAAGGCTCGAGAACAACATCCCCCAGTTCTCAAAAATCAATGATGCCTTCTTCTATGAGGTGATCTACCTGTTGAGGCCAAATATGAGACACAGTCGGACCAGCCCGAGTGTGATTGCTGCCATGAAGAAGTGGGGAGCATTGTTCACGTAGTTCCCCACATTCACATATCTCAGAGCAGTGAATTTTAAGGGTGAACCGACAAAGCTACCAAGGTATGCAGGGCCCAAGCTAATTCTCTTGGAGTTTTCAAGGCAACTAATCACATACCATGAGAAATGCATGAAGAGAAAGAAGGGAGGAACTCCATTCCCCCTTACAGTGGGCCGATACACCTGCACCACATTGGCCAAAGCATGGGAAATGTATGCTAAGCTTGAATTGTTGAATCTAAAGCACAACTTCCCAGCCAGGCCTACCTTCGATTGCTGGAGTTTCCTCCCAAGGGAAAAGATTAATCCCATCCCTGTTCCTGAGATTGAGGACATCTACATCGATCTGACACATGAAATAGACATCAAGTGAAAGGATCACTCCCGGTTGGCTCTAGAGGAGATCATCCATTATGGCATAGCCATCATTCCAAAAGGATTCCAAGAACCTGATCAAGAAAGTGATCAAGTTTACCTTGACACAGATGGGGACGATTGGCCGTTCACAGATATCGATAGAGCCAAGGCACCGAAGACCATTCAGGAAAGGGGTAAAGCTCATATTGCAGTGCATCCAACATTGGTGCAAACATAATGGTCTCACCTACCTTGGGGTATTTTTCACTAATTCCCCTTCGGGTAGAGTTCCTCCAAGAACGACCCCAGTGACTGAAAGGAAAAGGAAAGATAAGGAGGGAGAACCAAGCAAACAGGAAGAAACTCCTGAAAGCCCTCCTACTACTTCTGAGAAACAAGTGGTCGACCTGGTGTCTCCAGGTAAAGAAGAAGAGACCACCAAAGTTTCAATGATACATCCACTCAGGATGTTATCACAGCTACAACTACTAAGGTACCCACCATTCCTTCTTCCGCTCCTTCTCCTCCCCTTGTCGTTGAAGCATCTATTCCAATGGATGTTTCTTCTTCTCTCCCTTCCTCCCTTCCATCTCCCACCTCTTCCATCTTCTCCTCTCTTACAGATCTATCACCCAAGTGTTCCCTCCATCCCATTACAGATCCCTTCCACCTCCATGTCCTTTTCTTCCCCTGTAGTAACTCCAGGCCCCACAAGAAATAGTGTGTTGGACTCCTTATCGATGCCACATCTAAGCATCTCAACGTTCTTCCCTGCGGCCTCTCCAGTTTCTTCCCCTTTCACCCCGTTTCTTTTTCTTTTCCCTCTATTCCTCCCATAAGTCCAAGTTGGATTTCTGACCATCTGGGTCAACTCAAGAGAAGATTCCCATAGCACCCATAGACTTCTCTGTCATTCCGAAAAAGGGACCCAAGAAGCAAAAAGCTATAACTCGCTTATCTAGGAGCGTTTCAAGAGAGAGAGTCATGGAGATTGCATATCCAGATCCCACCAAAGAAAAGAAATATCTATCTCCTACAGACTTTACAGTGACCTAAGTCACAATGGGAACCTCATCTAAAATCCTATAAGGAGAGGCCTTATCTACTATAGATGCTCTCTATAAAAAGCTTTAGGAAGCAAAAGAGGAGAAGAGAATACTCAAGGAGCAAAACAAACATCTCCTCCAAGCATTGCAGAGAATGGGCAATGCTCTACCTATAACTACCGAACCTACTAAATTTCTCAGTTAGGATAAGATAAATGAATATGCCAAGATCGGTGAACAAGGCACGACAGTGTCCTCCTGGATAGAGTGAATCCTCAGAGATAGTGAGGAAATAATCAAGAAATTCATAGGACTCTACCAGGGTATAGATCAGGCAAATAAGGAGCTACAAGCAGTAGCAGGATCCCTCTCCGAGGAGTTGGACAATGCCAGATTACAACATGAAACATTCCAAGCAATGGTCGACTACTCAGCTGATGACCTATTAAAGGTCAGTGTCATTGATCACCCGTGGGCACATAACAAATCTCTTGTCACATTGGATTACTAGGTTGATCAAATGGAATATATCCTGGAGAGGATAGATAAAATCAAGGATGAAGCCCTGGATGCAAAATACAACATGGAGCAGATAGTTACAAAGATGTCTCCAGGGATGCTTAGTGAATTGTTCACCTTGAGGGAGGCAGACGATACAATCCAGCTCTTTAAGGCTATCACAACCCAAGGTTTGGCGCCAGAGGTCACTTTTGACCGAGAATCAATCAATAACCTTTTGGCTTGCCGTGATTTCATTGGATTCTTGATTGAGGCATGCGAAGAGTACAGCTGGGCTACCTGACAAGCTCAAGACTGAAAAAGAAACTTGTGAAGTTATTGGCGACCATTTCAAGGGTCCAGATCATAATCAACTTCAGACAATGATCAGCAAGTTTATGGAATACCGAGCTCAGTGTCACATCACCTCTCCCGATCAGAAGCAAGACACTTCGTTTAAGCCAAGAGATGATGAGGAGTAGTTTCTCCTCATGTGTACGCTTTGATCAATTTTGTAAAAAAATTTAAAAAGTATGTTGGCATTTACGATGACATCATCCATGTTGCATCATGGGATGTTGCCATCCAAAAACTTGCCCAAAGTCAACTTTTGACTTTTTAGATATTTTGTAAGTAGTTGGTTTGTTTTTGTCCTCTTCCCTCCTCTTCTTCTATAAATACTGGAATACTTTTTGTATTCTAGGTGGATTTTTTTGTATGAAAAAGAAGTGAAGAGAGAAAGACTTTGTGCTTCCTTGTAACAGAAGAGATATTAATATATATGTTCAGACTTTGTGCTCAATATATGTGTTATTTGCATCAGATCTTTCTTAAGTTAGATCTATGTTTCTATTCTATTGGATTCATTCTTATTATTGTCATATGTTCATCAGTATTGCTTTGTTTGTTTATGTAAGTAAGTTTGGCTCTGTTTACTACCAAATTTAAAGCATAAACCTTCCGACCTTTCCATCTTGGAATTCATTTCTTTTCTCCCTTCAGATCTATCCTTCCTCTGTTCCTTCCTCTTACCTTTCTATTCGTATTCGAACTACCTCTACTAGGATGAGATCCCAAACCCCCTGAAGTTAGAATAGTGTAGATTTGCACATATTCCTACTTGATAGAATAGTAATAAACCAGCTTTTGCTTTCATTGTCTCAAAGAGGGCTATGCCCACACACACTGTTGGCCTGTTTCCCCACGACTTGTCTAACCGACATATTTTCAAACCAATGGGATTTAAAATTTAATTTTTTTGTCACATATCTTATAATATCCACCTTGATAACCAATCGACTTTATATATTACACGACCAACTCATCACATTTTCTACAAATGAATAGAAGATAAACACCATTTTTGCTTCTATAATAGTACTAGTTTTGTGAGAATATCAACAAAGTTTCCTATGGTGTGTACCGTATCTTTGTAAAAAGTGACAAAGTGAGCAGCGTGAGAATCTACAAGTGACTCTTCCACGCACCCGACCTCCCGAGGTCGTGCGAGACAAATGGGTGGGGATGGAATATGCGGAGACAAACTAGTTAGCGGTCTAATGTCTTCGACACGCACTAGTGGAATTTGCGAATCTAAGGCAAAGAAGGCCCTTCTAACTTGGACTGGTGTGATAGATCGATCAGCGAGGATGACTGCTCGAAGGCTCCAATCAATATCGAGCTCTGGCGTGATTCGATCTATGGGTTGCGGAATACGTGGAAAATGACCTGGGATAGTTTCGTGTATTTCTCCGGACAGGGTCATATGTATTCCTTGGGCTCTCTAGGTCCTGTGATTGTCATACGAAACAAAATGGAAAACTAACTGTAATGAAAGAAATCCTAACTACGTGAAATAAATCTAACTGCATATAACTTTTATTTTTCTATGAAATATTCTAACAATTTTAAGGAAAGCAAACTATTTTAAGCGTATCTAGAAATAATAGCTAAGCAATAATTTAAAACAGACAAGATAACCGAGTGTGGTTATTTGCCTGTGTGATTTATAGAATTATTCTAAATAAAACAGTTTGTCTAATCTACCGGCAAGATTCTCGATCCTACCTCAGAAGTGAGGAGTGAATCATAGTTTCTCAGAAACTATCAATCCCCACAGCTTCCTTGGCAATGTCGAGAATAGAATGAAATGAAATAAAGTGATTAACTACTCTATTTGATATGAATCTGACTAGAACTTTGAAATGTAAAACCTGGATTCCGCAGAACAGTGGCGAATCCGATGGTGTATGTGATCTCGTCCCCTCAGTATGATCTTCTCGTTCTTTCGTGTTCACTTGGATCCAGAAAAGCATGTAATGCTAGCACCGATAGGAGTAGATTTTGGGACAAGGACAACTGAATAATGCATCAGAGAATGCGAGTAGGAGAGGGATAGCGCAAGAGTACAGAGCTTGGCTTATGCGATTCCTAGCGGGATTTTACTGCGAGTCATGCAACGTGAAGCGACCAGAACCTTTGACTATCCTATACGAAGAGCAAAACCTGCAACTTTAATGGCTTCCTAAGCTATTCCGTTCCAAAATAAAGACACTGCTTGCACAAGTTGGATATGTGGCTTACCAACAGCTGAATAATACTAACCAGGTATATAATGAATTGAACTAAGAACTCTAAGTCACAGTAAAACAAATCTACAGCAAAGAGGAATTCAGAGGCAAGCTTCTAACCGGATTGGGTGGAACAACAACACTGCCTGCACAAGATGGGTCTGTGGCTTACCAACAGCTGAGCAATTTAACAAAAGATGCAAGTGAATTCAAGCTATGGCTTCTAAACAAGCTAACTAACTAAAACACTAAAATGAGGGAATGAGAGCAAAGATCAAACTTCCAAATCCAGCCAAGCTTCACCAAAACTCTAGACCAAATTCTTCACCAAAATCTTCACCAAAATCAGACCATTTGCATGTACACAAACCATGCATTTATAGGAATTCAAGCATCCAAGAACCAAAACCAAATTGAACTCCTAAACAATAAACAAAGGAAAACACTGCCCAGGGGACCAAAACATTAATGCATGCTCAAGTTGGCAAAGAAAAGCTGGTGAAACGTGATATTTCACGTGAGTCGTCAAAAGAGTTTGGAAAAGAGACCGCCGCCCGAAAATGCACAGACCGCCGCCTGCCTGTGGTGGTGGCGGCGGTTTCATCACTGAAGGTCAAGAGGCCAAGGAAAGAGGGAAAAAGGGGAAAACAAAGGGCGCGGGGGCTAAGTGGGGCATGCGGGATGTTAACGCATACTCCGAGGGCTTTTCCGGATCCCGAACACCTTGCGAGGAGACCTGTATCATCATTGGGGCACTTGTTACACTGTTCTGGCGGTACAGTACCTTACAATTTTGGGTACGTACATATTGCCCCCTCGGAGAAGCGTTTTAGCCATGAAGAGGCATAAAACGGTGGGTCCGAGTATGGCCGTCCCGAAATGGGGAGTTAGAAGTTATACCTTACACGTCCGTGTGTCGAAATGACGCCATTCCAAAATTCCCGCTACCTGCAAAATGAAAAGAGAACTCAAGTGCAGATAGATACAATAATTTGGAAAACAAACACTAAAATAACAGGGAAAGAGAACGTACCATTTGTGCGGGGATAGAAACTTACCTCCAACAGCGCTCCGAACCTGCGAAAAAGCCATTTTAAAATGAAATAGAACGATATATATATGAAAGTGGGCCCATTTTCCTATTCATTTGCGCGAGTCGATTTGATTGATTTTGAGCTCTGGGACCCACGGTGATGGTTTCTTGCGCGAATAGAGTCAAAACGTCCAGAGTGAGATAGCGATCATGCCCCCACGTGCGGAACGCCACCCCGCGAGATCACAGGTTGGTTTTCTTTAATTTTGCATTTTTCCCCTTCAAATTTGAAATGGCAAATTCTTTTCAGAATGGGGGTATTTTTGAAAATGCTAGGTTCAAAAGGTCCACCTAGGGGGGGCGCCTACTGGGTAGGCTTTGTTTTTAGCCAAAATGGTCAATTTTTGCATTTTTTGGGCTTTTTAGGTTTAAAACCCCGCGGGTTTTCGGACCGCGACCGCCGCCCTGGCCAGTGGTGGGTTACAGATGACCGCCGCCTGCTCAGTATGGCATGTTACACGACCGCCTCCCTTAAGGCGGCGGTTACAAAACCGCCTAACTCCGCTCAGTGGCGGCGGTTTTGCACAATGTAAAGCAAAAGGAGCTTGCTTTTGAGATTGTACTTGTATTTTTATCATTTATATATGCTTTCATGACTCCTCTGCATTGATTAGATACTAACTTGCTCTATTTTGTGTGTTTTTGGGTGTATGCAAAGTGAGAGAGGAGTACATCGATGGAGTCGAGAGAGGGAGTGTGATTGGTTACCCGGGGTATTGGATGCCCTCTCATCAGATGAGGAGGACACATTACAGAGGGCCGCAGCATATTGTGTATATCGTGCGTGCCTCATGTCGCACCATCTAGTCACATCCTTTGTGACTTGTTTTCTTATTGGGATGCAGATCGGAACACTTTCCGACTGCCAGGGGTCCGCGGTGAGTGGACGATTACTTTGGAGGATGTTTACCGTATCTTGGGGGTCCCGATCATCGGGAGGAGACTCACACTGGAGACAGCAAGGTCCCAGAGCACAGATTGCACAGTGGGCAGGTTACATGGGGGATGCAGCCATCTCCACGGGGCCGAAGAAGGGAGTGAGAGTTAGATCCATTCCTTCTTTGCCCATCCCCGTATTTCGACAGGCTATCATGGGGATCCTTGCCTCGAGGCTGATCGGGGACAAGGGAGGGGATACCTTACTATACTGCTGGGCCCCCATCATTGCACAGATAGAGGGGCATGGTCGGATATATGCCTGGGGCGCAGATATTTTGGGGACCACTTATCATGACTTATACAGGGTGGTCCGTTTACAGGGACAGTCTTTGAGCCACCCTACTCTAGTTATGAGTTGGGTGTATGAGCGCTTCATTCCCTATGGCAGAGGCGTGGAGGTGGCAGATCCGGGGTGTGAGGGCAGCCAGATGGTCAGATATGTCAGTGCTTAGAGCACCTCACCAGCCGCCTTCTTCCTCACCACAACAGATATGGAGGCCACACCGTACCAGCTCATGGCCGACATTTGGGGAGAGGAGGCTCTCACATTGATCTCTTGCTCCACCACAGGGCAGCTTATTGACCGTGTGGGATGGGTGGAGGTACATCCTTTCGGTAGGGTTCCTCAGCAGTTCGGCCTCCCATATGTGGGCATGCTTCCTCCAGTGGCACCGGTTTATAGATCAGTCCGGGAGGCTAGAGGGGGGCCTAGAGGCCGTGGTTGGATAGTGGTCACTCCTGGTATTCCTATTAGCAGCCATGGGGATTGTTCGGGCCAGAGGGAGAGCTGGTGTGCCTCTGCACCTTTGCTTCAGATTGCCGTGGGTCCCGCTCATAAGCAATGATGACCCTATAGATATCGACTCCGATTCCGAGGAGCTTACAGAGGGAGGGCCTGAGAGCAGATGATGATAGCGATCCCGAGTGGCATGACACTCGTGATATTTTGCAGCAGAGAGGGAGCGAGCAGAGTGCAGAGAGAGAGACTCTAGCTTCAGAGGAGCCACTTTCTCAGAGGCCATGGTGGAGAGGACGAGTCGGTCGTGGGGCGACATGTTGCCCTACTACAGAGCAGCCCTCGCCGGGCAGCGGCATCCGCAGTGGGTGCCGGCCCCAGCGATCCATCTTGGAGGCCCGGTGATCCGAGTAAGTTATCCTCTTCTCCTTTCAATGTTTGTTTAACTTAGGATTTGTTTTAATTGCTATCTCTCCTTATGTTTTGATATTGTATCTTTTAGTCTCTTGCCTAGCTTCTAATTTATTTTTCTTCTTTGTTTTGCAGAGATCTGTCGACGAGTGTATGGATCTAATCCGTAGGGTATGCACCGATTCTCCGATGATCCCTATGGATAAGACCCGCGGAGCTATCTCAGATGCCGGGAGCCTTCAAGCAGCCTGGTAGGCATACCGACGTCTTCGCCTCCCGCTTGGCATGTGGCCGTGGATGGTGTCGACCTCTCCGTACAGAGTTGGCGGTGTGCTATAGGACAGCCGAGCGCCTTATGAGGAGCCATTCTCGTGGCGAGACCATGGCTGCTCCTCGAGACCCCGAGCCCTCCGTGCATTCAGAGCGCGGCGCAGCCGGAGTCCTAGGAGAGGGTGCGCACCCCTGAGGGGTCGCGTAGGGGCCGAGAGGCGACTGGCCCTGTATATTTTGTATCATGGATTCTTTTGTATATCACGGCTCTTTGAGCATTTTGACCATGCCTAACGCATGATGGCATGTATATAAACATTGATTATTTATATATATGCATTGATTTTTGGATCAAAACTTTGTCACTCACGTGTTTTCCTTTCTATTTCCAACCGCCTTGCTTTGTGTATACTACGATGTATGTTTTATATGCTTTCTAGAATGTATGCAATGGGAGAATGATGATGCAAATGCTTGCTTTCTTTTTTGTGTTTCATGATGCCGATACATGATATCAGATATATTGTGATCTTAAATCTTAGCTTCTGTGAGCAATTTGGATACCTCATGTTTGTTTTGGCAAAGTGATGAAAATAACCAGTATGATGAACAGATTAACTTGCCCCACTCCTAACTCCACGCAACTAGTAGGATGCGAGGGCTCATCACCAAGAGCCAAGAAGGGTGCAAGTGTATGAAATATGGTGAAATGATAGTGATGAAAGACAGACGAAGCTTTGGTGGAACCAAATTGAAAACTACAAGCTTACTCCACCCGAATGACTTCATAGTTTTGGGTGCAACTTGCTTTGCGGTTTATCCAGACTTAGACCCGTAGATGGCCACATAGTAGACAAAATCTGGTTTTTAGGATTTTTAACTCTCTTGGAATTTTGAGCATCTGATTCATTCGTTTTTGACTCAAAGTTTGAATAGTTTGTTTATGACCTTTTAATGTTTGCATTGTCTAGAGGACCCCCTACACTTTGCCCCATGCTACTAGTAAGAAGCATGGGTTTATCACCGTGGGCAAGGCATAGGTAGTAAGGGCATTTCCATCCTTTCCCAACCCTACGTCACTAGTAAGAGACGCAAGCTCATCACCGAAGGTTGGTAGGGCAAGGAAATGTGTAAAAATAAAATTTTCTGTTTAATCACTTTTTGACTTGTCTTTTTGAGTAAAATGTCAGTATATGCTTGTTTCCAAAGAGATGTATATATGGGATAGATGTGACACCATGAAGCTTCTAGAATAGACCATAGGCAAGACACCAATCCTAAGAAGAAATCAAAGCGAGAACAAACTTGCAGATCTTGGTATGGTTACCGTTAAGACTTCGTCATGTTTGATTTTATTTGATAAAAGATTCTGAAGTGATTGATGATATCGCGAAAATGGAGAGATATGATTAGAAATTTTTGTGCCAACAACATCATGAGTTTGTAATGAATTACTTTGAGAATAGATTCCTTGATCACAATTTGTGTAAGAACAAGTGGACAAAATGATCTAAATCTATATGAAGATGCAATGTAGATAGTTATATAGGTAGTGCTAGCTGCTTATGCGTAGAAACGCTTGAGGTGCAGGGAATTGACTGTTTCGCCAAATTCCTCACCTTCTAGCGTGCATAAGAGGTATGCACCATTTCCATAGTCCTTCGTGACTCGGTATGGGCCCAACCATTTGGGCCGGAATTTCCTTCCTTCGCCGGTCTTCTTGTCGATCCGCTGTCTAGTCTTAGAACTAGATCACCTTCGTATATATCGCGTTCATAAACCTTCTTGTTATACTGCCGGCACATTCGGTCAGCATAAGCTCTATGCCGTTGTTCAGCATCTAACCTAGTTTCATCTAGGCTTTCTAATTGGGAAAGACGTGCTTCTCTGTAAGCGTCTTCATCCATAATCCCTTGTAGTGAAATGCGGAGACTGGGTATTTCGACCTCAAGCGGGAGAACTGCTTCTGCCCCAAATACTAGC
Organism: Taxus wallichiana var. yunnanensis; assembly: GCA_018340775.1. Taxonomy (NCBI): domain Eukaryota; kingdom Viridiplantae; phylum Streptophyta; class Pinopsida; order Cupressales; family Taxaceae; genus Taxus; species Taxus wallichiana. The sequence goes on from CM031239.1 coordinate 167,055,118, forward strand.
GAGAAAGGAGTTGCTCCCGTTGGTGTTCTTATTGAGGTTCGGTGGGCCCACAAGGCCGGATATAACTTCAAATGCCAATCTCGCTTGTTTTCTTTCACCGTTTTAAGGAGAATGGCTTTCAACGATTTTGTTTGTTGCTTCACCTACCCATTGGCTTGGGGATAATACAAGGAAGCCGTATGATGGCTTATTTTAAATTTGTTGATAGTTCACGAACTTCTTCATTCTTGAAAGAAGTTCCATTATCGAGATAATGATTTGTGGGATACCGTACTGCAAATGATTTGATTTAAAATGAACTTAGCGATCACAGTAACTGTGTACAGAGTAGTAAGAGGCATGGCCTCCACCCATTTGGTAAAATATTCAAAGGGCCGTAATTATAAAATTGTGGCCATCTGTGGATGAGGGAGAGAATTTCCTATTAAGTCTAGGCCCCATGTAGAAAAGGGCCATGGAGTAGCGATTGGTTGCAGAGCTTGTGCTGGCATGTGGATCTCGTGGGAGAATTCCTGGCACTTATGACACCTGCGTGCAAACTCTATCGCGTCATGTTCTAGAGTGGGCCAGAAATAGCCCATTCGATGTATTTTTCGAGCAGTGGCATGGCCACCGAAGTGGCCTCCACATATACCACTGTGGGATTCATGGAGAATCCTCTTGGACTCTTCTGTGTCGACACACCTTAAGAGCATTCCATCGAATGCTTTTCGATAGAGCACCTGCTCTATAATGACATATTTGGCTACGATTATGCGTAATCACCTTCTTTGTTGCGGTGTCACTGCATCCGGGTACGTATGGTCCATGATATAATTAATGATATCAGTGTACCAAGGGCACTCAGAAATAGCAGGTCGAGTTTCGATGTAGTATACGCATTCATCTGGAAAATCCAAATCTACTAGATCGCCTCCGTCTAATGGGTTGTCAGCTAACCAATCCGCGATGATTTGTCCTTTAACTGACTTCTGATTTACAAATGTTAATTCGAACTCTCCCATTAAGGTTATAAAACGTCCAGCCTTTTTGGATAAGGAACCTTGTGTGAGAAAAGTCCGTAAATGGTCCGTCTTTACCATGACCTTTGTTTCTTGATTCAGCATGTAATGTCTTAGACGTTTAGTAGCAAAGACTATGGCAAGACATTCTCGCTCTGCTTGTGTATAGCGTGTTTCATAGTCGAGCAAAGTTGTTCGCTAATGAAATAAATCACACGCTCTCTCTTGTCATCGCCTCTTGGGCCAACATGTAGGCCAGCGAGACATCGTAGCTAGCCCGTGAATATAGATTAATTAACGGGTGATCTAGCTTAGGTGGCATTAGCGTAGGTGGTGACAAAGAAGAAACGTTTAATCACGTTGAAAGCTTCGCATAGCTTTCTTCTGGTCCAATCAATGCTATAGTCTTTCTTGAGTAAATTGTTGATGGATGAATAAGCAAAGCTTAAGTCCGGATGAATCTCGGATTGCACCTACTTCCCGAGAAATGATCTCGATTCTAGATTCACTCAAGGTGGGACCATTTTGAGGACAGCCCAATTTTGGTCGATCAACATCGATCCTCGTGACGATATGATGTAACCTAGGAGCTTTCCTCCTGTTACACCAAAGACGCATTTCTCTGGGTTTAGCGTGACTCCGTATTCTATTAGGCGTGAAAGAATGATGCGGAGTACTTCGGGATGGTCACAACGCTTTTTGGCCTTAGCCAATAAGTCATCTACGTAAGATTCCATGATTTTATGAATTAGATCGTGAAATATGTATGTCATGGCCCGCTGGTACGTAGCACCAGCATTCTTAAGACCGAATGGCATAACAACATAGCAATAGGTTCCCCAAGGAGTTATAAACGTGGTTTTAGCTTGATCTTGCTCGGATATTCTGATTTGATTGTATCCCGAGAATCCATCCATGAGAGACAAAAGTTCAAAACCAGCTGTTGCATCAACAATAACGTCTATGGATGGTAATGGGAAATCGTCTTTAGGACACGCTTTGTTGATGTCTCGGAAATCTATGCAAATGCGTATCTTTCCGTTCTTCTTGAGAACGGGAACGATATTAGATACCCATTGGGAGTAGTCAACTGGCTTGATAAATCCTACCTGAAGGAGTTTTATTACTTCCTCTTTTACCATGAGAGCTACTTTGGGTTTCATGGGCCTTGATTTTTGTTTAATTGGCTTTGCATCCGATCTAGTGACGAGGTTGTGTACCGCAATGTGGGGTGCGACTCCCGTCATCTCCTTGTAATTAAATGCAAATGCCTTCTGATGTTCTTTGAGAACCTGAGTATGTATTTCCACTTCTTCTGGTGTCAACGAAGAACCTAGTTTCAATATTCTTGGTTCATCTTCTGTCCCAATGTTGACATCGATTGTTTCTTCGATTAAAGAGGCGTTACCCTCTTCGAACTCAGGTGGTGCTGGAGGTAAATCTAAATCATCCCCATTTTCTATTGCGTATATGTTAGGTTCCCTTTGTGACGGAAGATCCATTACGGGATTTCCGAAGTAGGAGGACGAATGTGGGATCAAGGATAAATCTAGCATGTGATAGGAGAGATGTAATGCTGCATAGGCATTTAAATAATCCAAAGTAGCCGCATCATTTCCAACATGGTCTAGGACGGTAGATTCACTTCCGCTTAAAAGAGGATTTGTCATTGTTTTTATTAATGGCTCGTCACGAATGGATACTGTGAAGTGAGTATCTTCTAGCTCATTGCTTGGAGTAAAACGTGATGCCGAGGTTGCTATTGAATCGGCGAGAAGATTTTTCTCTCGCGGGATCGCTTCAATGGATATGAAGTTAAACGCCTTGCTTAAATCTAATACAACAGTTTTTGTAGAGTTGTAAATGTTCGGCTTTAGTTTCATATACTTCAGAAACTTGGTTTGTTACTAATTGCGAGTCTCCCAAGACTCTGATGTTATTAATACCAATTCTTCTGGCTAAGGTGAGGCCAAGGAGGAGGGCTTCGTACTCAGCGCCATTGTTTGTGCATTCAAAGTTTAACTTAAATGAGAATGGGAGGACCTTCTCCTCGGGCGAAGTAAGAATTATACCTGCCCCCGCTCCATAACGACATTTAGCTCCATCGAAATGGAGAGTCCAATACTTAGCCGGGAGTGTAGATGTTGGGGCATCTGCCACGTTTGCACACTCTACTTCTATCATACAGAGATCCTCTGCCGGTAAGGAACCAACACCTAGGGAAAATCCTATGCCTACTGAATCGAATGGTAAGAACATTGGTGAATCTTGTTCTATCAATTCAACGATTTTCGCAGTAGTCCCTAATGATACTGTTTCTTTAGTTTTACCTTTAGGGGTTGGAGTTGTTTTGGCTATGCTGGTAGTTTCAAGATCCGTTGTAGGTATCAACTTTTCCTCTGGCTTTGGGTCAGAGGGTTTATTAAGTTGGTTTGTTGGCAGCTCAAATTCTGAGTGCACCCCTGGTCTTTTCTTTAAATCAGCTAGGTGCAAATCGAAAGGTTTTGGATCACCTTTGGCTACAAATACCTTTCCCAGATGCAAGAATCTTACTTCTTGAAATAGCGTGGAAGGGATTGCCTTCATTCGATGTATCCAAGGTCGGCCGAGGATCATATTATAGTTAGTTTCCCGATCTATAATATAAAACTACCAAGATGGTTTTGGGCCCTAAGGTGACCGGCAATATTATAGTTCCTATCGAAGTGGCTTTAAGGCTATCATAGCCTCTCAAGGTATTTCGTGTAGTGGAACAGTTTGTTTCTCCATATCCAAGTTTTTGGAGGAAAGAGAAAGGGACTATGTTAACCGCAGCCCCATCATCAACCATTGCCCATTTTACATAGTTATTATAAACCCACACTTGCAAGTGTAAGGCTGGGTCACCTCGGCGTGCGATCTCAGTGTCTGTGGGCATTTTACTTATTTCGAAGATGAATTCGACATCCTTGTCCGGCTGCCCCGGAGGGTGGATATCAAAATCTACGTGATTTACTTGTGTTTCGGGAGGTGGAGTGATGTTAATTAGATGGCCTAGACCTAATGCTTCTAAAAGAGCAGCTCTGTGAGGGGGAGAGTTCTTTAGTAAGTCCAAAAATGAAATGTGTGAGAAGGTCTTTGTTAGGTCACTAATTAAATCATACGCACCGATGGGTTTTTCAACTATTTGCTGACTCTTATCTGCCTCTGGCAGATGACTTGGGCTTGGTTGAGAGAAATACTCTCGTGTTCTCGTTATAGCTTCGATAGGTAGTTCAGCGTCTAATTCTACCAAACTAACTATCTTAGGTCTCGGTTGAGCTCCCAACTGTGGCGCAACTGACGGATTTAATGAAGTCGAGGCTTCATGGTCATTGTTTCCCGTCACTGCACCTTTGTTTGTTCCGGTTGGATTCAGCCTATTGCTGTCATGATTTGGGAGCGGATCATTAAAGATCTTGAGGGGAGCATTCTGAGGAGAAACTGCCCCTGCGAGAGTATTTGGTGATGATGAGACGGGATCTGCCAAAAACAAGTCTGTGAAGAACTGTCTTTGTTCTTCTGGCAAACGTTGCATAAATTTATTGTAGTCACGGCACGTTCTAGTGTCGTGACCATGAATTTTATGGAAACCACAATAAGAATTGGGATTATAATTCCCGTTTTGTTGGTTTGGTGTGTATTGTGGCCTAAAATTCCGATCAAACTGTTGCCTATTAGGACCAAAGTTTTGGAATTGTTGTTTTTGGTTTTGACTTTGGTTTTGGTAACCAAATGAGTTTTGGCTTGGCCCTTGTATGGGATTTCGCGTTGTTGTTGTTGTTGTTGTTGTGGATGGTTAAAATCCACTGTATTGACCGCTGGGGTAAAGTTGTTGTTTCGCTGGTTGTTTGTTTGTGACGGAGTATTAACAACATTTACCCTCTTGGGCTGGTCGGTTACCCCATCCGTTGTTACCCCACGATTTTTGTTAAGGATTTTGGGTCCTTGATTGACATTTGTGGTAGTTGTAGTATTTTGAGTGGAGGTGATTAACCTCCGCTTGCTCCATACGTCTTACGACCACTATCTATTGCCGCCTGGTCTATTCAGAGCGCTCTCAAGTACTTCATCATAAGTCCTCAAAGTGGGAAACTGACTTCTTCCTTCACTTCTCTCGCCGAGAGAATGAAGGAATAAATCACATAGTTCCATCTGATCCATGTTTGGAGCACTTGCTGATGAATAAAGAACTGTACGCCACCTCTGGATGAAATGAGCGACAGATTCATTGTGTTCTTGTTTGATATGCAAGAATTCCCTGATTCCTGTTCTCAGTAGTTTGTTCATGTCGAAGGCTTTGATGAACTCTGACACGAGTTGTTTAAATGAATGTATGGAAGCCTCAGGTATTCTATAATACCAATCGAGAGCAATGCCCTCCAGTTGTTTTGGGAATATTTTAGCAACAACCCCATCCCAAGGGAGTAATTCTCGTATGGCTGTAGCGTAAGCTTTGATATGCGCGTTTGGATCTCCTTCACCCTTGAACTTGGGCAAATCAGGGAGAGGTCTTGGAAGCATGACGCTTCGTATGGTGAAATCTAAGGGTTCCTTTAGATATTTTGAATACGTCCCTATCGCATAGCTTTCACCATGATGGTGTTTGCACGAGGGAGTGGTGGTGGGATAGGTTGTTGATATGGTGCAGCGCATGCACGCGCGGGCAGGGGCATAGGGAGGTCCCTGCGTTTGAGCAAACATGCCAGGAGAGGAGAACATATCTCCTTGTGGTGATTTAGAGTACATGTTTAAATAGGACGGGGTATTGTCGAGGAATGGACTGTTCGACACTAGACCGGGAGGAGTAGTGTTAGAGATGATAGGCCTTGTTGGCGTTTGCTGTGGATATTGAGGAGGCATGCCTAACGTGCCTACTCCCGTAAGGAGATCTACCTGACTAGAGTGGTATGGAGGATTGGAACTTCCTGTTTGTATGAACGGAGAATTTTGACTTGCTTGAGCCAGTTCTAACCCTCTCACTCTTTCTACTAACGTTGAAATGACTTCATTTGGTGAAGCCACACGTGACTTTTGCCCGAGCGCGCGTTTGTCAGATACCTTGGTGTTGTAAAGGTACATGATATCCTGTCATAAACTGATCGCTATCTTGCCAAGTTTCTCCTAGAATATTTCCTGTATGCAGTGGCATAGAGGTATTTTCTTGAAAAGAGATTTCGGGTTGTATTTGTAAACCTCCTATAGATGGGTACATTCCCAGGAGTGTTGTTCACTCCTAGGATAACGTGTTGATCTGTCCATCATCTAAGACAGGTATGGATCCGATTGCCTACTAATTTGTGGTCTGAGTAACATTTGAGGAGATGAACCAGATTCTCCTGTAAACGTCATATTGTTTGAACCTGAAGGCTCTGTTTGTTGGGTTCGAAGGGGTTGATCTAACTCTTCAGTTTGAAAAGACGAACTATATCTCGATTCTTGGTTTTTTGTGTTGACAATCGATTAGTTGAATAGTTGTCACCCCATACCGAGAGCGAGGGTGATGATTCCCTATTCTGTTGGGCGTAGTATGCCTCAAGACCCAGGAGGGGTCTCGCTATATGTCGAATCCCGACATATTCGTGGGGTATATGAATACCCGCAGAATAATGGGAAGGAGCGAAGGTGGATGAGAGAAGATGAAACTTCTCAAAGAGAAGGTGAAACAATTGTTTGTTTCACGTGGGTTCACCAATTTTGTTGGTGAAACCGATGTGATCACCAAGCTTGTTTGTTTCACGTTGGGTTCACCAATTTTGTACGCCGGAAAAGCGACAAGCGAGCGTGAGAATCTACAAGTGACTCTTCCGTGTACCCGACCTCCCGAGGTCGTGCCGAGACAGCCGGTGGGGATGGAATATGCAGACAAACTAGTTAGGCAGTCTAATGTCTTCGACACGCACTAGTGGAATTTGTGAATCTAAGGCAAAGAAGGCCCTTCTAACTTGGATGGTGTGATAGATCGATCAGCGAGGATGATCTGCTCAAGGCTCCAATCAATATCGAGCTCGCGTGATTCGATCTATGGGTCATGGAATACGTGGAAAATGACTCGGGATAGTTTCGTATTTCTCCGATAAGGTCATATGTATTCCCTGGGCTCTCTAGGTCCCGTGATTGTCATACGAAACAAAATGTAAATCTAACTGTAATGAAACAAATTCTAACTACGTGAAATAAATCTAACTGCATATAACTTTTATTCTTCTATGAAATATTCTAACAATTTTAAGGAAAGCAAACTATTTTAAGCGTATCTAGAAATAATAACTAAACAATAATTTAAAATGACAAGATAACCGAGTGTGGTTATTTGCCTGTGTGATTTGTAGAATTATTCTAAATAAAATAGCCTGTCTAATCTACCTGCAAGATTCTCGATCCTACCTCAGAAGTGAGGAGTGAATCATAGTTTCTCAGAAACTATCAATCCCACACACGCCTTTCCTGCAATATCGAGAATAGAATGAAATGAAATAAAGTGATTAACTACTCTATTTGATATGAATCTGACTAGAACTTTGAAATGTAAAACCTGGATTCCGCAGAACAGTGGCGAATCCGATGGTGTATGTGATCTCGTCCCCTCAGCATGATCTTCTCGCTCTTTCGTGTTCACTGGATCCGTAAAAGCGTGTAATGCTAGCACCGATAGGAGTAGATTTTGGGACAAGGACAGCTCGTAAATGCATCGAGAATGCGAGTAGGAGAGGGATAGCGCAAGAGTACAGAGCTTGGCTTATGCGATTCCTAGCGGGATTTTATTGCGAGTCATGCAACGTGAAGTGACCGTAACTTTGACTATCCTATACGAAGAGCAAAACCTGCAACTTTAATGGCTTCCTAAGCTATTCCATTCCAAAATAAAGACACTGCTTGCACAAGTTGGATATGTGGCTTACCAACAAATTTGAATAAACTAACTGTATATAATGAATTAACTAAGAACTCTAAGTCACAAGAAAAACAAATCTACAAAGAAAGAGGAATTCAGAGGCAAGCTTCTAACCGGATTGGATGAAACAACAAAGATCGCCGCACAAGATGGGTCTGTGGCTTACCAACAATGAGAGCAATTTAACAAAAGATGCAAGTGAATTCAAGCTATGGCTTCAAACAAGCTAACTAACTAAAACACTAAAATGAGGGAATGAGAGCAAAGATCAAACTTCAAATCCAGCCAAGCTTCGACCAAAACTCCACCAAATTCTTCACCAAAATCTTCACCAAAATCGACCATTTGCATGTACACAAACCATGCATTTATAGGAATTCAAACATCCAAGAACCAAAACCAAATTGAACTCCTAAACAATAAACAAAGGAAAACACTATTCCAGGGACCAAAACATTAATGCATGCTCAAGTCGGCAAAGAAAAGCTGGTGGTGAAACGTGATATTTCACGCGAGTCGCATCAAAAGAGCGTTCGAAAAATGTGCGCACGCCGCGTATGGCGGCCAGCAGGAAAGTGGTGGCGGCGAGCATCATCGAAGGTCAAGAGGCCAAGGAAAGAGGAAAAAGGGGAAAACAAAGGGCCGGGGGCTAAGTGGGGCATGTGGGATGTTAACACATACTCCGAGGGCTTTTCCGGATCCCGAACACCTCATGGAGAGACTCGTATCATCATTGGGGCACTTGTTACGCGGCGATACAGTACCTTACAATTTTGGGTACGCATGGCTTGTCAAGTTCTATTATCCCTTCATCAATAAAGGTCTTAAAGAGGCTTAAGGAAAGAGGATAATTAAAAGCACTTTGAGTCACACAATATATTGTACTAGAATATGGTACATGAGATATATGCTTATTTTCTTCTTATTATTACACCATAGTTTTTTAATTTTAAATCAAACATACATAGAGAATTAATATACATAGAATATACATACATAGAAGGATATCATGTGCAATGAATTCGAATCAAACATAGAAGTAATATTATTATGAAAACCAACACATGGATATATAATGTATCAAACTAAGTGTGTTGAACGCACGTCTCTGAAAATATAAGTTCATAACATGTGTACATCTTGAACCAAGTGTGCCATACATATAAGACCACATGTGGCTGCATAAGGCTATATATAATGTCGTATGAAGAATCATGAACTAGGACCATTGGCCTATATATATATATATATATATATATATATATATATATATGTACATCCACGTCCTATGAATCTAATCATGAAACATCTTCCCTCTCTTCACCCTTGCTAGAAGTAGCATGTCCATGACCCGGGATGTATTGGAGGGAGATGCCACTACAGATTTCATTCGTGTGGTCCTAGGCATCTCTAAGCGGGCCCTGCAACCTAACTGCACATTCATAAAAAAACAAGTTTTTAACACCCACATTTTAAAAATACATTCAAAATTTAGAAACTTAGAACTTAGTTAAAATGCATGTGAAATCTTACCGCAACGTCATGATCCCTATCAATTTCATCATTGACGCATGGTAGATACAATAATAGACTCATGATAGGTATGCTACATACAAATAATTAAATTTCAAATTAAATATTTCATGTACAAAATTTGATATTGTAGATTTAAGTAATAAGAAATAATTCTTAAATAAATTTAACAAATTTGAAAATTTGTACCTCAGTTAGTGGATCTGCAGATGTTATAGCAGTATCTACAAGCATCCTTCATAGTCTGCGTATATGGAGGAGTCTCTCTAGAAGTCATAAGCTATACAAAAAACATGTACAAATCAATATTAATCTACATGACTGCCACATAACAAAGCCAAAGCATAATCCACGTGAACTTCCATAATTAGAACCAAAGTGTAAAGAGAAACTAACCTACGTAAAATTCACATGAGGCATGCCAATAGCCTCAATTTCTAGAGAAGATGATGACCCGCCAGGCTCTTGCACGTATAAAAGAAAAACATATATTAATATGTACATGTACAGGTGAAACATTATAATAATAAAAGTGTACAATCAAATGAAATTTGAAATTTAAGTACAACTTGAAACTTACATTTGTAACATGCCCATTGTAGTAGCTAGCATGTTGACGCCAAATGTTTCCTTCACCGGCTTTTGCTATTTAAAATAAAATAAAAATTAGTTTTTACATGTATGTACATAACGTATAATGAAATACATATATATTAAAATCTCAAACATGAATTAAACTATTGTGTATATATATATATATATATATATATATATATATATATATATATTAAATATTTATTTGACATTTACCTATGAAAGACCAAGATCCTTTGCACCAGTTCCAAAAACATCCACCATCATCTCATCTAGAGAAAAGAAATCATGTGATCCAACAAATGATGTCTCGCTCGTAGTGCATACGGCACCACATGATCCACAAAGTGGTGTGGTGTGCTAGAACTAGCGCCTCCACCAACATCACCAGATGTAATCTACTCACTATGCTAGGTTAGAGTGTCATTGATCTCCCTCAATACATGTAGTGTGTCAATATCCACAACCTCCTTCACTGTAGGAGGGATAACTGAAGACAGTGGGGGTTTTGGGGCATGGGGATCCTTGGTTGACCTACGTGTGCACCAGGTCTACTATGTGCAGAGCCACCACCTCACCCATAAAAATTAGAAATGTCAAAATAATTTGAGACCTCATTAAGCACGAACTTGCAATATAATTTCTTCAAAAAATAGATGGGAACCTCATTGTTGTTACATGGTGGATAATCAAAAACCATCCACAATTGGTCCCAAAATCGTTCTTGATTCGGTCATTGTGGCACCAATGGATTGGGAACCGTTTGCAAGTAACTACAGGGGGGCATTGGTTCTTGGGTCAGTAAATAATGCACAAATGTGGTCTTTTCCAAATTTTTTGTCTTTTATGGCCACATGGGATAATTTATTTGCATACCACTGCCTACAATCAACTCTAAAGGTATTCCATCTATCTATTTGGTTGGTTGTGGAGTCAACTTTGCCAATCAATGTTTGCAATGTGTTGGCTAAAGTCATGTAGGATGGATTTGTGGCATGATTTTGTCTTATATTCTGAATAAGGTTCTCAATGGAAATTTTATTTTGTTGGATTTTTCCAATGATATCACTTGTGTTCCTGTTGGTTCCATGGGGACATAAGGAGCCATAGGAGGCGGATCTATGTTTGGAGGAGGGTTTTCTGGAATGTTTGGAGGGTTTTGAGGAATATTTTGATGGTTTGTAGGATTACGAGCTTCTTTGAGCAACTGAAAAAACAAAAATTGTATACATAAACAAAAAATTGAAAAACCCATGAAAATCACAAAAAAACCTAAAATGCAAACAAATTGATCAAAATTGAGGGCTTACCTCTTTGTCTTGGTGGCATGGTTGAAACTATCATGATCCACAAGTCCAGAAGAGTAATTTTTAGGGGGTATTCAAAGCATGAGAGCCAAAGGTGTAGGAGAAATTGTGGTTGGAAAGGAAAAATGAGGGAAAATGAGGAGTCGCGGGTCTATATTTTTTGTCTCAGAGGACCGTGATCACGGTTTGAAACTGTGAACGCATGTTTTTAAACCATGCTCATGGTTTGTAAACCATGATCACGGTTTTAGGTTTAGAAATCACCGAGCCTATAAAAATAGTTGCATGAGCGCGGTTTAAAATTGCGAGTGTGGTTTATAAACCATGCTCATGGTACCTAAATTTTGGGTTTTTATGTCCACTTAATTATCTCGCCATATTGGTGTAATTACCCCGAGAAATTGTAAATTATTCACCAAGATGTTAAGAATCTTAGGGCACACCTAATAAAAGTAAGAGGCTTTAAAATCATTTTAGCAAAGGAACCGCTCAAAAATGAAACAAAAATCCACGCTATGCTAATGTAAAATCAATACAATATATGTTGTATCAACATGATGTATACCGAGAGAAAACAAAGGTGATGGCTGAGGAGAAAAGTGATGATGAGACGAAGGAGTCAGACAAGGATGAAATGGAGGAGAAAAGTCATACTAAAATTGAAGTTCTACCATTGGAGTGAATTCTTCTTCTTCTTCTTCTTCTCTTTTGTTTTCCTCATACTTTGTAATTTAAGTAATCAAGAAAAATTGTAAGACTTAAGTAATTTTGTTAAAATTCATTACTTCAAGTCATTTTGAAAAATCCAATTACGGTAATAGGTGGCACAACTTACAAGGTAGTTTAGGGTTTTTAAATTATGGAACATTTGAATGTCATGCATGACAAACAATGAGAAATTTAAGGAGAAAAATTATCAAATTCCTATAATTTTGTAGCTAGGCACGTGTGGAAATCTAATTAATGTCTCCTATTTGTACTTCCTTTCTAGACTCTATAAATAGAGAGAGAAGCCTACGAGCCAAGGGATTGGAAAATTTTTGGCAATCAACTCTTGTACTTTTTGCATTGATATTTCAAACTTTGTGTTGAGATTCTCTTATGTTCATTGTGTAAACTAGATGGACTTGAATAAGAAGGAATATTTCGTGGAACTTTTTGTCGATGAATTTTTGTTGTGCATATTGAGAAAGTTTATGGTAAAAATTTTGTTATCTTGAATTTTCATCTGTATGCATTTCTTTTAATTTGCTAAAAGTTGTGAAAATCATTAAGCATTTATTTATTGTGTATGGATATAATGAGCTATGTGATCTACTTGTTATGAAGTATGTCTCTTTTCCATAGTAGCAAACCAATATTATCCCTGTATTTCCTTTTCACTTCTCTTCATCATAATTTTCCCAAACACAACTACTTACTATAGGGTTGTTTAGCTATGGTTCATGAACTTTGCAATTAAAGTAATACCTCGAAAATAACTTTTAGTTTTCACATAAATAGTTAGAATAAATAATTATTTCACATGGGATCTTCACTGTTAAATGAAGTGGATTTATCCCATGACTTCCTAGGTTTATGTGTGTAGCCAAGCATAAAATCTAGCCAATAGTTTTTGGTGACTCATCTAGGAAGCGAACAAAATAGCAACGACATGTGTCTTCCCCTGTGTCTTTGATTTTGATAAATAATATAAAGTCTTGCTTAACTGAATTATTTGTGTTTAAACAAAGGCATTGAAAACCAAACATGGGTCTTCTCGGTCAGCCCAATTTAAAGCTTGCATGAAAACCAGACATTGAGTTAAGCTGTGCATTCTCGCTTTTCAAATTACACACTAAAATTTACATGTTAGCTCTCATTCAAAGTTTAAAATCAGCTACATAATGAGATTGTTGTGCTATTTTAAGCTAATTATTTCATCTATAAAACCATAGTATGTTCAAACCAACTCCTATTTTTACCAATCCTTCATCTGGAAAATCTTCCATTTATAGGGTGTTGGTCGTCAAAAAGGACTTCAAAGAGAACAACAGTCAAGGGACAGAAAGTCCCTCCTCTTTAATGGGGAGGTTCCCTTATTTAAAGACCGAGCTTATTTACATATGTACAGTGCATAGTTTTAAGGTGGAACTTGGATATCATGAAAGTGTTTTAAAATAGAATGGATCCTCAATACAAAAGCACAGAGGAAGTAGTGGAAATGAGCAAAAAGGCATTCTCAAGAATTATAGATAACAAAATAATTCCTTATGCATGCCAGAATAAAATTATTTGGAACAAAACCATTTGCATTTGAATCAATAAGATGCTATTGCAAAGACACAAAGTTCCAGAAATAACATCTACAAGAATACAAAGCTTCTTGAAATAATATAGACAAATGATTCAAAAGTATCAACGGATAGTAATGAAAGAACAAGACCAAATAGACATGGAAAGAAAGCTCTTTTGTATTGATTTGCTTTGTTACTCCTTACACTTTCAAAAATAAACCAAGTTCCAACCCCTCAAAATGGCGAAGAGAGCCCATTATATAATTTTACAAATTAGTTACAACCTGGTAACTACTTCTTTTAACTAAAATGTTTAGTTAAGGGGATGCTTGACACAAAGCCCTCAACTAATTACAATAAGCTTGAATTGAGGAAAAGAAGGAGAAGCTAGGAGAGAAAACAAATGTTTATGATTGTGGAGGGCCCACCGACTTGAGGATCCATTGTCTAAACTTTTTAGTGCTTCCACTATGTCTCGGCCTCATGGGACTGATGTGTTGGTAGTGGCTTGGGTCCAAGATCCCAGACATTTCTCCATTTCCTTATCGAACTCATTGTGCGTATGATATTCTTTATTAGCTTCCTCAATGACAAGATTGGAGAGAGTAGATTTCCTTTATCTTCTCTTTGGTCATTGAGTCCTCCTTGAACATGTTTTCCTTAACAAATGCTTTGAATTGAGTTTTAATTTCTGGCAGGAGAAAGGAACACCTAAAGTTTCATCGTGAAGGTGACAATGGATATCCTTGAAAGTGGATACAACACATGCCTTGAAGGCTTTCTCTTCGCCAATCTGTTTCTCAATTCTCCTAGAGCCTCCTCCAGCACTTTTATTTTCCACTCTATGCTGAAAACCCATGACCTTGAAAAATTATCTTTGGCATCATCAAAAACTTTACTTGCCATCAATAAATTTTCATCAGTCTGTCCCATCAGGTGTAGGTCTACTATGCATCTGCTCCAAAGTTTAATTTCTTTATCTATATTTCCAATTGTGGAGGAGAGCTTTTATTACAAATTAGTTACCTTCTCATTTAGTTTGAAGGCTTCTCCAATGAAATTCAAACCTGCAATGACCATATCATCTACCATGGCTTCCATAGCTCTCCCGTAGATGGAGTACCTGTGTATGTCTTTGATTCTCTAGACTTCATCTTGACTAAGGATCACAGGTGGTGGGAGAGCATCCAGTGGGGTAGGATCCAAAACCTTGTCCTTAGACAACAATGACTTGATGAAACCAGAAAGCACTTGAGCCTACTCTTCTAGTTGCTCTATAGTCTGCTTTCCTTTTTCTACTCTTCCAATAACCCTGGTCACTATTTCCTGAAGGTTATGTATTTCACTTTCAGGGGTAGACTCTCCCATTGAAATCCTAGAAAGTTCCAAATCAGAGGCTTGCAAATCATGTTCTGCCTTATCAACCTTAGGCTTGGCTACCTTAAGGAATTTCTAACCTTGGGCATCTATCACTATCCTTGAAGTGGTTATAGATTTCTTTGCAGGAGCAGAAGGAGTAGTGCCCAACAAGGTAGCCACAACATCAAAATTAGGCCCTGTCAATCGAGAAGAAGACTTCCTCTTCCTACTATCAACAAAAGGCTACACCTAAGAAAAAGTGGAGGAAGAAGAAGGAGGAGCAAGAGAACCAAGAGTAAGAGAACTCATGGCACTTTCAAAGTATGTACGATTGTTGCCTCTAGTAGAGATGTGAGTGGAGTAGATGAGGTTTATTGGACAGAGGATTCAACTGTATTTGGAGGCTCAGTGTCATGAGTTTCCTTCTCTTTATCCATTGTGGCTTCTGAAGCACTTGCAGGGACTAGCACTTCACTATCCTCACTTTCATTGAGAACAATGATGTTCTCTGGCCCCGAAGGTAACTCTAGATGTTTTATCAAGGGGTATTCCTCAATATGATCCTTTTTGACTTCCTTCACCTTCTTCTGATATACCTGAGTGGATGAGGAAGGGGTGGAGGATGCAGGTTCTTTACTTGATGAAGGAGGATGAGTCTATGCAAGTACCTCCAAGCTAGGTGTATGTGACTCCTTCCTCGGTGTTGAAGTGTCTTTAGAGGAAGACTCTCCATAATTATTCCTTAGCTATTGAACCCTTCTGTCAAACCAGATCTTGGTTCTTACCAAGACAGGGGCTAGGATTTCAGCTAAATCATCTTTCTCCCTTTTGAACCAGTCTAGATCCTCTAAGGGAGTATTCTTGATCACAATATCATATTCATATGACAACAGTGTCCATGTTGTCATCTTAAAGCCCTTCAAGTAATATGGTACGAGGTTGAGCTCTTGTATTAGTGAAGGGAGAATCTACCTTAATGTCTTGCCTCAAAATCATTTGTGCAAGTCATCCCAGTAGTCCTCAAGATATCTGCTATGTGATTATAGTTTATTTTTGAGATTCACTCAATGAATTTTTCAAATCAAAACAGGTTATGGGCCTGAAGAAGTGGACAGTGATGGGGGCAAGGGATCTTTCTATGTTATGGGCATCCAAAGTTGTTTTACATGTATAATTACCCAAAGATATGGGGAAATGCAACCCAGAGATTTTCTTGTCCTTGCAAGTCCTATGTAACTTGTCCAGTTGTCTGCATACCTCAATCAGAGCCATCTTATCATTATAAAATATAGGGAGCTTGAGAGGAGTGCTCTCATAACCAGCTAACCTAATATATGAAAACCTTCTGAATTGAATGAAGTAAGCTCCATACTTTGCTATCAGGTTCATGGCTTCATTAGAAAATATCCTAGCAGTATCCCTTTCCAAAATCCTCACAATGTACATGGTGAAAGCATCATTCACCCTCCTAAAGTTGTGATTTCTGGTGTCAAGGGTGAACTGAGGGTAGTAAGCATAGATGGGATCACCCTTCTGAGCATCAATGTATGTGAAACCAAACCATTATTTGGATGCTGCTAGGGTATACATAAGATAAGAAGTCATGTAGAACTTCTTAGTTTGTTGTACATTGGACAACTGCTCTGTCAAATTCATGCAAATGATCTCTACCCAATTGATGTTCTAGGTACCTTCACAGACTATGTTAATGAGCGGGCACATCCAAAAGTGAAACTCACTGGTAGAGGGTAAGCCCATGACACGAGCCAATAGGATGATGAAATTAGATAACTCTTCATTGAAATCAGCCCTAAATAGAGCTTTGAGAGCTGAGATGCCCCTTTCTTAGGGTTCTTCAACCACAACTTTGCTATCCTGGATTTGTATTTCTCACTATCTTGATCGAAGAGAGCTTGTGCTTGATTTTGAGAGATTACCACAGAATTATCCATTTCAGGGATCCATAGGGTAGCGGCAATGGTGGCAACATCAAGTTTAGTGATTAACTCCCCATGCACATTGGTCAATTCACTCGTATCGAGGTTAAAGTGGGCTCCGTAGGTGAGCACTGATATCGGCACACTGCACCGAGATTGGGAAACCCATAACAAATGCAAGGCCACTATCATTAATCATTTGTGCCATGGGAGAGGGGTTTGGGTCTGTCAACTTGGTCCAAAAATCACCGAAATCTAGGTGTCGAACCTCACTGTCTCGATATCGGGAACGGAAGACTCAAGTGGAGAAACCTGCTCTTGGCCTTGAAACTTGATCTTCATACTGATAGTGCTTAGAAAAATAACCTTACAGCTTGAATCTGTAATGAAAATGTAGGGGAAATGGGGACGCGAGCAGATGATTTCAATTACAAGGGTATGAGTGAATGATAAAGTGAGAAAGTAGTGTGAAAAATGCGTAGAGGGAGTCCCATTAAATATTCATTTCAGGAGAGAGAAGGTTATAGCGTGCATTAAATTCATATACACCAACTCAAAAAGGCAAGCATCGGGAAGAGCAGAAAAATTAGCCGGATGGCCTTTGGTACATTTGGGACATGAGGGATGTGAAAGCGTGACTCGGTCGATGCGGTTGATGCGGGGACAAAATGGACAAATGATTCTAGGACAAGTAGGACCAAAGTACGCGAAGGGCACGATGCGGCCGATGCGGCTGATTGGAGAAAAGAGAGCCCAAGTGAACTTGGAACAGTTAGAACAAAAAGTTTTGATGGGCCTCGCAAGTTACATGATTTCGTGAGAGAAAGCGGTCGATCGGGAACAAAGAGCCCGGAAGAACTTGGGACACATGGGACAAAAATGTCTGACAGACCTGAAAATCACTCAAATGACTCAAAAACGTGGAATTTTTCTAACTTCTCAACTTTTCTCTTTACTAGAATATCATAGAAAGGTGTCAACTCAAAAAAATTCAATTTTTTTCTTTCGAAAGAGGGGAAATTTTGAGAGGACAACACATGGGCAAGACATTCTCAAGGAATAACTAACCATTTTTTCAATTACAAGAGCAATTCAATTTTAATCATCCTCCTCATGACGGGACATGCAGAACAATTATTTCACTTGTGAGAAGAGCTCAAACTCCACTTACATATCAATTACAAAGATAACCCAACAACTAGTATTATCTATTGATCAATCTTCAATTGTTTACTCCCCTCGAATGGCTCAACAACTTACCGTCCCATTGGGCATGGCCTTTAGCCCACCGAACTTAACACCCCTCTCCATGAGTTTCCTAAAGTCTCTAGAAATAATTTCCCTAATTTTTATGGAGATGAAAACAAAATTATGATGACCACTTGGATTATTTCTTCATATCATGTGGAGTACTTGTTGTGGAACATGAAGATGTGTCTATTAGGATCTTTATAGAGACTATGCATGACTTAGCTGGAGAATGGTTTTACCAATTGGATTTGGGTACCATTACAAATTAGACTACCATGCATGATTAATTTTTGAAAAATATTTAAACCTTATGAATATTCAAGTACGTGGATTACTCAACTAGCTCAGCTTAAAAAATAACCTCATGAAAACATGAGGGATTTCATTGCTAAGTTACAAAGAATACTTTACAATATTCCTCCTACTGCTTCCCTTAGTGATGAAAAATAGAAGCTTTTTTTCATTAATTCTTTGTTACCAGAAGTTGGTTATCATCTACATAGAGCATGTTATGCTAACTTGTTGGCAAATCGAATATCAACATTGAAGTAGAAGATGATCTTATTGTGGTGGGTAAAATAAAAAAACTCAACACCTAAGGCTGAAGGTTTTGTTTTTACCATCACGTCTAATCCACTGCTGAAAATATTGGCCAATGACATGTTGTAGATAAAGAAATAAATGACATAAGAAAATAGTGTTTCTCCTGTTAGGAATGTACCTACATGAAGTTTCAATAATCAAAATCAGAACCAGAACCGCATTTCCGTTGCTCCTCAAATACTGGTAATTGAATCTTCCCCAAGGAAAAATGTAGAAATGAATGAGGAATATCAAGTCATCGCTGATGTGATCTACTTGAAGACAGATATTTTATAAACCCGGTCACAACTCCAATGTTGGTTACCTAGACTACGAATCAAACACTCACCACAATGAAATTGTTGAAGATTATTATGCTCACACTTATGTAGTGTTTACAAGATCTTAGACATAACAAGGTGATAAAACATCTTCCAGTGGAAAAAGAAGAGAAAGAGATGAACCGATGTCGGATGTTACCATACTTAAAAGAGGTATCCCTCTACATGCTTCTATGGATCCTAAAGAGAAGTATGCAATCGATCTCTCTTCTTCTTCTACTACTCCTCATCCATAGAGATTTGTTGTTCCCAAAACCAATCCAAATACATCTACTTCTTCTTTTGATACCATAGACCACATTAAGAAAACCAAAATCCAGATGTCAAAAGATGAATATTTGAGAGCTTTCCCTGATCAACCGAACATACTAGTTAAGTATGTTCAAAGCAATGAGTCAAATACTTCATCCCATAATGCAGCCAAAGGCATCTTGCCTAACCCCAAGAATACTCCTCCCCAAAACAATACTATAACTAGTTCTCCCACATCATCGAAAGAATTGAACCACTTAACGCTCTCTTTGCTAATCAATGGTTTCAAGTTGAGTAATTGTATATTATATTCAAGAGCTTCTGATAATGTCATGCCATCCAAAGTTGTAGATGCTCTTGGGATCACATTGACCAAAAAAATTGGGATACGTTATCCCATGGAAAGGAAAGTACCTTTGATTAGAAAAATTAAAGATGCTTAGTCGCCTTGGTGGCATTCCTTGATAAGAGATTGAAGTTGAAAATTCTACTAGTAGATATTCCTATCTCCTACATGATGTTGCTAAGTAAATTTTTTTGTAACGAGTTGGGTGGGGAAGTAAAGATGGATTGGTCATATGCTCACATTCCAATCAAGGGAGTAAATCAAAGGCTATATCCAAAAAATAAGTCAAAGTATATGGTCACAAATTTTCAAGACCCGAGATCCCATATTCTCTTCCAAGAATCAAATCACGGAGTCTATTACTTAGAAATGGATGAAGAAGTTCTAGATCCAGAGACTCATGACATACATTTAGAAGAAGAGAATTTACGGTATCTCAAGTTTGATGGAATTTTTTGTTCTTTTGGGTCAGGTGTTGGTTTTTTCTTGATATCCCCTGAAGGAAAGGTACATCCTTATTCCTATAAGTTAATGTTTGAAAACACTAATAATACAACAAAATATGAAGCCTTATTATTAGGGATGGAACAAGCCAAAAATATAGGAGTAAAATTACTCAAAGCACAGGGAGATGTGGAGCTCATTGTGAAACAAATAAGAGGCCAATACCAAGTAAAGAGAGATAAAATGAGACACTATAGGGACAGAGTGTTGGATGCTACACTTGATTTTACTACTTTATTTATTAATTTCATTCGCAGGGATCAAAAATCTAGGACAGACTCCTTAATAGTAAATGTTGCATTGCTAAATCTAGATCAACCCCCTATAATGTTCAGACAAGGAAAATACAAAGTGGAGATGATCTACTACTCCATATTTCATGAAAATGTCTAGTAATGGAAAGTTTTGAACAATGAAAAGAAGATAGCTACATTCTTGGAGCAACAAGACAATTTTTATGAGTTATAATTTAAAGGTAGCAACTAACCTCCATGTCAAACCATGGTTGGTGAGACTGATCCAGAGCATGATGAAAACAAATAAATAATTCAACTAAAAGGTAAAAAAATCCCTAAAGGTTTGGTCTCCTTAGAAGAAATATTTGATAAGCATGACCAATTCCTAAAGAAGAAAAAATAATATGGTGAGAGTTCTTCCTCCGAAGTTCTACCATTGAACTTAGGTGTAGAAGATGAACTAAAGATAGTGAATCTTGGTGAGCATTATTCGGATACTAGAGTAGGAAGTATTCACAAAGCTTCTCGGGAAATATAGTGACATCTTTCAATGGTCTTATAAATACTTTAAGACATATCAGTCAAATGAATTACAACACTACATTCCTTTGCATCAGGCAAAAAATCCTTTCAAACGAAGTTCCGATGTCACAATCGACTAAATCATGTACAATTTTTGTTGAGGTTTAGAAATCACTTGGTGTAAACATTATTTACCCAATCCATCATTCAGAATGGTTGGCCAACATTGTACCTATAAGGAAAAAGAACAATGAGATATTCTTGTGTGTAGATTTCCGTAATCTAAACCAAGCTTCATTAAAAGATAACTACCCTATTCCCATCATGGATCATACCTTACAAGTAGTTACTATCTCATAAATGTTATCTATGTTGGATGGTTTTCTGGGATACAACTAGATTCAGGTGGAAAAAGAGGATCAATACAAAATAGTGTTCACCACACCATGGGGAACATTTTCTTATCATAAGATGTCGTTCGGGCTAATCAATGCAGGAGCAACTTTCCAAAGAGAAATGGATCTATAATTTTATCATCGAAGGATAAGATCATAGTGGTTTACCTTGATGATTTTATAGTCTTCTCCAAAGTAAGAGGTAATCACATGGCTTATTTAGAAAAAGTACTCATTCATTACATAGGAAGCATGGGATATCTCTGAATCCCAAGAAATCAATATTTTTTTATCGAGGGAAAGCTTCTAGGACATATTGTCTCAAAGGAAGGAACCAAGATCAAACCCGAGAGAGTTAAATTTATTCAAAACCCGCTCTACCAACTTCTAAAAAGGGAGTCCACTCATTCTTGAAGAAGGTTAACTTTCTCTAATATTTATCCCTAACTTTTTCTAGACTAACCCATCATATTTCAAACATGATTTAGAATAAGTAATATTTTGAGTGGAATGATGAGGGGAAGAGGACCTTTGAAAATATCAAGGTAGCTTTGGTTGAAGTATCGGTACTCATGTCACCTGATTTCAATTATTAATTCATGTCTTGTTATTCTTCCGAGCATACCATGTTAGTCATATTAATGCGTAAGAATGAGGAAAACATCAAGCCACCATATCCTTCATGAGTATGCCATTGAAAGCATATGAATTAAAATATACATCCATGGAGAAGAACACATGTGTATTTTTTAAAGCATGCAAAGCATTCAGGTACTACAATCTATCCTCACATACCATTGTATATGTATCGGACATCGTAGTTAAATTGATGAGGCCATAAATTAACATTATTTTGTCCTTCCAAGTTACCTTTGGAAGTGGATTTAAATGTAATCTAGGAACTTATAGTTTTCTTAAGATAGAGTATAGGATATATATCTTGTTCATTCTTTAGAAATATTTTTTTATCTATCTTGTTGACTAATCCTATTGATTATTTGGGAAAAGATGCAAAGTCTTGTGTATGTAGGCCATAAAGGAAAGATAATGCTAGTATTGGGAAAAATGGAATTGATCATGAATAGTACATTTAAAATTAAATCTGATTTCATATTTAGATTCCTCTTGAAAAATTATGCAAGTTCAAACAAATAATCATCTCAATCTGAGGTCACATGCAAAAGTTATAGCTATTTTAAGTTAGCTGCGGAACTCGCATAGTTAGTTCCGGAACTCACAGAGTTAGTTCGGAACTTACAGGTTTAGTTCCAGAACTCACATGTTTAGTTTTGAAACTCATATATTTAGTTCCAGAACTTGTATCAATTTAATGATAGTTAGTTCCAGAACTTTCAATTCGTGGATAAATAAGATTTAGTTCCAGAACTTGCATAAAAGGAACGATATCTTTAGTTTCGGAACTTGCATCAACGGAATGAAAGTTTTTGAGGGATTGTGAAAAATCAAAGATTCCAATAGGAAATCTGAGATATTTTTTTATTCATATCAATGTGTTTAACAAAAACCTATTCATATTTTCTATAGGTTTTACCAATGAAGAGAAATCTAACTTTTAGTGAGTTGCAGTCCAAGGAAAAGTGTATCAAACAAGGACTAAAAGTTCCATAAATGGAAACAGAAAATTCAAATGGAAAATTTGAGAGGTTTTTTTCATAGAAATGTATTTAACAAAAACCGTATTCATATTTTTTAAAAGTTTTACCAATGAAGAGAAATATAACTTTTGGTGAGTCGTGCAATTGAGGAAATGTGTATCATAAAAGCACTAAAAGTGCCATAAACAAAACCAAAAAATTCAAATGGAAAATATGAGAGAGGTTTTTGTTCATAGCAATTTGTTTAACAAAAACCTCATTCAGATTTGCTACAAGTTTTACCAATCAAGAGAAATCTAACTTTTAGTGAACTGCAGTCCGAGGAAAAAGTGTATCAAACAAGCATCAAAAGTTCCACAACAAAAACAACAAAGTCAAATGGAAAATATGGGAAAGGTATTTAGAAAAAATCATATTTTGAGGAAAAACTCCTTCCAATAATGTAGAAGAATAAAATCGTGATGATTCTTGTTACCGAAAAGCAAGGAGAAGATTTAGGAGTAAATCTTCCTAAAATAAGCAAGATAAAATTTGACTTCAATAATATATCTCTCTCCATATTTTGTGGAGATGGAGATCTTAGTTGTTAGAATTGGAATAAAGATAAGATCAGATTGTATTTCCTAAAATAAGGAGTTGGTTGGATGCATGAATTATAAATGTAACCTTCCACACTGAGATATGTAATTTTCTTTCTCCCAAGAAATAAAGATTTGTTCTTTCCTCTCAAATATTCTGTAGTTTTAAAATCGGAAGTATGATTTAAATCCTCTTCCAAGAAATGATCTGGCCACTCATTTCAAGGAAGATGGATATGTGTATTTATGTTTATGTTTATTCATTTGTTTGTAATTCATTTTGTTATATTGTTTTTATTTTTGTATTGTGAAAATTGATCTGCATTCGAACCCTGCATGTGTTTCGTTTAATTATGTTTATTTCCAATTCAAGAAATTTCAATTTATGCAAGTGTGTTTAAATTCTTGCAAGTTTTATTTCCTTCATATAATTTTGATTTATTTTATGTAAATTTTATTTCTGCAAGTGTACCTTTCAATTTCTGCAAGTGTGATTTATTTTATGCAAGTTTGGTTTGTGTTTAAAGGAGTTGTTTTCCAAGATTTTATTCTCTTAATGCATACAACCTTTGAACACCAACCCATATTGACATTATTAATGGAAAGGATTGATGATCCTCATCATTTTGGTGTCGTTGTTGGGGACACAATGTTATTGGGAGATTCAGAGTTCTCTAAAAGAATGTTCTAGTGATAGTAGAATACCTTTTAGCAAATTCTGTGACAGGAGGTATTTGGTAAGTAGTTTCTTTAGACTTTTATTTCCTATAAGTAGATTAAAATTTCATTTATGTAATTAGGAATATTATATTGTAAATATCTCCCCACAAACTAACTCGTGTATAAGAAAAATGATTGTGATGTTTGATCAAGAAAGTATAATGGTATGAACAAAGAATTCAGATCTGAAATGATAGAATATGATATTGAATCTGGAAGTAGATCCAGTTGATGAAATATCATATGTCATTCTTGATAACCACCACCATTTCCCCTTATATCAACTAACAATTTAGTGATCTTATTACACATAACCTTAGTAAAAATTGGCTTATCCAGTTTGTAATAATGAAGTGGTAGCATTTCTAGTTAACTCCATCCATATTTAGGGATTTCATTAGAGCAAAAATAAAAACTCACTCATAATAAATCCACTCATCCAAATTAGTTTTCATCCCATAATAAAATTCAATCCCTGAACCATATCCATTAAAAAAATTATTTTCATGTCTTTCAATTTCTTCATTTTTGTATATGCTTGTATAACATTAAGAAGCAATTATTGTGAATATCAAGGAAAAAACTTTTACGTACTAACATCTGATGACTAGATCTATAAGAATTTCTAGAGTTTTTTTATACCAAAGCATGTAGATTTTGGAGCACCAACAATATCAACTAAGGAGCATGCAGATTTTGGAGGGACCCACAGATACCTCCACTCTCTCTTTTAACAACTCTCCATCTCTTGAGATCACTAGTCCGAGCTTTGAAGATTACTATGGTGATTCTGATAATGCATAATTCAAGTTGGGCTTTGAAGACCTAGAAATTGTCTACACAATTTTTGGAATCTTCTTGGAGTTACCAAGTATGCAAAAATGTTTTTATGAGATCTCAGACATTGCTTCTTATTTTACACAAGTTGTACTTTGATGAATATAGTATGATGATGGATCAAATTTTTCTCTAATCCTTCTCATAATATCATCTCAAAAAAAAAAAAAAAAAAAAAATAATAAATCAAAAAGATTTGATTGGAAAACTAGCTTGTTGGCTAGTTAAAGGCAAAAAAACTTTGATTGGAAAACCATCTTACTGGCCAATCAAAGGAAAAAAAGAGGCGGCTCTTCTTCAAAGGAAATCAACAGTTACCTGGTGGCTTTCTTCTTGGCACTATTTGACCATGTTAACAATAGGATGACAAAGACAACTAGAGGTATGATCAAGTTATTTTGTTCTACTATTTTATTTTTAATTTTTCTTGTAAGTTTTTTTATTACAGCTAGATCCACTTTTAAATATTTCCAAGGAAGGCAAGATAAAATTCATATCTCCCCTACTTATATGAAAAATATGTGCACCTCTTTACAATCAAACTTTTGGAGTCTAATTTATGGGCAAATCATAAATAAAAAAATACATGAGGACATGCATGAGCTTAAGTGTGGGAGAGAAGGAGAAGCACGAGCTATGCATTTTGATTTTAAATATGAGACACATCGAAGGAGATCCACACAAGAACTTGTTGTAAAATAAAAGAGATCAAAAGCAGAAGGAGATCCACACAAGAACCTACTGTAAAATAAAAGAGATCAAAAGCAGCAGAAGGAGATCCACACAAGAACCTGCTGTAAAATAAAAGAGATCAAAAGCAGCAGAAGGAGATCCACACAAGAAATTGCTATAAAATAAAGAGATCAAAAGCAGAAGAAGGAGATCCACACAAGAACCTGCTGTAAAATAAAAGAGATCAAAAGAAAAGAAGGAGATCCACATTAGAACCTATTGTAAAAGAAAGAAATCAAAAGCAGAAAAGGAGATCCACACAAGAACTCGTTGTAAAAGAAAGAAATCAAAAGCAGCAGAAAGATCCACACAAGAACTTATTATAAAAGAAAGAATATCAAAAGTAACAGAAGGAGATCCACACAAAAACATGTTGTAAAAGAAAGAAATCAAAAGCAACTGAAGGAGATCCACAAGAATGTGTCCACAATACAGACAAGAATCTAAGAAGAGGATAAAATAATGTAATTCATGAGGATATGCATAAGATTAAGTGTGGGGAAATGATGAGACCATAAATTGGCCACAAATTACCATTATTTTATCCTTCCAAGTTACCTTTGGAAGTGGATTTAAATGTAATCTAGGAACTTGTGGTTTTCTTAAGATAGAGTATAGGATATTGTTGGTCCGAAAATCTGTCGCGTGGACAGATCTATGGATAGACGGGCCAACGGTGTGCAGGGCTTAGCCCCTCTTGAGACAGCAAAGCGAAACGGTTTATTGCTACTTCTACTAGCAGGAACCTATGCAAGTCTCACAGATTCTGCCTTCGGGGGTTGGGATCTCATCCCAGTAGAGTGTTCTAGGCTGCGAAGAGAAAGGAATAAAAGAAGGAGAAGAGAAAGAACAGATCCGAAGGAAGAAAAGAAATGAGTTCCAAAGCGGAAGGGTCAGAAGATCTATGCTTTGGGCTTGGTAGTAAACAGAGCCAAACCTACTTGCATAAATAAACAAAGCAATACTGATAAACAAGTGACGGAAAAGTAGATATGAATTCAACAGAATAAACACATGCAGACCTAACATAAGAAAGATCTTAATGTATAACACAGTTATTGAGCACAAAGTCTGAATAATTGTATTAATTGTTTTTATCTGTTACAAGAAAGCTCAAAGTCTTTCTCTCCTCACTTCTATTTCTATCTGAAAAATGTTCACCCCTTGAATACAACAAGTATTCTAGTATTTATAGAAAGTGAGGGAGAGAGAAGGCAAAATGGAGCCAACCACTTATTCACAAGATATTTACAAAATATCCAAAAGTCATGTTGACTTTGACAACTTGGATGGATGACATCATCCCATGATGCAACATGGATGATGTCATCGTTTGTGCCAACACACTTCAGATATTTCGAAGAGAAAGTCGGAGAATAGAGAGGAGAAGAAGAAGAAGAAGAAGAAGAAGAAGCTATTCATCATCATCATCCTGTGGCCTAAAAGGGGTCGCCTGTTTTTGATGCTGATCAGGAGATGAGATGTGGAACTGAGCGCGGTATTCCAAGAACTTGCTGATCATTGGCGCAAATTGATCCTGTGATGGATCCTTGTGCCTTTCACTGATTGCTTCGCAAGTTTCCCGCTCATCAATGAGCTTTTCGGGGACCTTGGAATAGTCTTTACCCGCCTCGATTAGGGACCCGATGAAGTCTCTACAGGCCAGTAGGTTGTTGATGGATTCGATGTCGAAAGTGACTTCTGGCCCTGTCCCTTGAGAAGCTAACTCCTTGAAAATTCGGATAGTATCGTCAGCTGATCTCAAGGTGAGGGAAGGAGTGAGCAACCCTGGAGTCATAGATAGAACAATCTTCTCCATTTGATGCATCGCATCCAGGGCCTCTTCCTTCACCTTGTCTATCTTCTCTAACACAAATTCGAGCTGATCTATCCGATAGTCCAGAGTGGACATGGTCTTGTTGAGGGTCCTTGGATGACCGAATACTCCAAACTTGACCAAATCTTCGACTGAACAGTCGAACATTTGTTGGAAGGCCTCGTGTTGGAGTCTGGCGTTTTCGAGCTCTTCTGATACTGGACTTGCTAATGTTTGGAGTTCCTTATTCGCCTTCTCGATGTTCAGGTATAAACTGATATACTCGGCGATCACCTTTTCACTATCCTTAAGGATTTGGCTCCTCCAAGCAGAAACAGCCATACCCTGCTCGCCGATCTTTGAATATTCATTGATCTTCTCCTGACTGAGCAGCTCAGGAGTCTCGGCGGCAGTTGTGGGAGGTGCACTTCCCATCTTCTGTAGGGCTTGAAGCAGGTATTTATTCTGCTCCTTCAGTAGCCTCTTTTCTTCCTTTGTTTCCTGAAGCTTTTCGCAGAGTGCATCAACTGCGGAAAGAGCTTCCCCCTGGAGACTTTCAGAGGATGTCCCCATTGTGACTTGGGTCACTGTGAAATCTGCCGGAGACAGATCTTCTTTCTCTTTGGTGGGATCGGGGTAGGCAATTTCCATAACCCTCTCACCTGCAGCGCTCTTGGAGAAGCGTGTAACCGGCTTGTGCTTCTTTGCTCCTTTAGCCGGAATGACTGAAAAGTCCATCGGAGCGATGGGGACTTTCCTCTTTGGTTGGCTCAGCTGCTGAGAGATCCAAGCTGGTCCTGTTGAAGAAGGACCAGAGACAGAGGGGGAGGCAAAGAACGGTAGAAGAGGGAAGAACGTGGAGACACGCGGTGGCGGCATTGAAAGAATAGCCGAAGACATGCCCACGGGAGGAAGGGAAACCGCAGCTGCAGAAGACATGGGAAGGGAAGGGAGCCCGGAAATGAGGGAAGAAATGGAGGAAGACAAATCAGCGAGAGAGGAGAAGATGGACGAAGAGGCAGGGGAGAGAGTAGAAGAAGGGGGAGAGGATACAACCAAAGGAGTGGTTGCCGACATCTGAGGAAGGGGAGGAAGAGAAGAAGAAGGGATAGAAGGGACCTCTGTAGTTGTAGCGATGCCGACATCCTGGGTGGATGGGCGTATAGGACTATCCTCTGTCAATTCCTTCTCTGGCGAATCCAGGGTTATTACTTGTTCAGGCTCTGAAGGAAGAGGACTTTCAGGGGCTTCCTCCTGAATGGTGCTAGGCTCACCTTCCGCAGCTTTGCCTTTTAGCTGCTTCTTTGACCTTGGAGGTGCATTACCCAAAGGAGAAGTTGTAAAATCTACACCGAGGTAGATTAACCCATTCATGCGGCACCAATGCTCTGTTCTCCGCATAGTCTCCTTGACCCTCTCCTCGATTGTCTGAGGAGCCTTGCTTCTGTCAATGTCCGGGAAGGGCCAATCATCCCCTTCTGTGTCATTATACACTTTGTCTACTTCGTCTTCCGTGGTTTGGAAGCCTTTTGGGACAATGGCCACTCCGTAATGGATGATTTCCGTTAATGCTAAGCGAGAGTGATCCTTTCTTCTGAGTTCTACCTCATGGAGAACGTCAATGTAGATATCCTCAATCTGAGGGACATGAATCGGATCAAGCTTAGCCCTTGGTAGACAGCCCCTAGGGTCGAATGTGGGCCTTGCTGGGAAATCATGCTTTAGGTTGAGCAATTCTAGCTCAGCAAACATCTCCTTCGCCTTGTGATAGCTGGAGCATGTGTAACGGCCTACTGTGAGGGGGAAAGGAGTTCCGCCCTTCTTTCTCTTGAGGCACTTTTCATGGTATGTGACGAGCTGTCTTGATAGTTCCAATAAAATCAGCTTTGGTCCAGCATACCTTGGCAACCTGGTTGGTTCGCCCAAAAAGTTGACCGCCCTCAGATAGGTGAATGTGGGAAACTGGGTGAACAAGGCCCCCCACTTCTCTCGTGGATCGCCACTATGTTTTTGGTTGTCCGGCCATGAGTCAAATTTGGCCGCAATATGCACATGATGTGATAGAAGAAAACATCATTGATCTTAGCGAAGTGTTGGATGCTGTTCTCCAGCTTCAGCTCTTGATAGTATTCATATATTTTGGCCTGAGGCCAAGTTCCACTTCGGTGCAGCCCTGGATAATCCCTTTCAGACGCAGCAGCATACACTACGTAGGAGTTCATGTGGAACACTCCTGTTGTAGCGAACTGTTGCAGTTGCTCGGATATTGTGCTGCTTATTATCTCCCCCCAGCAGAAACGCTGATCGGGCAGATTCTTATTCATTGTTTCCAGGTATCGCAGCATCCACTTATGGAAGTAGTGAGCATCTGAAAGACCGAAGACTCTGCTCAGGAAGGTGATTGTATCACTGAGTTCCTCTGAGAAATCACTCCGGTGGATAGTTTGAGGCCACCGGGTCACTACCTTCTTATTCTTGAGGTAGACCTCATTCATCAATTGCATGCACTTGTCTTCGTTGTCCTCCCAAGCCTTGAGGCATTCTTGCTGGCTAACAGCCACATAGTTTCGGTGGTGAGGGATGCCAAGCATCAACTCAAAGCGACGGGCAGTAAGGTTTATAACTACCTCGCCCTTGCTATTCTCGACACATCTTGTGTCTTTGTTCACAAGGATTGTGCAACAACCATCATAAACTCGTTATTAACAAAGACGACAGAATCCCACGGTGAAGTGCAGTGGCGCCGCCTATCAATTTATCCATCCATGGACTCTGTCACTTTCTCGAGTCCTTACCCATTCCTCTATGTCAATGTGGCCCGCCTGTAATCCCTGACATCCATATTACACTCTGCCTGTGATTCGGGCATCCTGACCCTCTGATATTTGTATTTCATTTCTTCTTCTGTTAGCTTTGCCTTCCCTCTTGGTTTGATGGGTCTCTTGCTTGACGTAGACATGTGTTCTTCAAGGCTTATCTGATGATCTGCACGTAGAAGGAGCGAAACCCAATCCAAGAAGCTTGAATTAGTCATTTGATCTTCCATTGGAATACTAGCAGAAGAAAGAGTTAGAACTTTTAAGGTTCGGGACGCAGGGCGCATGAAAAATGTATATAACAGGCTGAATAGTCAAGGCGCACAGGAAAAGGGTGCAACAGAGGTTAAGTTGGCGCCAAAGGCGCATGGCGCATGGATGAAGCAGACTGCATTATATAGAAGGGCGCACAGGAAATGCATGTTACATTGAGATTTGGTGCGCCCTTTGGCGCATGGGCAGATTGTGCAACATGGAAAAAAGGCGCGCCAAAGGTATATGGCGCGGCGCATGGAGGGTCTACACAACATCATGTACTTGCAACGGAAGGTGCGCCCGCGCCTTGGAGGTTTTATACTTGCGCAAATAACTCTTGCGTTGCATGGAAGCTGGGCGCGCCCTTTGGCGCATAGAAGAGGGATGCAACAGGGGTAAAGGGTGCGCCAAAGGTTTTTATGGAAGGATTTAAACTTGCAGCATGTAAAAGGGGCGCGCTTCGAGGGCGCATGAATTTAAACTGCAGCAGGATGGCAGGGTGCGCCCTAGGCGCGGGTCTTGAGCATGTTGCATGGCGGGTAAGTGCGCCGAGGGGCGCGACTGTCTTGATTGTAACAAGGCGCGCCAGTGCGCCATTTGAAAAAAGACTCTTCACTCAAATCATTCTTACTCATTTCCTCCACCTAAATAGTTACTTGGGCAAGTAAGGTTTTATAAAAGGTTTAATCAAGCCAAGCCATTCAAGAAAGCTCCCTTTACCAGCAGATCTGGAAAAAGGGAAGAAGAGGAGAGAAGAAAACGATGGAAAAGCTCAGGGGGAAACACCTAAACATACTCTTTTAAACACAGACCAGCAGACCAAACACAGACCAAAACACGAAAGCATGCAATGAAAAAGAGGATGAACCTCTTACCTTAAATATATGTTAAAATCGGAAAGCGGGTCCACAGGGCGAGATAATGACAGAGCAGAGCTGACAAATCCAGAGCGATCACGTGCTTGTCAAAATGAAATGAAAATGACATGGCGGGCACGGGTATATATAGAAAAACTTGTCATTAATGCGCCACCAACTTTTGAAATGGCGCATGGAAACAGCTGTCGACAGGGGAAAGCGTGCGCCCTTTGGCGCATGGAAGGAAATGACAACAGGAGAATGAGCGCGCCTTTGGCGCATCAAACGAGTTGTCGACACGAAGCTATGTGCGCCCTTTGGCGCACCAAAACTTGATGTAACAAAGATATTACGTGCGCCCTTTGGCGCACCAAAAACTTACTCAACATCCTTTGGCGCACCGAAAGACGTGCTAACATGGAAAACCATGCGCCAAAGGCTTTTAAGGAGGCGCATCAAAAATTGATGTTGCAAGGCAAAACCATGCGCCCAGCCAAAAAGGCTCAAAAAGACTAAGTTCAAAAACTGAATTTCCCGGGAAGGGATTTTACAATATTTTGAACGCGAAGGATCCCTAACGAGGGATCGAAACAAAATTTTCAGTAGAGGTTATCAAAATTGCCCTTGTCAATTTTACGGGATAACAGATATATATCTTGTTCATTCTTTAGAAATGTTTTGTTATCTATCTTGTTGACTAATCCTATTCATTATTTGGGAAAAGATGCAAAGTCTTATGTATGCAGGTCATAAAGTAAAGATAATGCTAGTATTGGGAAAAGTGGAATTGATCATGAACAATACATTTAAAATAAAATCTGATTTTATATTCATATTTCTCTCAAAAAATATGCAATTTAAAAAAAGAATCATCTCAATACGAGGTTTCATGCAAAATTTATAGTTGTTTTAAGTTAGCTGTGAAACTCGCAGAGTTAGTTTCGGAACTTACAGAGTTAGTTCCGAAACTTGCAGGTTTCTGGAACTCACATGTTTAGTTTTAGAACTCATAGATTTAGTTCCGAACTTATATCAATTGAATGACAGTTAGTTCGAACTTTCAATTCATGGACAAATCAGATTTAGTTCTAAAACTTGCAGATTTAGTTCGAACTTGCATAAAAGGAATGACAACTTTAGTTCCGGAACTTGCATCAACAGAATGAAATATTTTGAGGGATTTTGAAAACTCAAAGATTCCAATGGAAAATATGAGAGAGATTTTTGTTCATAACAATGTGTTTAACAAAAACTTCATTCAGATTTGCTACAGGTTTTACCAATGAAGAGAGATCTAACTTTTAGTGAGTGCATGATCCGAGGAAAAGTGTATCAAACCAGACTAAAAGTTCTATAAATAGAAACAGAAAATTCAAATAGAAAATCTAAGAGATGTTTTTGTTCATAGAAATTTGTTTAACAAAAACCCCATTCTTATTTATTATAGGTTTTACCAATGAAAAGAGATCTAACTTTTGGTGAGTTGTAGTCCAAGGAAACGTGTATCAGACGAGCACTAAAATTTCCATAAACAAAAATAGAAAAATTCAAATGGAAAATATGAGAGAGGTTTTTGTTCATAGAAATGTGTTTAACAAAAACCTCATTCAGATTTACCAATCAAGAGAAATCTAACTTTTAGTGAACTGCAGTCGAGGAAAAAGCGTATCAGACAAGCGTCAAAAGTTCCACAATCAAAAACAACAAAGTCAAATGGAAAATATGATAAAGGTATTTGGTTAAAATAATATTTTGAGAAAAACCTCCTTCCAATAATCTAGAATAATAAAATCATTATGATTCTTGTTACCGAAAAGCAAGGAGAAGATTTGGGAGCAAATCTTCCTAAAATAAGCAAGATAAGATTTGACTTCAATAATATATCTCTCTCCATATTTTGTGGAGATGGAGATCTTAGTTGTTAGGATTGGAATAAAGATAATATCATATTGTATTTCCTAAAATAAGGAGTTGGTTGGATGCATGAATTATAAATGCAACCTTCCACACTGAGATATGTAATTTTCTTTCTCCCAAGAAATAAAGATCTATTCTTTCCTCTCAAATATTCTGTAGTTTTAAAATCAGAAGTATGATTTAAATCCTCTTCCAAGAAATGATCTGGCCACTCATTTCAAGGAAGATGGATATGTGTATTTATGTTTATGTTTATTCATTTGTTTGTAATTCATTTTGTTGTATTGTTTTTATTTTTGTATTGTGAAAATTCAGTCTATTGTGAACCTACAGGTGTTTCATTTAATTATGTTTATTTCCAATTCAAACAATTTCAATTTATGCAAGTGTGTTTAAATTTATGCAAGTGTGTTTAAATTCCTACAAGTTTTATTTCTTTCATGTAAGTGTGATTTATTTTATGCAAACTTTATTTTTGCTTGAGTGTGCCTTTCAATTTCCACAAGTATGATTTATTTTATGCAAGTTTGGTTTGTGTTTAAAGGAGTTGCTTTCAAGATTTTCTTCTCTTAATGAATACAGCCTTCGAACACCAACCCCGATTGACATTATTAATGGCGAGGAATGATGACCCTCATCATAAATCTATCTTGACACAGTAAGAGTTGGGGCTGCTTAGAGGTACTTGGGTGACAAAGGTGCAATAATACGACTTGGATATAAAACCAACCAAGAACTTTATGAGGATCTTCCCACAGTTCTCTTTGCGAATCTGGTTGATGAGTGGTATACTAAAATTTCCTACTTCCTAACATATGGAAAATTCCTATATCATCTAACACACAAGGAAAAATGCACTATCAAACTAAATTCAAAGTAATTTGTTCTTTGGGACAATAGTTTATACAAAATGGAATTAATGGTGTTTTTCTTAGGTGTGTGGATAGTGCTCAGAAAGAAAATCTACTGGAGCAGTTCCATGACAAAGCATACAAAGGCCACTTCTCAAATAGAGTAACTGCACACAAAACTCTTTAGGCAAGGTACTATTGGAAAACTCTTTTTCAAGATTCTATTGAATGGGTCCGAAAGTGTAAAACATGTCAAAAATTGTTGGACGTGTAAATTTTCCAAAGCATTAACTTTGAAACTAGTAGTGATTAATGAACCATTTCAATAGTGGGGAATTTATTTCATTGGTATGTTGAACCCTCCCTCAAGTAATGGTCATCACTACATTCTCACTACAACTGATTACTTCATTAAATGGGTAGAGGATATTCCTGTTAAGAATGCTACTTTTGAAGAGGTGTGTAATTTTATTAAGGAAAATATAATTGTGAGGTTTGGTGTCCCTCATAAGATAGTAACAAATAATGCTATGAATCTATACTTTGAAGAGTTAATTGATTTTTTCTATACATATGGTGTTCATTTGGTGCATTCCTCTAACTATTATCCTTAGGGAAATGGACAAGTTGAATCAAGCAATAAAAACTTGATAACAATTATTCAAAGGTTGGTTGAGAATCATAGGACATGGCACAAGAGGTTTTTTTATGCACTTTGGGCTAACAAGATCACACCTAAAAGGGAAATAGGTATATCTCCTTTTCAATTGTTGTATGGGATGGATGCTAAGATACCCATTAACATTGAAATTCATGCTCGATAATTAATAAAAGCCATCAAGGACAATACCTACCAGGATGCACTTGACAAAAGGATTATGTACTTGGCTAAGTTACAAGAATTATGTACACATGTGGCTGATAGGTTGGTTGAACATCAACTGAAGGTCGATAAAGTGTTTGACAAAAAGTCCAGAGATAGAAAGTTTGAGATTAGAGATTGGGTTCTCCTATGGGATAAGAAGAATGAACCAAAGGACATGCATGGAAATTTTGATTCACTTTGGAAAAAACCATTTATGATCAAGATAGCTATTGGAGAAGATAATTTCATCCTTTCCTATCAGGATGGAGCTGAGTTTTTGCTGACTTAAAATGGGCATCATTTGAATCTTTTCAGAACTAGTGATTTAGGGTAAAACATTTGTGTATATAAATACAATCTTTAGTGTTTTGTGTTGTGTTTGTTTAGTTTTGTGTTTCCCTTTTTGTGACCCCAAACCCAATGAACAAGACTTGAAACCAAAGATGTTGGGATCTCATATTCATTTCCTTCATTCTGATAGGAAATAAAGATGTCCACTTACGAAGCCAACTGGTGTCCCCAATATTTCAGTTGGAAATTTTTGTATGCCCCTTTAAAAAAATGGTCTTTTTTCCTTGTGAAGGTTTGAGGTCATGTTGTTTAGTTTGTTTCCTTAATTCATTTCGATTACAGGATTTCTCTAGATTTCTTTATAAGGTTGCAAGAGGTTACTTGGTTGCAGTTGGAAAAATAACCATTTGCCCAAAATTATTCAAAATTCATAAAATCTAAGTATTTATCCTATTAATAATTTGGTTTTTTCAAACTAATTTACTTCATGATTTGTAGCAAGTTTCCTTTAAAAAAATTATTTACATTGCCTCACATTTGGTGGGTTTACTTAGTTGTTTTACTTCTTGAAGTAACTAATAAAAGGAACCTTAGTAAACCCGATTTATAACCACACCTTCTTTCCTTTAACCCGATGTATATTTACTCCTTAAAAGAACTAAGTAAAGCTATCCCGTAAACCCAATTTTCATCATTGCCTTCATTTTGCTAAAACTATATTTCCTTACTTCAAAAAGTAGTGAAGTAAATCAATTGGCAAACCTCACAAACTTGAGCCACTTAGCTTGTTCATGTTTTCAACCAACTCTACTTTGTTAAGCAAATCTCAATCAAAACTCTGCAAACCAAGACCTTAGATTTGCGGGGTTTTCAAACTACTTTAATCATTAAATTAAATTTAAGTATTAAGTAAAGCCAAATCAAAAACCCACAAATTCAGACCCAATCAGGTTTGTAATAACTCATTACTTTGTAAGGTAAAATCAGGAAAATTAATTCTCAACCCCGCCTCAAATCCTAGGATGGTGTGGCATTGACACCCTATGGAATTAATGAGGTGGATTATTTAAAAAGGAAAGAAAATTCATGTCATTTCCATGAATGTGATCGAATTGACGAAGAAGCCTTCCCTACAAAACCTGAGAAACTTAGTGCTAGCCGATTGGAGATATTTCTAAGCAAATTGACTTTGACCCACTTGAGGAAAAGGTATGTTATTTGTTCCCTTTTTTCGTTTCAAGTTTTTTCCTTTTATTTCCATTGTTTTTTTCCAAATTCTATTGTCCATTGTGTCAACACCTTCTCATTTCGTAAGGTCTATTTTTCATGAAATCATTTTGGAGATGGGTCAAATTGGTTGAAAGGGTTTAGGGTTTGAATGACTTAGTTGTGTTTATGGTTGTTTTGTGCCAAATTATTCAAAATTTAATCTGTGAAATAAACCCTAGATTTTCCCTAGTTATGTTTGGAAAACTAAATTGCTCTTGATTCCCTGCGTCTTATGGAAAACCAACCTGCACAACTTGAAGTCTTAAACTTATGGGCTTCTTAACCACCACTACTACCTCTCCATGTTTTACATAAAATCAACCCCTTACTACTTCCGTAATGCTTTACGTAGTTTCAAAGTTATATTACTTTGACTATGATTTACGTGGAATCAACCCTTTGTTTCTTAAGACTTTTGTTTAATGGATTTTCAAAATGCCCTACTATTTCCTGTTCATTATGGGAAATCGATCACCTATTAATTAATAATTCTTTGTACAATAGGTTTTCAAGGGACTATTTCTTCCCAAAGTGTTTTGCGCTAAACCGAACTCCTCCTGAATTTATTTAAAATTTAAGTAGTGTCACCGTGTAAACCCACATTCTATTACAAAGACAAGTTGTTTTGTTATCTTTCTTACTAAGAGCTTGGACATTTACTTACAAAACAATTTTTTTTACTTTAATGAATGTCTAAGATGTGGATATGCTTCATGACTTGAAGTTACTTGTGAGAGATCATAGTATGACTTAAAATCTACATCTTAAGAAGGGATAATTGTTAAAATATCAGTAATTGACATACATAATTTTTGCAAAGAAAGCACAGCAAATGTCTAAGACAAGAGAAAAGTCACCATAAGTAGAAGAGGTTGCCATTATCCAGAGGATCCCAATCTTGTAATTGAAGAAACCTCCAAGGCTAGAAAGAGAAAAGGGAAATCTAAATCTAGGCCAGTTAGTGAAACACAAGGAGATAAGATGAAGTATGAATATAAGGGTTATCTAGTTGAATCTTGTGTTGTATCTAAGCTTGCTGAAATTAGTGACATAGACATGGGGCATGTGTCTACAACTAAACTTATAGAAAGATCTAAAGCAAGTAAGGTAAACACCTTTGATGCAAGCCTGACCAACAAAGGATTAAGATAAGTAGATGCAATTCCTAGTGTTGCCCGATTACCGAATTTGTTTTGGAATGTGCCAATTTTTATGATCCTCTAACTAGGTTAGTTAAAGATACATCAGGTAATCTAGTAGTGAGACTTGATACTCAATTTTTCAATTATAGTTTGAATATCACCAAAAGGCAAAGGTGTTGGATGTGAATATGGAAAAGGACACTAAGAAATGGGAGCATAACCCCGATGGATCGTATTAGAATTGTGAATTTAAACTATTTGAAGAAACCAAAGAAGCCATCAAGGTTTCCCAAAACCATTTTGAGATCACATCTTATCCAGGAATCTAATGACATAACTCAGTTGTTATGTAGGGTCAATGGAGAGAAGAATGCTAATAATTTCTTCACATGGATGTATTATTTCGTTAGAACAATCGAGACCAACAAGCCCAATGCATTGATCAAATCAGTTAAGTTGATAAACAACAACATTGATCGTCAGCTACAGGAAGTTAGGAAATATTTCAGATTCAAGATGACCTCCTATTTGGTGTATGTTACAAAGCATCAAATGGAACATTTTCCAGTGTTGCATAAAGTAAAGGGATCTTAGTTACAGACTTAATATATGAATACTACCCTCAATAAGTATTATATATGAGTATTTCAATAAATATAGAAAGGTGAATGAATTCTTCTTTTATGAAATCATCTACAAGATCAATACTCAAATGAAGGGAAAAAAGGTGACCAATGCATCGTGGGACACAATTTCCTAGTATGGGCGCATTTTTATTCAATCTTCCAATTCACTTATCTCAAGGTTTTTGGTTTCTCATTCTCACCACTTAAGCTCTCAAGATACCCTAATGATCAATGGATAGTGCAAGAAATTGGTGGAACTACATGACCTAAAATAAAAAATTTATAGAGCAGTTGTCATCTTCCCAATCATCATTGGAAATTATCATTGTACTAGTATTCATAAGGCTAGGAATATTTCGAAAGAGATGTTCCATCATTATGAATAAGAGAACTGTGAAGACAAGACAAATTTTGACTTGAGGAAAATAGAACAAAAGATTGTCTCCTTGCATTATATGTACATCCTAACACTTGAAACTAGATATATTACATGGACGAGTTTGAAGTCATAAGAAGAGACTACAATAGGATGATAGTTCAACAAATTATTATTTTTGGACTAGTGATAATTCCTAAAAATCTCCATGATTATGGGAATGTAATTTACGTTTCTTACAATCAAATGGGAGGAGATAATGCTCCAATCCAACCCATGAGGAATAAGGTTAATATAGTAGAATAAATAACATCAAGGGTCTTGGTCTACACTTCAAATTGGCTCCTTGAAAAGAGATTTTTGTCTGGATGAATCAGTAATGAAATAGATGAGTCAAAACAACACCAAAACAAAGGAAGGACCATGTAAGAGTAGAAAAGGACCAAATAATTAATCAAAAACAAAGAATCCTAGAGCAGTGAGGGATACCGAATGTCCATCATCCAGAGAAGCATCAATCCCTGAAGTCACTACTAGTGAAGTTATTCTTTCATCAACACAAGTTATTTCTTCATCTTTTGTTGCCCCTTCTATTAAAGTTCCCACTACATAAGTGGAATTTATTATACCTCCCTTGAATGATTCTACATTCATTCTTCCCCCAATAAGGGTGGAAACTCCACCACCTCATCCTCCTCCTTTCTATCCACCAAGAAATTCTCCTCCTCCACCAGTGGATGATCATCCTAGCACTCAAAGCATGAGGAAGGACATAGTGTTGCCCTAGAGAACCATTCACCTCGTGAATTATCTAAAGAATAGGAGAAAGGAGAAACTAAAGTAGAAAATACACAAACGAAGGGTATGGAAGAAGGGGAAATTAGTAAGGAACAGAAAGAACAAACTCATTTGGAGGATGAAAACGAGTCTTATGTGCATGATCAAGCGAGAGAAGGAGAAAGAAGTTGAATTTGATTTGAGAATTTAGATTTCTAAGGAAAATAAAATGTAAAATCAAGTGGTAACCCAGAGAATGGAAGAATTAGATAAATTTCTATTAAAAGGTACTACAACCAAAATAATTCAAGAAATGATGGTACATCTTACTACTGCAGAATAAGTCAATAGATGGTTGTACACTCAAGTACTCTTGTTTCTTATGGACAAGATTTATCATCATGGATGGAATTGTAGACACTTCCAAACACCAAGGAAATAATAAATTTGGAAGAAATGGATCTGTAGTTACTTAGAAGTATTGATAAAAGAGGGAAGAAATCTAAAGCTACTAAGGTAACTTATAAGTTAATAATTGAATCACAAGGACAAAATTTTGATGAAATATCCACTTCAATAGTAGGAAAACAAGGAGAGTTAATTTAAGAAGATATGACTATGAAAAGGGTACCACTCAAACCTTGATTGACACACTTTTTCTCAAGGTTGACAAGGAGAAGGCCGAGAAGGCCAAATTGAATGATCAAGTTTCCAAATTATTGCAAATTTTGCAAAAGTTTGCCGAAGTTTTCTTCTCACCTATGATATCGGGAGATCTGGTTAATCCTAAAATCATCACAAAAGTGGAAGAAACATGGGATAAATATAATTTTTTGGACGAGTGGATTAAACTGATCAATGAAAAGGCAAATGAAAAATATTTAGAAGTGCTAGTTGGATTGAGAGATTTCCAAGGTAGGTTTGATCAGTTGAAGAGTTTGAAATTGGAAATAGATAATGAATGTGGGATTGCTGAACTACAGTTGGAGAATCTTGAGAAAATAAATTCATTTCCAGAGAAGGTGTTGATTAAAGAACAAATTGTGCTAAAGGGATCAATAAAAAGGGTAAGCAAGAAGAGTTGACTCTTTCTTTTCGCACCAAGCTACTTAAAAGAATGATGGAAGAAATGAAGGTGTTAGAAGAAGAGGTAGAAGAAATTATAGATAATTTGGATGATTGTATCTATTTCATCACAAGATACACAATTGCTAAGCCACCAAGTACTATGGAATAATTTCTTCAGCTCCTCAAGCAAGAAATGGATAAAGCCACCACTCCTTTCACCTCATATTAAATGGAGAAATTATAAAAGCTTCACCAAGATGTTAATAATCTTAGGGCACACCTAATAAAAGTAAGAGAATTTAGAAACATTAGAGCAAATGAAAATTTCAGATATGAAACATAAATGCATGTTATTGATAAAGCTGATGTAAAAGCAATACACTATATGTTGTATCAAGCATGTTGTATACCTGAGAAAACCAAGGAGAAGGCTTAGGAGAAAATTGATGATGAGATTGAGGAGTCAAAAAGGATGAAATGGAGGATAAAATTCAAACTAAAACTGAAGTTCTACTATTGGAGTGAATTCTTCTTCTTCTACTACTTCTCCTTCTTCTTCTTCTTTTTTCTTCTTCTTCTTCTTCTTCTTCTTCTTCTTCTTCTTCTCTTTTATTTTCCTCATACTTTGTAATTTAAGTAATCGAGAAAAATTGTAAGACTTAAGTAATTTGGTTAAAATCTCTTACTTCAATTCATTTTGAAAAATTCAATTACTTAGTAATAGGTGGCACAACATGTAAGGTAGTTGATGGTGTTTCAAACTATGGAACATTTGAATGTCATGCATGACAAGCCATGAGAAATTTAAGGAGGAAATTTCTCAACTTCGTGACAGCTTTTTATAGCTAGGCACGTGTGGAAATATAATTAATTTCTCCTATTTGTTCTTCTTTTATAGACTCTATAAATATAGAGAGAATCCTACGGCCAAGGGGATCGGATTTTTTTGCAATCAGCTCTTATACTTTTTGCATTGAGATTTAAAACTTTTATTGAGATTCTCTTATGTTCATTGTGTAAACTAGCTAGAATTGAATAATAACAAGGATGATTTATGTGGAACTTTGTGTCCGACAAATTTTTTCTGTGTATAGTGAGAAATTTTATGGTAAACTTTGTGTTATCTTGAATTTTCATCTATATGCATTTCTTTTCATTTGCTAAAAATTGTGAAAATCATTAAGCATTTATTTATTTTGTATGGCTATAATGAGATCTGTGATCTACTTGTTATGAATTACATCTCTTTTCCGTAGCAACCATTATTATCTTGTATTTCCTTTTCACTTCTCTTCATCAAAAAATTCTCAAATGCAGCTACTTACTTGCTGCAAAGTTGTTTAGCTATGGTTCATGAGCTTTGCAATTAAATTAATACCCCAAAAATAACTTTTAGTTTTCACATAAGTAGTTAGAATAAATAAATATCTTGCATGGGATCTTCATTGTTAAATGAAGGGGATTTATCCCATGAATTCCTAGGTTTATGTGTGTATCCAAGCTTAAAATCTAGCTAACAAATTGTGCAAATAGAGAATTAGGAAAAAATAAAGAATGATACATAACGATTATTCTGAATTAATTAATAAAAATTTACCATGCACATTTAGAATAAATCATTTATACTCATAACTATGCTAAAACCATATGACAATTTCTTAAAACACACAAAGGCATGAGTACTTATATGCACATAATGGGATGGAGATGATCCGCTTCTATAAACCGGGAGAAAGAGGTATTATGGATCTGAAAGTGCTTTATCTATGGTTTTGGAACTAGAAACTACTCTAGTCTAGGACCATACAACTTATGTAAAATATTTACATCTTTTATACTATCTTGTACCTATGCACAGTGGGATTCTTTAACTTTTAATTCCCTTCACTTGCCTAAACATGAGTTTTGTTATTTGTTCGTAGGGCTCATACAACTTTGGCACCATCTATCATCACTCGTAACAAAATTCATGAAAGCATTAAATAACCCAAGAGAAATTAATGTGTGAGTGAGGTTAGACTACCCTTGGTGGTCATCTCATACTAAACCAATCCAAGTGTTGAACTACATCCCCTCGAGATGGAACAAGTCTCATGTAGTTATCCTAGTAGAGGTGCAAGTGTGTGTGCATATCCTATCCAACCCCTATTGGTGCCCTTATGTCTCTTGACACAAAGATATTGTTGGGACCCAAAATTATTTTATTGTTTGATTGGTTAAGTTCCACATCTGGGACATGTTCTTTATTCTTTTAATTCTTTGGATGCATGCAATAATTTTGGAAGGGCTACACATGAGAATTTTGGAAAATGTAAAAACATCACGCAAGAATTGTGATAAGGAATTGCATGTAAATTTAGAGAAAAGAAAAATAAATCATGAAGCTATATTTAGACATGAATTAGGTGGAAAAAGAAAAAAGAAATAAAGTAGAGGAGTGCATGGGAAAAAAGTCAATGTACCAAAAATAAAAAATCTAAGGATAGAAAAATTAGGTGGCACATAATAAAATGGATGGGATAAATATATAAACTCCAAATATAGGATACTAAAGCATAAGGTAATTTGTGAATTTTCATGCGGTTTAAGAAGAGAGGAAATGAACACAAGTAGCATAAATGCCTCCTAATGTAATAGTAAGAAGCTATCTTTGGGACTCAAGTATAATAATAGAATTTTTCAAACTAGTGAAGGGAAAGTCCCCACTAGTATAAATACCCCTTGGGATCATTATAATAAAGAGGATGGATAGTGTGTGTGTATGAAGCAGATGGATAGAGAGATATATAGATGATAAACTAGTTAATATTTATGAGCAAGTGAGAATGTTTAAGAACTTTTCATAAGGATTTTTATGTTTTGATAAATGTTTTATGTATGGATTTATAGTTTATTGATTAATATGAAGTAATTTTTTTATGAAATCACTATGTATGATTGTGCATGTATGAATTATATTGTTCTACTATAAGTATGAATGCTCTGCAATGTCTTACCTTATTTTAACAATTCATCATTGACATACTAAATTATATGGGGTCCTATAATATCTTGCACCTTGGGTGATTGCACTAAGGTTTCCTACCTTAGAATGATATGTCGGTGTGGAGATATAGTGATATTAGTGAGCACCAAGGTGGTAAGAGTTTTGAGTGCATGAAAGATTAAACTAGACATGCAACATTTTGGTTTCTTTTTCAAGACCAATAACTATTAAGTTGTGATGGTAAAACATAGAAATAATGTTTTTAATTACACAAGAGAATATTAAGCTCTAATGGGATAAGATAGAATAATATTTCATGTAGAGTCATCCTAGTAATAGGAATTGTTTTCCTAATTGCACTCCAAATACTTGGGTGGAGAAACAACTATATGAAAATTCTTTAGCGAACTTCCTAGGAAACTCGTGTTTGCTTAGTGGTGTATTGCAAGAGTTTGAATTTGGGAAGTAAGTATATTCGATTCTAGAGAACACTAGGATATGTGTAAAACATGACACAACATGGACACAAGTTATGGACTATTGGTGGAAGGGTACACTTCATAACTACATAATCAAATATTCGAGTGTAAAATTTATATTGCACCGATGAAGCATAGTTAAAATTGTTCCATGAGCCACATGGATCATACTTGAGAAAATTCC
Source organism: Taxus wallichiana var. yunnanensis (assembly GCA_018340775.1). Lineage (NCBI taxonomy): Eukaryota > Viridiplantae > Streptophyta > Pinopsida > Cupressales > Taxaceae > Taxus > Taxus wallichiana. The sequence goes on from CM031239.1 coordinate 167,099,525, forward strand.
CACTGGAAATTAAGAAGGTCATGATAAATCTAGGTAAATAAAATTGTATCCTACTTTTTTTGCACTTAACGTACCTTCAACAAAATAGTTCCCAACCCAAAACATGACCAAACACATGTAAAATGAAAAAACATGTATTTTTAAGAGCTTGTGCATACCAAGGTGTAGGGGTCCACAATTTACCTAAAATTTCTAAAAAAATAGTATTTTCTTAAGATTTGTTTACTAGTTATATTTACACATTGTTTTTGCATGCTAAGTGGGACATCGTTATATGCATGTTGATAACTTCCTCATTGATGAATAAATTTCTCACCCAAATGAGAAACATATGTAGGAAGGGAAAGGAGGGTAATGATTTTACTATGACATGGATTCCTTGTATGAGTACACATAGAAAAGGAAGTGGTTTGAAGAAGCACAACAAAAGGCCATAGTAGAATGGGAATTGCTTCAAAGGGAAGATTCAATGTTAGGAAATGTCAAGGAGGACTAGGGAGATTGTCTTAGGAAAGAGGGAAAATAGAGTGACAAATCATACCAAGAAAATGATGAGACATTTTTCAAGCTAATGGCTCAAGAGGAGGAGGAGTATAAAGTAGATGGAATTCTTATTTTGAGAATACTTTTTTGACATGTCATACCCGCTATGTGACTGGATATAAAAATATAGATGACCAAGTACTCATTAAAAATGATAGCGATGAGGAAGGGAATAAAGAAAATGGAAAGGAGGTAATAGATAGTATATTTGTATTTGTAGTATAAAAATTACACCTACATCTGAAGAGGATTCGGTTTAAACCAAATAATACAAAAGGAACAAAGCTTAGAATGATTAGTAGTGGCAAAACCACTTATGCACAAGATGGTTTGTAGATAGGCATGCCAACTAGTACCAAACTAAGAAAAAAAAACCAAGAATTATTTCCCAGTATAGAAAGTAGTCATATTTACCACACAAACTATTAGTGGTGTAAGAAGTGGTTGTTTAGGGACACTTTAAGCTAGTATCGAGTGCACAATAGTGAGTTGTAGCATCTACACAATATTCACAAGTGCCCCACATTTTTATGAGATGTCAATGTGTCTTCCAGAATATCATGGTGTTAAAAATGTAGTAAAACATGTCCACAATCGTGATTTGGTATGACATGCAAGGGGATTACCTCTCATAAGTGTAAGGCAAGCCAATTATTTATAACTTTGTTAGACCGAACGCATACATGGTACATGAAATATGACCCTAACAAGAAATTTTCAACTACAACCAACTCAAAGTTACATTCTTGAAATAATTTTACATACCTATGTTTAAATAATAGATCATCTTAGTGCTAAAGGAAATCGGTAAGAACTTACAGAGATCATGTGTGCATATAATGCACGTATTAAAATTTTAATATCCAACTATTATTATGAAATACACCAAACTCAACATGTGCAATGGTTTTCTAGTGGGTTACTTCTTCTTTTTAGGTGCATACTCTCACACAAAATCTTTACAAGCCCGTGCAAGGCTCTAAAAGTAGCCTTGCATTTAGAATTGTTGGCAATGTTTATAGTGGTATCATCCCATTGATGGAGGCACATATCGTGTCAATGACAACTTAATTAGAAATTTTTACCACAAATAATTCCAAGGAGACATGTAGTGGTATATGGTGTGTAGACTATGAAGTGGAGGGGCATACCAAAAATAATTTTCCTTGATGCGAGTGTTAAAGTAATGTTTATGGCTTGTGAAATATGTGGCAATGAGCACAATGTTAAAAGGTTTCCACTACTACAATGCATAATTAAAACAAATTTTTCTTTCTACTACAAGATATATGATGCACATACACATACTATGGAGGAATGTTTCAACATTGAAAAAATTCACAAAGTGCAATCCTTGGGGTTGAGAGAGGAAAATTCGGACAATAACAATAATAATTACAACAATAATGAGGATCACAATGGTAAAATATAATGACAAGGTTGTAGTAAAGGATGTCAAGGTAGGGGATGATTCCTTCCAATAAATTGCTCCTACAATCGTGGCTCACTAGATCATTGCCAATGAGATTACCCTATGTTCCCCATATGCAAATACTATGGAAAAGAACATAAGATAGAATATTATCTCGACCTCTATGTAGCTTTAATAGATAAAATTGAAAAGAGTGTGGGGATGATCAAGATTATTTAGAATTTAAAGGAAACCATAGGAAAGGTAATTACACGAAGGTCAATCAAATTTATAAGGTTAAGATAATACTAAGAGGAGTAATAACATGCACGGAGCATATGAATCACCAATGGAGAATATTTAGCATGAAATTATTAATATTGGAAATGCCTACCCAAATACAAATCAAAGAAGGATATCTTACAAGAAACTAAAGAATTGGTGCATGAACTAGAAAGTGAAATGTATTTCCTAAGGGAATAAGTGCATGCAGGAGTGAAGTGCAAGGGATCCCGACTTTCAAAATGAGAAGAGGAATGAATTCCATGAATTTTGTATAATGCTACATACTGAAGGATTCTTCCCTTGACTAATCCAGTTATTATCTCATCAAAAACGTGTTATGGCACTTGGAATTAAAATAGGATAGGCATAAAATAAAGAAATCAAATTTTTCTCGGGAGGGAGGATTATGAAAAATAAATCCTAGTTGATTCCCACATAGATGGATGGAATAAAAATGATATTTTGGTAGACACAGTGCCAAACTAAACATTTTATAGTGGATGCATAAAAATATTGGGATACCAATGCTCCATCCATCACCTCACATTTTTTTCATGGTAAACAAGATGTCAGTTGTGCCTATCAGAGTATTAAAGCATGTCATCATTAGTATCATGGGTGTTAGATTCTTTGGTGAATTTGAGGTGATAAATTTTCTTAAATAGATAACTTGTTCGCGCTACTTAGAGGACCATGGTGTTACGTGAATAAATTTTATATACGATTTAAGAATAATTATAATTTTTTTTAAAAAGGTACACAACACATAATTCTTCTTATGGTTTGTAAGAAGTGTATGTCATATGTTGAAGATGTTGAAGTACATGAATTCCTAGAACATATCTACAATATAAAGGTTGAAGGTTTATAAAACTTTCAACCAAATCAAGAAGTGTTCTTACAATGGGATGATTCACATCAATACTAATAATGTGGTATGTGAAAATTAGGTGCATGGATACTACACATTGATTAGGTGTAATTGTGGCTCCATAAAATCAAGAAAGACATTACAAGGTTAAAGTAAACCAATTTTGGAAAGAAGGTATGTTGGAATACATAGAAATAAAAATAAGGCTCCAAGGTTGATATGTCGGGGTGGTGGAAGCATCCAAGAATATCTAAACCAAATGGAGGTTTATATGACCCTAGAGTAGGAGTGGATAAATAACATGGTTTATACCATACAAGGAATAAAAAATAGATTATGAAGCACACACTAATCACACTTATAAACATGGGATCAAATATTTGAATTGTACACAAGATTTGAATACAAAAATCATATGTGAAGACTTCCAAGTTGTAGTAGGGTAACAAATCCATAATAACATATAAAGAAATATGAAAAAACTTGGATCTTGGGCACTAGAAATACAAAACCATAACTATACCTGCATATATTATATCATACAATGAAAATTTGGGAATGCACATCGTATATGGATTTAAAGAACATCGAGGAACATCTATTTGGGAATGTCTAAAAACTAATTTTTTGTGAACATTCTCCTTCACATCTAAGGTACTTAGAATGAACCAATCACTACAAAGCATCAAAAACATGTAGTTGGAAATGATGTTTTCAAGGAAGATAGAATGCTAAGGATTCATAAGGATAAAGGTATGACACTACCAAAAAAATTAAAGAATATACTACCAATGATGATTCTAGCAAAGAAGTTGAGGTCATTAAGATAGAGTGAACCTGAAGCGCAAAGGCAATCAAAAGATGGTTTGCCAAATAGATAAAGAATTAGATGCAAACCATTTGTATTTTGAAACTAAGTATAGCATTAGGGAATAATTAGATAATAAATCCAAAGATAATATGTTGTATAACGAACCTCTCAAGTCCAAAAATATCAACATTAGCACATGTATGAGGCACCAAAAGTTATAACAATAGAGATTATCAGTATGAATTTGAAAGCGCAAAGATAATAGAAATATTGAGTGACTATAAGGACCTATTTCCAAGAAGTTATAAAGAGATTAAATTCTTTCTCCCTTCACTAAGAAAAATGCATATTAAGTTAGTTGAAGGCACCAAACCAAGACGTAAATGGCCATACAGATGAATCCAATCCTATAATCCAAGGTTAAGGAGGAACTTGATGGAATGTTTTCCTTTGGGTTGTACCAATTGAATAATTTTAATGGGTAAGCCTATCATGTTCCCTTTTAAAAATATTTTAATAAGGGAAATAACTTAATAATTTAACTTAAGTAGCCAAAAAGTAACTTTATGTTATATCATAAAAGACAAATTATGCTTTATTATTCAAATAAAGGTAATTTTTGATAAAGCAACTAAAAATTAAAATGAATTTGGGTGAATTTTCTTTATGGGTGTATTTCTTTGAAAAAGATGAAAGGGATATTATAAAAAGGGGCATTGGGCTTATTTGGAAAAACATATTTTATCAATCAAATTTATTCTTCCATATTTTTGCAAGTTTGAGAATCCACTTCATCTTTCAACCACTGAGGATGAAAACCCTCTTTGGAGCATTAAAGGATGAAAACCATCTAGTGGAAAAGAGCTTGGTGATGAAAACCCTCCAATTATTTTTGGTTATTCCATCCAGAAATCTTATTTGGGATTCAAATATGATTTTATCACATTTCAACTAGAGCAAGCATTGGGCTTCATATCTACATCGACATCATCTTTCAGATTGGTAGAATAATTGGGGAATAATTTTTAAAAATGTGTCTTAATTAAAATTGGTCAAGGAAATGTCATATTTTCATCCATATTTTCTATGGAATCCATCCAAGGGTAGAATTTAGGCATCATATCAATTATTTACAAGTTTAAATCTGTTTTAGCAACTAGCTCATCATTTACAGTAGTTAGGTCATCACTTCCAAGGTTGACATTACAATTGGGGAATATTTATAGGGATGACATCGTTTTCAATAGGATAATGCCATCATTTCTTGTTTTGGGGCCAACAATTGGTCTATCTCATCCATCCTGGAGTGTCATTTGACAATAATTTTGGTGTATACAATCAACTTTAATTTTCCTACTTTTATGAGTTGAAAAAAATAAGCATCCAGATTTCAAGGTTTAAATATAGTTTTTAGTTTTTATTTTAATATTTTTATTATATTCAATATATATATTTCCAAGGGTTTATAAATTATTTCACATCATTTTCAGCAATGCTAATTTATGTTGTTGGTGTTTGCAATAAAAACTTATTTTTTATTAATTAGGCCCAAAGGGTTTTTAGTAAATATAGAATTATTTCAAAATGTTAGCTTAGGGACATTAAAAATCCTTATGGGGATAAGTATTAAAAATTATGGGTTCATTATAATTTTTGTTGATTACCACATGCTAAATGTAGTGTGTGGTAGACCATTCCCCACACACCGTTTATAAAAGAAATACTTGAGGGAGTCGTAGGAAGATAAATCTACACCTTTACCGATGGATTTTTTTGGATATCATTAAGTAAATATTGTTGAAGAAGATCAAGTTAAGACAAAAAAATTATGGAATGGGAGTATTTTTCTTATACAATTATGTCATTTTTATTGAATAACACATCCACAGATCATCGACCCATTATTTTGGCAGCGTTTGAAGACTTTATACTTAAATTCTTGCAAGTATACATGGATGATTGGATAGCATATGGATTGGTAAAAATATCACTATGAATGTTTTCCCTTGATGTTTGAGAACTATCAACAGTTATAAATTTCCTTGAATTTAAATAAATGCGTGTTTACAACTCCTTTTGGGACATTGTTAGCACATATAATCTGCAAAGATGGCTTACGTCTTGACAGAAAAAATGGAATCAATCTATAGTTAGAAACCCTAAAACCCAAAGGGAAATTTTAACATTCCTAGGAGACTACAATTATTACAAGAATTTCATACAGGGCGTAACCAAAGATATTTTCACCCTTAAATTTTTTTTTGAAGAAACATGGACTATTTGAGTGGGGCAAAGAACAACAAAGAGAATTTGAAGAATTGAATGAATGTGTATCAAGTGCGAAAATATTGAGGTTTACTTGATTATATTAAACCCTTCCATGTACATGTAGATGCATCATGGATAATAGTTGGGGAAATAATTGCATAGATAGGAGAGGAAAATTTGGATCATCGATCTTATTTGTAAATAGAAAGTTAAAAGTCATAGAAAAAAATTATACTACAAAATAAAGAGAATGTGTTTTATGGTCTACACTCTAAACTTTTTTTTAGTATCTATTGGTAACACCCTTTATATTTTACATAGACCACATGGTGTTAAAAAAATTTGTAAATAAGGCATTGTTACATGGGTGCATCTACAGATGGATTATCTTATTCCAATAATTTCAGTTCTTAGTAGTAGTCAAGCCAAGAAAAAATAATGTGGGACCTAATCATCTCTCATACATCACCACTAGGAAGAGGTAGAAATAATAGAGGATGAAATGCATGATTCATAGCTACTACAAGCTACAATAACCCTAGATTAAATAAGTGGTATCGAGATGTTCCTTGAAACAAGAATCACATCGAAAAATTGGAATACTCAACAAAAGAAGAAATTTATCGTCAAATTTTCCTGTCAAATATTCAAGTGCTACATTATAAAAATGGGAATATATTATATATTAATGTATTTTTAAATATAACATGAGAAAAAACAAATCTTTCATGAAGCACACAAAGGGGTAGAAAAAGGAAATTATGTTGGAGATCTACTACATAAAAAAAAATAGCACCAAAATTATGGAAAAACTTATTTCATGATGCAAAGGAATGCATGAACAACTATGATATTTGGAATTAAATTGGAAATCCAATAAAAAGGTATGTAATTCCTTAACATTGAATTGTCTTGAGATCCATTGAAAAATTCACCAAAATCTAGAACCTGGAAATGTTTCGTCTATGCAAAAACAACAACCTGAAATTAAGCCTAGTCAAAACCATACAACTTAGTCAATAAAATTTGTACGGTCCCAAACCTTCTATAGGGTCTTGAACCTACTTGAAATTTGGGCTTAAAACTTCTTTAGTTCTCTATGTACCTAGAAATATGATTCATTTTCTATTGGTCTTCTTCACTCACCTTCAAAATTAATTTATATCTCTACTCAAACCCTCAAACCCTTGTAGTACAAGAAGGTGTTCCTAAAAAAAAATTAGTTAGGTTATGAGAACTCCTATTCACCACCAACATATGCACTACTCTAAAGAGGCCTCAAACTACATGTCATTTTCATAACACGTGATATCTACTGTAGTGTGATAAGAATCGCAATTGCGCTTTGACAATGCCTTGCTTGAGTTTCACACTTTCTCAAATGCTTGAGAAGGGTCACTTTTCTTGCTTATATGATGAAAATGGGGACTCCTAAACATATAAGGATACTTCAATCAATAGATGGTTCTTCCCTAATGGATGTTCATTAGTTATTTTTTTGTTTAGAGAGCTTTGTATGCCTTTAGTGTTAGATTTTGCATGAGGAGTTCATGAAGTGTCGTATCTAAATGAGATATATTTTACATGATTATATATGATTTCAAAGGTCATTATGACATGAAAGTCCAACCAAAGGCGTATGTTTCTTTGTATTAAGGTGATGTAATTAAAATAATTAATGCACAACATGTCAGTCCAAAACCGTACAGTAGGGCCGATATGTAATTTTACAACCTGACTCAAATTGACATTTTTTAACATGAGGGAGAAAAGAACATTTTGAATTCATGGGCCTAATAATGTATGTTCATAACTATTTTTTGTAATTATTTTTTAGAAACTATCAACAAACATATGTGCAAATATAAACAAGTACATGAAGTATTATCAGGGTGTGTTAAGCAAGAGTGAGGAGAGTGCATTTGTCGATACAAGTATGCAATGTCAAGATCAATAGTGTCAAAGGATATATTTCCAAATTTGAGTGTCTACATTTTCTCCCATTTAAGTATGAAATTTAAAATTACGTTCTTAGAAGGAAAACATATCTAAATGTGTAGACACACTTTTTCTTTACTCGTAGTAATTTTGTTTTACATTGTCTCTTTATTTCAGTGTTGGCACACTGCAAGATGAAAGCTATAACATAGAGTGTATTCAATGCCTAAGATAGAAAATTAAACTATAATTCAAATGTAATGAAATTAATTTAAAGAAATGTAAAACAATATGTAAAAAATAGAAGGAATACACATGTTTATTTTAAAGAGCGAATGTACTCCCATTCTTTTTCCTTAGAGATTCTGGATTTTCTAAATTCTAATGGATAATTTGGAGTAATCAGTCCCTAATTGTGTCAAGGATATGCCAATACATTAGGTGTACAAACCCAACACACAAATGTTGAAGAGAAGAACCAAAAATGACAATCGAAGAACCCCACAAAGGAAGAATACCATGTATCAAATTTATTTAGAAACTTCGGTATTTCCCCTTAAGTGCAAAAGGATAGGAAGGACTACCTACAAATAAATTATTTTCTTTGATACCTTTCATAACCCCATGGACCATACCATTGTAGATGGATATAAGCCCAATTTTGTAACTTATGACACATAGTAGAAAAGATAAAATGTTCCCTCATAATTTTCCCATGTGTCGTACAAATGAGTTGAACTGATGCATGGTGAAATTTGAATAAAAAAAAAGGAGACCAATACCCCCAATGTTATGAAAATTGAGACTAAAAATGAGTATCGTGGAGAGATAGGGAGAGAGATAATAATAGTTAATGCACTCTAAATTTATGTCAAACCGAGTCGCAGTGTGAATTAAAACCATATGAAAACCTTGTACTAGTGATGAAAATCCTGAAAATTCTTGAAGATATGGAGAAAACTCCATTAGGAAAAACTATATAGTAGGGCGAGAACCATATGTGTGGTCCTAACTATCATATACATTTATGATCATGTGTAGATTTTACTAAATTTTTGTATGCCTCTGCATATGTATGTATGTTAGATATGTAGAATAGACATTATATGTTTTCCCCCTCTTTTGAGGTGCATGCAATGAATAATTTGAGCGTATGGGTCAAAAGAAAAGATGTATACCCATATCGATAATCTGGAAATCTTCATATAACATTTGAACTATTGATGTGGTGGCCACCAAGTAGAAACACTATCTATAAAGGGGATTCACATGTATAAACCATGGAACAAAACAAGAGCATTAATAACAAGAAGCGTGATAAGCGTAACAATGTCAATGCATCAAAATAGTAATAAAAGCAATAGTAAATTATTTGTCTATAAAAAAATTACATATAATGTAAAAAAAAGTTCAAACATATCAAATAATGTCACACAAAAGTGAAGTACCTATAAACATGGTACACCCATGGTGTCACAATACAATCAAGGCCTTAAGGCCAACAAATAAGAGATGCAAGAGAATGAATCATTGTTGGTTATTCAAAATATGGCACTTAGCGAAAAACATACAGAAGGTTCACGTGGAAGAACAAAGTGCTTTCAAAGGCATAGAAGGGTCGGGAAAGAATTGTGCACGAAGAAGAGAGAGAGATTTGGGACTTATCCATTTTCACATGTACGAGCTATTTTTGGAGATAGTGTGCCAAACACACAAACCAGTTAAAGACTTACGCGACATGCATTGGCTATTTTTGGAGGATCGGCTACAAAGTGCTTTGCATGGGTACAGGATGAGAATAGATTTACTGCTAAAAGTTAACTAGAAGAAGTCTATTGTTAGCGCACTTGCATGTGTGGCTATTATTGTAATGACGCATGGCTAATAATAGCATGCAACCTATTTTTGGGATTGGATAAGTGGTGAAGGGCAAGTCCCCACCCTTATAAATATGTAATGGTTTGTGTAGTATGAGATATACAAAGATAGATATAAGTATGAGAGTGTGAGAGTAGAGTTAGTGTGAAGTTATGATGTCAAGTTATGTTACGCGCATAAGCGTATACTACTGTTATTGTAAGGAAGCTTCTGTGTATTACTGCATTTAATATAATGGAGGTTATTGGCTGAATCAAGGTGTTAATCATGGTTATATTTTATTACTACATAAATTATTTCGCTATGTTTATCGTGTGATTCATGATTCTCTAGAACTAGATATGTACATGCACTATAGAATGATGTATTAATGATGGATATGAATGCTTAAAGTCTTCATCATGCTAACATCCTGCAAAAGTAACCCTAAAGAGGGCTTCGTACCTTTGTGCATTTAGGGTGAGTACTCGGTTTAGGCTAAGTGATGTGCTAGCGTGTCCTGGGATTTTTCTTGGTGAATTCTAGGTGCATCATGATTCCATTTTGGGACCTATTTTTAGTTGTTTTAAGGATGGTTCATGATGAAGACATATTGGTTGACCCTAGCAAGTGTTAAGGAGTGGATACATGACCTAGAAGAATAATACACATGGAGGTTCAGCACCTGGATCGAGTTTGATGCATGCACTTGGGTGGAGTAGAATCAGTATGAATATTTGTACAAGAGTTTCTTCGCTATATTTTCTGATAGAACTATACGAGAGGTTGGTTGCTTATACATCTAAAAAAAATTAGAGGTATTGCACACTTGTCTAGATGCAGAATAATTTCATACCCTTTATGATGTTGATCTGATTTGGAATCATGCTATGGATACGTGGTTATGTGGTGTTTTGAACAACTATATCTTGGAGTAATCAATTTCCACTTATTCATGCCCAGAGGTAGCTAAATTCCAATTTTTATGATATCCCAAGGAGCTTACCTGTAAGGAATTCAACTAGCGATCAAAATTTTGATGGTAACCCTGAACTTGGAGAACAAACCGATGGTGAACTAAACCCCACCACATGCGGGGGAAGGAGAAAGTTTGGTGAAAGATGGCAGACCTAGCGACAGAAAGGAAAAGAGAGGAAAAGTGGCTTAATTATAATGATACATGTGAGAGGGAGATAGAGAAGCAACGGGATGTTGCAGAGCAAATGGAATTATGGAGAGAGATAGTTCGGGAAGGGTTTAAAGTTCATGCAGAAGACATGGAATTTGAGAATCAAGAACTCCCCCTTTTGGGAAAGCATGACAGGGAACCCTCCTGGCCTCATGTAGAAGCACACTAGTAGAGATGACTTGGGCCACAAGCATGCATCTGAATCCACCCGAGAAACCTTGCCCTTGTGCTTGGTTTTCCAATATCTAGTACAAAAAATAGTCAGCAAGCTAATTTAGGTAGTGGGAGAGCAGGAGTGAGTTATTTAAGAAGCACAACGATGGCAATGCAAATGGCTTCATTGTTACATGGGAGTACCTTTTCAGGTGTATCATCCGCACAAAATTCAAGGACACAAAATCTTAGACTATCTTTTGGGAGTAGTAACACTTCACAGACTAAGGGGGTGAAGTTCAATACTACTGTTGGGACACATGGAAGTACATCTTCTGGTCCGAATCTAGCTACGAGCCTACAAGGTCAAGATCAGGAGGTATAGGTGTCTCTAGTTCTGGTGGATCTGGTGGTTTTGGAGGCAGAGGAAACACAAGAGGTTCCGGATCATGTAAGTAAGGTCTCCACCAACCCTAGAATATTTACATGGAGATTTCCCTTCATCTCCCAGAGTATACGGTCATAGAAGATGTTGTTGAACACGTACACATGTGTGAAATAATGTGGCGCGCAAAAGGAATCACAGATTTTGAACGTAGGGAAAGTCAATTCACTACTACATTACAAGGGCATGCACACAATTGGTACAAAAAGTTTGACCCTGATCAGACTTACGTAGACTATGCAGCCTTAAAAGATGCTTTCCTCAAAGAGTTTCACATCCCTGAGTTTGAGAAGAAGACTATAAGTGTGCTCAAAGATATTAAGGAAGGCACTAATGAGAGTGTCAAAGAGTATGATAACCATTTCAAAACATTTTTTTCTAAGTTGTCTTATGATATTCATGCAAACCAACATGCACAATGGTTTGTTAGAGGTCTAATTACACCTTTTAGGAGGGCACTATCACATAAAACATACACTGATATGTGCAAAGTACTTGAAGTAGCCTTACGCGTTGAGGCGGTTAGAAGTATAGACAACTTTGGGTGAGCCTGTTTTTAGAAGCACATATCACAACTATGGAAAATCAGTTGGAGAAACTATCGTAAAATTCAGCCCATGAGACACGCTTGAGGATTTGGTGCAAAGATTGTGAAGTACAAGGTCACGAAAGGATAGTTTTCCCTGGATCAAGTATACTCATTGTTGTTGGACTATGAAATATGTCACTTAAACCATGATGCCAAATGTTTCCCATTGTTATAATGTGCGATAAGGAAGAACGTCTCTTGTTATTGTAAAATTTGTGGGTCCATGAATCATAATTCAAAAGACGCATGTTGATTGTTCAAATCCATGATGCCATACATATTGGTGTGCGACAGACAGGAGTATCAGATAACTCTCAGGGAAAAGGTGATAATCAAGATCACAATCAAGCACGCTATGATCAGAATGGACATTTTGAAGGAGGTCGTGGAAGAGGTTGAGGGTTTCAAGGAGGATATGGAGGCCGAGGCCATGGTGGTGGAAGAAGTGAGTTCCCTCACGGAACGTGTTACACATGTGGATCTCCTAACCACTACAAGTGCGAATGTCCTTAGAATATTGATTGTTTCTTACGTGTAAATAATCACAACTATAAGGAATGCTCGGACTTGTATGAGCATCTTAGTAAGAAACATAAACAGGAAAATAAAGGTGCAGGGATGGTTAGGATACAACGTGATGTGGAAAACTAGTGGATGCCCAAGTTAGAAGTAGAATCGAGGCATTGTAAAGGTAAAAATCATGACTCGTGTCAAGCAACACATGCGAAAGAAACACTTGCCAAAGAAGCATTATAACATAAGCCTACCATCACTAAGGAGGAGGTTCTACATGCATGGTACCCAGATCCTACCCATTAGAAGGAGGTTTATCAGGAAACCATGGAGGTACTCAGGAATCTTTAGGGTGAAATACAATATTTAAAGGAATAATCACGGAAGATGGAGCAAAAGAAAGCATAAGAGATGATCCAAAATGATATGGATGACTTGAAAGAAGTGTGAAAATTGTTGCGCCAAGAGAATATCATTCAACTTTTAGGTAATTGGTCAAAAGGAAACACTCCATGCATAAGTAGTGAGACTAGACGATAGATATTGCATGCAAATCTTCCCCCTCATAGCCTAGATTATGACAAGGAAACAACTCGAATGCTATTGTGGACGGGTGGATATTGAGTAATATACTGATTGATATAGGGGTGGAAGTCAATGTTCTTACCTTAGATGCATGGGTACAAATGGGGAGACATCCATTGCATCCATCCTCTAATGTATTGTTCATGGCTAACCGGACCAAGGCCACTCCCATTGGATTTTTGAAATATGCATCCATTACCATACAAGGAGCCAAGTTCACTAGAGATTTTTAAGTTTTAGTGCTGGAAAAGTCAGATAGCTTCCCCAAAGCACTACTAGGGCGTCCTTGGTGCTATACAAATAATGTTTATCTTTGGTTTAACAACGGTTGTATCAGCTTTGAAAACAAGGAGGAAAGAGTTATTATCCCTTTATGAGATGGAAAATATCGCCCTATGTTGAGCACTTGAGTGAGGAAGACTGAATAGGATTTTTGTACGCATCATCTAGGATCCATAGATGCTTGATCCATGTAAATAAGGAATCCTTCAGTGGGAGGATGCATAGTCTATTAGCGATACTACAAGTGTTGCTTGTGATAATTGGGCTCATAACACTTATGAGTTAGTAGGGTGCAAAGTAAAGAGCATATTTCCTAGGGTCAACAAACTGCATTATATCAGGAGAATAGGTAACAACTCAATACCTTGTTACACCGAGAGAAGGAGACCCTATGGTGTTCCTGTGCACCATGGAAGAATAGTGGATAGACCCGTTGGAGAGAAGGAATATGCTAGCATATACCCTATGCGGGATAGTAGTGCATTGGTGGGTGGTCCACAAGGATAATCTTGTAGGATGGAATGAAATTAGGATTTCTCTTGCCACTAGGTTCTTCAAGAGTAATGCACCTACTCAAATATGTACTTATCATGGTAATCAACCTATTCAACACCATGTTCAAGAAGTGTGAGAGACTCTGGATAGAGGGGTAGGAAGCTTTACCACCTTTTCTTTGGGTGCACAAATTTTATTCCACTTTACAAGGTTGCACACGTGTTTGGTATGTATATGCATAACTCCATAGAGAGACTGGAAATTGGCAGGATTTAATTGTAGGAATGACCAGACATTTGACTTCTTCTCTACCAAGCATCCTATGGAAGAAGCATTAAAGGTCATAAAGTGCTTAACTATGGGAGATAGTGCCAAGTGAAGAACTCATTCAGGAGTTATTCGATGAAGGAAACTCAGGAGCATGTTTTGTTGAAGAAACAAAGGCCAATGCCACATTACTTTAGCGCGCTTGCCTTGAGAAAGAAAAAGGAAAAATGGTCTATGTAGTGGATGATAAGAAAGTAGAAAATTTGGATGTAAACCATTCAACAAGTAGGCTTGAGGTGTTGGAAAGTGCAGATAAGACCACGTGTGCCTATCATGAACCTATAAAGATAAAGAAAGTGAATATTGGATCAGATGTTGAGCCTAAGGAGGCCATAATTGGGGACTATTGGTCAAACTCTGAAGTGGAAAAAATCATAGAGTTACTACGGGATTATCAGGATTTATTCCCTCGAGGGTATCATGAGATTAAAGGCATGCATGAATCATTAGGGAAGATGAGGATAAAGCTTAAATAGGGTGTATGCCCAGTTAGAAAGAGACCCTACATGATGAACCCCAACTTGCGCGAAAAGGTCAAAGAAGAGATTGAAAAAATGTTGAAGTCTGGAATCATCAAGCCCTTAGATGAGTCAGAATGGGTTAGTCCAATGGTGATTAGTATCAAGAAGGATGGAGATATTAGGATCTGTGTGGATTACGGGGAGCTAAATGTCACATGTGTGACTGATCGCTTTCTACGCCATTCACCAAGGAAATACTAAAAGGCATTGCGAGGTACGAAATCTATTTGTTTACTGAGATGGGTTCTATGGGTATCAAAGGGTTAATATTACCTAAGAGGATCAAGAAAAAATTACTTTTACTACTGAATGGGGTAGCTTCACCTATATTGTGATGCCTTTTGGTCTGAAAAATGTGCTGTTGTATTTTCGTGCATAGTTGTTTAGGCATTTAAAGAGTTTATTCACAACTTCTTACAAGTTTATTTAGATGATTAGACGGTGTATGGACTAGTCAAAGACCATTGTGACAATCATGCTTAATGTTTGAAAGATGTAGATAGTTGAGTATCTCTTTGAACATCAATAAGTGCATATTTTCTACACCATTTGGAATATTGTTAGGACACATAATCTACAAGGAAGGTTTGTTGGTTGATCCAGCTAAGGTTACAGTCATTATCAGCCTAAAAGAGCCTACCAGTCAAAGTGAGGTGCGCAAATTCTTGGGTCACATAGGGTATTATAGGAAATTCATAAAGGGGTATGCCAAGGTTGGCACACCTTTAGAGGAGCTACTAAAAGGGAAAGGTATGTTCTATTGGGGGAAACCACAGTAGAGTGCATTCCAGACATTAAAGGAGAAACTTACTACTGTGCCTATTTTGTGCTTTCCTTCATGGGACCAACTGCGATGAGGCCATAATATGTCTCGTTAATGTATAATAAATGACCTTATTTTACTCTCCTTTTTATCAAGATTGATTGCATTTTGTGACTTTTTTTTGATCTAATATAAGTTAGGATGTTATTTTCCATCTTTTTGTTGGTTGTAGTTCTAACATTTAAGAACTTTGTAATCCCTAACTAAGTTCTTTAGAAATTCAATTTTTAATAGAATAGGTCACAATCAGTTGAAAGAATAAATTATGAAGCATTCAACATGTTTGTTGAAGCATTGGTTTCAATCGGCTCGGTTCGAACTTTTGGACTTAGTTCCGAACTCCATTATGTAGTTACAAGCTCTACTACTTAGTTCGAACTTTTGGACTTAGTTCCAAAATTCCATTATGCGATTACAAGCTCTACCACTTAGTTCCGGAACTTTTGGACTTAGTTCCAAAACTCCATCACTTAGTTCCAAAACTTTCAGACTTAGTTCCGAAACTCCTGCATGTAGCTCCAGAATCCTCACAGTTAGATCTGGAATGATTTCCTTTAGTTCTGGAACTTCTCTATAGTTTCAAAACTTCTCTAATGTTCGAAACCAATGAGAATTTATTTATTCCAACAACATCGGTGATTTAACAATCAATGATCCTTTCAATCAGGAGCAGATTGGAAGATTTCCAATTCTTCATACTCACAGATCCAAGGATAACTATCATACAACGATCATCTAGCCATGATCCAATTCAACATCTATTTTGGGCATGATTCAGTTTTATCTGAATCAGTAGGACAAATATGGATTTAAATACACCTATGGAAGAAGTATATATATGCAAACTTGTATATAGATAGTAAGATATATATATATATATATATATAGACATAGAAATAGCAAGTACATTTTTGTGATGCAAAACATTTTATCAATAAAATAGTCATTCCTATTTTAAGAGTATATTAAGTTGTAAAATCCTATTTCAAGGTGGAGCAAGGGTCCACTCTTCCAAGAACAAGGATCTTCATTTTATTTGTATTTATATTTCAGAGAAAATATTATAGATCTATTAATTTATAAATGTTTTTATTACTCAAGTTGAAATCTGTCGTATACTTGTTCCTGCAGGTGTTCTAGATTAGATTCTTCTTTCTTTGCAATCAACTTTCAGCATTCTCAAATTATGTGTTTATTTCCAAAGCAAGTGTGTTTATTTCTGTAATGTGTGTTTACTTACAACAATCTATTCCATTATGAAAATGTAAGTTTATTTCAGCAATCTATTTCTACAAAGAGTATTTACTTCCAAAGAAGTTTTTATAATTTTATTTCAATAAGTTTTTAGCCAAGGAATCCTCAAGACATTGAGAAAATCCCCCAAAAAATATAGAAAATAAAAAACTACCTACAATCAATTACTAGATCACTAAGATTTTTTGTTGCATATAGCTTTAGACACCACCCTTAGTTTTAATATGACATCAACAAATATTTGATTAAATGAAGGAATAATGACACCCATCATTTTTAGCACTGTTTTGGGGACCCAATAGTTAGAATTGTCTAATTAGGTATCAACAAGAGTAGCAATAATACATCTAGTAATTATAGGATCTTCCCTACATCATCATAAAATTTATGAGTAGACCAAGAAACTTTAAGGGTCAATTCCTCCCAAAAATATCGAATAAGAATCATCATCAAATAAGGAAGTTGATCAAGAATTAGAAGCACCATTTTCCTCTGTTAGGCACGAAGAAAAATTGCCACCTTTGGAATTCTTAGATCAATCACCAGAAGGAAGTATAACCTTTAGAAAAAAGATCATATCCCAAGACCCATTTAGAGATTTTTGATTCAAAACTAAGTAGTCAACCTCCTACTCCTGACTTTTCACCTTCCCCAAAACAAATTACATACTATAATGATTGGGGAAAAATTCTATAAGGTACTACGGAAATGGCACGAGAAGCTGAAAGAGAACCGATAGGACCTTCACTTATCGAATTCAATTGGATGATGATGATACACCTATGAAAAATATTTCACCCGCACATTTACCAACGCGTTTAGAGGGATGTCATCTAAAGATCATGAATAATTTCTGTTTGAATTTAAAGTATTGTGTCAAACTTATGATTACAAAATAGACAATCAAAACTCAAGTTGTTTCCATCTACCCTAAAGGATGCAATAATGAGGTGGTTTATGGGATTAACATCTAATTCTATTACCACTTGGGAACAAATGGAAGTTTCCTTCCTAGACAAGTATCAAGATTACTATAGAGGGAGGAATAGGAAGGAATAATTTTTCAAAATCAAGCAGGAGGAGGATGAGAATATGGAAGATTATTTAGAAATATTCCTCTTTGTGAGCAAAAGATGTGGATTTGTACTACAAGAAGAGTTAAGAAAAACCATTTTTCTTAAAGGTCTGGATGATGAATCAAGGGAGGCACTTGATTTGATGGGAGGTGGAAATATTGATCAAATAAGAATGAATGATATTAAATACATTTGTATAATCTATTCATGAATAATGGGTGGACCTAGAAAAGGAAAAATAGTTAAAAATTTAAACCCAGATATGAACAAACTGATGGATGAATTAGAAGTTTCAAAACAAACATTTTAGTTTAATTAACCTCCACCATGGATGGATTGCAAGCTAAAGAAAATGCAAAAACTGAACCATTAGCTATGTATTGTCCTAGATGCAGGAAGAATCATGCAATAAGGGATTGTCCCTGGATAAAACAAAAATGTGTCTTATCTGTGAATCTAGGGAACATGAGAATAATGCATGTTCTCTTCTTCCACTTATTAAAAATCATATTAAACAAAGAAACATTCCATCCACATCATAAGAAGTAAATTTTGTCCAGAGACAACCTAGCTAAGGGCATTTCATGCCCAAGGTTAGTTCCTAACCCTTGGATGATGCCATGGGTAGCTCAGACAGTGCCACAAAATGGGGGAAAACACCTTGGGCACCTCAACCAACATGGAATCCTCAAGATTGGGTAGGTAAATCTTGGTATGCCTAAGGACACCAACAACCATGGTCCTGGTCAAGGAAACTGAATGCTTGGTCACAACCTAGGTGGATCCCTAATAATTATGTTCAAGGAAGGACATATCCCAATCAGAATCAACAAGCCATAATGGGTTCCCAACACAAAATTCACAAAATGAAAATGTGGTCCAAACCCAAATACCAGCACAACTAGTAGCAAACCCAAGAAATAAACAAACAACTCTTGTCTACGGAACAAAACCAAAAAAATTAGTTAATCGAATGCCATGGATTGTAAGGATATTCAAACTAGATCTAGAAAAGTAATCAGCAGTCCACCTATTATAATCACTGAGATGATAGAATAAATTGAAACCCCTAGTACGGTTGTTCCCAAGAAGGATGAAAAAGAAAAAGATAAGGAGCCAGATAGCAACACTACTAAGACTCCATTTCCAGAGAGATTTAAGGAAGCCATAGAAACTAAGGAATCTAAGTTGGTACAAGAACTAAGGAGATTGAATATTGAAATACCATTGTTACAAGCAATTAAGGACATTCCAGAATTGAACAAGTTAATCAAAATGTTATGTTTAAAAAGACTGTAAGGAAGAAGCAGTACCCCAAGACTATTAAGGTAGATGGGAAACTTACTGATTTATTAGTGGGAAAAATTTTGCTTCCCAAATCCAGAGATCCTGGAAGCCCCTGTTATTTTTGTCTCTATAGGGAATAAAGATATACATAATGTTTTGGTTGATTATGGAGTAGCTATAAATGTGATGATAGTGAACACTTTGAAAACATTATCGTTAACAGGTATACAACCTACTAACACCATATTGCAAATGGTGAGATCTATCTCGTAGCAAAACCGAAGGAGTTATTGAAGATGTAGCAGTTATGGTGGAGTCATGGGAATATCCAATTGATTTCCTTATATTGCAGCCAAAAGGTAAAACACTTGGTTATCCCATTATTTTTGGTAGACCATGGTTAGCTACAATTGCTACTTTAATTGATTACAGATCAGGTGATATGACTATCTCAAATGGTAATAATTCTAAGTAAATATCCTTATATCCTTCTACACAACCTTCTATTGATAATCAAGAACAATTGTGGGTTGATGCTCCTAATACTAATAAGAAAAACCTATCTTCTTTGGCCATGATCACATTGTAGGATCACGTACATGAGGTAGAAGATATGATTAGTAAACCATTGAATGAACACCAATTGTCCTTGGAGCAATCAGGAATAGTTTTGAAACCTACGAACTTAGTTCCAGAACCTGCAAACTCTATCACAAAATCATCAGATTCAATTCTAGAACCATCACATTTAGTTTTGGAACCACACCAATAGCAATTCCCTATGACTATACATAATTTCACTCCAAAGGAACGAGATTTCTCTTAGGGGAGGAAGAATTGGTAGCTTCAGTTTCTAAGATATCAGGAAATGGTGAAGAATTTCTGGAAAGTAGTAGTGACGAGGAGTTTGACCTACAACAAGATAAGTGTCATAACTCTGCCTACTGTCCTTTTTCCAATATTCTATCTCAAGGAACTTTTGGAGATGTTGCTACATATCATATGTTGTTGCCACATGCATGTCCACTAAATACCTTAATGGAACCCTTTCAACAAATTAGTTCATCACACGTTGGAACCAAACATGTTGAGATTGAGCTGGGTAATATTTTAAACATAAACAACTGGTTGAAGAATGATAAAGAAGCTAAATTGTTTGATGTTTTGAAAAATCATACTAAAGCTTTTGCTTGGGACTACAAATATATGAAAGGAATCCATCCAATTATTTTCACTCATCACATTTATACTGAAGACATTAGACCAGTTAGGAAACCTCAGAGAAGGATTAATCCAACCTTAAGAGATATATTCAAACAAAAAATTGTTAGTGCAAATCAGCAACACCCCCTTTACATCCTTCTTGAACAAAACATCATCAACAAGTGCATATGGGACAGCCTGCAATCTAAAAATCCTTCTCTTGGTTTTTTTCATCTCTGGAGGGCATAGGCATGTTTGTAAGAAGTGCACTATGTCTTGGGTCTAGCAAGGAGTGAGTACACCATCATTCTCTTCTTGAACACCTCTTTGTTCTTGGTTGTCTTGCAACACCAAAACAACATCCTTCTCATTGCTTGCTTTCATTGATTTTCTTAGAACCACTGTTCACATAATCCCTTTCCTCGGACTAGCTTGGTGACCTTGATCTCAATGTCATACTCCATGACATGAGTAATCCACCCTGCACGTTTTTCATTTAGGTCTTTGTTGAGGAGGAAGTCCTTAACTCCCACATGAGAAACCAACAGTTGAACCTTGTTATTTGAAACTAGATGCTTAAATTTCTTCAAGCTCCTAATCACTGCAAGAACATGCTTCTCAATGAAAGAATATCTCACCTCATAGTCCTCCAAGCTTTGGCTAAAGAAGGCAATTGGCTACTCTACATTTTCTTTGTTCTGTTGTACTAAAATTGTAGAGATTGTATCATCACCTCCAAATGCATAAAGGATAAAATCCTTGGATAAATATGGGTTAATGAGAGTTGGAGCTTGTGAGATAGCCTCTTTGATTGCCTCAAAACTTGCCTTACCTTTAGATATCCATTTGAAAGCCATACTTTTCTTCAACATCATGGTTATTGGCTTGACAAGGGCTGCAAAATCTAGAACAAACCTCCGAACAAAATTGATTCTTCCCAAGAAACTTTGAAGGGCCTTCTTATGACTTGGTAATGGCAGTGATTTTATGGCTTCAACCCTCTTTGGATCAATTTCTAATCCTTCTTTGGAAACAATGTGGCCTAGGAGCTTTCCCTCATGAGCTAGGAAAATACATTTCTTGGGATTCAAGGATACCCCAAATCTTCTACATCTTTGGAACACTTGTCTCAAATGAAAGAGATGATCTGCTGCACTTTTAGAAAATATAGTAATATCATCTAGATATATCAGCACCATTTTGTTGATCAATCCCTTGAACGCCATATCCATTTCCCTTTGGAAGGTAGCTCGGCGTTGGACAGCCCAAATGGCATTTTTCTATATGCATAAGTTCCCCATTTGGTGGTGAAGGTAGTCTTGAACTGATCATCCTCCTTTACCATGATCTGATTATACCCTAAATAACCATCTAGCAATGAAAACCTCTCAGAGCCAGCAACAACTTGCAAAATCTGCTCCATAGAGGGAAGTGGGTAATGATCCTTGAGGGATGCTCTATTCAAATCTCTAAAGTCTACACACAATCTGATTTCCCCACTCTTCTTTCTAACTGGAACCAAGTTTTCTACCCAACTAGAATGCTTGATGGGAAATATGATACTTGCCTCTATTAACTTATTCAATTCCCTCTTCATGAGAGGCTCCATGTGTGGATTGACTGGCCTTTGTTTTTTCCTGATGGGCTTAGCACTTGGATCCAATTCAATTGTATGTTGAGCTAGCTTGGGATTGAAACCTCTCAAGTCTTCATAGCTCTAAGAAAATACATCCAGAACTCTTGGCAAAGTTTCCTGAACTCATACCTTTCTTGCTCAGTTGCCACTTTACCAATTTGAAGTGATTTGCCTTCTCCGACTGAGATGGGCGTTGAATCTTCTCCCTTGACTTCGATGTTTTCTTTCTCTTTCCTAAATTGATCATTAGGATTAAAAATGGACTCCAAAGTGACAAGTCCTTTTGACAATTTGTTTGTTCTTATTTGTACCACTTGATCACCATACTATTGTTCTAACTTTTCCTGATTTTTGGCTGAGAACTCAGCTTCTTCTTGTAAGAAATTGATGATTTGTTGGTCACTTTCAAACAATTTCCAACTTACATTATTTTCTGGCACTAATGGCCTCACAATCACATGGATACTTGGCTGCACTTTTAATTCCTTGATACTTTTCACGACATCAAAGTTTGCCCCAACCGCTGCAAGTTAATCAATAGCTTGGTTTTCTTTCCTAGGGATGGAGTTGAAGCCAAAGCCTTCAAAGTCCTCAATGAGGTCCCATAACCTATTGTTATAACACTTGAGTAGGTTATTTTTGGCAGCATGCTACCCTTTGACTTGATTAATAATCAGCTCACTATCGCCAAAGACTTGTAAGTTCTTGATACCTCTTTTCCTTGACCAATGCAATCCTTGTATCAAAGCTTCATATTCAGCAGTGTTGTTAGAACATGCAAACTGAAATCTAAAGGATGAATAATACTTAATTCCTTGAGGTGAAACAAGCATAGCTCCTCCTCCTGCACCTTTTCTACTTCTTGATCCATCAAAAATAGCTTCCATACCTCATTGTCATCCTTATGGTCTGACTTGGTGATGCTAGGAATAGATTAATTTTCTTCATGTATGTAATAAACTCCTAGTTCATATTCCTCTATTTCAGGTAGGGATCAAAAGCATGCACCTTGCTTGCCCATTCATCAAGATTCAAATTTGGGATGCTTCCAACTTTGGTGTCAGCTTCATCCATGCTTGGATAATCCTCTTGATCAAATGTTGAACAGTTGGCATTGATTTGGCTTGGAGTGTGAGGCTCAATGTGAAATTTTGTAATAGGTTTAGACCTGATTGTGGCCTTAGTTCCATATCTTGTTCTAAACAACATGTGTGACCAATCAACAGATAAGTAGCCTCCAATTCTAGTTGTGAAATCCTTGACAAACATAGGGCAAAAAGTGGTGGTAAATCTATCACTGAGACATCTTGCAACACAGTGACATTGGGGCATGCATGCAAAGTAAGGCTCAAATATTTAATTACTCCCACTATTTTTACTGTTGTCCCATCCAGTTGCACCACTCCTTTGGATATGATTTCATATTGGAGACCCAGCTGATCAACTATTTGCTTGGGCATTACAGAACTACTTGCCCGTAATCAATCATACAATTGTGTACTAGTTTATCCCCAATGACCAATGAAACATAGAATGGAGGGGTTTCAATACTTTACCTTGCTATCCTCCAAGCTTCCCCTTAGGATGAGCAGCATTGGTGAGTACCTTCTCATGCATATGAGCTTGCTGATTTGGAGTCGACCAATACTCCATGGTAGCTTGTAGGAGATCCCTTTAGCCTGGGATGAATATTGATTTCCACATATATATATTCACATTTGTCTTCTTCATTTGTTCAATGATGCTAAATGGGGATGAAACATATCTTTGCTTCCCTCTAGCCTGAACACTCTTTTCTTTTACATGGGTTGCAAAATCTGGTATTTGAGCTGGTCTAGAAGGTGGCTTGGGCTGTCCTTGCACATTTAGAACTACATTTTACTTGCCAAGCACTTTGGGAATGATGGAATGTTGTGGATCACCTAGAGCTAATGACTTTCCTTCACTAATATTCCTCTTCTTTGACCTTGTGTTAGCTACCACATTCTAAGAAATTTCTTGATTCATACCACAAAAATCCTCAACTTGCCAATTCATAAGTGTGGTCTCATTTGGAGTTGTATTTTGCTGAGATGTTCCTTGTTGTTGGTTTGTTTCTTGGCTCACCTCACCCTCTACACCAGTTGTTGTCACCATCAAGGCTTGGTTCAAAGCACCATTGAAGCACATAGATTGGTTGTGAGGTTCATTTCATGGGAAGCACCACTCATACTCTTGTGCTATATTGTTTTGCACTGGCACTAAGGCTTTAGAGGTAGATGCAACATTGGGATTATAGGGCTGAAATGGTCTATTGGCAGGAGGCCTTACTTGATTTTGATTTGTAGTTGGATTGGGTGGCCTATTAGGCTGATATGGTTGCCTATTAGGTTGAGCTTGAGACTGATAAGAAGGTCTAAAACTTTGGGCTTGCTACCTCTTGAGTGTAACTAGCTCATTGCCTAAATTTTGTAATTGTTTCATGACTTCTTGAAGTTCATTTGAGGCACTAGAGGATGAAGTAGAAGTTTCATTTGAACTTTGATTTCTAGGAGTGGGAATAGGAGCTAAAGTAGGTGCTTGACTAGTGCTTGGACTTTCCAAGTTTGGATACAAGGGCATGGGAGGCCTAGGAGCCAGCTTACCAGCTTGAATCAGACAATTTTCAGCTCTAATGGCAATGTTATAAGCTACAGGTATAGTTGTACCTCCCATGGATTGAATTAACATAGAAATATCAGAATTTAAAGCTTTGAGATAGTATAGAAAATAACCTTCAGTTGTTGGCCTTACTACCACTGGGATTCTATCCCATGTTCTTTGAAATCTGAAGTTGAAGTCTGTTAGCTGCTCATTGGGAGCTCTCTTGATAGTTGTCAATTGTTCTAGTAGAGACAAATTATCTCCCTTTTCTCCAAACTGCTCATGGAGAGCTATGCACAACTAGTTCCAATTTTGGATAGAGCCTACCCCAAGGCTCCTGAACCATTGCAAGGCTTTCCCTTTGAATGAAGATGCCACAATTTGACAGCAATTTACATCTCAACAATCTCATGGATTGCACAAACATTAGCAATGTCTTTAACATGGTCACCAGGAGTGGTCTGATTTTCTCTAGTGAAATATGGAATGTTCTTCAATGTTGCAACTGGAACTGGATTTTATGCATTGAGAGAAAGTGGGCTGCTACCAGTGAAGTTGACATAAGGGTTGTGTTGTGCCATTCTGATTGGCCTGAGAACCCTTGTTGATTGGGTGAAAGGTCTACCAGGTGGAGGAGTTGATAGAGTCCTGTTTGGTGGAGATGGAGACCTTTGAATTATTCTTCCCCTCTACCTTCTTCCTAGGGATAGTTGCAGGTACTCAAACAACCCTTCTTCTCTAGCCCTTGACCTTGTGTGGATCCTTCTCATGAATTTTCAGACTTGGACTGCTAAAACCAGTTGATTTTTTTCCTTTTGGGAGTCACCAAATGTGCTAGATCAGGGCTCTTTTCAAGCAAGAAATTACAAAAAAACACATCAAATTGTTGCAATGAAGATGAAGACCTCTAAGGTCCCACTCGGGTGTGCCAAAACTATTAGTGCAAATCAGCAACACCCTCTGGATGTTTTCTCAGATTTCTAGTTTGATAATGGACATCCAGTGTGATTACACAACATTGAATCTTTTCCCCCAAGTGTGGGACTTGCAAAATTGGGAAAAGACCCTCCAAATTAAAGGTTGGTTCCTTCACTCCTCTGATCAGGTGTATGCATGAACTTTTCAGAGGTTTAATACTAGATCCTACTCTAAATTCCAAGGAGACAGAGATGAAAGATGCGAAGAAATAAAACTAAGTGGTGATACACCAAGGGAGTGGTGAACATCTACTTTGCAAAATTTACACAGATCATAAGAAATACAACACAAAATATGCACAGATTGCTAGAATGTAATGAGAGATCAAAAGACAATGATAAACACATGAAAGGATTGGGAAAAATCAATCACATAACATACATTATCATTCCCAGGTTCAATACAGTGCATTACAATGGCTAGGAGGAAAAACACATGTTGTAGTCTATATGAGAGGTATGAAACTCCACAAATCCACCTGCTGAGGAAGAAAAAGAGATTTTAGAGAAAAATATGTCCAACCCTTTACAAATGAGCCAAATCTAGCTTTTAATGGTCGAGCAGAAGGAGAGAAAGCAAAAAACGTGGGAAAAATAGATTTATGAATTCAACCACCAACTAGATTCCTCAAATTTCACTGTAGAGTGATGGGCTTCATGGATGAACCCATACTTAGAAGTACATTGTTCTGCAGATCAGAAAAATGACCATACTTCATTAAATTTGGTGGTTGAATGTCAATTCTGCATTTTTTTCGTGCCAGGGACGTTTCTTCGATTTTCTCCCAAAATTCTTCATCAAAATACAAAATTGAACCCTCCATCGTGTAGATAATTTCACCATATTTCCAATGACACCAAGAACGTGAAAATCTGAGCTCTGGATCAAAAGTTATGCCCTCCTGAAGATTTAGGGCAAAAATGGGTTGGCGGGATGAAAGTTTAAAATTTTCCCCTTTTTGAAATTTGGGAAAATTTCCCCAAAATATCCACCCCCACCACTCCAATGCCACGTGGCATGTCCTGATTGGATGCGGGCTCCATATGATCATTTTACGCCTTTTTGAGATTTTGGAAAATTTTCCTTTGTCGCTCTCGCCCCGCCGCCTCCGATGTCATGTGGCAGCTTTGTATTCACTCGCGTAACGTGCCTCCAACTTTCCATTGACTCTAACCATTTCCCTGATCAGGACACATGGTACCTTTCCATTTTCTTGAGCTTGAACCAACTCTTTTCCTTCTGCAGACCCACCTTAAGATTTTTGCCGCCCCGATGGCCCGCGCTAATCAAAATGTGCCACGTGTCCATGTGGCCGGCAAAAATCTTAAGGCAGGTCCGCAGAAGGAAAAAAGTTAGTTTAGGCCTAAGTGAATGGAAAGGCACCACGTGTCCTAATCAGGGAAATGGTGGAGTAAATGGAAAATTGGAGGCGCGTCCCGCGAGTGAATACAAAGCTGCCACGTGGCATCGGAGTAGCGGGGGAGCGGAGCGACAAAGGAAAATTTTCCAAAATCTCAAAAAGGTGTAAAATGATCATATGGAGCCCACATCCAATCAGGACATGCCACATGGCATCAAAGTGGTGGGGGTAGAGATTTTGGGGAAATTTTCCCAAATTTCAAAAAGGGGAAAATTTTAAACTTTTGTCCCGCCAACCCATTTTTGGCCCTTTTTTTCCCTAAATCTTCAGGAGGGCATAAATTTTGATCCAAAGCTCAGATTTTCACATTTTTGGTGTCATTGGAAATATGGTGAAATTATCTACACGATGGAGGGTTCAATTTTGTATTTTGATGGATAATTTTGGGAGAAAATTGAAGAAACGTCCCTGGCACGAAAAAACGTAGAATTGACATTCAACCACCAAATTTAATGAAGTATGGTCATTTTTCTGATCTGCAGAACAATGTACTTCTAAGTATGGGTTCGTCCATGAAGCCCATCACTCTGCAGGTGAAATTTGAGGAATCTAGTTGGTGGTTGAATTCATAAATCTGTTTTGCCCACGTTTTTTTGCTTTCTCTCCTTCTACTCGACCATTAAAAGCCAGATTTGGCTCATTTGTAAAGGGTTGGACATATTTTTCTCTACAAGCTCTCTTTTCTTCCTCAGCAGGTGGATTTGTGGAGTTTCATACCTCTCATATAGACTACAGCATGTGTTTTGCCTCCTAGCCATTGTAATGCACTGTATTGAACCTGGGAATGATAATGTATGTTATGTGATTGATTTTTCCCAATCCTTTCATGTGTTTATCATTGTCTTTTGATATCTCATTACATTCTAGAAATATGTGCATATTTTGTGTTGTATTTCTTATGATTTGTGTAAATTTTGCAAAGCAGATGTTCACCACTCCCTTGGTGTATCACCACTTTACTTAGTTTTATTTCTTCTGCATCTTTCATCTCTGTCTCTTGGAATTTAGAGTAGGATCTAGTATTAAACCTCTACAAAGTTCATGCATACACCTGATCAGAGGAGTGAAGGAACCAAC
Organism: Taxus wallichiana var. yunnanensis; assembly: GCA_018340775.1. Lineage (NCBI taxonomy): Eukaryota > Viridiplantae > Streptophyta > Pinopsida > Cupressales > Taxaceae > Taxus > Taxus wallichiana. Next base: position 167,127,984 of record CM031239.1, read on the forward strand.
CTTTAATCTGGAGGGTCTTTTCCCATTTTTGCAAGTCCCACACTTGGGGAAAAGATTCAATGTTGTGCAATCACACTAGATGTCCATTATCAAACTAAAAATCTAAGAAGACATCCAGAGGGTGCTGCTGATTTGCACTAACAGTAAATTGAAAAACTATTACAAGTAGGTTTTATCTACCCTATCTCAAATAGTTAGTGGGTGTCTCCTCTTGTAATTTTTCCTAAAAAGAACGGAAAATGGAAAATATTTTCCCCTACCATTCATAGATCAAGTCCTAGACAACCTTGCAGGTAACCAATACTTTTCCTTCTTGGATGGATTTAGTGGATATAATCAAATCAAAGTTACTGCTAAGGATCAGAAAAAACTACCTTTACATGTCCATGGGGTACCTTTGCCTACAGGGTATTACCATTTGGATTATGTAATGCTCCAAAAAATTTCTAAAGAGTTGTATTAGCAATTTTTGCAGACCTAACAAATGACTATGTAGAGGTATACATGGATGATTTCATTGTACATGGAGACACATTTGATGATGCTTTGAGGAATTTAGACAGAGTATTAACAAGATGTGAGCAACACCATCTGTCTCTTAGTCATGAGAAGTGTTTAATGATGGTTGATGAGGGGATTGTATTAGGACACCACATTTCAAAAAGAGGAATTCAGGTTGACCAAAACAAAATTAGAATTATTTTAGACTTACCTATTCCTCAAACCCCCATAAATATCAAGTCATTTTTAGGGCATGTTGGATACTATAGGTGCTTTATCAAGGATTTTAGTAAAAATTTTGCCCCGTGTTTAATTTTCTTACCAAGGACTGTGAATTTCTTTGGGATGAGATATGTCAGCATGCTTTTGAGGAAATCAAAGAAAAATTAATCACTACCCCAATATTGAGAGGACCTAATTAGAAAAAACCTTTTCACATTCAAACAGATGCCTCAAATAACTCCATTGGTGTAGTTTTGGGACATAAAGATGAAGAAGGGAAGATGTATGCTATTTATTACCTCAGTAAAAATATTACTCCCACTGAAAGAAATTACACTACCACTGAAAAATAATTTCTTGTTGTGATCTATGCAATTAATAAATTCAGACATTATATCACAGGGTACAAAATATTTGTACATACAGATCACTCAGCAATTAGGTACTTAATGAACAAACTAGTGGTTGGAGGTAGGATAATTAGATGGTTATTACTTTTACAAGAATTTGATATTACCATAGTAGATAATCTAGTGAAATCTAATGTGATAGCTGATTCCTTATCAACACCGACCACTACGGGGTAGCAAGATCCAGATTAAGGATAGCTTTCCAGATGAACAATTGTTTACTATTTCAGCTGATACACCATGGTTTGATGATATGGAAAATTATCTTACAACAAGGAATTTTCCTCCTTCTTTCACTAAGAAACAAATGAAAAAGTTGATCAAAACCAATGCACAATTTAAATGGTTAAATGGAATGTTGTTTAAATGTGGTCTGATTTAGTTTTACGCATGTGTGTGAGAGAAGATGAAATATTTGACATACTAAGGGCATGTCATGATGAACCAAGTGGAGGACACTTTTCAGTGAAAATAACAACTCACAAGATACTTAGCACTAGCTATTATTGGCCATCTCTATACAAGGATGTGAAGAGATATATCAAGCGGTGTGATCCCTGTCAAAGGATGGGGCAGCCAAATTTTACCAATGAAATGCCTCTACAACCTCAAGTGGTGATTGAACCATTTGAAAGATGGGGTTTGGATTTTGTTGGTCCCTTTAGCCCTCCTTCACAAGGAAAGGAGTACATTCTTGTGTGTACTAATTATGTGACAAAATGGGTAGAAGTGTAGGCTTTAACAAATGCCACTGAAGAAGTAGTTGTTGATTTCCTTTGGCACAGAATTATGGTAAAGTTTGGCACACCAAGAAGTATAGTTTCATATCAGGGGCCAAAATTCATGTCTAATATGATCCAATCCTTCACAAAGTGCATTATCAGATCAATCATAGGAATTCATCTCCTATCAACCACAAGAAAATGGACAAGCTAAAGTAACAAATAGAGAATTGGAAAATATCCTTACCAAAATAGTTGAATTAGGCAAGAAGAGATTGGGCAAAGAGACTACCTGAAGTTGTCTAGGCCTACAATACAACTTGGAAGACTACAACAGGATTTTCACCATATGAGTTATTCTATGGGTATTGAGTTTGAAATGCAAACATTCAATTTGAATCGCAAACATTGAGGACAACAACTAAAATAGGTATTGAGTTGGATGTAGCACAAAAGGAAAGAATTCTTCAACTTAATGAGTTGGATGAGTTAAGGATGAAAGCACTTCAATAGACAAAAAATCCAAGATCAAAGAAAGCAATGGCATGACACACATATCAAGAAGAGGCAATTCAAGGTAGGAGATTGGGCATTACTGTTTGATTCTAAGTACCAAAAATTCAAGGGAAAATTGAGAACCAGATGGTTGGGACCCTATCAGATTGAGCAAATATTTGACAATGGTTCTATTCAATTACTTCCCATTGATGGCAGTAGAAGGACACTTTTGGTCAATGGACATAGGCTAAAACTTTATAGGAAGCCTCCTACTAAGGATGAATTCTTGAGGCAGATTGAAGCAGACAAAGAATTTGATCATATGGAAGAACCCAATTCTTCCAAAATGATCAAATAATCAAATGGATAAATCTAGAATAAAGGGAAGAGAATGAAAACCAAGTAAATGGCGTTCTCTTCCCCCAAAAAATTTTAAAAATATAAAAGGGAAGAGAATGAAAACCAAGTAAATGGTGTTCTTCCCAAAAAAATTCTCTCAGAGATCAATTGAAAACCAGAAATGGTGGTTGATCTCCTCAATAAATGGCTAATCCAAAATAAAAGGAACTTCTTTGAAATTCCAATTGCCTTCTCTAACTATTTTCCTTTTTGTTTCACTTTTAGGAATGATGAGTCATCATGACGGAGGGATCACATCATCAAAGATGGTAATTATGTCTTTAACTTATTAAAGGTTAGATTAAAAGTTCACATGTGTGATTGGATTTGATTTAAAAGTGGTATGATGAGTCATCTATTGTACATTATGATTAAAAGAGAGTAATCATGAGGGTGATGTCAGTGGAACAAAAGTGGTGGCATGTTTATAATGATATATCATTTGTGCAGAATAAACAAAGTGAAGAAACAGTTACAAAAAAACTTCAAGGAAGAAGTAGAAGAATTAAATTTGCATTCCGCAGCTAAACACAACAGGTTCCAGCTAAGCACAACAATTCCACAGCTAAACCCATCTGTTCCATAGCTAAGCAAAGATTTCTATAGCCAATCCAAGAAGAGAAATAATTTGAAGGAATGAATCTGAATCACCCACTTTACCATGGGGATTAAAAAGAAGTCAGAACCTGAGAATGATACCCAACTTCTTGCAGATGAAGAAGTGGTAGATGTCTTTGAATAGGCAGGATGGTTGGAATTCTTGAAAAAATTCTCGAAGTATAATGATGAATTGGTAAGATAATTCATTATAAATTTAGAACAATCCAAAAAAAAGGTTAGAAATATTGTAATTCCTTTTTCTGTGAAAAAATAAGCAATGTATCTGGTGTGCCAATTGTGCATGTCCCAGATCCTATCAAAGGGACCTTAAAAGAATTAGTTGAAACCCTACTAAAAGATGGGGAAATGGAACCCCAATATATTTACAACACTAATAAAATCATAAAAGGATTCAAAAGGGCTAAATTTCCCAAACCCTTTGATAGAGTGGCATTTTGGATATTCAAGTATTTAACTTGTGATGGTCAGTTTGGGTCAGTAGGAAGAGAATTTCTGAAGATGCTCATACATCTTAGATATGGAGCTACAAAACCAGAATATATAGTAAACCTTCTAGGGTTTCTTTTTTACTCCATTCATATAATGGCCCAGAGGTATTCCTAGGGTGTTGGAACAATCAGACATCATGGGTTAGTTCATTTGGTGTGCCAACACCATTTTCTTGCAAATAAAAATGGAGAAGAAATATGGGAGAAATTTCTTAACAAGTTTAAGAAAAACCCTAATATTATCAAGAGAGTAATATCAAATCCTTTTCCTCCTACAACTAATTTGGAAATTGGTGCCCCTACAAAGGAAAAGAAGGAAATAGGTGGGGAAACTATACCAAAAAGGAGAAGATCTAGAAGAAGAATTAAAGTTGCAGAACCTATTGTACCTTTAAAAGAAACTCCTTCCGCAGTAGCTACAAGAGAGCTAATCTGCCTCTCCGACAAAGGCAGTTCACCTAGGCAAGAGCAAGAAGTGAAAATTAGAATAATCTCTAGGAGGAAACCTATTTCTGAACATACTGAAGCTCCTCAAAGAAGAATAATTCATAAGAGGTCTAGAGAAATTCCAGAGGAAATGAAAGAACATGATAAGTTAGAAAAATAAGTTATGATATTTTGGGTAGCATGGCCATGACTCCTCCTAGACCAAGCCAAAATGAGATGGAAAAAGAAGATGAGAGATTTGAGGAACAAGTTTTTCAAGAGTTGGGTGAACCATCAGCATTATCACATGAAGAATAAGAGTTGGCTTGTGGAGATGAAAAGGAAATTTCCTTTGGTAGAAGAGGAATGCTTAACCCCCAAAGAAATTTCAAAGAAAGAAGAGAAACAACAGGTTAGACAAGCTCTGTTCTTGTCCAGAGAAGAACTCATTATCAAAGAAAAGGATGAGGAATTGAACTTCCTCAAACTCAAGTTGGAACAGAGAGAGATGCTCATTGGGGAACTAACAACTTAGCTTACAGAAAAGACTGAGGAATTAACAAGAGTTAAACAACAGATGATGGAGAAAGAGGAAGAATGTAAAATTTCCAAAAGACACATTACAATATCAACACAACAGACAAACTGAATTAACTTATTAGCCACTCAAGCAGTTATGGGATGATACTTGCAAGGAACTCAGTGAAATCAAAACATCCAATGAGGATTTGAGAAGTAAGATGGAAGATGAAAAGAAATCAAGAAAGGAATGGGAAGAAAAATTTTACAAAGAAGAGGGAGACAAATTTAAAAGTCTTGCAAAAATACAAATGGTTTGCATAATGAGTGAAAAATTGCTTGCATGCAGGAGACCTTCTCCTGCATATAGTATGTTTCTAGAAGAAAAATTCATTCGCTGGCAGCTGTCAAGAATTGCATGTGGCCTTCCACATGAAATAAAATATGAATATGAGTTCATGACAACCTATTCTTCATCTAGTGTAGAGAAGAAGAATCTTCTCTACGAATTCTATCTCTGCAATCTTATGCTAGAAAAGAACACAGGCTTCATGATCAATTTGTATGTGGGAGAAAGCCAGCTTAATGCATTTATTTTTATTCTTCAAAATCATATTGCATGGAAGGAAAGGGATTTTGAGAATCTATTGAAAGCTAGCTCATCTGGTCTCTACATGAGGACTCATTATGGTAAACCATCTGCTTTCGTTAAATATTTTAGAACCCATGCCTTTGATAGATGGTTCAAGACACATTATCTTTCCAGTTTATAAAAAAGTATTGATGCCTTTACTTTTTATGAGGTGGAAAATTTTGAGGAGATTTATGATGGATGTTTGAAAATATGGGAGCTTCTTACAGTTTCCTTGAGGATAAGGGAAGTAATATCTCCCACAAATTTGATCTGGAGTTTGGAAAGAGAAAAATATTTATGCACACTAATCCCTCATATCAATGAAAATCACAGGGGCATATGGATGGGAATGAGAACAAGGCCTCCCCTTCTTCTCGCTCCCATGTCTCCATGGAAAAATAGAGAACCTCAAGATCCCACTCAATTTGAGGAATGGAAGAGGAAAGGAAGAGGAAAGTAGAAACAGGATCAAGGTATAGTGTTTCTAAACTAAAACACTAGGATATTCAATTTCAGCCATTTGACTTGAGCAGTCAATTAGAATGCAGAATACACAACCCAAGGTTTGAAGAATAAAGTTTGTAAGAGGACTTACAAACAAGTAAGTATGGGGGAGATGATGATGATAGAATATGTCTCATTAATGTACAATAAATTATCTTCTTTACTCTCCTTTTATCAAGATTGATTGCATTTTATGACTTTTGCTTGATCTAATATAAGTTAGGATCTAACCTGTCTAGATTTTGTTGATTGTAGTTCTAACATTTAAGAACTCTGTAATTCCTAACTAAGTGCTTTGGTAATTCAGTTTTGTAATAAAATAGGTCACAATCAGTCGAAAGAAAAAAGTATGAAGTGGTCAGCATGTTTTTTGAAGCGTTGGTTTCAATACGACTCGCCTCGGAACTTTTTGGACTTAGTTCCGTAACTCCATTACATAGCTACAAGCTCTACCACTTAGTTCCAGAAATTTTGGAATTAGTTCCGGAACTCCATCACTTAGTTCTAAAACTTTCAGACTTAGTTCAAACTCTTACATGTAGCTCTAGAATCCTCATAGTTAGATCTGGAATGATTTCCTTTAGTTCTGGAACTTCTTTAAATTTCTGGAATTGATGAGAATTTATTTCTTCCAACAACATCGGTGATTTAGTAATAAATGATCCTTTCAATCGAAGCATATTGGAATATTTTTGATTCTTCATACTTGCATATCCAGGATAACTATCATCCAACAAAGACATCCACCATGATCCAATTCATCATCTATTTTGGGTACGATTTAATTCTATACGAATCGATAGGACAACTATGGTTGTAACTACACCTGTGGAAGAAGTATATATATGTAGACATGTAGATAGATAGTAAGATATATATATATATATATACACACACATAGAAAAAGGCCCAAAAAGATAGAAAGAGACAATACATTTGTGTAATGAAGAACATTTTATCAATAAAATAGCCATTCCTTTTTTGAGAGTATATTAAGTTGTAAAATCATGTTTCAAGGTGGAGTAAAGGCCCACTCTTCCAAGAACCAGGATCTTCGTTTTATTGGTATTTATATTTTCCAGAGCAAATAGTATAGATCTATTAATTCTGTAAATGCTTTTGATTACTCAAGTTGAAATATGTCGTATACTTGTTCCTGCAGATGTTTTAGATTATTCTTTCTTTGCAATCAACTTTTAGCATTCTCAAATTGTGTGTTTATTTCCAAAGCAAGTGTGTTTATTTCTGTAATGAGTGTTTACTTACAACAATCTATTCCATTCTGCAAATGTGTGTTTATTTCCAAGCAATCTATTTCTACAAAGAGTGTTTACTTCCAACAAGTTTTCATAGTTTTATTTCAATAAGGTTTTAGCCAAGGAATCCTCAAGACATTGAGAAAATCCCCTAGAAAATATAAAAAGAAACAAATACCTATAGTCAATTACTAGATCACTAAGATTTCTTGTTGCATATAGCTTCGGACACCACCCCTGGTTTGAATATGACATCAACAAAGAGTTGATTAAATGAAGGGAATAATGACACCTATCACCAACCATTTCATGTACATGTGGAAACCTCGCACGACCATTGGTGTGGTGTTGGATCAACTAAGAGAAGGTATTATAGATCGTTTTATCTATTTTACTAGTAGAAAGTTGACTCAGAGAGAAAAATTACATAGCTACAGAGCGCGAAGCTTTGTCAATGATCTATGTGCTACATAAATTTAGACAATACCTGCTAGCTACACCATTTGTATTTTATACAGATCACATGGCATTGAAGTATTTGGTAAATAAGCTCATTTTACAGGGGCACATATGCAGATGGGTACTCTTATTTCAAGAATTTGATTTCACAGTTTTGGTAAAACCAAGGAAAAGTAATTCTGGACCAAACCATTTATCCAAAATACAGTCAGGAGAAGAATCACAGGCCAATGAAGATACCATGCTAGATGTACAGCTATACAAGTTACAACACACGCCTCGTGAAGTAGAGGATATTGTTGTATTTCTACATACAGGCATGGCACCAGAAGGTATGAAAACCTTGGAAAAGAAATAGTATGTAATTCATGCATCACCCTTTATGTTGATCAGTGGTGATCTATATAAATTAGGAAGAGATGAAGTACTACGTCAGTGTGTACTAGAGCATGAGCACACATATATTATGGAAGAAGCTCATGGTGGTATTGCAAATGGGAATTATATAGGTGACGCCACTTTGCACAAGATTCTACTCATTAGATTATGGTGGGAGACTATATAAATATTGTAAAGCATATTGCAAGGCTTGTGATCACTGTTAGCGCCTTGGGAAACTAAGTCAACAAGATGAAATGCCTCTAAGACCTATTACTAGTATATAACCATTTGAGAAATGGGCTATTGATTTTGGGTCCTATTTCACCACCACGTGCAGGATTGGATCACGCTATATCATAACTTGCATAGATTATCTGACAAGGTGGGTAGAAGCCAAGTTTCTATGGGAAAATATTACTATGAGGTATGAATTCCCTTTAATTTTGACTAGTGATAAGGGCACATAATTTTTGAATGAGACAATCAGAATTTTATTGGATGAATTCATGATTACAAACCATAAGACTACACCATATCATCCCTGTGAAAGTGGAACTGCTAAGGCTTTCAACAAACTTTTGAGCCAAACATTGACAAAAAATTGTGATGTTGGAAGAAAAGATTGGGATGATAAAGTATCTACAATGCTTTGGGAATATCGCACAACATATAAAAGGTTGAAAAAAGCAACACCATTTCAGTTAGTGTTTGGTGTGGAAGTAGTTCTTCCTATGGAATTCATGTTACCATCTTTGCATATTGCACACATGATGGAGGTCTAGTTGATGAACGAGCATTAGAAGAACGGATTGCAAAGTTACTCAAACTAGATGAGCTATGAGCAATAGCACGTTGGAGTAAAAAAATAAAAGGTCGGGCATAAAGCATGGCATGACAAGCACATCATGGATAAAAAGCTTGAGATAGGATAGATGGTACTTCTCTATGATTCTAAGTTTTTGCACCATCCAGAAAACTCAAAGTACATTGGTTGGGGCCATATGTTATCAATCACATACTTGAAACAGAACTTGTCAATTAGAGACACTTGATGGAATAGAGTTACCTGTACTTCAATTGGAGTATTATGAAGTGCTACTATAAATAAGTCTTCTTGGTGTTTGTAATAAGGCAATGTTGCCATTTAGATTAGGTTTTCAATTATGTATTTTCCTTAATGTATTTCCTTATTTGTCGCTATGCTTTGTCAATTTAGTTGGTGTTTTTGTGTAATAAGTGTGTTTGCGTGCTAGAAGCTAATTACTATTTGAAGAATTTATATGCGTAGAGGACTCGAACATACCCTTAGTGTGGGGTGGTTATTGATATCTAGGTACATGAATATTGAAAATAAGTACACATGAAAGGAACAAACTGCTACAGGTGCTATTCAAAGTTGGAGAATTATTAGAAAAGAGATTTCTTCTAGAAAAGATGACCATAGATGGAGATAAATGATGGAACAATATAACACGAGGTAAGTGGAGGCCGTGAAGACTACCAAAGTGGAAGGCGTAGTGACAAGGTACTCGGGTGCATGGAAGTCTACTAAACAAGTCTATAGCCAAAAGGTAGGAGGGTGCGCTAAAAGGTTATGATTAGGGCACAAGATGTACCACGCAGAAAATGGAAAAAAAGGATCAATTAATGAGGATTGTTGGTAGGTGAAGGAGTAATAAATACACTAACTTTTTGAAAATCTATAAAAGGAGGGGATGCGAGTTCATTCTTACCATTGTAATTGTGATAATTTGAAAGAGCCAAGTGTGACCGAGCTGCGAGAAGAGTATTCAGGTGTGAAGAGTGTGAATCGAGACGTGACAAGAAAATTTTTGTGTAGAGGAAGCTTACGTCCCCAATTATAAAGGGTTTAACGAAGCAAAGCGTTGCAGTAAAATAAATAGGGCACACAATTTCAACTAGGGCATGCTAAATCAAGCTAGGGTTTGGGTTTACATGTTGTAGGAGATAGAAGGCGAGTATTTGAAGTTAGAAGATTGCAGGTTATAGATGGCACCAAAGAAAGCACCTACCGCAGGAGCTAAAGGGAAGAAGAAAGTGGAAGTAGAGGTTGAAATGACTCTTGAGAGTAATTTCTCATAAATGCAGTATCTAGAGGGTGTGATTGTGGGTTAGGAATGGGATTCCCACATCTAGAAGAGAAATATCAGTGATTACAACCATCGTACACCTGAAAATAAGGAGTTGGATGCATTATTAAACACAAAGATAAATAAGCACACATCATAAGACATGCCGGTGTATGATGACACAGGGAGAAGTTGTTGAAGCAGATTGGAGTTTACTAGTTGTATGAGCTCCCTACTTTGGTAAATATGAACCCTTGTACTAGTGGTTAATGAGCAGGGTACATGAATATTTCTTCTACTTTGCAAGATGCAGGGTAAGGATCAGAGTCGCGTTGATCTCAACAATAATAGGGTTGAAAGGCACATGGGTAGATCTAGATGGTGATTTAACTGATAAGGCTACAATCCTAGAGACAAGGAAGGAGTTAGGGTATACCAAGGGTCCACGCGGCATGGACATTGATAAACTAAAGAAGTACCCAATCATACAAGTAGTTGCACACTTAGTGACAAGTTGAATGACCAAGAAAGATGGTCACAAGTAAACACAATGTGGCTACACATTGTGAAGAATATGTCATAGGGAGTGACTTACAACATCTCTAGTTACATCATAGAAACTATCATTGAAGAATCACACACATAAGAGAGACTGGGTTCGGGGTCGCTCCATTGTCTTTGGTGTTTATGGAAATTGAGGTGCCCGATGGGCCAAAGGAGAAAATATGGGAATACCCTATGGAGAAAAATTCACTTGCAGAAAGATTTGGCAAGTACTTGTGTGAAGGATCAATGAGTGGACCATTCAAGAAAAGGGTGGAGAAGTGGTATGATAGGCTCTGCAGTTGTTCGAAGAAGAATGGCACATACCCAAGGAGTTACCTTCGGTAGTAGGGAAGGTAGTGTAGTTCACGGTAAACCAACACTTTTGCATCACATGGTTCACCATGAAATATGGGACTTGGATCACTTGGTACAAACTTCCATACACCTTCACAACATGCTACTTCCAGTGCATCATTTCATTGGTTCAAAGACACGCGTTGCCTAAGCTTCATCACAGATAAGGTTGATTATGACTACCACACTCTGAGAAAAAAATATGTACATCCATGACAGATTACCTACATTGAGAGGCTTATCTCAGATATAATAAGCATGAAGCCTATAAGATTGGTAGTTGGGGACACCGGAGTAGTGCTTGTGTACCTTCAACTCAAGCCCAAGCTGGAGAACAATAAGTATGTGGAGAATGAGTTTGCACTCCCAGGGCCACCAAAAGGTAAGCATACAATGGAAAATGTTCCAGCACCTAAGCCCACAGAGACAATAGAAGTAGATGATGAAGAAGAGGAGCATGAAGATAGTGGTGGTTTGGAGCATAGAGGTAGGAGGTAGCCCATGATAGGGTAGAAGTTGAGTGTGTGACTACTCCACCCCAACCACAAGAGGAAGGTGATGAGGACTTGGATGTAGTCCAAGGAGAGTGCCATTTCAAAAGGGTGTTTAGGAGAACCAGGACCCAAGGTGCTACTCCACAATCAATTCGAGGTCACCACAACTCTCACCTTAGAAGGAGACAACTGGAAGAAAAAGGAGGAAGTTGAGACTAGGTGAGGAGGCAGAGGAGTCTGCAGAAAGTGTGCTCAAATCCCTACACCACTAGAGGACATGGAAGATCCATGAGAGGAAGAAATGAAGGATGGAGAAGAAGGAGAAAAGGAGGTAGATGAGACAGTGCAAGAGACTACTCAGGGCATAGTAGAACAAGCTCCAAATATTGACACTCAAGTTCCTAAGGGGCCAAGATCAAAAAGAACAAGTGGAGAATATGTTGCACTAGTCATGGGCTATGCTAAGGACATAAGTAAAATTTTTCGCACCCATTTTCAAAGCACAGTGACACCAAAGGAGTTGTATGGGTGGGAGCTGATGGATGAAGATATGGAAACCATGTGCACAAGAAGAAACTTTCATGGTCTATGTACACTAACATGGACGAACCAAACTTTGATGTATGTGAAGAGTCATGTGTATCAAGGAGGTTGAAGAAGACACCTCAAGCCAAACACATAACAATAAAGCCTACTATTATGTCAGATGAACAAGTGAGTAATGCTTTGGTAAAAGTATCGACAGAGGTGACATGAAGAAATGTGGATAAGGCTACAATAATTAGGGCACTAAGAGAAGAAATCAAAACTAAGGATGTATAAATAGTGTGCCTAAAGCAAGAAAAGGACTTGGAGAAAAAGAATAATAGTGCATTTATAAGCATGGCAGAGGAAATTGGAGACCTTGTCCTAAAGGTGAGACCACACCTAGAATCCAAGGTACTAGAAAAGTTTCCTTTCAGCAATGCATTATGTACGTACCTTGGTGGACTTGGTGCTTGAAGATGGACCTCGCATGCCAGCACCAAAGAATCTTGAGTAGGAAGCAGAGTGAGAAAAGGCTTCGGTGATGAGGAAGATTGTATCGATGAGGAAATGCTACAAAGTTTGTAGGAGGGAGGAACTGAAGAAAGTAGATCAAGCGTTGAATATTTGACAGCCCCAGAAGTCGTTATAAGAACCAAGACCATTATGGAAGACAATGAATTCCTAAAATCCATGAAGGATGAGACCTTGGGCCACGCAGAACAATTAGTGCTTGTAAATCAGAAGCATGAGGCCCTTACAATAGTACAAGAACCACATAAGGAAAGGCTAGATGAGCTTGGGAAACTCATCGCAAAAAATATGGCCTTATTGGAATGAAGAATAAATGTAATGTCCAACATTATTTTGGTCTTGCATACTAAGAAAGGAGAAATTACACAAGATGATCTAGAGTCAATTGCAGTAGATATCCCAGAAAAGGCAGAGGTCATGCTCAATGATTGGCAGAATTTAGAGGTGGAAATAAAAGAAGAATATCCATAATTGATTCTTCCGGTTGAAGCAGAAGATGTTGCAGAGTAAATTAATTCTTTTATTCATAAACATTCTTTCTATTCTTCTATTCATATTCTTTGATTCATTTTGGAGATAACCATTTCCGGGCGGCAACGCAATTAGTGTGGGGTAATTTTGGTCAGTCAAAATATGGCACTTAGCAAAAAACATACAAAAGGTTCATGTGGAAGAATAGAGCGTGTTCAAAGGTGCGGAAGGGTTAGGAAATAATCATGCATGAAGAAGAGAGATAGATTTGGGACTTATCCATTTTCACATGTATGAGCTATTTTTGGAGATAGCGTGCCAAACACACAAACCAGTTAAAGACTTGCGTGACACGCATTGGCTATTTTTGGAGGATCGGCTACAAAGTGCTTTGCATGGGTACATGATGAGAATAGATTTACTACTGACAGTTAACTAGAAGAAGTCTATTGTTAGCGCACTTGCATGTGTGGCTATTATTGTAATGATGCATGGCTAATAATAGCATGCGACCTATTTTGGGATTGGATAAGCAGTGAAGGGAAAGTCCCCACCCTTATAAATATGTAATGGTTTGTGTAGTATGAGATATACAAAGATAGATATAAGTATGAGAGTGTGAGAGCAAAGTTAGTGTGAAGTTATGATGTCAAGTTCTGTTACGCGCATAAGCGTATACTACTGTTATTGTAAGGAAGCTTCTGTGTATTACTGCATTTAATATAATGGAGGTTATTGGCTGAATCAAGGTGTTAATCATGGTTATAGTTTATTACTACATAAATTAGTTTTCTATGTTTATCATGTGATTCATGATTATCAAGAACTAGATATGTACATGCACTATAGTAACGATGTATTAATGATGGATCTCAATGCTTTAAGTCTTCATCATGCTAACATCTTGCAACAACAACCCTAAAGAGGGGCCCGATACTCATGAGCTTCAAGTGAGTTCTCGCCTAAGCTCGAGTGATGTTCCAAAGTGTGCCCGGGCTTTTACCGGTGAATTCTAGGCTGTATAAATCATTTATGGAAAGTGTAGACACGTAATTTTGACCGTGTCAATTTAATACTAAAATTATACTAGTTTTTTAATTTACCTTCATTTCGTTATAATTAGTGATTTTCCTATAATTAACTAACATTCCCCTTCATCTTTTCCAATTAACGACACTTAATTAATTAACTAACCTCATCCCCCATCATGTATGCCAATTAACGACATTTCATTAGTTATAATCCCCTTTTACTTAATAATTAACCATTATTAGTTAATCAAGCTTTCAATCTCATATTTAGTCAATAAACTTTCTTATTGGTTAAATCCCCCTTTCAAACTCTTCAAATTCTACTAATTTCCATCCAAATCATCTCCAAATGGCTTTTATAAGCTTAACTTTGTCTATTAATTAATCCTAGTTGATTAATTAAACCTTATAAACTCCCATGAGTTGCTAATATATAATTAATCTCTTCTAAATAAACATGTCCCTTTCTAATTCTACATTCACTTTATCCTACATTCAATATGTTGTATGTTTCTCTCGAAATTGGAAAGCTATATAAGAAACCTAATACCTTCTAATCAATCTACACCTTTTACACACCATATCCTTTATATCCATTACACTTGAGAATAGCATTTCATGTTATTGGAAGGCTTGTTAAATCCCCCTTTCTACTTTCTAAAGAGTATTAAGGGAAAAATAAAAAATGGTAATTAAGCCATACTTGACGAGATCTCTTCCTCTTGCTTGAGAAATACTTGATCATGTTTGGTCTCCATTTGGATCACTAAGGAAGTACCTACCTCCCTCCCTCCCTTAAATAATTCTCTAGTGCAAGGTCTCCAAAAAATCAATCAAATTTATAAATGGCCAACTCGATCCAAGTTTGCATCCCCGCCACCGTGATGAGATTTTCTTCCGCCATAGTCATTCTCCTCTTTTTTTTTAGTGTCAATTGACCTCTTCTATCACCCAATTGATATTCAAAGAGGCATTTTCCATCCTACCATTTTTATTCTACCCTTACAAAATACAATTGTATGTTATCTTTGAAGTGGTGTTGTTTGGGATACACCACATCAAAAAGGGGAAAATGTAGACACCTAATTTAGACCGCACAATTTTAATCCTGAAATTTCACTAATTATATTCTTTACCATCATTTCATTATAATTATTGATTTACCACTAATTATCTAACATTCCCCTTCATCTTGGTCAATTAACGACACTTTTTTAATCAACTAGTCTCATCACTCACCTAAGATGCCAATTAATGTCGCTTCATTAGTTATAATCCTCTTTTACTTAATTAAATAACCATTACAAGTTAAATAATATTTCAATATTTTATTTAATCAATAAACATTCTAGTTCTTATTAGTTGAATCCCCATTTCAAACCCTTCAAATTCTACTAAGTTCCCTCTAAATCATCTCCAAATGGCTTCTATAAGCTTAACTTGGTCTATTAATTAATCTTAGTTGATTAATTAAACCTTCCTAAACTCCCATGAGTTGTTAATCACTAATTAATCTCTTATAATCATACTTATCCCTTTCTAATTCTACATTCACTTTATCCCACATTCACTAGGTTATAAGCTTCTCCCAAATTGGAAAGTCAGTATAATAAACCTAGTTCCTACCTACCAATCTACACCTTTTGCACACCATGTCCTCGACAGACATTACACTTGATAAGATCATTTCATGTTATTTGAAGGCTTATTAAATCCCCCTTCTACTTGCTAAAGAATAGTAAGAAAAGAATCAAAATAGAAATTAACCAATACTTGATGAGATCTCTTCCACTTTCATGAGAAATATTTGATTGTGTGCGGTCTACATTCATCTCACTATGGAATTAACTATAATCCAAAGCACATCTAATTATCAAAAGGTAGGTTTGCATTTAATGTTAGATTCATGTTTTATGCAAGTAAATTATATTTCCTTTCATTTTTTATCATGATATATTTGTTTAAATTTGACTAAGTTAGAATCTACTTGGTGATAGGTTCTTTCAATTAGCTTAGTTTAAACTTTAGCATGCATACGTAAAGTTTGGAATAAAGGAAAAGTATGAAAACAAGTGGGTAAGCATATTTTAACCACTTGGTATTGAATGTTAGTTGTAAGTAAAGAGATATCTCATGCATGTGAGTGTAATAAATGTAGTTTTATTACCTATGTTGGAGTTGTATAAAATGGGTGTAATAATTCATTATTAATTTTCCGATCGTAGTGGATGTGGGAAATCAGGAATGGACAGTGGTGGATCGGAAAAAGAAGGGTAATGCCAAATCTAAATCCCCCACCATATCGGACAAGATTTGATTCTTGTCTTTTTGGGCGCTATTATTGCTACATTTTGGCATATGGCCTGCTACGCAGTTGCTAGGCAGCTGTGTTGTTGTTTTGTTGTTTGTTTTGTTGTTGCCTGGTTTGCTTTTGCTGGTTCCTTCCTTGACAGTTTTTGTTGGGCTCTTTTGTGATGATCGTCTGGATGTTTTCTCCGTTAGTGGTCGGCCGGAGTACATTGTTATCATTTTTGTGGCCGGACCACTGCGTGTTTGCTGTTTGATCACTGTCCAGCAGGTGTTTATTTGCTGTTGTGTTTTCATGGTTGTTTTTCGCAGATCGCGCTCGCACTTGGTCCTTATTGTTATATCAGGATGTTGATCCTTTTTTTCGAGCTTTATTTTCCTATTCTGGCTTCTGAGCCTTGCTGTACAAGGGTATAGTCCCTTTCAAAAAACTATTTGCCAATAATAAAAAAAAATTTACCAAACACTCAAGTTAGCAAGATCTCGAGTGAAAAATAGAGAAAATAAGTAAAACCCAATAAAAGCATGTAAAAACTAAAACACTCTCTACCATTGGAAAGCAAAGAAATATTTTTACAATTACAGAGCCAAGGATAGTATTGGAGGAGTAGTGGAAGTATTTAGTATTAAAAAGGTTGGAAAGTTTGACTGAGGAAATAAATTATCCAAGCCTTGTAAATATCTCTTAACTATCATTATTCGGGAGGTCGAGCTTCCTTGATAAAATGGGGAACTTTGTGGAACTTAACCACCCTAGACCAAATCATAGAATATTTCAGAAAATGAAAAGTAAGAAAGATATACCTATGAAGCCACGCCAAGAAGGGTTCATGCAAGAATCTAGTTCTTCAAGTGAGCCTAGTTCGAGTAGTTCTATAGATTTAATGTCGCGAATACTCAAGTAGTACCTTGATACAATAAGTTTTAGAGGAAGAGATAAAATAGATAATTAAAGAATATTTGGAGATACATGATATTGAAATGGATGAAAACCTACTTCTTTTCAGCATATAATAAGAAAAAGGGAAAGAAAATAACGTTTTTCAGCTTATAAGGAAAATAAAGATCAACACCTATCATTGTATGGCGGGAAAGAAAGCATCTAGACACCATGCACTCTTATCAAATGTTCAACCAGTGGTATCAAGGTAACAAGTGAGGGACACACCAAGACCATCACACAAAAAAAAAAAAATTAAAGTGGGTAAAAGGACATGTATGATTGCATACCTCAAGGGAAGTAACCCTTACACTAAGACAACCTAGGTTTCTAATTCCTTAGCTAGAGGAAGAGGAAGGAACCCTATAGAGATATCGGCACTATGGGGGCTAATGAAATATGAAATGAACATAAATAGCCTATGCTAGCCAAAGTAAAGCACGTATCATGAAGTAAAGAACTGAAATAAAATATGCCAACCTAGCATATCCATAAATACTAAGTGACATAAATTAAATAGTGAATGTAGGAAACTACTCTATACAAAATGACAAATTAGGTTAGAGAACTTACCTATGGGGGTGGTCGTTGATGCATATATCTCCCAAAGGACCATACATACAGAGAGAACATATTTCAGGTGGATAATGGGAAACATTCTAGGCCTAGCTCACTATAAATGACCAAAAAGTGAAAACAAACCAATCCAAGCAAGAAGAATCTCCAAGGAAAGAGTTAAAATATAAAAATCCAAAAGATAACCAAGCAGGTGCAAGTCGGGCACAAGAGAGAAACTATAATGGTGAGTTCCTTTTGATATGATGATGTGATTATCATGATGTGAAAATGTGAGTTAGGGTCTTTATACCAACATCATCACCCATAAGCGAAGGCGTCACCAAGGATTTGAATTTGTACCACGCAATTGCCCACAAGAGATGGCATCGTTCATGGAGGGAAATACAAAGGGGTGTAGATAACTAAAATATGCTTACACCTAGCATTTCCTCCAATTCAACCTATTAATGACATTTCGTCAATTTACCACCCTTCGCTCCATTCTCGGATGCCCATTTATGACACCTTAGTTGTATTCCTTCTATAATCATCTAATTGGGATAATATCTCTCTTATTAGCTATAAATTCATCCTTTCAACCATTCGAGACCTCCCTAACTCTCTCTTGACCACTTCTATTGGTTTCCTAGGCTATCTATTAGTCACAATTGATTAACTAGACCCATCCCAACTCTCAACGAGTCTCTAATCACTTGCTAATCAATTTTAACTAGCCTAAACCCTAGTTAGCTACCCAAACCAAGCTTAACTAAGCCTAAATCATGTTTATCCTAATCTAATCTAAAATTTATTTTTGGAATTTTGTCCCACATGCCTTAGAATTCCAAATCCTCCCAAACCAAAAACTATAAATACAAGGCTAAGCCTACCCATTCAAAAACACAACTTTACATAACACAAAACCAAAACAAGCCTAAGAAAGCTTTGATATATCATTTGTATTAGATTTAAGATAATTAGACATTTGATCTTAATCTTACCTCATCCATTGACCTTGAGCTAACACCTCCATTTGCATCCTTAAACTAAGTTTTGAGTAATATGGAGAGAACCATTGGCCTTGAAGCCATTAATGGTGAGACTCCATTCTTAAAATCTTGAAAACCATAAACATCTAAATCACCCCTTTGATTGCTAAGTTGATCTTCTTAGGTTTAATGTTTAATTAGTGATCTAAAGAGTAGAGAGTAGTATATATGTTAGGTTTTGATGTTTTTTTCAAAGTTATGGTGCATGTATAGGATTAACTCTTGTTTAGCTCTTATGTCATGGTACATGGTTGAGTTAGTTAGGCTTTGAGGTTCTTTAGCCTCATTCCATAGCTTTGTAAATTTTCTATTGCATAAATTTGGCACACCCAATGGGACACTTAGTCCATCCTCCATTAACGGGGTCATTCTCAAGCTTTTATTTCAGTTTCTAACTTTTTACATGTTTTGTAGCATTAAATATTTTGCCTTGAGTGTTTTAGCTAGGTTTTATGTATTTAACCCTCATTTTCATGCTTCTTTGTTAAGTTTATGCTATAAAATACATTTAATGGCTAAATTCTAACTTGTTGACACTTTTAAAATTTCATTTTCTATGTTTTTTGGTGGTTTTTCAGGCAGGGGCACATACACCTTCTCGCCACCCCATACGCATTCAAAAGTCAATTTTAGCAGAGGGGCACATGCACCCAAATCCATGTGCAGTACCCAAAGGTAGGTACACACACCCAACTAATGGTGCACATACCCTTCCCGCCAAAGGCAAACACCATGTAACCTATCATTTTTACTAGGCACGTAGGCACCTAAACCCACGTGCAAGTACCTTGTGTATTATCAGCCCTCTATCAAAACAAATTTTCCAGGCACGCACATGCCCAAACTATGATACATACACCCTTATTATAAAGACAAGAACCCTCTCTACCGTCATTGCACACGCACCGTCATATTTTTATTATTTTTCCACTCCTAGCGTAGGCACACTTATGCTAGCGCATGCATCTCTGCAGCGCAGCACCCTCAGACTGCTTAGGTTTGCACAGAGGGGTGCAGGCACCATAACCCATGTGCAAGCACCCTCTGTATTCTCGGCCCTTTGTCAAAAAAAAATACCAGGTGTGCACACGCCCAAACCGTAACACATACACCATTTTTCTAGCACAAGCACCCCTCTGCCAATGCACACACACTGTTATAGTTTTTTTTCCCACTCCCTTAGCACATGCACCTATTCTCTGGCACATGCACACTTACGCTAGTGTAGGCATCGCTTGGGTAGCGCAGCACCCGAAAACGAACTAGGTTTACACATAGGGGTGTAGACACCATAACCCATGCGCACATACCCAAAATGGCATGCATACACCTTGAACAAGGCGCAAGTATATCTATTTGATCCGGAATTTTTCACATAATTTTTGGGATCCTAGTTTGGGTCATATATTTTGACCCATTGACCCATTTTCGAGTTTGAATAGGTGTCGGAAAGAGAACGAAGTGAAATTTGTGAGGGAATTTCCAAAATTAATTTACCTTTGGTATCATTACTTCTATCATCAAACTCCCAAAGTGCCCCGGAGACCTCCAAAATGCAAATACTAAAAATCATTGAAAAATTGCTAAAAATAGATTTCTGGAATTTTCTAATATTCTTGGTTTTCTAACTTTCTCGGAGGGTTCTGACAATGGTTTACAAGTTTCTTTTCCTTCATATTTTTATGCTAACTTAGTTGAGTGTTCACATTTTTCATTTGCAGGGGTCCTTTGAAATGCACATGTTCTTCCCTCGCACCTTCTAAGTGATCTAGGGAATATAAAATGTTTCAAAAAGCTTCTATTTTGCTTCCAAAATACTTTAATTTAAGCTTTAAAGTGGATTAAAGTTCAAAGTTGGCTAAAAACTCAAACTTTTACAAAAACACTTAAAGTATTTTCCATAAAGTTGTTTTAGTGGATTTTCCACATTGTGTATGGTCTTCCTTCATGCCTTTTGGTGATCTTAGGAATCAGAAGCAACACACAAAATCTCTTTCTTGATATCATGATCTATTGTGGAAAATTACTAACTCTTTGCATGTAGGGCCTAACGCTTGTCAAAGAAAGGAGAAATCAAGACAAAACAAAACCTTTTAATATGTGTTTTCATATAGGTTGCCAAACGGTGTGCTACTTAAAACCACATTAAGTTAAGCAAGATAAAAACACACCACTTCAATTCACATTGTATTGTAGGTTTCGGAAAAGGGTACGTCCCTATCTACTCAACTAAAACATAACCCTTTGGCATAACACCTTAAGCTATAACAATAGGGGTGGTTCCAAGAACCCTAAAGTAATCCACCACTGAGTAACCTCGTGGATGAAATAGGAAGTGCTTTACTTACCCACTTGACTAGATTTACATTGCAATTTAGAGTCAAAATTTTCTGTATCGTGACCCCAGTGAGAATACGTGTGAATGCACTAGTTTCTCATCGTATTCGAAGGGGGTAAAGTAAAGTCAAGATACCCCTAAATCAATCAGTGTGAATAATTGGGTAAATCATGCTCGCTCTTAGACAACTTGTGACACCTAGTTGAGAGATCTTATTATGGAAGCCATTCTGTCTTGGAGCCCAACTTGCTAGTCCATTGTCGCGTCAAGCCATCATGAAGTAATGAATTACTTGGAGTCTGAAACTTGTTTCTCAAACAAGGAAAATATCCCATGAAATTTAGAACTAAGTGTCTTTCATCACGGAATAAAACAACATCTCACTTAGCTTGGTTTCATTCTCACCTTCGGATGAGGAAAACTCTGCCCAAGTGGCGCTTAGTTTATTTCATCTTTTAATTTATACCCTTTCATTCTTTCCGCCCATTTTTGGGGTGAGAAGGAGGCATACCTCATGATTCTTATCAAAGATGGTATTCACCACTTTTTTATCCGTTTATGCCCATCCATGTTTACGGTTGGGTTGTTAAATGTCTAAAGTGTGTAAGTACATTTTCATATCTTTGATAGTCCTTTGATCTTGATTTCAAGATCATCTTCATAGTTAGGATTGGTTCATCATTTGATCCCCTTTTACATGTTACCTTTTTCACATTTCCTTGACATAATTAAGATACGTCGTGTTTTTCATAAACATGATCTAAGTATCCACATTGTGGCATTACGCTACGCACATTTTAGCACATCCTTAGTATACTTTGTCTTGGTTTAAATTCAAACATTTCTCCAAATATTGATGAGTGTCACTTACTTTATTTTACGTCATTTCAATACCAATTTGACACTAATATATCACTTCTCCATGAAGCTTGATAAATGGGTCCAATTGGCGTGGATACGTAGCTTATATTTGTAATCCTCTCCATTTGACATTTAGGCCTTGCTTGTCTCTAAACTGCTCGTAGTATCCTTTAGGTGGTAATTGTATTTACCCTTGGTTAATATTTATGCCTTGTTCATTTCGAGCTTGACATAAGTATTGACATTGTGTTGATCATCTTTGCATTGAACTATCATTTTGCACACATTTTACATAGGGAGTATTTCCTTATTGATTGGCTTTGTGTTTCACACTTGCATGATTGTTCCTTGTGATCATTCATCTAGAAAAAAAAATTCTAAGAAAATCCTTTTTTATCTCATCAATATTGCATCATCGTGATGTCTATTTTCCTTAGACCTTATTCAAATAATCACGCATGCATCTCCATATTTACGAGATGTCTAGTTGGTCACCCTTATGCTACTCGAATCGACATGGAACTTTCTTCACTTTGATGGAGTTTGATTACACTAGATAAGTCTAGGCATTTGTACCTAAACGACACCAAAAATGACTGAATATTGCATGGTTTCTCACACTTACTACAATACGGAACCTAGGTTTAGGAATTCAAATCAAAATATTCCCATTACAACTAATCTTCATTTGGTTCTTCACATTGGAAGGCCCGCTCGAGTACCATGCTCCCCACCTTTAGCTCATAGTCAGTGGTATGGTTTAGATGCTTTAGATCCAAATTATTATTTGGATTCCCCCACTCTTCTTCTGATTCAGATCCAAACTACTATTCACATTCTCAATCTTCTTCTAAAGATTTGGATCCCAACTATAATTTATATACCCCTAGATAAAATATTGAATCACGGTCCTCCCTTCCTTTACAGGACCTTTATTCCAAATCATCTCAACAACGTCTTACTCCTTTGAAAACTTGTGCAACTCCAAGTTCCATCAATTGAACATATAATTCGGTTATTGAGTCACCATCCTCCCTTTCTTCACACGAACTCCTTTATCAAAGTAGCCTCGACGACCCCTTCCTCCATCGAAGAGTTCCATGACTTGGATTCCCTTAGTCAATCATCCAATTCGACTCCTATGTTGCAATTTAATGGATGGCTATGACATCCTACTTTCCAACCTACATTGCGTCATCTTCTAAAAAATACCTAGGTCCAAATCCAAATCATCCATTCATGATATGCCCACCTCCAAGCCTACTTCCTCTCATGAATCATCTTTTGATATCAGACCAAATTCAATCCCTCTTCATCCCTTAATACCTTTAAACCATATTGTACCATTTCCTCATCCAACTTCTAAATATTAATGTCTAAGACCATGTCAAGCCATTAGAAAGAAGAAATGTCCTAAGATATATTTTGGAAGCACTATCGAAAATCTTGGTAGGAGTAATAAGGTCAAGCCTTCCCCTCATCTACATCATTGACCATCTTCATCTTATTTTGTCAATAAATATTCCCGCTTATCGGAACCATTTCTTGTAGTCAACCTACCATGGTCAAAGAGAAACAAACTCTACTGATTAATTTCTCTCAGAATGAAGGAACAATTAGACTACACAATGATATCCCTTTAGAGGATTGCAAACAAAGATTCTTTCTATAACTTGATATGCTTGCATATGGGGAGGAAGGATTTGATTCCTTTTATTAGAACATAAAGGAAAATCATAAGGTCATGGAATTTGACTCTTCTTTTGACATTCCATCTTCACCTTCTTCTGAGAATGATGAGATGTCGGGGACTAGCATTGATTTGTGGCCTATCTTCTCATTTCCAACTCATTTGTTATTTATCATCATTCCTTAATCAAAATCTCACCTTGGTTCACCACTGAGTAGCCCATCATCTTCTTCTATAATGAATCCACCCCTAGGTAGCCCTCCATTTTCTACACTTAGTTCATCTCTTAGTACCCGTTACCTTCTATTTTTGTGCCATGTCCTAGTATCCCTTCCTCTTATATCTATGGGACACCTCCCGTAGTCCCTCCTCATCTATACTTGGGCCACACCCTAGCAGCCCTTCATCATCTTCTTCTATTATTGGGCCATGTCCTTGTAGCCCAACTTCTTCCATCTTAGGGCCATATTCTAGCATCCCTTCATCATCTTCTATCAGTGGCTCACCTCCTGGTAGCCCATCCCCTTCAATTCTTAGATTGTATCCATTTCATCCATCACACCTTTATTCTATCAATGGTTGTGGAAATCCCATGGTCATTTCTCACATTAGGTCTAAACCTCCACGTTCACTTTCTTCTCCTTCTTAAGAACATAAAATTCACGCATTAGCTTATAAGAAACCCAAACAGTTTCTTAACCAAGCTCATGTCAAAAATTCCAAGAGCTCCAAAGCTCCTAACAAATGCAATGATCTTGAGGTTAAAAATCAAGTGCTATTCGAGAATGCACGCCAACGCACCCATCAAGTATGGTGCAAAGTGCATAAACTTATGGATATGAAACCCAAACTCCCACATGAACAATCCTTGTTTCAGGATAAATCACAATCATTTGTTGAGCATGAGCTCACCTCGATCATTGAGATCAGTGATAACATGATTCTAGATTAAAAAAATGCACCTAGTGTCCCTTATTCAGAAGTTGCAAACATTGTTGTTGGATCTTACCACATAGAGTGACTCTGTTGTTCCCACATTTCCAAAAAATATCAAAAATATATATAAATCAAATCAATTAAAAATATTTTAAAAATGAGAAAACATAAAAAAATCGAAGGTACAAAGATCAAACATTGCAATCAAGTATTACGTACACATGGATGTTTCTTTCTTCCCTTCCTTGTTATTCTTTTACAAGTATTCCTACCATTTTCATCCCTTCAGTGATATTTTGGTTATCCTATTCACATGAATTTTGCAAAATTTATCTTTGTGGTATATGTTTGACCTTGGTCTTCCATCATATTGGTAAATTAAAGAACGATCGACCTTTTAGAGATCCTATCACATTTAGCATCTAATAAACTTTTTGCAGAGAACTTTTGGACATATTTGTTGACACTAGCCAACATTGTCATCATGATCACTTCCACCTCCTTTCATTAAGCCATTAGTGGTTCTTAACCCCTTGTCAAACAAGAGAGATGAAATAAGTTTTCAAAAAGCAAAAGAATCAAAATCAATCAAAAAATCAAAATCTAAAAGCTACAAGGCAAAATAAAATTGATATATAACTCTCTCTGGGGTATTTCCAATAATCTCTATCAAGGATATGGACACCTAAATGGAAATAGAGAAATGTTACGATTACGATTAAATACATCTCCGTCAGAATATGGACGCTCTGGTGGCAACGGAGTGTATGGCTATCCTTCCACCCTTCATTCATAGATCACCTATCACCTATAAAAATCAATCATTCCTACACATTGTCTAGGTTTTCTTCACTTTTCTTCTATTAAACTCTTCCCTTTAAGTGGTAATAAATTCCAAGTTCACACACTAGATCTCTATGAGTAAGCATGATTAGTATGTTACCAAGTGTCTTTTTTTGGGACCTTTTTTAGACTATTACTCTAGTCCATATCTCATCTCATGATTTGTGCCTTTGGCTAATCACTTCTTCATCATGAGGCTTATAAATCTAAATTCATATCATTCACATCATCCTTATACTTTGTCATAAAATCCATGTGTATGGTATTGCCTTTTTCCATTGTTTTTAGATACCTTTGTCCCTTTTCATAAAAACAATCTTATCCTTCCTTTCTATCATGTGCTTTTAGGCCAACTTACGCTGGGGACATCCTTGCTTCTTCCTAGCATTTCATTGGTTTATGTTCATCATCACGTTGAACCTATCCATAATGGCCTTGGGTCCCACTTCTATGTGTGAAGATTTTTCCTTTGAATACTCCCACTTAATCATTGGGGCATTTTCACATATTCACCTTTCTCATACGAACATGGTCTTTTTCCCTTATACATCCCATCTATCACTAGGGCCATCCACATTTCCTTGTCTTCTGTACATAGCTTCAGAAAACTTTCAAAATCACAAAAACATTCAAATATGTTTCAAGAAACATCAAAAACAATATAAATCATCCTACAAAATGTCACTCTTTGGTTCTCACTTGTTCATGTGTGTGACTCACGGATCATCTTGATCTACCTCCATCAACAAAAGCTAGGCTTCTTACTTTTTCTGTACTCTAGGGCACAATGAGTTGCCTGGTACTATTTCATAGTGCATATTTCTTTTTCATCAGACCCAAGTGTCCTCTATTATTCCCCTCACATGTATCCTTGCTTGGGGCACCATCATTAACCCTTGTCATTAATTCGAATAGGTTAGAACTGAAGCTCGATAAAAAAACATTACATTATGTTTCTCTATTAGGTTAGCTTGTTTACTTTCTCGTATTGCATTGCATTTTTTATGTTGCATGGAGTTACGCATCTTTAACTTTCTTATATTTCATTGCATTTTTATGATGCACGGAGTTAGTGTTTTTAAGAATGGACATTTATTCGTATATGGCTTTTCATGTCATACTACACTTTTGTTCATTCTTTTTAATAAGGACTGATGATGAAGATCATTATCAATGTGATGAAAAATAATTTTTTTAAAAAGGTAGTGGATGGATGTTTGCTTATTTCCCCTTCCTCATACTCTTTTTCTTCTATATCCCTTTTCTTCTTCTTCACACTATTCTTTCTTATGTTATCTTTCCCTTATATTTTTGATCATCGATCTATTTATTCTATCATCCCATCAAAGATCGAGTGGGCATCCTTTATTTTACTCATTTTTATTCTATCCCTTCAAAAATTTCTACTTGTTTATGGTTTTTCTAATTTCTTTGAAGTGACATCACTTACGCCACCCCAAAGAGGGGCAATTGTAGACACCTAAAATATTCTTACACCTATCATTTCCTCCAATTCTATCAATTAACAACACATCGTTAATTTCCCACTCTTCACTCCATTCTCTTATGCCCATTTATGACACCTTCTTGGTCGTATTCCTCCTACAATCATCTAATTGGGCCAATATCTCTCTTATTAGATAGACATTCCTCCTTTCGACCAATCAAAACCTCCCTAGTTCTCTATAGACCACTTCTATTGGCTTCCTAGGCTATCTATCAGTCACAATTGATTAACCAAACCCCTCCCAACTCTCAATGAGTCTCTAATCACTTTCTAATCAAGTTTAACTAGCCTAAACTCTAGTTAACTAGCCTAAACCAAGATTAACTAAGCCTAAATCATGTTTATCCTAATCTAATCTAAACATGATTTTTGGACTTATTTCCCACGAGCCTTAGAATTCCAAATCCTCCCAAACCAAAAACTATAAATACAAGGCTAATCCTACCCATTCAAACACAACTTTACATAACAAAAAACCAAAAAAAGCCTAAGAAATCTTTGAGATCTCATTTGTATTAGCTTTAAGATAATTAGACATTTGATCTTAAGCTTACCTCCTCCATTGACCTTGAGCTAACACCTCCATTTGCATCCTTAAACAAATTTTTGATCAATATGGAGAGAACCATTGGCCTTGAAGCCATTAATGGTGAGAATCCATTCTTAAAAGCTTGAAAACTATAAACATCTAAATCACCCCTTTGATTGCTAAGTTGATCTTCTTAAGTTTAATGTTTAATTAGTGATCTAAAGAGTAGAGAGTAGTATATATGCTAGGTTTTTATGTGTTTGTCAAATTTATGATGCATGTATAGGATTAAATATTGTTTAGCTCTTATCTCATGGTGCATGGTTGAGTTAGTTAAGCTTTGAGGCTCTTTAGTCTTATTCCATAGCTTTGTAACTTTTCTATCGCATACAAGGGAAGTATGCAAAATGTCATGGAAAATGGATATCATAAAATGTAGAAGAAATGAGATAATGATCAATTCATATGTCGAGAAGAATGTGAAGCACAACAAGAAGGATAAGAGAAAAAGAAATACATAAATGAGATTGAAATATGTTCTCTCTCCATATATCATCCGTAACCTAATGGTTACATGAATAACCATACCCCTATCCCTGAATGAGACCCTTAAGGCACCTATTTTTAGAGATAGATTCATTAACGACATCTAACCTAAAAATATAATTATCGATAACATGTATAAACACGTAAAGCATAAAAAATTAGGTGTATACAGATGCCTTAGTCGTTGATTACCACATTTTGCAATAGTAAAAGATGGGATAACAAGGCAAAGAACAATACGTAACACATCGAATTTAAAATTAATGTTGAAGATAAAGAAAGGACCAACTAAAATGAAATATTCCCACAAATGTGTACCCAATAGTGTCAGTCCTCTTGCATACATACGGGTGTAATCCATACTACTAGAACCTTGGAGAAGAAAAATTAAAAAGAAACGCTAGAGGATCATCTGTAAAATAAGACGTAAATAACATAGCTAAGGGCCCATGGGAAAAATGTCATGGATTTGGAATTAGAGATAGAGTTTCATAGTAATAAGAGATGTAAATATATCCAAGCAAGAAAATGAGCCTAAGCAAGGATGCATAAGACTGTGAGATTCCAATGGTAGGATATGTCAGGGAAAAAGAATCCAAGATAGGTGGAATCAAGACTAAGACATTCCAACAGCAATATATGACAGGGAAAAAAAAATGCAAGATAGGTGGAATTAAGGCCACGACATTCCAACGGTAGGAGATGTCAGGGAAAAATAAGCCAAGATAGGCATAATCAAGACCACGAAATTCCAATGGTAGGAGATGTTAGGGAAAAAGAAGCCAAGATAATTGGAATCAAGACCGACAATAGGAGATGTGAAGGAAAAAGATATTCCAAGATAGGTGGAATCAAGACCATGACATTCCAATGGTAGGATATGTCAAGGAAAAAGAAGCCAAGATAGGCGGAATCAAGACCAATGGCAGGATACGTGAGGGAAAAATAGATGCAAGATAGGTGGAATCAAGACCGTGACATTCCAATGGTAATAGATGTCGAGGTGAAAAGAAGACAAGATAGGTGGAATCAAGACAATGATATTCCAACGTTAGAAGATGTTAGGGAAAAAGAAATGTGATGAACCCAAACGGGGTGGAGAGTTCGAGAGCCAAATAAATATTAATGAGATTAAAAATGAGGTGGTGGTTCATATGTAGATTGAGGTTGAGAAGTTCGAGGGGAAGGCGAATGGATCCAAGAGGAGTCATCCTTATGCTTCGAGTGTGTGAATGGGTTTCAAGGATGGGATACTTGCTACACAAAACTTGACATTCAACATCATTATGCGTGAAATTTTCATGATGAGAGAAGAATAAAGGAGTTGAAGTGGAAGGTTGTATGGCCTTCTTGGCATGGTCATGTCTCGACCTTGACATCAAGCTTCTTCGTATGGTGTTGATAGGCTCTATAATAAAAAACATTACACCCCGCAGCCTCATTCCATATATAATATGGCTCTACCTCGAGAGGGCCAAGGAACCATAAGGGTAAGAGGTAGGGGAAGGTGTCTTATAGGTTGTAAAGGGCCAATATCAATGTCTAATAATAGTATCAATGCAATGGGTGAGGATGACATCAATGGAGCAATGTGTTTCCCAATCATCAAGGCATGATAAATAGGATCATCACCCATGAGATCATCTTTTACATATTCAAATTCAGTAACTGATATTATTTCAAGGAGAAAGGGTCAAATAAGTTGATGTTGGTATGTGAGAGTGTAGCCGGTGGAGAAATTTGAGGCTTAGGCACCAGTTGGGAAGAAGGGTCAATATTGATCAAGGATTTCTCTACACTATCGGCCATGCAAGTTGTGTTTTGACAGGGGCCAATGGTGTCTCAGTATAGGTATTGTCATCTTTATACACCATCATCCCTACAAAATATGTTCTAAAAGGTTCGATGTAGTCTCGTAGAGGCATTGTTAGCTCTAGACACCAATGGTCGTGTAAAATATGTTCCATAAGGGCCGATCTAGTATGGAAGCAGAGTATTTTTGTCATGGGAAGCCTATTACTGAGGTACATAATGGTACTGAGGTGTTCTTATGTTGTAAGACATGTCAATGGTGTTTTTTTCAAATCTAGAAGACTTCATTTGACCCAAGGCACATTGATAGTGTGAAGGTTCTATGGTTCCCATGATATTTTTCATGGGGATTATATGGTGTTGACTTTGACAGTTGGAACGATGTATTTCTAAGGATTGATGACATTCATTTTGGAAATTTTGTGATATCTCACTCCGAATTAGTGGAGGATGAATATGTTTCCCATACATACCCACCTACAAGGGAGGTGTATGAGAAGGCATGTTAGGAACCACATTTCGAAATATTAACTGTAACATTTGATTATGCATATAAATCATGCTAGTTGTGGTGGTATCCTAGGATAAGGCCATCTATTCTAGGAGTTTGATTATCACTACGTTAAGGTCTATAGAAGAAGAGTGGCCTTTAGAGGTGGGTGTTTGTTTGTGATTATTATGCTCATTAGTGGGAGTTTTAGTGGACTCACTCTGATCAGTTCTATAGGGAGAATCTTGATCATGACTGAGTGCTTCTTGATTAGAATGAGGCCTAGTTATTTCCATGACACTAGTAGGTATATTTCATAAACCTCCCTCTTTTTTGGGAGTAAAACAATCATTTTTTTTAATATTCTTAATGATGGATCTGGGATCTATCTATCCAACCTCAACCATGTTACATTCTACTGAGTGACCCTACTCTGACATATCAAAAAAAAAAATTTGGTACAACAGAGTTTCACAAATGGGATCGAGGCATGTGCAAAGATTAATGCTTCTAGGATTAGATAATTTGGGAGCATGAAGAGGATATGTAGGCACAAAGGATATCCCCTGGAAAAGTTCAAGAGGTTTAATTGTTCAAAAAGATCCCGAGAGGAGATATTGGAATAGTCTAGAAGCTAAAGATAGAACTCGGGAAACTGAAATTTAGAGGCAATCGGTCATGCACATATTTTTCACGGGGAAAATGGAGTTAGGAAAGAAAATGAGCTAAGACAAACACACTTGGCTCTGTACATATTTTACACATGGGCCAATGGTGTCTGGAAAAATTGATTTTTAGGGTTTTTTTGGAATTTTTAAAGACTACAACAAGACATAAATTAAAATGGGTGATTCTAATGAGTTTTTTTATCACAAGGTAAAAAATAAGATTTACGTTGGGTTCACAAAGGATTTATTGTAGGAAATAATGCGTCTAGACAACATGCACTCTTATCATCCATTAAACTAAGGTATTGAGGAAACGAGTGAGGAAAACACCAAGACCGAAACACAAATAGATAGAATTAAAGGGGGTACTAGGACTGGTATGATCATATACCCCAAGGGAATTAACCCTTATACTAAGACAACCCTGGGGTTTCCAAGGCCCCGGGTAGAGGAAGAGGAAGGAACCCTATGGAGGTATCGACATTATGGGGGTAATGAAATATGAAATGAACATACAAATTTTATGCTAACCAAAAGTAAAGCATGTAACATGAAGTAAATAACTAAAATACAATATGTTAACCTAGCATGTATATAAAATACTAAGCTAACATATATTAAATAGTGAATGTAGGAAACTAATCCATAAAAAAGAAAAAATGAGTTAGAGAACTTACGTGTTGGGGGAAGTCACCGATGCATCTATCTCCTAAAGGACCATATACCAAAAGAGAAAAAAATCAAGTGGAGAAGGGGAAAAATCTAGTCCTAGCTCACTATAGATGACCCAAAATTACAAGAAAACTAATCCAAGAAAGAAGAATCTCCAAGAAAAGAGTCGAGATATAAGATATCCAAAAGCTAAGCGAGCGGGAAAGTTTATGCAAGAGTGCAAAGCTAATGGTAAGTGTGAAAATGTGAGTTGGGGTCTTTATACAAACATCATCACCCATAGGCGAAGGCATCGGCCGAGGATTTGAATTTTCATCGACGCACGATCACCCGCAAGAAATGACATCATCAAGGGAGGGAAATGCAAAGGGGAGTATGCAAAATGTCATGAAAATTTGAGATCATGCAAGGAAGAAGAAATGAGGTCATGAGAAATCCATATGATGGAAGAATGTGAAGCACAACAAGAAGGAAAAGAGAAAAAGAAATACATAAATGGGACCAAAATATGTTTTCTCTCCATGTATCATCCCTAACCCAATGGTTACATGAATAACCATACCCCTTTCCTAGAATGATCCCCTTAAGGCACTTGTTACTAGAGATAGATGTATTAGTGACCTCTAACCTGAAAAAAGAATTGTTAGTAACATGTATGAATATAGAAAATGTAAATAATTAGGTGTATAAACCTATTTTCAACTCATCCCATTAACTTGGAGATGCAATACCTAGAAGATGTTATAAAGGCTGAAAAACATAAATCTAATGTTAGCACATGAAAGATCTACAAATTCAATCACCGTGCATGAGGGATGACTATAACATTGAAGGAGGAATTGATGTGTAAAAGAGATAAAATGATTATTGAGGGAAGTGTCATATATGATGATAACATGATGAAAACAATGGATAAATTTTGGATTCTTTATCTATATGACCTACCCTACTTCAACAAACCAATAGAGTTTTTTTAATATTTGGTCTTGAGAATCCATGAGGGTACTTTTATTTTTTTGTTTGTCCATGAGGACTACCCACTCATTGATCAACAAAATAATTGGGTTGATAACATTGAATATGACTTGGCACATGATATGAATAATTGGGGATCTCTTTAACTAAAAGAAAGGTGGGTGCACCTTCCCAATTGACCAAATTAAAAATATAGTAAGAATAATTGTGGCATGCATTCTCACTTCCAAATTATTGACACGAGTGAAATGAACAAAGGTTAACAAAATTTTCTTATAAATTGCAAATAAAATGGTACATGGGATGCGGTATAACTTGTCTCAAAACCTTGTTGAGGAAATTTTAAAAGATGTTTAACTTGTGCAACCTAACGAGAGGGGTTAAGTTTATATGGGGCCCCATTCTCCTACTCTTCATATTAAATGAAATAGGAATTTTGCAAAGTAATGAAAAGAATTTTGGCACCCTCCACCCTCAACAATTCCTATGATACCAACCTCAACAGCTAGTTAAGGCATCTACAAGATGTATTTAAGCAAGACTAGATAATCCCACACTAGTTATCCAGACAGTTAGAAGGAGAGGACAACTTTGTGGTTATATAACACTACTCTTTGGGGTAGTTCATGATGACCAACAAAAATATGTCTCATTGGGCCAAGTTTCCCTTTGCCTTCACTTGTAGATTATTTTTATTATTTTTAATAAGATCAAAGATGTCAAGAAGATCAAGTTTGATGTGCTAAGGATTAATGAAGATATACAT
This sequence comes from Taxus wallichiana var. yunnanensis, assembly GCA_018340775.1. Classification (NCBI taxonomy): domain Eukaryota; kingdom Viridiplantae; phylum Streptophyta; class Pinopsida; order Cupressales; family Taxaceae; genus Taxus; species Taxus wallichiana. The sequence continues at coordinate 167,161,556 of CM031239.1, forward strand.
ACCATCCATGTTGTTAATTTAGTATTCACATGCTACGCCCTCAACCTATTGCTTGTATTAGGATATGAGTAGCTGACTTGTGGCTTACCATATCATTTTACTATATCATTTATACTTTCTCATGCTTATTAGCTCATCCTTGGTGATGGCCATAACATATTAATATTATATATAGGGGATTGTAGGTAATAGTTCATCATCATTCGAGCATTTGAGTCTTATTGTATGATTTAGAGGTTGCCCCCTTGAAGTGGCAAAGCAATTTTAATTGCATATCAAGATCATTAATCTGCAATATTGTGTTCTTTAGTGTTATATTTAGGCTCATAATCTGAATTATACAAGTAATTTCATTACAAGTGGTATCAGAGCTGTGATTCGGGCCAAAATTAGTGCAAAAACCCTAATTTTTTGTTTCAGATATATCTTACGAACTAGAGATAATGTGTTGAAGGTTTTTCTACTAGAGTTGTAAATAATTCTAGGTAATATTCCTTGAAAATTTCATACTTTTTTATTTATTTTGCAAAATTTATTACAAATTTAGGTTTTTTCATAAAATCACTCCCTAGGCTGAAATTTGTGATATTTTTCCAATTCTTTATATTTTCATAAAGCCCTCAAAAAATATTAGTAGTATCTTCTTGGTCGAATTTATATAGAGACCCTAAACCTTAGGGTTTGACATCATGGTGGGGCCTTCCACAAGATCCAAAAATAATCCGATCACTCCAAGTGAAACCCCAGATAAAGATGGGGTAGTGATAGAAGATTTGGATTCAGAAGGGGTAAATACAGATTCCTTCGCACTAGAATTTACCTCAGTTGATCATAAGGTGAGCCAACTCGAGTATGAACTGTGAAATGTATAATCTGAGATGGCCTATAAAGGAGACATAGACCAAATCAATCAGTGGTTGGATGATATCATGAAACATATAAAGGGTAAACAAAGTATGTCCCAAATCAGTCCCAACTCAACCAAGGAGGATCTTCAATTCAGAATAATGGGAAAAATAACCATGTTGGATCACTTTTCCAGCCCAATCAGAATCCAACTTATTCGCAACCACGAACATGATGTCGAAAGTGGAGATGCACAAATTTTATGGGAAGGATCCACTGAATTAGATAAATCAAATGGATAACTTCTTTGAGTTACATCAAACCCCATCGGGAAAAAGGTGACCTTGGCATCCCTGTATCTTGAACCAAACCAATTCATCTGGTATCGATGGTTATGTGCTCAGAGGAAGAAGAGTGGTCTCAGTGTCACTTGGACAATTTTTTACTGAGGAGTTGTAATTGCACTATAGTTCCAGTGTTTTAGATAACTACTTTAGTCAATTGGAAAAGTTAAGACAAACAAGATCAGTCAAAGATTATGTGCATCAATTCCGAACCTATCCTTAAGGGTGGAGAATATTACAGAAGAGAACCTTGAATGACCTGTTTCTTGGGGGTCTTAAGGACCACATTGAGCATGAGGTACGTATGTTTAATCCACTCAAGCTTTCTGATTCTATTATCATGGCACATAGAGCTAGAGGAAAAAATTCTTTGCAGTAGGAGGCAGCCTTTCACTAACACCAGAGACCATAGTACCCCTTCCCCATCATTCACTTAGCCAATTAGACTGACTCCTCAACAAATGGAAGAAAAAAGAGAAAAAGGATTATGTTTTAACTATGACAACAAATATGGACTGGGACACAAATGTGTTGAGAAGAAGTTGTTCTATATTGAAGGAGGAAATGAGGATGAAGAGGAAGCTGAAATTATAGGAGAAGTTGAGGAACTAGTAGAAGATGAAGTAGAGGATCACCAACCTACAATTTCTTGCCATGTGTTGTCAGGTATTAGTACTCCTCAAACACTCAAGGTTATTGGCTATCTCAAAAAAATAGAAGGTGATGGTGTTGATTGACTAGGGAGTACTCATAACTTCATAAATAGTAAGTTAGCTACCCGCCTCAATTGTTTTATTTACCCAAACTCTAGAAAATGCAAGTTATGATTGCGAGATGGTGGGACATTCAAGTGCACAGGAAAGTTCCATAGTATCAAGCTTTCCGTGGGAGACTACATGGTAGAATCACCTATGTTTTTATTTCTATGGGAGGGGAAGATATTGTTTTGGGTGTCAATGGCTCACCACCTTGAGTACTATAGAAATGAATTTCCAAGAATTTTTCATGTGATTTCATTCAGAAGGAAGGAAAATACAATTGAAAGGGATGGAAGCTAAGTATCCACAGATTATTAGCTCTCATCAGATGCAAAAGGTTCTCAGAAAATTAGTAAATGGATTTGTAGCAAGGTTATTTTCCATAGAGGTACAAAATACAAAGTCTTCAATGCCACCCAATCTTCAAAATATTGTTGATGCTCACTCATCTATTTTTTATGCAATTCCAAAGGGACTACCACCAATTAGGGATCATGATCATGCCATTCAGTTGATTCCAGGGATCCAACCATCTAAGATCAGACCATACAGATACCCATATTCCTAGAAAAGTGAGATCGAGAAAATGGTGTAGGAAATGTTGAAGGCATGTATCATCAAGCATATCCAGAGCACATATTCTTCACTAGTGGTCATGGTATGTAAGAAAGGATGAAACATGGAGGATGTGTCAGATTAATGAGAACTCAACAAATACACCATCAAAGATAAGATTCCTATTCTAGTAATTATGATTTACTTGATCAATTGGTGTTATTTATTTCGCAAAATTATATCTTCGTTCGGGGTACCATCAAATTAGAATAAGAGAGGAAGATGTTCATAAAACGGCTTTTAGGACTCATGAGGGCCATTATGAGTTTTTGGTAATGCCTTTTGGTCTTACAAATGCTCCCTCAACATTTCAAAGCTTGATGAACATTGTTTTTAGGCCATTTTTAAGGAAATTTGTATTAGTTTTCTTTGATGACATATTGATTTACAGTAAGACATGGGAAGAACACTTACAACATGTAAATAAAGTGTTGGAAGTTTTGGAGAAACATAAGCTCTATGAAAATCCATCCAAATGTTCTTTTGGTGTACAAGAGGTAGAGTACTTGGGTCACATTGTATCCCATGAAGGTGTCAAATTTGATCCTCAAAATATCAAAGCTATGGTGGAATGGTCAAGGCCCAAAACTCTCAAAAATATTTGAGGGTTCCTAGGACTAACAAGGTACTACTAGAAGATTTGTGAGGGGATATGGTAGAATCATGGCTCCACTCACTGCATTGCTAAAGAAGGATTCCTTCCATTGGAAAGATGCAACCACTAAATCCTTTGAGCAGTTGAAGGAAGCCATGTGCACCACCCAGTTTTGGCTACTCCTAACTTCTCAAAAACCTTCATTGTTGAATGTGACGCTTCAGGATCAGGATTGGGAGCATTTCTAATGTAGGAAGGAAGACCAATTGCATTTGAGAGTTTCCAATTCAAATGAAAATATTTTCTCAAACCTATCTATGAGAAAGAAATGATGGTTATTCTTCATGTAGTCAAGCAATGGAGGCCCTATCTAATGGGTAGACACTTCAAGGTAAAAACTGATCATGATAGTCTCAAATAATTTTTGGAGAAAAGGTTATCATCTGAGGAACAACAAAAGTGGGTAAAAAAATATTGGGTTATGATTTTGAAATCATATACAAAAAGGGTAAAGAAAATGTAGTATTCGATGCGCTATCCAGAAGGGATACATCCATGAGATGCCTTACTATGTGCAATGTCCATATTGAAGGCTGATTGGGTGGATGAAGCAAGATTGGAATGGGAGCAGGACAAGGATACACAATCTCTAATACAGAATATCAAGCAAGGCTCTATAACATCTAACAAATTTGAGTGGAAAGGTAATGCCCTATGGTACAAGGATAGGTTATTCTTGTGTAAAGATTTATGAGTTGAAGCATAAGATTCTTGCAGAGCTACATGCATCACCTATTGGAGGACACTCTGGGTTTTTGAAGACATATCATAGAATAAAAAGAGAATTCTTTTGGGAAGGACTTAAGGGGGATGTACAAAATTTTGTATCAGAGTGTTTGGTGTGCCAACAAAATAAAGGTGAAACCATTAAGACACCAGGTCTATTGCAACCATTACCAATTCCTAGCCAGAGATGGGAGGAGGTCTCCATGGATTTCATCATAGGATTTCCTTGTTCAGAGGGTAAGAATGTTATTTTGGTGATTTTGGATAGGCTCACAAAATATTCCCATTTTTTTGCCATGTCACATCCATTTGCAGCTAGTACAATAGCAACTATTTTTTTGAAGACAGTTCAAAGGCTACATGAAACCCCAAATATAATTGTAGGTGATTGTGATCCTATTTTCACAAGTAATTTTTGGAAAGAATTATTTACATGTTTGGGTACTCATCTAGCTCATAGTTCATCTTACCATCCTCAAACTGATGGGAAAACAAAAATGGTCAACAAATTCTTAGAGGGGTATCTACGTTGTTTTGTATCAGATAAGAAAGAATGGTGGGTTAAATGGATACCACTTGCAAAATGGTGGTATAACACATCTTTTCATACCTCTTCTCAAATGACCCCATTTTTAGCATTATATGGTTACCATCCACCATCTATCACTTCTTCCTTGAGGGTGAAAACTAAGGTCAGAGATGTTAAGGAACACATTCAACATCAACAACAAGTTTTGGTTGGTTTGAAGGAGAATTTGGCATTGACACAAAATAGGATGAAACAACAAGCAGATCAACACCGTAGTGAAAGACATTTTGAAATTGGTGACTGGGTTTTTGTATGTCTATAGCCTTACAAGAAGATGTCCCTGAAGCAACAAAAAAAGGACAACAAACTTGCTCCTAAATATTATGGTCCTTATCATGTTGTACAGAAAATTGGAAGTGTTGCTTATAAACTAGAGTTCCCTCAATATTCATGCATACACCCAATATTCCATGTTTCGTACCTGAAAAAGGTAATTGGACATAAATTTTCAGCCCAAACAGAGCTACCAGAACTTGATGAGGAAAGAAGAATCATTTTGGAGCCAGAGAAGATTCTACAAACACGTACTAAGAGGCTGAGAACAAGAGACATTAAGGAATTTTTGATCAAGTGGAAGAATCGAGCATAGGAGATGTGACACGGGAGGATGAAGTTTTTCTACAAGCAACATCCATGATTATTCAATGTTGAGGAAACGTTGGTTTGAAGGGGAAGTGCATGCTACGCCCTTAACCTATTGCTTGTATTAGGATATGAGTAGCCGACTTGTGGCTTACCATATCATTTATACTTTCTCATGCTTAGTAGGTCAGCCTTGGTGATGGCCATAACATATGAATAGTATATATAGGGGATTATAGGTAGTATTTCATCATCATTCAAGCATTTGAGTCTTATTGTATGGTTTGGAGGTTTCCCCCTCGAAGTGGCGAAGCTATTTTAATTGCATATTGAGATCATTTATCTACAATATTGTGTTCTTTGGTGTTCTATTTATGCTCATAATCTGAATTATACAAGTAATTTCATTACATCACATGGTTATGGGTTATGTCTTGGATGGTAATTTAGTACTACTAGCTTGTCATTACAATTACAAGTTTATTTGTAACCTATTACATTTAGTGATTTGTTAAGTAATATTGTTGTATATTATATGACAATATTATGTACCGAGACTAGTGGTTTTTTATTATGTTATGTGTTGTTTAACCTACCTCCTAATTTAAAGGATCCTCATATGTTATATATATTTGAAAAAGTACCAAATGAATAAATATATGGTGTTATTAGTGTGTTCATTGTCCTTGCAATTTGAACCAAAGTCCTTATTTGGTATTAGAGCGAGCTAAGATGAGTATGCGAAAATTATGGAGGCTTTGATCGTTGGTGTCATTTCCTTATATGATGAACAAGTTTATATTATAATTTTTGCAATTTGGAAATGTTACGGACGTGTATAATTTTATACGTGATCTATCTTGGAGATCGTCAAACTTATTAGATTAGTTCACATGTGCATTGAGGTTTCTCCATTTCTTGGCTTCCTAAATCGGGCAAAGGTGATTAAAATTTTCTATAAAAGCTCAAGACTAACTCATTATATCCATTATGATTACAGCTGACTCGTATATGTGCGTGTAGTAACTAGTTGATATCACCACACTATTTTTTCATCCATTCATTTCCCACTAGGTATTGCATGGATCACAATGTTTGTTAGTAGAATCATGGAGGCAATAAATTATAATATCGATTCGAAATTTTGGGTGTTTGATTGTTTAAAAGGAAATCCAATGCGGACTCTCTATTTCTTTTATACTAATCCGCTCCTTGATGTTCCATAAATCCCTAACTAGTGTTGTGAATTGATGGACTATGCATCTAATCTTTTTATTAGCTAATGGATGACATAATTGACTAAATACTACCATAATTACTACTAACATTTTTCCAGTGTCGTATTTGTACACATTTTTCAATATTTAAAAGTTAATTTCGTGGTCGTATATGTTTCAATGTATTAAGCCAATTCTATGGGACATTAATTTTGTTTTTGTCAAAAAGGAGATAGAAAATAGGTCTTACCACTAGCAATCACATGTGTCTAATGCAATGTGAATGCCAAATGGGATATGTTATTTGGTTTAGAGGGATAGTTATTACTTTTGTAGTTGATGTTGATAAGGGTGTGATTGATTTTGTAAGTGTAGGAATATAGATGAAGCATTACATTTAAAGGTTTTATCTCTACATTTCAAATTTGTTACAAATTTGTACATATACATTTGCAAATTTTATATCGTGAGTGGTAGTGTTTTGTGGACTACTTTATTTGAACTAAACATGAATACATGAAGACTTCCGTACATTTGTAGACTTTATATCATGAGTGGTATCCTTTTGTGGTCAATTTTTTGGCACTAAACATGAATACATTTTATACATTTGATACTACTTTGGATAGTTAATTACTTTTGTAGTTGATGTGGTTTGTAATTATTTGGGGGAAATTGTGTTAGTTTTTCAACGTATTTGAGACGGTGGTTGCATTGGTTGTTTGGTTGGTTTTTGTTGAAAAAGCCTTTTTGTATTGTCGATAACATGTTGATAAGGGGTGTGATTGATAGTGGAAGTGTAGGAATATAGATGAAACATTACATTGAAAGGTTTTATGTGTACATTTCAAAATTGTTACAAATTTGTACATATACATTTGCAAATCTTACATCATGAGATCTGAACTAAACATGAATACATGAAGACCTCTGTACATTACAAATTTTATATCATGAGTGGTAGCCTTTTGTGGCCAATTTCATTTGCACTAAACATGAATACATTTGATACCCCTTGAATGACACTGTCACTTTGGATGATTTTTTGTTATTTGCATAGCAAAACTTTACACTCCAAACAATTCACTTTCAAGACACCATAATTTACACAAAGTATTATGTTCATCACAAGTTTTTTGAGTTCTCTTTTATCTACCCTCATAATCTAAGTCATTATTGTTAGAACCTAACAACCATCATTTGATCATCATAGAAGCCAAGATATTTCTTATTTCATCATGCTCTAATCTCCTTAATTAATTAGGTCTAAGTTACTATTTAAGATATATTATAGGCATGATTACTTCCTAAAGTTTGTTTACATGTTTAGTGTAAAATCTATTTTTCTATAATATATTTACCAATCATATATTTACTTTTTTTCATGAGTTATTTTTTTATTGAATCTGAAATTGCAGGGATTCGCTCATAGAATTCTTAGGCTTAGTTGGAAATTTCCATTCCACCAAATTTACATCGAACATGATCCACCACAACCTATTTGATTACCATAAATTACTTCCTATTCCTATACATTTTCTTTGAATTAATTCAATGGCTAAATATACCCTTCACCCTTACCTCTCACAAGAGCTAGGAGGAGGTCTCCTAAAACTTTTCTTTCATTAAAAAAAAACAATCAAAAAATTAGGTAACTAAAACAAGTAACATCAAGAACAATGATGCAGGGTTATGTGTGTAGTGTGAACAAACATTTAAGGGTATCGAATCAAACCATAAAAACTAAGTGTGAAATTAAGGAAAACAAGAGCTTTAAAAAAATTCAAAAGAAACCCTAAAAATCATGGAAGCAAAGGCTCCTCTTACCTCCACAAAAGCCTGTCCTTTATCAGAGACTGTAAATGGTATGAATCCAGTTGTGTAAGAATACCTCCATTTCATGGTCAAATTCAGCTGCACTTGTGAAGCTATAATATTGATTCTGATTTTCCCCAAATGAATTGAAGAGGAAGGCATGCTAATGTTAGCAATGGAAGCATCATACAATTTGACTTTGAAGTCGAGAATATATGGAACCTTCACCAACTTTTTTCATGTCCATGATGCAAAGGAATAGAGATCTTAAATACATATATCTAAAATATGCCAAGAGATATCAATATCAAGGCAACTATCTAGTTATGCTAGATATTACTATTTTAGATTGGTTTCTTCAAGAATAAAAGAGACAACAAAACATATAAGTGTATGTCTAATGGAAGTTAAATTTATGGATGAATTGTCATGTGATGGTTAAATAGATGTCAAATTTAATATCTAAAATAAAAGTGAACAACTCACTCAATTACATCCTTAGCTACCAGTGTAGGAATGCCTCTTGGTGGCATAATAAGCAATTTTTGACTTATTGCATCCTAAACAACATTTATGCTTTAAACAACTAATATGATTCAAAATTACAATGGAAAATCTAGTATTTGACCAAAAAACTGTAATACCCTATTTTTTATGAGTTTACCAATGGTTTCACATTCTAAACATGTTTTAGGAATTAAAACCTAATGCTTTGAACAATTAAGCATTTTTGAAATTAAAACCCAAATATAGTGTAGACACCTATAATTACGCCCAAGCAATTTAAATACTTAAATTGTGCTAATTATCCCCTTTCTCGCAAATCAACGACGTATCGTCAAAAGCACTCATTTTCCCTCATATCATCATTAATTAATTACACTAAGCTAATTAATTAAGTTGCCTATCCAACAAATACTCTAATTAACGACCTTAGTTAATAAATCACCCTTCTACCTAGACTAATTAATTATTATTAATTAATTAGCTTTCCTTCCATTTAACCAATAAATCAATATTTAATTGATTTAATCCCTTATAATAGCCTAAATCGCACTAATATTCTTCTAATTGGATTCTATAAGCTTACACCTACCTATTAATTAATCACCTTTGATTAATTAAAATACCCCCAACTCCCATGACTTGCTAAACATGTATTAAACCCTTCTAAAGTAAGGTTACCTTTAATAAAGCAACCTTATCCATTCATAATCATGTTTTACCTTTATCCCACATTCATGAGAATGTGTTGAATCCTTTATCCTTTGGGCTATATAAAGAGCCCTCCACCTACCTTTTTACTTACACCTAAACTTTCTAAGAGAGCAAATGCAAAGCATATAGCAAAGAGACTAAGAGCTTGCACCTTGCCCTTTTGAGAGTTCATCATCTTGAAGAGTTAAGCCTCTTTCTTAAAGTGCTTGGGTCATATGGGAGGTGTCAAAAGGGTCTTGTAGCCCAACTTTGATTAGCCCCCATTCCTAGGTTCTTGGAATATTAAGGACAACTATTTTGATAGCCATGGAGCTTACTTAGGTCCATTCATTTATTTGTTGTTAGAGAATAGAGGAGTTTAGATATTTAGCATTGTTAGTTTCAAAGTTTGTATTTATGAATGCTAGCATCTAACCCTTGTTTAATTATTATCATGATGGTGTTTATGTTTTGTTTTAGCTAAATTGTAGAACTATTTTAGGTGGTAGTTCTTGCTTCATTTGATTTAGCATTAAGCAAAGTATACATGCACACGAGAATGCAATGTTTCTCTTTACAAAATGCCTCGGACATAATCAAGAACTTAGTTGTTACAATGTGCCCCAAAGTTTTGAAGCAATAAAAACATAAGTTATAAAGTTCTTCCAGTCTAAAAGCAATGTATGTACATGATAACAAGAAAATAAGCTTAAAATAAATTTTATTACAAGTATAACAACAAAATAAAAAAGAGTCAAAAGAAATTCATTACTTGAGTAATAGTAGCACTAGTCCCACCTCTCGACCAATCTCGAAAATTAACATACAAAAAACCTAGGTTTCCTATTACATGGAATATTCATTTTTTCTGAAACAAGTTAGAAAAAAATTCCTAAGACCACTTACTACATACATGTAAGAGCAGAAGCCCTGTAACATGCCCTGAGGAATGTACATGTAATCCACATTTATACTTGTTGACAGTCCATTATATCACCATGGGAAATATTTAGCCGAGTGTCCCAATCTATCTTAATATTCTTTGATGATCCTATACAAAAATAAAAAAACCCGTCAAACAGAAAACGCCAACAATGGAGACCAGATAAAGAAATCCCCCAGCTTTCATATCAGGATAAATCAAATAACATATACCGTTCGGCATTCACATTGCATTGTACACATGTATATTAGTAGAATGTTTATATTAGTATGGGTCATATGTTGGGGCTACTATTCATGTTTAAATGGGATATTTGATATTTGGTGCCATTGCAGTTAGCCAATTGTTTCAGCCTTGCTACATTGTGAGCATTCATTTTTCCACTTGTTTCTTTCATTAAAAACTTTTCAAGGTTTCCTTCAGACAGGTGTAGATAAGGTTTTGAGATGGTGCTTGAGAAGGTTGCATTTTTAAGTAATTGAGATGATGGAATTGGATGGATGCCTTGTGTGTTGTTTGAATTAAGTGTGCATGCACATTGATTATCTAAAATAGAACTAAATGCAAGAAAATAGTAATCCTAGTTAATCTAATTAGGATGACTAAAACATTGTAATAAAATACTAAAATAATATGAAATAAATGCAAGTAGATTATTCTAAGTGAAATGAAACCCTAAATGTACAAGAGAAGGGAGAGAAATAGTTTAGCTGATTGGCAGTGACTATCGCAGGTTGTTGCAAGTATGAGAATAAAATATGGAAGTGTAGACGAACACTCAGGGACCCTACGAAGGAAGGATTTGAAGTGACCTGGGGTGACTGGGAATGTCTTGGGGCACCCGACTACAATCTGTGCTATGATCATTGTAAATACTCAAAACTTGAATCGCTATGGTTGCAATTTGGTTTTGAACCTTCCCTGTTTGTCACGTTGGATCTATCGGGTGAGTGGAAAATGACCTACAATGCAAAGAGAAGTATTAAACCCTAGAAAAATAAAATATGTAAATGAATGGGTCAAAGCATGACCTCAGCCACCAAGCTAGTGGACTTATCACTAAGTGTTGCACTACATTTCAAACCCGGATGTAGTTTTAGTGAGTGTGTGCATGTTGTTCCCTAGGTGCTCTCGTGTCAGTCACACTTTGTGAAGTAGCGAGAAATAGTAACTATAGAAAATGTAAATAGTATGTGTGCATGGAATAGAATAGAATCCCTCCCCTATGAAGTGTGTGTGATGCTAGATCTCCTAGCCTTGATGCATGAAACTATGTGGATGTAAGTGATGCAATGGATGTAACCCTAGATGGAGTGATAGTAGTGTGTAATGCTATGACCTAGGACCCTCATTATGGTCTTATAACTTTATATTTATAGGGATCTCAAGCTTAATTTTGTAATTAATCCCGACAAGGACGACTGAGAAAAATATAAAGATGACCAACAACTAGAAATGACCCAAAAAGGAGCAAAAGGGGATTTGCATAGATCGGGGCACCCAGAGTGGGACCGAAGCACCCCGGGGTGTCCTTGTATAGGTTGGAGCACCTTGATTTAGGGCTAGAATGTCGGGCGATTGCGAAATGGGTAGATAAGTGCTGGAAAATACATGGGAACTATGAAATAAAATATAAAATAAAGATGGCCAAAATTTTAGATTAATTAGTACTTTGTACACTTCATAACATTCTAAATAGTAGAGTAAGACTAGGCCAAATTATGTGTAAAGTGTATAATTTTGTGTCTACATGTTTCCCCCACTTTATGTTGGTGAGCGGAAATATCGGTAACATAAAGTAGATAGAGATGCGTACCTGATATCCATGTAGAGTGTAGAAGAATACGTGTCAATAGACTAGACTCAAGTGTGAAATGACAAAAATAAAAATGTGGAGGACCGTGGATTCTAAAGATGAAAAATGGGCATAAAAAATGATGAGAGTGAACCTAGGGCGGAATGCATGTGTAATGTACCTGCATGGTTAGTATGACAAGTATCACCGCGGTGTGTTGTTGTTGTTGTTGCCCCCAATTTGAATGCTTGTTTCTCATACAATGGACCTATAAGGAGAAAATGATCAAGTAGTCAAATATGTATGTATGTAAAAACATTTTGTGAAATACGCATGTGTAAAGTATGCAAATGTAAAATATTATAGAAAAAAATGTAAATGGAACATGTGCACCTAATCCATATCGAGAAAAAGGGTGTTGAACTATATCTTATACTGTCATGAGTTTTTTGGGTGATCTCACGCCATCCTGGCTGAAGAAGTGTAGGGAGGAAATGCTTCGTTTCCTCCAACTCTAACTACTTTTGCTGAATTTTTTTGAAGAGATATTTATACTTGTCCCTGGTTTTTGGCCGATCCGATGCTTGGAGAAGTGTAGAGAGATACACCCGCCGAACCCCCGAGCCTATAATCGCTTTGCATAATTTTCAAAGGACACCATGTCCTATTAAGGTCATTGTGTATGGAGTTTGTAGACTGGTTTGAACTCACTCATTGTGTCTGAACCATTGTAAATACATTTTGTTGGTATAAAACCATCAATGATGCCCCCCTCTTTGGGGGCACATGTGATGAACCTAGATGGAGAATGCGACCCCAAAAGAGTACCAACCACACTCGACTGTAGAACTCATTGTGTGGGGAAAATAGAAATTCTTGGTAGATACCAAGGTGCACACAAAAGGGGATGGCTAGCCAATACGAGTGTTAGTACGAAAACACATGCATGCAAGAAGTGTAAAATACGTAGAAAATGTAGAAACTACAAAAAAGTAGTGTAAACACGTAAGAAAATAAGCGAGACACACAAAGTAGGTTTTAAACATGGGACATCACTCACGATGTCACAATACACATAATGCCATCAAGGCGGAAAAAAACAAACAAGTGTGCACATAATAAAATGGAAAAGCCCACATACAATAGAAAATAAAGTAGACAAGTAGAAATAAACAAGTAGTCATGAGAACATATAACCTTGAAAAAAAAAGTGTTGCACATAGAACACTCATTAGCATGTCAGAGTGATAACCAATATGTCAAACCGTGTATGAATAAGTAGTATAAGATGTTAAGTACAAAATGAAACAATAACACCTGTATGAGACGAATGTGGATGCCCCCAACAACCAGTATAGTAAGGGTATAAGGCGAGCATCCATGCCACGTGTAGAGTCCTTTATCTGTGATCACACTTGAAAAATATGTGAAGGCGCATGTTTGTATGATAATGACATAGAAGAAAGCAATCTAACATGTATAATAAAGTGATCATGCAAAACACTAGTAAACAAAATTAAATGCCCCCAAGACAATGCATTATGTTGTGGATGGATGGAATGGAATGGAATGCAAGATGGAATGATAGGAACAATGTGCCTTCCAAGTGTATGGAAGTGTATGCAGTGAGGCTCATTTTGTTTTCCCCCTCAGCAGTCAAGAATGAACCGTAAACAAGAGTGCGTCATCAAGAAATGTTTGAGAAGTGTTGGTTGTGTCACGGTACATCGTGATGAGTGTGTATGTGTAGTGGTGATGAAATGTGACATGTGGAGAGATGTGCAGGGATCCTATAGCATAAGCGTCTACCATGAATTGGTTGAATATAGGAGTGATGATTTATCCCTAAGTGTATATCATGATAGCATGAGTGTATGGTGGTGAGATGAATGGAAAGATGTGCATGGACATTATAGCCTAAGTGTATACCATGAATTTTTGCATGGAAGAGTGATGATTTAGCCCTAAGCATATATCACGATAAGATGGATGGATGGGAATGTGTCTTATAGGAAGGTGTGTGTGGACCCTATAGCATGAGCGTATGCCACGAAGTGTGGGAGGTGTGAGTGATGATGTAGCCCTATGCACATATCACTACATGATGGAAGAAGAAGGTGAAAATTGAACCGATAACGTATGTCACTATGAGAGGCATGATGAAGTCAGATGAAGCGTATATGAGTATATGGTGGATAACAAAAGGTGGTGGTTTAACATAAGCATGGACCACCACGTGATGAATAAGAATGCATTGGTGATTTAGCCTAAAGTGTATACCATTAAATGATGAGTAGGATAAATGATTATGTAGTAAAATGATGTAGGAGAGGATAATAGAATGTTTGATGACAAGATGTAAGAGGATAAATGAGAAATTGATGAAAAGAGTGGTGATGTAACCTAAGGTGTATACCACTACATGATGTGATGACGAGTGTGGGTGACAATATAGCCTAGAGTGTTGGTCACTAGTCCCTGAATGTGGTATGATGACATGTCACATGTAGGTAAGGTCCATTTGATTGGTAAACCCTCAGCAGTCGAGTATGGACCAAGGAACTAGAGTGCATCATAGGGTGATGAGTGTAGTGCGTAGAAGACAACATGGTAGAAATGACCATGTAAAGGGGTAGGGTATGTAAATGTGCATTGTGGGAAAGGAAATGTAGAATGTGTAATGGGTATGGAATGTGTAATGTGTGAAGTGTAACAAGTGTGTAGATAGAAATATAATTTTTAAGGATGACAGGTAAAACTAGACTCATGTATAATGAAATCTAGTGTAGCATGTAGAATATATAGGATGCATGGGTGCAGTGTGGGTGTGTAAGATGTAGTAGTAGGCGTAGATAGAAAATGGAATGGGTAGTGGTGATATAGAAATCTAGACTCATAGATAATGTACTCTAGCATAAATGTAGAATGTAAAGATGGGATGTGAAACTAGGCTCATATGTAATGATGACTAGTGTAGTATATGGATGATGAATGCTATGAAGATATGTGATGTATAGGTGTAGGATGGTAGAATGTAAATGTGTAGGACCTATAGTGTAGTGTGTGGGGTTCAGTGTAATGGTAATCCCTCAACAATCGAGTGTGAATCAAAGCACAAGAGTGTGTCATCGGGTAATGATGGTGCTATAATGTGTGATATTGTATGCCTATATAAAGATGACAGATGTGCAAGTGAGTAGGGTGGGTGTAGGGTGTTATGCCCCCAAGTGTACTATGATGATAGCAATCTATACAGCCACGCAAGAGGTGCCATGCCATTATGGGAGAGCATTGGTTGTGTCGTGATAGGAGAGAGGGCCAACACAATGGTAGGCTAAAACAACATTAAAACCATGCGATGATGATGGAGTTGGAAATGTGGACTGCCCATTAGTAGGAGTAGTGTCTTTGTCAACTAGTGATTGGTTGGAGCTTATGTGGGATTGGTGATGTTGTAGAAGTGTTGGTAGGAGAATGAGGTGGATTTTTGTGAGAGGTGGTTTCATACTTTGACTTGGTAGTGTTGTGGATGACTTAAGAGGAGGTGTTGAATTGATTTCTAGAGGAGGTTGTTGAGGTGGTGTTTGATCATTAGGTATTGATGACTCAAAGCTAGGAATCCATTGGGATGTAAGCATTATTATTACATTCATGTATAAGAGGTTCAGGTGATGGCATATCCTAAGGGTCAATTATATGACATGTAGCGGACCTCGATTGCATATGAGATTTAAGAGAAGGAAAAACATGTGAGTGAGAAGCGTCTTTAATTTGTTGGATTTCAGATTTAAAAGATGTAATAACAGATTTTAAAGCTTGAAAATTTTTGTGAAACAATGAATTTATACCCCGAATTGATTTTAATAAGGGTTGAGTAGGTGGAGGAGGATGGAAGGTAATAAAACATCTATAGAGAGTAAAGAGGGATATCCTAACCCATTCTTATGTGTTTGTGTAAGAAGATCCCAAGGGGTTGTGACTTTAGGGTCTTATGTACTAGTATTAGTAAAACCATAACATTGTAAATAGTCATACCCTAACCCATACTTAGAAAAAAACTGGGACTTGGTGGCGAAGGATCACTAGATTACTCAAATGAGTTACGCTATTCAAAAGGAGATGGGTCGACCAACACATCATAGACAATGCCTTGATGTAGAAATATAAAACATGCATGTAGTGTAGAAGGTACCACATGCATGACATGGATCTAAGTTTTCCGAGGAGGATGTTATAGTTGAGGTCATTGGGCATGACATGGCATGGAATGGTAACTATTTTTGGACCAATGGTAATAGGGAGGTTTACAATACCTAACACACGCTTAGGGATGTTATCAAAGCCACAGATGGAAATAGATGATGGAGTGAGAGATGATTCGAAATACCTAAGTGGTGAAGAAAGGTAACATTACAAATATTGAGGCTAGATCCATTATCAACTAATTCCCTTTTGACACCTACTTTATTGATACAAACTTGGATATACAATAGTGGGTCATGTTGTAGTATTTCATGGGAGGGTAAATCATTGGTAGTGAAAGTTATGTGATCTTCGTCAAAAGATAAAGTAGAGGTAAATTTTTGATAGACATATTCGGGTGAAGTATGAGGAGGGATGAACTCAGTAGCTAAATATTATCTAATCTTGGTCATACAATTAGGGTTATTTTGTAGATAAGTATAGAGAGAGATGTTCATGGTTTAGAGACTCGAAAACAACCTAGATGGAAGATAAGTAGCAATTCACATGAAACCCTAATGTGTAGGATGTCGAAAGGGGATGCATGCTAAATGTAATCAAATAATCAAAAATAGAGATGCTCATGATGCTTAAATACAAGACCTAGAAGGTGCAATGAAAGAGGATCGGGTTCACCAAAATGATTAAATAAAATAGAACTAAGTGCAAGGAAATAATAATCCTAGTTAATCTAATTAGGAGGACTAAAACGCTGTAATAAAAGACTAAAACAATATGAAATAAATGAAATTAAATTATTCTAAGTGAAATGAAACCCTAAATGTGCAAGAAAAGGAAGAGAAATAGCTTAGCTGATTGGTAGTGATTGTCATAGGTTATCACATGTCTGAGAATAAAATCTAGAAGTGCAGATGAACACTCAAGGACTTTGTGAAGGATGGATTTGAAGTGACTGGGGCACTTGGGAGTGGATCGGGAATGCCGAGGCACCCTGGTCTACAATCTAGGTGCTCTAAACATTGTAAATTCTCAAAACCTACAACTGGTATGGTCGCAAGTTGGTTCCAAACCTTCTTGATTTTTCGCATTGGATCTATTGAGTGAGATGGAAAATGACCTGCAATGCAAAGAGAAGTATCAAACCCTAGAAAAATAAAATATGCAAATGAATGGTTCGAAATGACCTCAACCGCCAAGCTAGTGGACTTATTATTGAGCGATGCACTACATTTTGGACCCAGATGTAGTTTTGGTGAGTGTGTACATGTCGTGCCCTAGGTGCTTTCATGCCAGCCGCACTTTGTGAAGTAGTGAGCTATAATAACTATAGAAAATGTAAATAGTATGTGTGCATGGAATAAAAATAATATTTCCCCTTATGAAGTGTGTGTGATGCATATCTCCTAGCCTTAATGCATGGCACTATGTGGATGCAAGTGACAAATGGATGCAGACCCTAGATGGAGTGATAGTAGTGTGTAATGTTATGACCTAAGACCTACATTATGGTCTTATAACTTTATATTTACATGGATTTCAAGCTTAATTTTCTAATTAATCCCAACAAGGCCGACGAGAAAAGAAAAAGATGACCAACAACTAGAAATGACCCAAAAATGAGAGAAATGGGATTCTCACATATTGGGGCACCCAGAGTGGGACTAAGACACCCCAGGGCACCCTAGTATAGGATGGGGTGCCTTGATTTAGGGCTAGAATACCTGGGGCAATTGCGAAATGGGTAGATAAGTGTTATAAAATACATGGGAACTATGAAATAAAATATAAAATAAAGATGGCCAAAAGGTGGGATTAATTAGTACTTTTTACACTTGAGAACCTTTTAAATAGTAGTATAAGACCGGGCTAAATTATGTGTAAAGTGCATAATTTTGTGTCTACACACATCTAGTTTTGCTACGTTCATAGTAAGATCCGCTCTATTAAGCATCAACATCTAAATCAAACTTTGGTGTGAGAATACATGTTGTATTGTATTACAAGAAATTCCAGTGATTCTTTGGGAAGAGAAAGAGCTTGACCAACAGCCTTCAACTGCTCAAAGACTCTAAAACTGTTGTTGCCAACATCATGGATCAGATTGTAGAGGCGGCGTAAAGGGGTAACTTGGTTTGAAATATTTTCTGTCAGTTATTACTAATCAAATCTCAAATTTCTCTATTATTTATTATTTCATATGCTCTATCTGGTGCACAGCTCCTCTTGAATGGCTTTTGTTTCTTTAATAAATCAGGGATTTTCCCTTCTAGATTTGGTGGGGAACCCCTTTTCCTAAATGCCTCTTGGGCGATGTTCAAGGATGAGCTCCTCCTTGTATTATTGTTATTAATATTGTTTTTATTTTAATTCTTGGGAAGATAAAAGGGATTTTGAGGCAAGCTCTCTGGCATTGAATAATATAAACTATGCTCACCAAATTAAAAACCTTATTGAATTCAAATACCCTTGAGTTTCAAAACCAAGACTGATGGGTCATACCAAACAGGGCTTGAAACTGTTCATACCTAAATTGTTTATGGGCTATAATGGATTTCAATATGGGACTTCCATTAAATCATTATGACCATTAAGAAGGCATTATGGAAGAATATATGGTTTGTCAAAATTTTCGAGACAGGCATAACAAATAGATGGTATTGAACAAGTTTAGATAATAAGATGAGAAAGACCCAAAAAATAAGCAAATAAAATAACTTGACAAAAGTATTGGGCATTGTAAAGGTTGCGAAAGTATAATAGCCCAACATATGAATGTCAATAGTATTTTGGATCTGATGAGGATTGAATGAAATAAGTAGATAAAATCAATGGCGAACGCACCATTCTCCTCCCAGGCTTCATTGATGTGTTCGAAGACGAAGGAGAGGCCGAACCACAGTTGGTCGAACAGGGGACGAAGATTTTTGGTGGCGATGTGCACAACCATCTGAAACTCCTGATGTTAACAATACCACCGATGATGTTGATTCATGAGGCCTTTTCACGGATACTGCACGTCTAACAAACAATCCAATTCATTTATGGCTCACAAAGATACACAATTCAAAACAAAATTTTATCGCCCATTCCATTCATATACCTGACCAAGCTTTCAGGGACCTGAACATGTCCAACACCAATCATATATTCTGAAACCTGCAAAACCATAACCCAGTAACATTATTGAAAAAGCATACAAACCCAAATCGAAATCAATACTAAATATCATATCTAAATCCAAAGTTCGAACCCAAAATCCTAATGCAATCAACTTACAGATGGGCTTATCAAACACTATCGGCCCAACCCCAACCCATATGAACACAAATACTTACGTTGTATTTTCATACAGATATCATGTTGTATTTACATGTAGAGCTCTCGACTATTAATACAATTCCTTTTAGCATGTGCACCAACAAACTAAAAAACTAAAAACCAAAACTACTAAAAAATAGTAAAAAAGCTAAACCATTACAACGGCCTTCTAAAATTTCAAAACACGCGTCAAAATTAAGCGCATGTCAAAAACGTCTAAATTCCCATCAAATTCAATCTATTCACGTGAACTTCCACAAATACCTTTCCCATAGGGGGACACCTTGACGTAATTATCATAGTTATGTCAATATGTGTCTCCATTTAATATTGTGTGTATTTAAGTGAATATTTCAAAGCATACAAAAATAGAATCTTTATTATCTACATCATCAATTGTCATTCATGTAAAAGATTCAATTGTACAAATTAATTGTCCTAGATCATATTTTGTAAAGAATGCATTATCGGTTTAAAGCTGATATCCTTAATTAGTCATAATTGTGAGATTGTCATAATGGAAAAGCTTGGTCATGTTGAAAAGTTTGAGGGAAAATATTTCCACACATGACAGGTAAGAACTCGGTTATTCCTAATTAGCAAAGACTTGTGGGATATTGTTGATGGAAAAGTGAAGAAACCAAAATTTGTAGATGAATAAGAAAAATCGGAGAGAAAAGATTGAAAAGCTACCACAATCATGGATTAGGGATATTTGATGCTTATCTACATCATATAGATTTATCTAAATCCACTAATACAATATGGATGACATTGAATAAGTTGTTTGGGTCACAAGCGGTGGAGTGCAACACTAACACTCAGCGAGAAGCTATTCGGGCTCAAAATGGAGGAAGGTGATAACATAGTGGAACACATCAATAAGTTTCATTTTATTTCAATTTAATTAGCTTGAATAAAATTAGATGATATTGATGATAATGCAAAAATTTTATTAATTAACATCATGTGTCTTAGCTATTCTAACATGGTCTTCACATTGAGTAAAATAAATCAAATCTTGGAAGATTTTATTTCTTCTCTTATAAAGGAAGAAAATTGAACCGGAAAAGAGTGCAATATATAGTAAAATTCTATTATATGCTAAAATAAGATCCAAATCTTCTTTCAAGTAAGGATCAAGGTCCAAAGATTCCCTAAAATGGTTCACTTGTTACTATTACTGGACAATTTTCTCACTTATTAATGAATTTAAAAAAAAAGAGCACAAGATTTTCTTGATGGGAAATTACAAGAAAATTCCTTAACTATTGATGAATAAGAGAAGAATAAAGAGGAAGAAAAAAATGCTCACACCAAAAATCTAAGTGATGAATACTACCTCTATTAGGTATACTTAGACTAGAGGATGGAGGGATCGAATTCGGAGGTTAATCGGTGACCTCTCACTAGCCACAAGTGATGGGGCCACATAATGAAGTTGTGGTATTTTTATTTGTGTAATTTCAATTTGTTTTTGCAGTGTGTTTTGTAACAATAATAGAGGTTCATTCTTTTCACTTGTATATGTGACTATTCCTAATGTAATCCCCAAATTTAAACATATAGTGGAAAAATGAAAGCACAAAATAAAAACAACATCATGATACTTTTAGATGTTGAAAAGTCAGATGTGTTCCTGTTCATACCTAGGTTTGTGTAAACCTTTGTAAAACCATTAAAGGTTGTAAAAAAAATTCCTGATTGAGTTCCCATACTGAGTAGTTCAGATGTGTTCCCTACATTGAATGGTTGATAAGTATATGGTTCTTGTATGTGTTACCACACTATTTCATTCATATGTGTTCCCAATAATACATGGTTGATAAGAATTTGATGTGTTCTATCTTCTACCTTCATTTCAAGCTATGTGCCAAGATCGCGAACAAACAAAGGTGAGAAAGTTGCAGAAGAAGTGTGATTTTTTTTTTACCATGTTCACACTAAGTTGGAAAATTAGTACTTACTAGTTTGTTAGTATGGCTCCAATTTTATTTGTAGCCTATTATATTTGATGATTTGTTAAGTAATATTGTTTTATATTATAACAATATTATGTACTTAGATTAGTGGTTTTTAATTGAGATTTTTATGGGGTGTGTTGTTTAACGTACCTCTTAATTTATAAGAGCCTCATATGTTATATATTTTTAATAGTCCCAAATGAATAAATATATCATATCATTATTGTGTTCATTGTCTTTGAAATATGAACCAACATATTTACTCGCACAAAATAAAAGTATGAAGGGGGAAATTTTGGAGAAGCACGAATCATGCATTTATGCCCTAAGCGAGGTAGAGACATTAGTAGTAGAAAAAGAAATTGGTTGTTATACTAGTTGAGGCCAAATAATAAGGAAAGAACACGGGAATGCAAGTGGAGGAAGAATTAGATGAAGAGATAATCTAACCCTCCAAGAATAAAACCAAAGGAATTAAGAGGCCAAATCCTGTAAAATTTCCTTCAACTATTCACGAGTGCCATAAAGAAGATGTCGAAATTAATGCGGACGGATTTGGTAATCTCTAGCCCCTCAATATTTTTAAACCCATTGTTTTCCGCTCCACACACACCGGTCTGACGGATCATTTAATATTTTGGTTGTTAAATTAATTTTTGGAGTCGTTGGAATTATTTTTCCATTGAAATCTATTCCAAACTCCCCCGCACCACTTTCCAAATGGTTTCATCCCGGGAGTCTCTTTTCTTTCTCCCCGAGTGGACTTTAAAGTCCCAAAATTAATTCCCTTGCATATTATTATTTCAGTGTCCATGCCATTTAAGGGTTGTGGTATATGTGGGGCCCAATATATTTTAATATATGTGGCATTATATTTTATTTTGGGTAAATTTTTGGAGGTTTATTTTATAGCAAAGGAAAAGTAAATATTTTTATATTTACGGTAACGGTAAAATTAAAATAGGATTTATATAAATAGATATACTACACAAGTATAATAGATGTGATGTATGGAATAGAGAATAGAGAGCAACAGCTCGGAGGAGAAAAATACAGAGAAGAAGAATACAGAAAGAGGGAGAAATTTTTGTAGCAGAACAATAAAGAAGAAAAGGGAGAATACATAGAGGAGAAAATGAAAAGGGGATTTTTACAAATAGATGTGTGCAGCAGCACAGAGGAAATTTTGTAAGAAAAAGAAAGAAATATTTAGACACAAGAAGAGAAATAATTGAAAAACAAATTAGTAGCTCTGAGATTGTAAAAAAAATTGAATTAATATAATTTATTTTTGTGGTTGTAATTTATTTGTATTTCTAGTTGTGTATTTCCCTTATTGGTTGCATTTGGCACTAAATTTTGCCAACAATTTGGTATCAGAGAAAACAAGAGCTCAATATTTTGTGGGTTTGTGTTTTTATTTTTTGGGTTGAGTTGTAATGGCTTCTAATAGCAACTCTTGGCAACAACCCCCAATATTTGATGGGAAGAATTATGACATCTGGTGTATTAAAATGAAGACATTGTTCTCTTCTCAAGAGCTATGGGAACTGGTTGAAGGAGGCTATATAGAGGTAGCAAAATAGGTTGCATTTAATGCTATTACTCAAGCAAAAAGAATGTTTTGAAGGAAAATAGAAGAAAGGATGCAAAATATTTGAGCTACATCTAGAATGCAGTCGCAGATTTAGTATTTCCAAGGATAACAACAACTATTAACTCTAAAAAATATTGGGATACCCTATAGAATGCTTATCAAGGAAGTGACAAGGTGAAGGTTGTAAGACTACAAATGCTAAGGAGAGAGTTTGAGACTCTTCTCATGAAATACTAAGAGTATATAAATGACTTCTTTATGAGGACTATGACCATTATCAATCAGATGAGGAAAAATGGAGATGTGGTAGAAGAACACATAATCATAGAGAAGGTATTGAGAAGCCTTCTAGTTAGATTTGACCCAGTTGTGGTTGCCATAGAAGAGTCTAAGGACTTAAAACAAATGAGTTTTGATGAGCTGATGGGTTCTTTGCAAACCCATGAATAGAGGATGAGTAGATCAGCCAGCTCCTCTAATGAACAAGCCTTCAAGAAAAATACAAATGTTAGAGGTAGGGGAGAGGATCATACAACAGAGGAAGAGGAAGATTTAGCAACCAACAAGAAGGTGGAAGTCACAACCACTATCAAGAGCCACATACAAGATCCCAAAAAGAGGAAGGAGCAACAACACTTCCAGAGGTGGTTCTTCACAAAGGTATGATAAATTAAATGTGCAATAGGGTAAGTGCACCAAGTTGGGGGACAATTAAGTGGACATCAAATCCTGAATTTTACATTAAAAACAACAAAACATCAAATTTAGTCTTCCACAAACTTGAACCATGCCAAAAAGTAAAAAATATGTCATAAAAATGGTACCATTGCATAGGGGAG
Organism: Taxus wallichiana var. yunnanensis; assembly: GCA_018340775.1. Lineage (NCBI taxonomy): Eukaryota > Viridiplantae > Streptophyta > Pinopsida > Cupressales > Taxaceae > Taxus > Taxus wallichiana. The sequence continues at coordinate 167,185,559 of CM031239.1, forward strand.
ACTATTAGCTTTGTAGAAATACTAATTTTAAAGTGAATAGAATAGGATAAATATCATTTTATAATTTTTTACTAATAGTAGATCTTTAAGAAACTTTTTCCCGTGAATGTTTATGTCTACGTTTAAGACTGCAAATTTTGTTTCACTTATCAAAATGTGATAAAAATTATACCATCCCAACTATGGTGAAATTATATACATGTTCAAAAAAAAAATTATTTGATTTCAATATTTTTTGATGAAGTTATGGCGGGCAAACGGAAAGTGCTCTGTTTTCTTTATGTTTTCATACCACTTTCACGGAAAAAATCATAAAAAATAAAATATTGCTCAAAAAATACAAAATAAAATTCATCCCAAGATAGATAGTGGCATCTAACTTCTCACCAAAGGAGAAAAATATATATCAATTTTTGGTCATCCAAATCGTGGGCAAACGGACTATAATCTTATAGGCGTTTTTTAAAAAATACCAAGTCATTGAATTTTGAGTGTTTAATATAGCTAATCTTGTCCATTTTCTAAAAAAATTAGTATTTTAGAAACTAGATTCCAGATTCTACAATTCATATTAGTATAAGTTTTTCTAATTTTGAGTGTATGTATTGCTAATAATCCCTACAAGTTGATATTATGTTGTTATTTGCAATATGACGTCCACGTATGACCCCTTTTTTGTCCCCCAACTTGTTGCACTTACCCAATATTATTATTGTAAAAAGTATGGACATTATGCAAGTGAATGTAAAAGAAAGAATATGATTTCAGAAATCATAATCATAATGCAATATTCTCTAATGCAAAATAAATTGAACCTGAGAAGAAGGAAATGGGTGGAGCTTTCCTTTTAACTTGCAATGTAGCTAAGCAAGGAAGCAAGCAAGTATGGTATTTGGATAGTGCTTGCAGTAACCACATGTGTGGAAATAAGGAAATTTTTAGTAATATAGATGAAGCATTTTGATCTGAAGTAAAGATAGGAACAGACAGTAAAGTTCCTATGATGGGTAAAGATATTGTATCCATTCTCACCAAGAAAGGAGATAAGAATCATATACATAATGTTTTCTTTAATCTAGGATTGAAGTATAATATTCTCAGCATTGAACAACTTGTCCAAAATGATTATAAGGTGAAGTTTGAGAATGGAGAATGTGTTTTATATGATAAATATGGAAGAAACAAGTTGATTGCAGTCATGTAGATGAAACATAATATAATGTTCCCTTGAGGATGCAAATTGTAGCGGAAAGCGATAGCGTTCAAGACAATAACCATTGATCAATCCACACTCTAGCATCTCAGGTATGGGAAATTTATGGTGGATTGCATGTTCTTTATAATAAGAAAATGGTTAAAGGATTGCCTCCTATTAAACAACTAGATAAGGTTTGTGAGGCATGTATATTAGGGAAGAAACATAGAAATGCTTTTCCCTCAGGTAAATCATGGAGAGAAAGCTCACCACTTGAGCTTATACATTCAGATTTATGTGGTCCCATGAAATCTCCCTCCATGAATAAAATTTTATATTTCATTACTTTCATAGATGACTTCAGTAGAAGGACATGGGTTTATTTCTTGAAAAATAAATCAGAAACATTTGAGGTATTCAAGCAATTCAAGGCCATGGTTGAGAAGCATAGTGGCCATTATATAAAAACATTGAGAACTGATAGAGGAGGAGAGTATATATCAAATGAGTTTTTAAATTTTTATGCACCTTAGCAAGGTATACACCTCAACAAGAATCATGTAGCTAAGAGAAATAATAGAACCATTCAAGAAATGGCAAGAAGTATGCTAAAAGCAAGAGGTTTGTCCAATGAATTATGGGTAGAAGCAGTTGGGAAAACAATATATCTGTTAAATAGATGTCCTATGAAGAGTGTGAGGAATAAAATACCTCAAGAAGCATGGAGTGGAAGAAAACCAAGTGTTGAGCACTTGATATTTTTTAGATGTGTGGCATATGCACATGTGCCAAAGAATATCAAGAAGATCAAAATGGGATAACAAAGGAGAAAAGTGCATTTTTATTGGATATAGTGAGCAATCAAAATCTTATAGATTATATAATCTAGTTACTAAGGAGCTGATAATTAGTAGATATGTTCAATTCATTGAGGAAACATCTTGGGAAGATGCACAAGTAGTGGAGCAGCCACAAAAAAAAATGTAAATACACCTATCATTGTGCACGAAGCAAAGACATGGCAAAGTAAACAATGTACCAATTTGGACACCCATTTCACAAAGGGGTGAATATTCAAATGGAAACAACCAACAAAGCATGCAAGGACTAGCTAATGAAGCATATTCATCATCATCAGACTCATTGCAGCAGAACAAGGAAGAATGAGGAATGTCAAGAGATCTATGACTAGTTAAGGTATGAAGAAAATGAAGATGAAATGATTAATTTTACATTATTTTCAGCAACTGATCCTATTTATTTTGAAGAAGAAATTAAATAAAATAATGGTTTGAAGCAATGGATGAATAAATTCATGAAATAGAAAATAGTAAAACATGGGAGTTAGTAGATCTTCCTAAAGGAAAACGAGTCATTGGAGTCAAGTGGGTTTATAAAACCAAAACTACTCCAGAAGCTAAAATTTAAAGGCATAAAGCAATATTAGTTGTCAAAGGCTATAAACAGAAGCTTGGACATGATTATAATGAGACATTTACTCTATAGCAAAGTTAGAGACTATAAGAACAATTATTGCCATAGTTGCTCATCATAAATGGAAATTCCATCAAATGGATGTAAAATCAACTTTTCTGAATGGAGTGCTAGAAGAAGAAGTGTATGTGGGCCAGCCACCTGGTTATGAAATCCCAAGGCATGAAAGAAAAGTCTACAAGATGAAAAGAGATTTGTATGGTTTGAAACAAGCACCAAGAGCTTGGTATAGTAGGATAGATTCCTACCTAATTAGTAATGGCTTTAGCAAAAGTAGTAGTGAGCCCACACTCTACATCAAAGCAAATAATGGTGATATTTTAATTGTTGTTTTGTATGTAGATGATCTAATTTTTACTGGAAATTCAGACAAAACAATTGATGAATTTAAATCAGCCATGAAGAAGGAGTTTGAAATGACTGATTTGGGATTGTTGAAGTATTTCCTTAGCATTGAGGTTAAGCAAATAGAGCAGGGCATTTTTATATGTCAAGAAAAGTATGAAAAATAAGTTTTGCAAAGATTCAAAATGTTGGATTGCAAACCAAAATCTACACCAACTGAATTAAGTCTGAAATTGACAAAAGAAGATTGCAGCAACAATGTGGATCCTATAAGATACAAAAGCATGGTAGGAAGCTTGATGTATTTAAGCTCGCAACAAGACCAAACATTATGTATGCAGTTAGTTTGATTTCTATATTTATGGAGACACCAAAAGAGTCTCATTGGCAAGAAGGCAAGTTTATATTGAGGTATGTGAATGGCACAAGAAATCATGCAATAGATAATAGAGAGTTGCATCTTGAAGGTGAGAAATATAGAGAATAAGAATACATAAAGAGGGAGAAATTTGTGCGAAACACAATAAAGAAGAAAAGGGAGAATACAGAGAGGAGAAAATAGAAAGGGGATTTTTTCAAATAGATGTGTGTAACAACACAGAGGAAATTTTTGTAAGAAAAAGAAAGAAAGATTTGGACACAAGAAGAGAAACAATTGAAAAATAGAGCAACAACTCTAAGATTGTAAAAATTCTCAAATTAATATAATATATTGTGTGTGTTTGTGTTTTATTTGTATTTCTGGTTGTGTCTTTCCCTTACTGGTTACATTTGGCACTAAATTTTTCCAATGGAAAAAGGAGATCATGAGCCCTTGATCAAAAATAATCGAAGGATGAATGTCACAAGAATTTCCATGTCGGCCCATAATCAAGGTATACATATGTGCTTAGGGAAAGTGAGTTGAAAAAGAGGATGATGAGAGAGAAACTAGCAGCACAAGACCAATTATTGAGCTAGAAGAAATTTGTGTTGATCAAATGGACACTAGTATAGGAACTAGTGGGGCAGAGGCACCTTCACCTAAGGAATGGGAATAAAAAGTTTGAGTGTACCCATACAAATAACTCCTCCAATACCCACCTCTCCAATAAGTCCCTCACACATGGAGAATGAGTAATAAAAAGGAGAAAAATTATAACCACTGGCACAATGATTGCTCCACGAGAATAAAAAAATGCTAAAGTCATCAATTTTGAGGAAGAAGGAGAGCATGAGGAGGAGCAGAATGAGGAAAAAGAGAATGAATATGAAGAGCATACATGTTTCAATGATGAAGAGGATGAGATATGGTGCCCAAGAAAGGAAAGAGTGTACAAGAATAGGAGGAATATGAAGAGGAGAAGATGAGTTGAAGTACGATGAAAAAAACCATCAAATCCACTCAATCCAGATTCTAAAAAGAAATATCATACAAGGACTTGTTTGTATGGACCATCTTGAAGGAGTCGGTGAGGTTAATACATGTGAATAAGGATTTATCATTCATCTTGGATGCTTGTACATATGAGACCATTTTTTATTTTCCACTTACTAGTTTGAATAAGGTTTCTATTGAAAGTGAGGATGAAGAGAAAATAGCCCTCATGGAAACTTGTCACATGTTAGAGATGCAAGCAAGGGAGGCATTTTGAAAATAGCTGGTGAGGTGGTGCAACAAAACCTAAATAATATTGTGGATAACTACATTTAAATAATATGAGTGGTTGATATAACCAAAGAGCTCAAAAAAATAAATTAGGTGGGTTGAATGAGAACAAATAATCCCGTAGGAAAAATACACATGTGCCGATAAAAAGGTGAAATATTTAGGCGATAGGATACTAAACAATGAGCCTAAAATTATAAGAGACAACCTAATAAAAATCAAAATAAATATAGAGGAGTTGGAGAAATTGATAATCCTCGTGCTCAAGAAAATGGATGCGAGATAAGGAGAGGGAAAATTATGTAAAGTGTGAAAAGTGTGACATAAGATTCATCTACATAGAGAAATTACAGATATGCATAGATTTGGAAAAGAATCTTGGAGACAAGGTCATGTATGTAGACAATTTATTCAAAGGCTTCTTAAAATAGTCCAAAATAATAGGTGTGTTCATGCTTTAAGAAACCGAAACAATATACCTGGAAAAGAAAATGGAGATAGAGGGTGTTGATAAAGGTACTCATAACCAAATCCTCTAAGAATATGAAAAATTAAGGGAGGAGGCCAATGAAAAAAGAGAGAAGATCAAGAATTGAGTGAGTGAGTCAATAAATTTAACTTCTAAGGTGGAGACCAAGTGGAAAATACAACCACCCAAAGTCGGAAAGAAATTACAAGAAATGTAGGTTAAGGCACTTGACGATAAGAAAGGTGTCATATCTTTGACTGAGCTTGCCATGTGAATTGATAAATTAATCCCCCTCTTCCAAAAGGCATTGGATAAATGGAAGGTGTATGAATATATTCTCAAGTAGGAGGTCCCTAACTTGTGCAAAGAAGCTGAAAATTTGTTACCCAAAAGCAGCAATAGAGATACGGTTGGGTGATGTCGGGCCACATAATTATTCTATTCTTTGATTGGTTAATTCCACATTCAGGAATTTTTTATTCTTTTCAATATTTAAAGGCACGCATGAATTTTGGAAGGGCTACATGTAAAATTTTAGGAAAATATGGAAAAAAAACACACAAGGATTGTGGTAAGGAATTGCGCATAAATTTGGAGAAAAGCATAATAAATCATGAATAAATTAGAAATAAAGAAAGAAGAGGATTGCATGGGAAATAAATTAGTGCACCATATATAGAAAGGCTAAGGATAGAAAAAACAAGTGGCACATAAGAAATAGTGGATGGGATAAATTTAGTGACTCCAAAGATATATGATTAAAGCATGCAAAGTAGTAAAGAAATTGGTGAATTTTCATACAATTCAAGATGTGAGGAGATGAAGACAAGTGGCATAAATGCCTCCCAATGTAATAGTTTGGATGTTGATCATATAATACTTGTTAGAGAACACAAGGAGTTCACGCGGGAGAGAAGGCCAGGATTAAGGGCGCGGAAGGATAGGAAGGACTGCACGCAGAAGGCAAGTTCAACATTTAGGACTTAGAGGATTTTGAGCATGACGACCTATTTTTAGAATATGGCGTGCAAAACACACCAATGATGCAGAGAAGTGTGCGCCATGCATTGTCTATTTTTGGAGGATCGAGATCAAATCGTTTTGCATGGAGACGAGCTAAGAATAGGATTGACACTTTAGTTAATTGTAAGAGGCCTATAGATAACACACTTACATGTATGGATATGCCTGTGAATGGTGCATGGCTATTAATAGCATGCAGCCTATTTCTAGAATATATAAGTGGTGAAGGGCAATTCCCCACCCTATATATAAGAGTGTGATGGATGTATGAAGATATAGAGATATACGCATATGACTGAATTATCAGTAGAGTCCATACACGCATTGGTATCATTTGAAATTATTGTAAGGAGCTTCTATGTTATTAATAGATGGAAGATATTGGCTGAATCTAAGTTTCATTCTTGTGTGTAATCGAGTAGTGTATGTTATTGATTCAATCATGATTATTATTTAACGCTTGTTTTGTCATAGATCTAAATGTAGCATACAATGTAGAATGATAGATTAGTTATGAATCTATGTGTTTCTTCCTTCATCACGCTAACATCCTATTATAGCAAACCTAAAGAGGGACTCGATACCTTTGCGCGCTTGAGTGAGTGCTCAGTCTAGGTGAGTGATGTGCTAGCGCATCTAGGGAGTTATCTGGTAAATTCTAGGTTACATCATTGGTTCCATTGCTGGGACCTCTTTTTTAGTTGTTTTCAGGATGGTTTGCAATGAAGACATACTAGTTAACTCTAGCAAGTATTGAGGAATGGAAACATGATCTAGAGGAATAATATGCATGGCAGTTCAGCAGTAGATCTGAGTTTAACGCACACACTTGGGTAGAACATAATATATATGACAACTTATATGAGATATTTTTCGCCATATTTCTAATAGAATTATACGAGTGGCTTCATGGTTATGCATCTCAAATGGAATTTTAGTTATCACGCACTTGTTTGGACATAGGATGAATTTCAGGCCCTTTATGTTATTGATTTGATCTGGAATTACGCTATGGATATGTGGTTTCATGGTGTTTTAAATAGTTATATTCTAGAATATTCAATTTCAACATACTCTTTCCTGGAGGTAGCTGAATTCCATTTTTGCGGTATCCAAGAGGAGTATATTTATGGGGTATCCCATGGGAAATCAAGATCTTGATGGTAACTTTGAACCTAGAGAGTAAACCGATTGCTAACTATACTTCACTACGAGGGTAGGAATAGGTTTGGTAAAATATGGCAAACCTAGCAGAGAGACAAAGAGAGGAAAGGCGGATTAAGTTTAATGAGGCACACGAGAGGGAGATAGAGAAGCAGTGTTACATTGCAAAAAGTATGGCATTGAGGAGAGAGATGACTCGTGAAGGATTTACACATAGAAGACGTGGAGCCAGAGCATCAAGAACTCCCCATCTTGGAAAACATGACAGAGATCCCCCTCGGCCTCACACATAAGTGTGCCAACAGAGACTACCTAGACCACGGGCGCACATCTTAATCCACCTGGTGACCTAGCCCTTGCGCTTGGTTTTCTAGTATCTAGTACGACAAGTAACAAAAAGCTAATTTGGGAAGTAGGAGAGCAGGAGTAAGTCAGGGAGCAAGTACATTAATGGTAGGACAAATGACTTCAATGATATTTGGAGGAACATCCTTAGGCACATCATCCACACAGAATGTGAGTGCACAGAATGTTGGATTCACCTCTGGAAGTGGAACTACCTCACAGATGGTAGGGTTCAATATAGTACTATTGTTGGAGCACAGGGGAGTACATCTACATTTCATATTCCCATCTAGTGGAGGTGGAGGATATAGAGGTTTATGTGGTTTTGGAGGTAGAGGGAATATAAGAGGTTCTAGATCAGGTGGTCAAGGTCCTGCAGCAACCACAAAATATTTATATGGATATGTCTCTTTGTCTCCCAAAGTATAGAGGTATAGAGGATGTTGCCAAACATGTGCATATGTGTGAAATCTTGTGGTGCACTAAGGGATCACGGTTGCTAAGCGTAAGGAAAGTCAATTTTCTACTACATTACAGGGACGTGTGCACAACTGGTATAGGAATTTTGACCCTGATCAAACTTGCGTGGATTATGCAACATTGAAAGATGCTTTCTTGAAAGAGTTCCATATCCCTAAGTTTGAGCAGAAGAGTATTAATGCACTCAAGGATATCAAGCAAGGCACTACTGAGAGTGTACGTGAGTATGATGCTCATTTTAAGACACTTTTATCTAAGCTATCTTATGATATTCATGCTAGTTAGCATGTACAATGGTTTTTTGGAGGATTGATTACACCATTTAGAAGGGCATTGTCACATAAGACATACACTAATCCGCGTGAAGCACTAGAAGTAGCTTTGCGTGTTGAGGCAATTGGGAGCATTGACATTGGCATTAGTCCATTCTTAGAGGCACAAGTTGTAGTGATGGAAAAGTAGTTAGAGAAGCTATCAGCAAATTTAGCCCATGAAACGCACTCAGGAATTTGGTGTACAAATTGTGAAGTGCAAGGTCACACCAAGGATAGTTGCCCTCATAGATCTATACGCTCATTACTATTGGATTATGAGATCTGTCATTTAAATCATGATGCTAGTCATTGTCCTTTGTTACAACACGCGATAAGGAAGAATGTATCTTACTTTTTGTAATATTTGCAAGTCCAAGACCCATGATCGAGGATTTTCGGTTGATTGGTTAGATCGAGGATGTTATAGACATTAGGGTACAAAAAAAAGTGTAATCAGATAATTCTAAGGGTAAGAATGAGCATTAGGATTAGGATCATAATCAAACATGTTATGATAGGAATGAGGGCATTTTGAAGGAGGACGTGGAAGGAGACATGGATATAGTGGTGGATATGGAGGATGAGGCCACGGTGGAGGAAGAGGTGAGTTCCCTCATGGAACATGTTATATGTGTGGACCTCTTGACCACTATAGGTGCGAATGTCCTCATAATATTGCATGTTCTTTATGTGGGAAGAACCATAGCTATGAAGAGTTCCCAGGACTTATATGAGCATCTGAGTAAGCAGCATAAGCAAGAAAACAAAGGCATTAGGATGGTTAGAATCTAGTGCATGGTAGAAGATTAGTGGATGACCAAGATAAGCGGAAGGTCTGAGACATTGATAGTGAAGATTACTACACATGTTGAAGCAGCACATGCAAGAGAAGCATTGCACTAGAAGCCTACGATCACCAAGGAGGAGGTTTTGCATGCAAGGTACCCAGATCCCACTCATCAGAAGGAGGTTTACCAAGATACCATGGAAGTGCTAAGGAATCTTCAAGGTGAGATATAGTACTTAAAGAATTAGAAGAAAACATCAAAGACAATCCAAACTGATATCAATGATCTATGAGAAGTGTGCAGAATGTTGTGCCAGGAGAACATTATCCCACTATTAGGAATTTGGTTAAAGGGGAACACTCCACACGTAAGTTTTGAAACTGGATGGCAGATGCATGTAAATATTCCCCGATAGCATTGACTATGACAAGTAAATTACTCTGAATGTTGTTGTGGATGGGTGGTTGTTGAGTAACATATTGATTGATACAGGTGCGGAAGTAAATGTGCTTACATTAGATGTATGGGTACAAATGGGGAGGCCTCCATTGCATCCATCATCTAATGTGTTGTTTATGGAAAACCAGACTAAGGCTACTCCCATAGGATTTTTGAAGGATCCATCTATAACCATACAAGGGGACAAGTTCATTGGGGATTTTGAAGTATTAGTACTTGAAGAAGCGGATAATTTTCCAGCCTTGCTTGGATGCCCTTGGTGTTATGTGAATAATGTTGACTTGAGATTCAATAAGGGGTATATCATATTTGAGAACAAGGAGGTAAAGGGTTGTGATATCGTTGATAAATGGGAAGTCTACACCATATGTTGAGCCTCTAAGTGAGGAGGACTTAACCCAAATTTATGTACGCACTATTCAGGACCCAAAGGTCAATGAGCCATCAAAAGAAGGCATCCTACAGTGGGAGGATTCTCATTCCATTAGTGATACTATGAGTATTACTTGTGATTATTTGGCTCATGGTACATATGAATTAGTAGGGCGTGAAGTAAAAAGCGTGGTTGCGTGTAAGAATGAACTTCATTTGGTACGATGGATAGGTAGCATAGTACCTTGGTATACAGGGGCAGAAGATCTTCCTGTATTTTTGAAAGCCATGGAAACACAATGGACATAACTAATTAAGAGAAGACTTATGTTAGTATATACCTTGTGGGACAGCAATGCATTGGTGGGTAGTCCACAAAGATAATCTTATAGAATGGGAAAAGATTGGAATCACCCTATCTATTAGGTTTGTAAGGAACAATGCACCTACACAGATATGCACTTATCATGGTGATCAACTTGTTCAGCATCACATTCAATAGTGTGAGAGACTTTGGACAGATAGGACAGAAGCATTACCACTTTCACTCTGGGTGCATAGATTGTACTCTACGCTACAAGGATGCACATATTCCTGGTATGTATATGTAGAACTACATCAAGAGACTAGAAACTAAAAAAATTTGACTGCAAGGATGATCCAGACCTTTGACTATTTTTCTTCTCAACCTCTAATAGAAGAGGCATTAAAATTTATCAAGCGCTTAACCATGGGAGATAGTGCAAAAGAAGAAGAGCATATTCAAGAATTATTTGGTGAGACAGAGTCCTGGAGTGCATTTTGAGAAGGAAGAAGAAATGGAATTCATACTACTTGAACACACTTGCCTTGAGAAAGATAAGGGAAAGATGGTTTACATCGTGGATGATGAGGAAATTGAAAACCTGGATATTAAACATTCACAAGGGGTGTGCGAGGTCTTGGACAGTGCAAACAAGGATACGTGTGCCTATCACGAACCCATGAAGACAAAGAAGGTGAATATAGGTTCAGAGGTTGAGCCTAAGGAGGCCATAATTGGAGACTACTAGTTAGACTCGGAGGTAGCAAAGATCATTGAGTTACTCAAGGATTATCAGGACTTATTCCCACGAGGATATCATGAACTTAAAGTTGTGCATAAATCACTTGGGGAAATGAAGATAAAGATTAAAGACGGTGCATGCTCAGTTAGTAAGAGGTCTTCAAGAATGAATCCTAATTTTTGTGAACAAGTAAAAGAAGAAATTGATAAAACGTTGAAATCTAGAATTATCAAACTTCTCGATGAGTCGAATGGTTTAGCCCAATGGTGATCATTATTAAGAAGGATGGATGAATTAGAATATGTGTGACTATAGGAGTTGAATGTTGCATGTGTCATCGATCCATTCCCGATTCCATTCACTAAGGAAATCTTTGGAAGGCGTTGTAGGGCGCGAGATATACTCCTTTACATATGGGTTTTCTGGGTATCATCGAGTTAGGATTGCTCAAGAGGATCAATAAAAGACAACATTTACTACTGAATGGGGTATTTTTCCTATACTGTGATGCCTTTTGGATTGAAAAATGCACTGTTGTATTCTCACGCATAGTTTTCAGGAATTCAAAGATTTTATTCACAACTTCTTACAGGTTTACCTAGATGATTGGATAGTATATGGGCTTGTGAAAGATCATTGTGACAATTTGCGCTTAATGTTTGAACGGTGCAGATAGTTGAGTATCTCTTTGAACATCAAGAAGTGCATATTTTCCACACCATTTGGAATATTGTTAGGACATATAATATGCAAGGAAGGTTTTCTTGTTGATCCAGCTAAGGTTATAGTCATTTTAGGCCTGGAAGCACCTACCAGTCAAAGCGAGGTGCATGGATTTTTAGGTCATATAGGATATTATAGAAAATTCATCAAAGGGTATGCCAAAATTGTTGCACCCTTGGAAGAGTTACTGAAGGGGAAAGGTACATTTTATTGGGGAGAACCACAAAATACGTGTTTGAGATATTAAAAGAGAGACTTACTACCGCACCCATTCTATGCTTTCCCTCATGGGATAAACTATTTCATGTGCATGTGGACTGCCTCTGGCATGGCCATTGGCATTTTGTTAGCTCATCTAGAGAAGGTATTATCGATCATCCAATTTTTTTGCTAGTAGGAAGCTGACTCCTGTTGAATAGAATTATACAACTACAGAGCGCAAAGCTTTTTCTATGATCTATGTATTGCACAAGTTTCGATAGTACTTGTTAGCAACACCATTTGTGTTTTATATCAGATCACATGACATTGAAGTACTTGGTAAACAAGCCTATCTTACAGGGGTGCATATGCATATGGGTACTCTTATTTTAAGAGTTTGAATTCTGATTGTGGTGAAGCCAAGGAAAAGCAATTCTAGACCGACCATCTATCTAGAATCAACTCAGGAGAGGAAGAACAAAAATTGAAGAAACCATACTAGATGCACAATTATATAGGTTACAACGTGCACCATCAGAATTATAAGACATTGCTATCTTTCTACGGAATTGGTCTAGCACCAGAAGGAATCCATGCATTAGAAAAGAAACAACTTGCTATACGTGCAAAACTATTTATGTTAATCAATGGTGACCTCTACAAGTTATGTAGAGATGAATTATTACACCATTTTGTATTAGAGCATGAGTGCAAGGATATTATGGAAGAATCTCATGGTGGTATTGCAGGAGGCCATTATGCAGGTGATGCGACTACCCAAAAGATCCTACTTGTTGGATTATGGTGGGAGACATTGTATAAAGACTGTAAAGAATATTGTAAGGTGTGTGATCATTGTTAGCACTTAGGAAAACCTAGAGAAAAGAGATGAGATGCCTTTGAGACCAATTACTAGTGTAGAACCATTTGAGAAATGGGCCATTGACTTTGTAGGACCTATTTCACACCACGTGCATAGGACTGGATCACACTATATCATTACTTGCATAGATTATCTCACATGGTGGGTAGAAGCAACACCTACAAAGGATTATACAACAACTACAAGACTAGGTTTCTATGGGAGAATGTTCTTACAAGATATGGATGTCCTTTAATATTAACAAGTGATAGGGGTACACACTTTTTGAATGAGACAATCAGGATCCTATTAGATGAGTTTATGGTTGCACACCATAAAACTACACCCTACCATCCTCAAGAAAATGGAACTATTGAGGCTTTTAACAAGATTTTGAGCCAGAATTTGAAAAAAATGTGATGTTGGAAGAAAGGATTGGAATGAAAAAGTGTTATTTGTTATTTGGGCATATAGAACAACTTATAAGCGATTGAACAAAGCCACACCATTTCAGTTGGTGTTTGGTGTGGAAGCCATTCTCCCTATAGAATTTATGTTACCTTCTTTGCATTATTGCACACGCTAGAGGTCTAGCTGATGAACAGGATTTAGAAGAGTGTATCGAGAAGATGATTCAATTGGATGAGCGATGAGCCATAACATGATGGATTCAGAAGTAGGAAAAGGCTAGGCAGAAGGCATGGCATGATAGAAACATAAGGGATAAGAAGTTTGAGATTGGAAAAATGGTACTTCTTTATGAATCTAAGTTCTTGTGCCATCCAGGAAAGCTCAAAGTACATTGGTTGGGGTCATATGTCATCACTCACATACTTGAAACATGTGCTTTCCAGTTAGAAGCACTTGATGGAACACAACTACTCGGTTACTTTAATGGGAGTAAACATCTAAAGCCCTACTATAAATAAGACTTCTTGGTGTTTGTAATAAGGTAGTATTGCCATTTAGATTAGGTTTCCCTTGTATTTCCTTAATGTATTTCCTTCATTGTCGTTATGCTTTGTCAATTTAGTTGTCATTATTGTGTAAAGTGTGCTTGTCTACATGCATGAAGCTCATTACTATGTGAAGAATTTTTATGCACAAAGGACTACACATACCTTTAGTGTGGAGTGGTTGTAGTTATCAAGTAAAATACCATGGGAATTGAAAGGTGAAATGAAGTAAGCTATTGAGGGTGTTGTTAGGAAAGAGCCTATTTTCATGTGAGAAAGTGTGAAAACTATACACTAAGAGTATTGTACACTTTCCATAGTTTTTCTTTGGGGTTCAAGGTGCATAAAAATTAAAATTTCTCAAAAAAAAAAATTGGCCTTAAAACATGCCTAATATATCGGGAAATGTGCTTTTCTCATATCAAATATTTTTGACCCATAGGTTTGTGGGAAATTTTGGCATTTGTGGTTTTAATAAGATTGCTTAAGCATAGCTAAACTTGTCTACTAATATGGTTTTGTAAAAGTGCTTAGAGCGATTGTCTACTAATATGGTTTTATGCATATAGTAGATATAATGTAACATTCTAAAAGATGTGTTTTGAATTCGGTGTGAATTATGTAGACCCCTTTTTTGAGCATAGCTCCCAAACAGATAGGGTATTGATTGAGAGAGTGGTGGCTTGTAATAAAATCTAAGCCCTACTATAAGTGATTCTTTGGTGGACATAGCCCAAATTGGGTGAACCACGTTATGTAATCCTTAATTGTCTCTTTGTGTTTTGTTATTTTATTCTAGAATTTTATTTGAGATCGTGTGAAGCTAATACTATGTTTTCTATATATTAGTTTAGTGTGGGGTGGTTGTACTATAAGTGTGGGGTGGTTGTGATTCTATGGGGATTATTGCATATTTTATCCCTTATTTCCTAACATGTGTGCTTTAAGTCAAAATAAGATTGCTTCTCAAAAGTGACCAAGGATGGAGATGAATGAAAGGATAGTATAATGCAAGGCAAGCGGAGGCCATGATAACTACCAAGAGAAGGTATAGTGATGAGGTACTCGGGTGCAAGGGCATGCACTGAAGAGAAGTTTGTGACCTAGAGGGTAGGAAGGTGTGCTAGAAGGTTATAGCTGGGGCATAAAGATGTACCACGTGGAAAGAAAGAATTTGGTCAATAAATGAGAGGATATTTGGTAGGTGAAGGAGCAATAAATGCATCAAAATTTGAAAATTTGAAAAAAATTATATAAGGATGGGATGTAGATTCATTTTTACCATTGCAACTAAGAGAATTTGAGGAAAGAGCCAATTGTGAAGAGCCGAGTGATCGAGTTAAGGTGTGAAGGGTGTGAAACCAAGTGTGATAAATAGATCTATGTGAAAATAAGCTTGCGTCCCGGTGGTGAAGGGTTTGAGCAAAGAAAGGAGGTAGAGAGGAGTTAGGGCATGAATTTTCCACCTAGGGCATGATTGAATTGAGCTAGGGTTTGATTTGCAAAGTTGTAGAGTTAAAGAGGAGATGTTTGTAAAGGAAAAAAAATGGCACCCAAGAAGGCATCTAAATAGTAGAAAAAAGGAAAGAAGAAGGTGGTCGTTGAGGAAGAAGAGATGGCACCGAAAGCCATTTTTAGAAATGCAATATCCAGAAGGAGTCATCATTGGCCAGGAGTGGGATTCACCCATTAGAAAGAGAAAAGTGAGTGAATACAATCACATGACCACATGGAGAACAAGAAGGATCTCGATTCTTTGCTCACTACTAGGATGAAAAAGCGTACGAAGGATGACATGCCAGTTTTTGATGATGTAGGAAAGAAGATTTTGAAGAGAATTGGGGTCTACCAATTATATGAGCTCTCATATTTTGGGAAGTATGAGCCCTTGTATCAATGGCTCATGAGAAGAGTGCATGAGGAATTCTTCTACTTTATAGGACGCAGAGTTAGAATCTCATCTGCGCTTATCTCATTAGTTACATGTTTGAAGGCTGCATGAGAGGACATAAAGAATGATCTCACAGATAAAGCCATGATCTTGAAGACCAAACAAGAGTTGGGATACCTGAAGGGTCCGCGTGGTATGGATATAGAAAAATTGAAGAACTGTCTGGTTGTGCAAGCAAGCAACACACCTTGTTACAAAGTTGAATGATCAAGAGTGGTGGTCACAAGTAAATACTATGTGGTTACATGTTGTGCATAAGATGTCAGAAGGAGCAATCTACAATATTACAGGCTATATTGTAGAACAAATAGTCGAGGAAGCATGCATATGAGGGAAGATCAGCTTTGGGGCTGTTCTACTATCACTAGTATTCATGGAAATTGGAGTACCAGATGGGCCGAAGGAAAAAGTATGGGAATACCCCATGGAGAATAAGTCACCAGTTGAAAGGTTCAATAAGTATCTATGTAAAGGGGCCATGACAGATGACATAAAGCAAAGGGTAGAGAAATGGTATGACAAGCTCCGTGTGGCGTTTGGAGAAGAGTGGTGCATCCCAAAGGACCTACCATTAGTAGTAGGGACACAAGTCTAGTTTTTTGTATATCAGCATTTTTGTATCATGCGCTTCCCAATGAAAGATGGAGTCTGGAGCCCTTGGTGTAAATTTCCTTACGCATTCACTGCAAGGTATTTCCAAGCATCTGTTCACATATTTACAACACACGTTGACTAGTATTCAATGCAGATAAGGTAGACTATGACTACCACATGTTGAGAAATAAGTATGTGTATCCTGGAAGAAGTGCCTTCACCGAGAGGATCATTTTGAAGGTGTTGAATATTAAGCCAATAAGTCTGGCTGTAGCAGATGTAGGGGCAGCATTGGTGTATCTCTAGTTGAAGCCAAAGATGGAGAATAAAAGTATGTGGAAGGTGAGTTCACACTTCCAACACCACCAAAGGGAAAGCATACAATGGAGAACATCCCAACACCTAAGCCCATAGAGCCAATTGAAGTGGAGGATGAGGAGGAGGAGCGTGAAGATAGTGGTGGTTTGGAGCATAGAGGTAGGAGACATCCTACAAATAAGGGTGAAGAAGAGCGTGCCATTACACTACCTCAGCCACAAGAGGGGGATGATGAGGACTTGAATGCAAGTCAAGGGGAGCATAGATTTAAAAAGGTGTTTAGGAGAACAAGGACCCAAGGTGCTACTCCAACCATGGTGCGTAGATCACCCAGACTCTCTCCACAGAAGGAGGAAACCATGTGCAAAGAAGAAGGAAACTGAAGTTAGATAAGGAGGCGGAAGATTCAAAGGAAAGCATGCCTAATTATCCTACACTCCTAGAGAACATAAAAAAATAGGGTGAGGAATCTAAGGGAAGAGAAGAGGATGAGAAGATACCAGAGGAGACATATGCAGAGAATTTTCAGGACATGGAGACACAAGTGCCAAATTTGGAAGCTAAATTCCCTAAGCAGCAACGGTCTAGAAGAACAAGTGGGGAGAACATTCCACCAGCCATGGGGTATGCAGAGGATGCAGGTAAAATTATCCACGCCCACTTCCAGAGCACGATAGCACAAAAGGATTTATTTGGATGGGAGCTAATGGATGAGGATATGGCAACTGTGCACACTTGAAGCAACTATCATGGTCAATGCACACCCATATGGATGAGCCTGACTTTGATGTATGTGAAGATTCATGCGTTTCAAGATGGATAAAGAAGGAACCCCAAGCTAGACACATGACAGTAAATCCTATTGTCATGTCAGATGAGCAAGTAAGCAATGCATTGGTGAAGGTTTCTGCTGAAGTGGCTAGAAGAAACATGGACAAAGTTGCAACAATCAGAGTGCTACGCGAGGAGCTGAAGACAAAGGATGTGGAGATAGCACATATAACACAAGAGAGGGACTTCATGTAGAAGAAGAATGAAGTATTTATCAGATTGTAGAGGATATTGGGGACAATGTCATTAGAGCAAGGCCACACTTGGAGGCCAAGGTACCACAAATGTTTCCTTCAACAATACATTATGTGGGAAAGTTGGTGAATTGGTACTTGAAGATGAACCTCTATGCATGAAAATGCCAAGGAAGTCAGAGCAAGATGTAGAATGAGAGAAAGCATTAGTGATGCGAAAGATTGCATCTTATGAAGGGCTACTGCAAGCATTACAAGAAGTATTGAAGAAAGCAGACCAGGCCTTGAATATCTACACAACTCCAGAGGCACTTATCAATATAAAGACCCTAGAGGAAAATAATGAGGTCCAGAAAGTAATGAAGGATGAGACATTGGGCCACACAGAAATATTGTCAATGGTTAAGCAAAAGCGCGAGGCCCCGAAGTAGCAGCAAGAGCACAAGACTTGGTGGAAGAGCTTGGGAAGCTAATTGCACAGAAGATGGATATGTTAGAAGGAAGAATGACATCAATGTCCAGCATTGTATTGGTTTAGCGCAAGAATGAAAGGGAGAGATTGCAAAGGATGAGTTGGAATCCATTGTTGTGGACATCCCAGAAAAAACAAAACAAGCACTCACTGAATGGAAGGTTTTGGAGGCCAAAATAAAGGAGTATCTAGAATTGATACTGCAAAGTGATACAGAGGTCATAAAAATTCTTTATTTTTAAACATTATTTCATTCTTATTATTTCCATTATTCTATTCCTTACTTCAATTTTGGAGGAATACCCATTGTCGGGATGACAATGAGATTAGTGTGGGGTAATGTTGATCAAAGAATACTTGTTAGAGAACACACAAGAATTCCTCGTGGGAGAGAAGGTCATGATCAAGGGCACGGAAGTACATGAAGGACAAGAAGGACCCATGTGTGGAAGGCAAGTTCAACATTCAGGACTTAGTCAATTTTGAGCATGACGAACTATTTTTAGAAGATGGCATGTGGAACACACCAACGATGCAGAGACATGCGCACCATGCATTGTCTATTTTGGAGGATCGAATCAAATCATTTTACATGGAGACGAGCTAAGAATAGGATTGACACTTCAGTTAATTGTAAGAGGCCTATAGATAACACACTTGCATGTATGGCTATGCCTGTGAATGACACGTGGCTATTAATAGCATGTGGCCTATTTCTGGAATAGATAAGTAGTGAAGGGAAATTCCCCACCCTATATATAAGAGTGTGATGGATGCATGAAGATATAGAGATATATGCATATGACTGAATTATGTATAGTAGGTCCATATGTGCATTGGTATCGTTTGACATTATTGTAAGGAGCTTCTATGTTATTAATAGATGGAAGATATTGGCTAAATCTAAGTGTCATTCTCTGTGTGTAATCAAGTAGTGTATGTTATTGATTCAATCATGATTATTTTTAACGCTTGTTCTATCATAGATCTGAATGTAACATACAATGTAGAATGATAGATTAGTTATGAATCTATGTGTTTCTTCCTTCATCACGCTAACATCCTATTACATCAAACCTAAAGAGGGACCTGGTACCTTTGCGCGCTTTGGGTGAGCGCTCAGTCTGGGCTGAGTGATGTGCCAACGTGTCTATGGAGTTATCTGGTAAATTCTAGGCTGCATCATTGGATCTATCTTTACGACTGAAGGCTAATAATAGAATTGTTGAAACTAGTGAAAAGTAAGTCCTTACTAGTATAAATGTCCCTCGGGATCATTGTAATAAAGAGGATGGATAGTGTGTGTGTGTGTGTGTGTAAGAAGCATATGGATAGAGAGATATATAGATGATAGGATATTTAATATTTATGAGAAATCAAGAACTTTTAAGAACTTTTTTGACAAGGATTGTTATGTTTTGAGCAATGTTCAGTGCAAAGGATAGAAGAGTCAAACATTGTGTAAACAATAATAATAATCCTTCATATTAATTCATCTAGATTCATACAAATAAATAAAAGACACAACTCCTATTATTATGGAGATATAATCTCCAAAAATATCCGGTATTTTTAATCGGTACTCACGTAACAATACACAACTCAAATAATAAGAGTTGTTTAAACAACTCCAAACTTATATTGTTATTGAGTTGTTTATTCAACAACTCTTAACAATATTTAATATTTACAAACTAACAATTACTTTTTACTATTAACGTGAGTAATTATCACGTTATTACAAATACACATAACTCGCATAAAATTCTCCATGTAAATAAAAACAATGATTTCCTAATAGTTCGATGCATGGAGATATAGTTGATTTATTAATATGAAGTAATATGTTATTAACTCACAATGTGTATGAGTATGCACACATGACTTATCATGTTCTAATGTAAGTATGAATACTCTACAATGTCTTACTTTATTTAAACACTTCACCATCAATATGCTAAATGAGATGGAAGCCCAAAATCTCTTGCACCTTAGGTGAGTGAGCTCGTGTTTCGGCTTAGTGTGATAGGCCGGTGTAGAGATATAATGTTATTGGCATGCAACAAGGTGGTAAAAGTTCCACGAACATGAAAGGTTAAATTAGATGCTAATAGATATTGAAATAACTATAGAGTAAAAATATTCTCTATGTGGTAGTATTGTGATGTGGTGTGATTGGATGCTTAGACAAGTCCCTTTTTGCCCTTGAATACCTTTGACAATGCTTGTGTAGATAATCAATTTTGGCAATTTACCCTTTAAGACTACTAATTTTGATTGTGTTTCTTGGATAATTAAAACACCCACATCATATCCTCATCCAATACATCATGTTATCTATTTCCTATCTTATTTATTCCCACACACTAATGTGTTGACAATTTATGAATATAATAAAATGAAATTAATACTTAACCTCTAACCATCATAGTGCAACTTTCAAATTTCATTCACCTTTTTCCTATTCAAAACCATATAAATTAGTCAAGTTGTATAGTCCAATCCTAACCAACCTTTATAGTCCTTCACCTGAAACTTTTTCCAACTCTTTTTTTGATGCAATAACATTTTTAGGTCTTTTCATCTTCATGGGTCATCATTTTCATGATGATATACCTTCAAAACCCTATATAATAAAGTTAACATCACCTCACTTACTAACCTAACACCACCTAGCATTTGATTGGCACCCCATTACAAATACATACAAAAGGCACTCAAGGCTCCCTAAATCTTCCCATAACTAATGCATATACATTAGGAATCCACTACTATAATTCTCAAGAACTCGACTACGTCAAGGATTCTAGCTTCCATCATTTCCAAGGACACCAAGTTCCCTACTTAAATTTCTTGGCAAGAGTACAATCCTATCAAGCATGATCAAATTGGTTCAATTTTCTAACTAGTTGCATTCATATAGATGTTACATGCTAGGTGGAGAACAAGATGTGGTTTGAAGCCTCTTTGGAGTAGTGTTGACATAGGTATTGCAAGGATTACACTTTAACCCATAAACTAACCTTCTTGTAGGTTCTTTCACTCATTGTTAGGGTTGTGGCATGATTCAACTGATTACATATGGTTTTAGGATTTTGTAGAAATTATGGTTCAATAGTAAACATGTTTCTAAACCACCGAAGGACCCAAAAAGTTACGAGAGTCTCATTCTAATAAGGTCCAATACCCTTAACATAGGGCGGGACTGAAATCTACATCCTACCTAAAATGTGCAATCATGCACTAGAAGGATTTCAATTTATAGTACTAGAAACAAATCATCTTCATCCTTTGTGCTCCTAGATTCTCTAGTTTGTGCATCCATAACCCTTCATCAGACAATCCTTTATAACTAAATATATCTTCCCTCTTATATTTTCTAGCTTGTATCATATTGTAATAATTAATTGTAAGAACCAATGCTATTCTTATATGGTATGATTAATGTTGAAATATAATTAGTTATAATAGCTCCTAGTTTCAAACCTTACATTCCATTTTTGTGTTGTGTATGTCTATAAAATTTAATTTACTAAGGTTTCAAATGGTATAAACATTTAGTGAACCTGACTTGAGATTGAATTTACAACCTCCTTCAAAACCCTAGTTTCCCTAAGGGTTCCACTTTTGCATTGTATATTCAAATCTAAACTTGATTCTCATCTTTCACATACCTAAATCTTGTTTCCAAAATTTTCCTACGGTTTCATGGTTTGTCATATCCTTTGGGTCTCTTTCAAGGGCTTCCTAATAACCAAATCATGTTTCATAACATCTATTACACATAACAAAAAAATTTAAATTACCTTAATGTTTCTCTTTATTTTTGGATATTTTATGAAAGCTTCTTTTTGTTTTCCTAATTATTATCACAATTTTTAGAAATTCAAAATTTTGATCTTTAGTAAATAGGAATAATCAGAAAAATATCCACTTTTCTAAAAATTCCTTGGAGGTGTTTATTCCATATAATCAAATTCAAAATTACCTTTTTTGTTACATTCATTGATTATTTTCATAATTCAATGATAGATGCTTTTTCTCAACATCACTTTTGGGTCTTATTTTCAATGATCTTTGGATTATCATCCATCCATGTGTTGGTTATTATTATTTAATACCTGATTAGAGTTTATTATATCATTTTTTCTACCATCTATCCCATGCTAAAAATTTCCAAGTTTCATTGTATGACTTCATCATTATCACACATGAAAGCATATTATTTTGGAGGTATTCCAACAAACAATGTTCCCTATCAATATGACACCTTGCTATGTGGTTTCAATTTTGATATGTATTTAAAATATTTATATTAATAATGATGACACATTTTATAAAGCTATCCTAGAGTCTATTCAAGTGTTACAACATGATTTTCAAGCCCAATTTCAAGTGTAAGTACCAAAATAAAATCTCTCAAGGATGAGATAGTGCATCTAAAGGATTCTTCCAATCCATCATGATCAATATATTTCTAAGGCTACTAAAAATAAACAATATACATAATACATGTGTTTATACAAGTGAAGTGAAATCCCTATATAGAGGTAAAAATGTGTATGTTCCACAAGATCAATCTCAAATACTAAAGCAAAAAAAACCAAATGTACCTCTTTGGTTTGACAAGAATGTTAGACAACATGATATCTTATATGAGCTACTAGATAAGTGGTTAATCAATTTGTTACCTACTCATCACTATCTATACTATCAGCTTAAAAAAATAAAGGTAAACCATTTTGAAATTATCATTAAATTAACAGCCATCATGACAATGATTGATATTCTTTACGATGTTGAATCCAAATACTTGAGCGTAAGGGATTTATTTCATTTGATACATGACATTCTATTATCCTAGCATCTCAAGTCCTAAAATATCAATGGGTACCACAAGATATAATAACTATATACAATTATCGTATTATGATATTGAATGATACACATTTGGATATACAACAAGAGTCATCTACTCACAAGGAGGATAAAAATGTAATACCTCCTTTGGAATATCCACTCTTAATGAGATAATTGCATCTTACTATTGTGAAAAAAAAGTGGAAACAATACCAATCAAGCATGAACAACTTCACATGGCCTCAAATCACTTAGAGAATACACAAACCTAATCAAGGGGCAACATAACAATGGATTCTATAAATATATATGCTCCTCCAAAATAGATTGAGACATGCTCTAATTCAGATGATGATATCTATATATATGATTATAATTACTATGAATCATTTAATATGGTGGATTAACATTAGTGCATGTTATATTTAAATCCCATTGGAGGTGTTTAATTTGATATGTATGTTAGTGATGATGAAAAATCGATACACCAAGTGAGCCTTCTATAGATATATGTACTTCTCCTAAATAAGTTGGACTAGATCTTGATCCAAATGATTATATCATTGTAATTTTCTAGTTACTAGTAATGTGAAACCTACTATGTATGGATGGGATTATATGAATAATATGAGAGAATGTGAGAATAAGGATCGAGTGGGATGAATCTCACATCAACCTGAGTTGCACTCAAACAACGGTGCGATGGACTTCCATGTAGTAAGCAAGAATTCAACCATGAAAATGTGCATGCAAAAGAAAAGGGTCTACTCATTCTCATATATCAAAAAAAGGAGTACAAATAGGAGTGTTGTGTAACTCCCAATGCAAGACAATCATACCTCCATAATGGAGAAGAGGAGTTACATTCTGAAATAGAAAGTAGCTCTTGTATGACGAATCGACACACATTGATGTATATGACAGAATCTATGATGCAATATGTCATACCCCCTATGACACCTAAGACCTATGATCTCGCCTAAGTGAGATGACTCACCATGTGATGAGGAAAATGTCACAAGATGACAAGGAAAGTACACACAACAACACCCCCTTAGTTATAACTTAGGATGAGGTTAAGTCAAAAATGAGAAATTATTCCTAGTAGCTACATCTCGATGAGGTACCTATGCACAACAAGGATATCAAGAAATGGAGGAAAACCCAGTGGGAAAATAATCCACTTATAAGAGATGGAAGAATCCCCTAACAACCTAAGAAAGATGTGTCAAATGGGTCCCGAAAACTAAAGGTCGATGAGGTACCCATGTACAAACTGCAATATTTCTAGAAGAAGAAGAGAAATGAGGAAGGAAACTAGAGAAGCCGATGAAGATGTGAAGTCGCAACCAGATCTAAAATCGAAACTCTATGAAGTCTCCAAGAAGAGTTTCGATGATGTGTTCTTTAGCCCGAAGACCAGAAGAAAATCCATCTACATTGAACAATGTTCCTTCCCTTATGAAGGAAAGAAATGGAGTACTAGAAATCCGACCCACCACGAAGGAAACCAAAGGAAGTAGTACGAAGAACTTTGAATCTGATCCATTGAAATGTGACATAGGTATAGCAAATGAGTTCAAAGGAACTGAATTTAATGCCATGAATGTAGAAATGTCATAGTATGAGAGAGGAACATCCACCAAAAGGATGCCCAAGTGAAGTGAAGGCAAAGCAACAACCCCACAATAGTAGAAATAGGATCCATAAGAAGAGGTGGATCAGTGGTGGTCTCGAAATAGTGGAAGTGATAAGATTCCCTGTAAGTGGCACTCCCAATAAAGGAGATGAAGGACTTCTCGAAATACCTGTAAGAGGAATAGAAACTCCTTATACTATTACACAAGTAGGCATTGTGAAAAGATGATGAAGGTCTGACAAATACTCATCCCAAAAGGGTTTCTTGAAAAATAGAAGAGAAATTTCTAATAGTTATGAATCATCAACAAATGAAGGAGGAAGAGTGAAAGAAACCTCACATATTGGAAGTGGAATGGAGGAAGATGTAATGATAGTACGAGGGTGGGAACAAGAATAAATAATGTCTGATGGGAAGGGAGGAGGTTAAAAATTCTTTGAAAGGTGGCTAGGAGAAGGAGGAGAGGAGTCCTTATCGGTACTCCAAGTCATCAGAACTATAAGAATAAACCTCATCATCAGGAATAGAAATGAGTGATTCTATATTATTAGAATTGTCATCACATGAAGAGGGAGAGGAGACAACGGTATTAATAGGAGAATTAGGAGCAGCATTTTATAAAAGGGTCTCTAAATAAGAACTAGAGAATGCTCCAAACGGTGCAAGGAAAATCTGAGTGCGCCACATGAAGGTGGAGAGGCTTGGAGACATGTATTAACAAACAACCAAGAAAATGATCACATTGTCGAACCAGCCTTCAAGATGATAAAGATCAGTGGGTGTAGGAACTATGCCATACCAAAATAGATAAATAACACCATGATTTGTAATTATCTCTACCAAGAAGAAGTGACAAAGGATGAGAAGAAATCATGTGAAGCTCAAGTCTAGAAAGAATATCCTCCATGGTGTAATCTCAAAAGAGAAATCAGTCCAAAATGTAAGAAAAGAAGGGTGTGAGAATACACACAAGGTTACAAGACGTCAGACTCAATTGAGAATGTGATTACATGCAATTACAACACCTAAGATAAATGATAACCCCTTGTTTGTGGCACTTTATAAACAGTGTGTTGATTACAATAAGGTGTGTTTGTATGACATGAAATAGTTGACCACTCACCTTGCAATAGGCGATGAATCGCGTAAGATTGGATGCCACAGTAAGTCTTAGTTAGAAGCAAAGGAACAACACGTAAACTCACACAAAGTGGTGAAAGCAAGGAACAAGGGAAAAAAAAAATTAGTTTGAGAAAAATTGTATCACA
This sequence comes from Taxus wallichiana var. yunnanensis, assembly GCA_018340775.1. Lineage (NCBI taxonomy): Eukaryota > Viridiplantae > Streptophyta > Pinopsida > Cupressales > Taxaceae > Taxus > Taxus wallichiana. The sequence continues at coordinate 167,211,570 of CM031239.1, forward strand.
TTGCATAAGGGGCTCTCTTGCCACAAATTTGTGGAAAACACGCTCACTAGCCCGCAAGCGAAGAATATCACTACAATGCAAAAATGAGTCAAAAGGGGGCAAAATGCCAAAACATGGCTCCAAAACATGTAACAACCTACGGAAAATGCAAGAAATGACACTAAATATGACCCACGCCTTTCAAAAAGGCTACACACTTCCACAAAACTATCAAAGCAAAAACAATTCCATATAACTTTAGTTTCGAATAATTTTTTTCCGATTTTACTAATTTTGAAAATGGAAAAAAATAAAAAAGGGCTTAGAATTGAAAATTTGGGATACCAAAATTAACTAACCTCCTAATTAGATAAATTGACAAACCTTTAAAATTTCACAATGATCTTACCTTTCCAATAAATTACCTTCCTTAATTAATTAAAAGGACCTAAATAGGACTTAATTAAAAAAACAATTCTTTGAAAAAGTAGGTTAGATTAAAAGCATAACTTAATGTTTTGAAAACCAAGCTAGTTTAATATAAAAACCGCATGATTAACAATTTGAAAGGGGGAAAGGCTAAAAGGGTGGTCGGCGTCAAGAGGCAAGGACATGTCACGTAGTGAGTAGGAGAGAAGCAAAGAGGTGGGTTGAGTTGGACGATAGACGTTGGGTTCGAGGTGCGAGCGGGAGACCCAAAAACAAAAAGCTAGCGAGTGGACCTAGAGAGCAAGGTGTGATATCCAAAGCAATAGGCTGGTAGGAGACTAAGATAGAGCAGTGAGTTAGGAGGTGTAACACCTAGGCCATAGGGTGAGGCAATGAGGATGAGGTCACTTTGGTAATGACAAGGGCCACAAAGGGTGGTTCGCATGAGACAACCGAGAAGGTAAGAACCATGCGGAGCTCAAGTCACACTGACGGAGCAAGACAAGAAAAATAGGGTTGATGGGCTCAATAGCAAGGAGCTCGATGAGCTCAACACATACTAGGGTGTACCAAAGAAACAAAAGTCCGGTGAAAGCAAAGCTTGAAAAAATAGAAATGATGAACCAGGAGTGAAACACAGAGTCGAGGGCCGAAACACGTAGAGACATAACATGGGTGCAATGGTCGACAAGGAAGAGGCGTAGGAAGTTCGCCACAAATACAAGCAAGCTCAAAACCATATCAAGGTTAAGGGGAAGCTAGCATGGGCAGGATGGGGAGGATGACTTGATAGGGGAAGGTAGCTCAAATTCCAATAAAAACAAATGCAATCAAAGAACACGAGGCACAAGACAATAGACTCGAGCAAGGAACCCAACTCGCAAAAAACAATTCAACTCACTAAGAAGGTAACTTGACTCACCGAGTTGCAAAGGGTGAGCTCGTCGAACCAATAGGGAGCTTGGGTGAGCTAGGAGGATCTTAGAGGGAGCAAGAAGTTAGGTGAGGAGTGGGACGGGAAGAACAGTAGAGAGCAAGAGGGAAGAAGGAAAAGGAACATAGTTTTTTTAAACTAACTTTTTAATGAAAAACTATAAATACCTCCAAAATACAATTTCCGCCAAAGTTGGTTTGAGACATCTAGATTTAGTTGGAAAAACCACGAAACTCCAAAATGCAATGACCTACACGTGCACGAAAAAACCCACAAACCAACAAAACTCCATGAAAACTGAGATAAGATAAATCAATGCAAGTAAAGCATGAATGAGAAAATGATTACAAAGCTTGCACACAAAACGAGTAAGAACACAAACCCAAGAGTATTAGGAAATGGAAGATGAAGAGTGGTATGAATCCCAACAACATGTTATGATACCATGTGAGAGAATGTGAGAATGAGGATCAAACGGTATGGCGTGCACATCAACCAAGTTACACTCAAACAATAGTGTGATGGAGTTCCATGTAGTAAGAAAGCATTCAACCATGAAAATATGCATGCAAACATAACTCACAAACCAAAAAGTGACCCGATATGCGAGATAATGTAAAAACAAATAAATCTATTGATGATGATGATATTTATATCTCTATAGGAATAGGATCATACTAGTTAAATCCTAAGTTTTCTTATCAAAACTCTTCGCCACTAAGGCTTTCATTCCCAATGGGGAACACACGAGAATAATCTCATGGATAGAATTGGTTTATCATAACTAGTTATTAATGATGACAGAGATGGTTTTGATCATGATTGCTATTATAATGACTATGAACATCTTGATTTGTTTGATAATCATTTACAAAAACTCGATCTCAAGCCTATTGATGGAGAATAAGATGTTATTTCAATAGAATCATTATATATTTCTTGGCGTTTCACGCTAACATAAAGTTGTAAAAATGGCCAAATATAACACCCCGGTGGATTCACCTCCTCATACTTATGATGAGTTATTATGGTATCACCTTTGTTTCAATATTCTACAAACTCAACAAAACAAACATTCATGTACCTAAAATTATATTGCACTATTGATATGATTTTATTTTGTTCATGACATATTATTACTAGTGGGTTTATCAATTGTCACCTAAATATTCAATATTTGGCTATACGCACTAGTGTATAATCCCTTATCGAATTCTTGAGGGCATATGTGGATATCATATCCTTTTTTCAAAGAATAGGTTTCCTTGCACTATGTATGCCATGAGTATTTTAGTAAGGGTGATGCTTCTAATATGTTTGGTAATACTACTAATAATATCCTTAATCATCACATATAATACCTCTTCAATCACAATGGATTTCACACATAATTGTAATCTATTTAGACACAATAATCGGATCACAATTATCAATTCAAAGTCTTATACTCATACTATTTTTTAATATTTCTAACCCTCTTTAGCTTTCGATTATGCTAGGACTCTTCTATAGTTTCTACATATATGATGACATATTTGAGGCCTATGCATCCATCACCATTTTTATTTCATCTTTCCCCATGATTAGACTCTTCTTGGGTATTTGTTTTTCTCCCCCTCTCCTTGTATATATCTCTATTCAATAATACAAAAACATTCATACACTTGCAGAAATACAAAACTAGGACCTATAGACATAGCTTGCATTGATTAGCACTTTACACCACCTATATTTTTTTCACCATGATTTTATCAATAGCACTCTTGGGGCTATCCATCCACCCTATAAAAGTGATTATTTCATTAATATAGTTCCTTCCTACTTCCTCATTACATTTGATTACATATATTGTGTACATGTTATATTTTGAACTAACTTGAACATCACGTGTTTTGTGCATCACTAACATATCTTAATTCATGTGCTTTCTTAATCTTTATATTTCTCTTCTCATTGTTTGATATCACTATTTCGCATAATATATTTTATTGTTTCTTGTATTGCTACTTGTTTTTTTCATTGTATTTGGCCCTAGTGCCTTGTTTATCTTGTGACACCATGGTTATGGGTTTATGTCTTTCTTGTGTGACATTTCTTCTATTATATGTATCCTTAAGTTCCTTTATTTTCTTGTGACACTATGGGTGTCTCATGTTTATGAATATTCCCTTATGTGACTCTTCTTTGTATTTTATTACTTAAGTTTTCTCACTTGATTATTGTTTTGTCTCTATCATAGCTTGATTACATGTTTGTTATTATTACTATTTCTTTTCTTGTTTCCATCACTAATAGTTTTTCTCAAGTGTTTCTACGGTTGTTTATCTCTTTACGCTCCAATTTTTCCATTATGTGCAACCCTTTTGTAGGTACAATTTATCAAATGCGGCCGTAACTTTAGCATTCCACATTCTCTTATATATTCTCATACATATAGTGTGTGAGCACATATATATTATTTTGATTTACATGCTCAAATGTTTTATCACACACACCTTAAAATAATGATGATTTAATGGGATATATTATACACATACATGTAGAATTAAAGGTTTAGACATAGTTTTTCATATGGAAAAAGTACTAAAAAATAGCTCTAGCTATCAAAATTTGGTAGACAATAAGTAGATCCAATACCATACAGAAAATTTAGGATGTATAGATGTTTCGACGCTACCATACGTTTCTTCTTTAGGTAAAGTTATATTGGATTTCTCTTGAGTTTTATATTTCCACTTATGGATAAAGGTTTTTAGTATAATATGATTTGTTCTAAACATTTAATAGGGGGCATGAATATTTCACTCCTCCACTTTAGTACTATTTTTTGGTTACAAAATACAATTTTTTTGGGGGCATGCATCTCCTTTTCAATTGGTATTTTATCATACTACACACTCTTACTCATTAGTAAAACACACAAGAAGAGTATATAGGAACTCATTCTCTTTTATATATATTGTGCCTAAATATATCTACATTGTTTGATCCATGGGGTTGTGGAAATCATCAAATCAGATAATTTATTCATAGGTAGTCTTTTATATCCTCATTTCAAATGGGAAGATATCATAGTTAATAAAAACTTTGATATATGATCATCTTCCTTCACATGGTACATTATTTCCTCTCTCCTTCTTTCTCTACCTTCTATTCATTTGTTACATTGCCTGCACCTAACACTCTAGTTTCTCCTTCGACACAATTATGGGCTGATCACCCCTAATCCTTTTAGCAAAATTTAGAAACACAATCCAAATCTTTGACTTCAAGAAAGGAAATGGGATATCTTCCCTTTACAAGATAAAAAGGTGTATTATTTCCAAGTTTTACATCTCTTGATCTCACTTTAAATACAAGTTCAAAATTTAATTATTATTTATTTTTAGTTGTAGATGTTGACTACAATCTATATTGCATGTTTTAATTTTAAGTGTGCAAACACCAACACACTTGGACAACAAAAACTCTAAGTGAAGACAAATTGTGTATACACATGTAAGCACAAAATCTATGCACTTGGGTACATTTCTAGGTCCCAAAGCATACTAATATATACATGATTCATAAGCAAGAAAACTAGTGATTGACAATGTCTTTTGCGCCTTTTTTTTGTTATACTTTATTGACCTTACACACCCTACATCCTGTTGATATTTGGTGATTTATCTTTTATGACCTCATACACTAGAGCCTAATTAAGGCACTAGCGCTTGGGTGCTCTTGTCCCTCCCGGGAACTCCCGACCCTTTCTCCCATTTTATCACTCTTTTGGGTCTCTTTTACTTCTTAGGCATCTTTTATACTTTTGATTCAACTTTCCAGGTTGTCAATTATGAAATTAAAATAAGGGAATCATATATATACATAGTTATAGCTCTCAAATAAGGGGCCAAGCACTAGCATTATCTATTATCACCTAAGCTTGCATCCAAAGGCATAAAGAGCATTACAAAACATCCATCTAACACACTCACTCAAGGGACATGGTCTACAACTCTCTCTGCATACACAACATAGGAGGGGAATTCTATTTTATTCCATCTCACACATTCTATAAATTTGCTACATTCTAGATCTATCCCGCTATCACTATGCAAATTGCACAAGGGCATCTTAGGGAATCATTACACACACTTTCACATAGAACTACATGGAGTCTGAAATGTAGTGTAATGCTTGGTACTAAGTTCACTCTTTGGGTGACCATCAAGATCAGTCTGAATCCACATTCTACATCTTTATTTTTAGATTTGATGTGGTTTGTGTACATGTGCAGCTAGGTATCTATTTACAAATTATAGGTGTGAATGGAAACATTAGAACATATCTAGATAAAAAAATAAAGATCAATAGTGAAGCTCTTCCTACATAGAAAATATCATAACCTGAGCATTTGAGTGGACACTGCTCCCGAGATCTAGTCACTAGTTCATGAATTCTCATATCCTTTCGTGTTTTTTTTTCCTACAAATTTATAGGTTTCGAGAACCTCCAATGAGCCTTGACGACCTTCCTTCCAATCTATTTCATCTATTCACCTACCCAGATGACTTCTAGATCACTCGAAAATCAGCTAAGTATGTTTATTTCTCTCGTTTGCTTAGGGTTTCATATTATTGTATGTTTTGTTTCTTCACCATTCTTCGTATTTTTATCATGTGTATATCATTTATTACAGTAGTTACTCTAAAAATAAGATTTAATTCTATTTATATTAAATCAACACACTCAAGTATATTTTCCTTTAAGCATGTAATTTTCATTTCATACTTAAAGAAAGGCTAAATGTAGACACTCAAATTTTGAAATTTACACTTTGACATTGTTAATTTTGATTTTTCTTCTTGGCTAAGATAAATACACATGTCTTATCCCTATACAGTACATCATATTATATCTTTCCTAACTTTTAAGTCCCACACATTGATGTGTCTACAAATTTTGAATGCAATCCAATGAAATCAATGTTTAACCTCTAACCATCATAGTGCAACTTTCAAATTTAATTCACCTTTTTCCTATTCAAAACTGTACATATTTTTTAAGTTATATAATGTGGTCTTCCCGACCTATATGGTCCTACACCGGTAAAATTTCCAACTCTTATTTTGATGCAAGAACATTTTTTAGGTATTTTCATCTTCCGAGATTGACCTTTTCATGATTATTTTCCATAAAAACCCTATATAAGCAAGTTAACATCACCTCACTTACAAACCTAGTATAACATGGCATTCTATTGGCACCCATCTTAAAAGTACATGCAAAAGGTACTCAAGGCTCCTTTAATCTTCCCAAATTTGATGCACATCCATTGGGAATCCACTACAACAATTATGAAGCACTCAACCATGTTAAGAAGTTTGTATTCCCTTATTTCCAAGCACACAAAGTTCCATGCTTCAAATTCTTAGCAAGAGTGCAATCCTATTAAGCATGTTCAAAGGGGTTAAATTTTCCAACTATGTGGTTTAAGGCCTCTTTAGAGTAGTGCCAATGTAGGTGGTGCATGGATCTCATTTCATCCCAAAGAATAACCGTATTGTAAGGTATTTAATCCATGATTAGGGTTTTGGCATGATTCAACTGATTACATATGGTTTTGGGATTGTGTGACAACTAGGGTTTGATAATGAAACACAGTTCTAGACCATTGAAGGACCCAAATATTTATAAAGTCTCATTCCAAGAGGGTCCAAGACTATACTATAGAGATAGGAATATATTCTACATCCAAATCAATTTGTATAGTCCCTCACCAAAAGGATTTCAAATCACATATATAAAAATAAAGCATCTTTTACCTCTACACTCCTAGATTTTTGAGTTTGTGCATCCATATCCCTTTTGTATATTCCTATGTGGATAAGTATATCTCCCCTCTTTTATTTTATATCTTGTAACATATTGTAATAATTAATTGTAAGATCCAATACATTATTTTAATATTGTATGATTAAAGTTACAAGTTAATTAGTCATAATAGTTCCTAGTTTCAAAACTTACATTCCTTTTTAGTGTTGTGTATATTCATAAAATTTAAGCTACCTTGGTTATAAAGGTTGTAAATAGCTTGGATTGACTTACTCTTTCTAATATTTTACTCTAGGACATTTGAGTTCTTGGAAATGGAGGAATCTAGACTCTTGAAAAATAGTTCGACAATGTGGTGGTTAATCTAATCGATGAGCAACTACTCTATGAATATTTAGGAGATCCTTGAATTATTCAGTGTTTATATTTTCAATAGGGGGTTATGATAATGTTAGTGAGTTTTAAATTTTAATTGATTTCCTACATAAGATTCCATAAGTTAAATGAAATACTAAGGCCAAACTAAGGAAGATCAAAAGACACACATAGCATATTAAAATTGGAAAAAAAATCATTAGATGAAAGGGTTGAAGATAGTAAATATTGGTTAGGATGATAAAAGTTAGATAATACCATACCCTACTATAATTTTAAGATGTAGAGTTTGGGATTGATGCCTATAGATGGATTACTACCTTAATTAATTAATATTCCCTATATGAATGAAAAACTACTATGCAAAGATGAACAAGTCAAGGGGAGAGAGATATACCAATTGGTCTTAGAATTTGAGCATATTTCTTGGAATAGGAATAAATCCAAAATTTTCATTTTCAAAGGATAAGTTTCCAAATTTTAGCATCTACATTTCCCCCTTTATGTGTGAAATTAAAAAGCACATAAAGGAAAAACATACATGAGTGTGTGCACACACATTATCTTTTCTTGATTTTTCTTTCATTTGCATTGGTTTTAGAAATTTTCATGGTGAAACTTGCAACAAATAGTGTAGTTAACATCCATATTAGAAATTGAACTATAAATAAAATATAAATAATTCTTGTAACTTTAAAAAATTTGAGTTATACAGAGAAAAGTAAAGATATTTAAAACATGGAAGGAATACGCCTATTCATTTTGTAAAGGTATAAGCTCCCATTATTTTTTTACTTTAGATGTTTGGTTTTTTTGTTGAGATGCCAAAGGATTGGGGATGATCAATCCTCAACCAGTCTAAAGTAGAATCCAGTACGAGATGGAGTTGATTACACCCAACATAGAAGATGGGAGGTACTAAATCACCTCAGTAAGAGGTAAGAGTAGTATAAAAGTATTTAACAACCCTTATATCCTTCCATAAAATAGAACTAGGAAAGGAATGACATCTTATGAAAAACTTAGACACTTTGATACCTTCTAACCCCAATGTGAATGAAACCACTATAGGTGCAATAAGGATAAAAATTTTAAATATAGCACAAGATCAAAAAGGAATTGATAACTCATGCCTCTATCATGTGTTGTATATATGATTATAATTATGAAAATGATGAGTAAAAATAATAATAAGAATACTCATGCCCCGAAACATGTATATGAGCAGTGTAATGGAGAAGGAATTAAGTACTCATGTCCTCCATATTCTTCTCCGAACTATTTCATTTGTTTCTAAAATTGTATCGGTAAATGCCTATAGTAATTTGAAATTATTTGAATTTTTGAGAATTTTACCCTAGTTTGGTAATGTCCGTGTGGGTCTATAGTGTATTACTATTTTGACCTAAATTATATGGTTTTGAATTAAATTGAATTTTATCATTTTTCTAAATATGTAAGAATTTTTAAGTATGTTTACCTTGTAAAAACTATTTATGTCGTGGAATCTTATTGTACCGAATGTAGATGTATAATATGTCTCAATGAATGACCCATCTTTCGAGACTTGTGTGAAAATATTTTAAGTGCATGGATCAAAATAAATGATTTGCACATATGTTAAACAAATATAATAATATGTTTTAGATTACATAGAAGGATGTAGTGGTGATTGTACATAGGAAAAGTAACGTCGGTATTCATGTGCACTCGACTTCTCAAGCCTAAATTATATGGTTTTGAATAAAATTGAATTTTATCATTTTTCTAAATATGTAAGACTTTCTAAGTATTTTTACCTTGTAAAGACTATTTATGTTGTGGAATCTTATTGTACTAAATGTAGATGTAGAATATGTCTCAATGAATGACCCATCTTTTGAGACTTGTGTGAAAAATAATTTAAGTGCATGGATCAAATTAAGATATTTGCACACATGTCGAACAAATATAATAATGTGTTTTATATTACATAGAAGGATGTAGTGGTGATTGTACATAGGAAAAGTGACATTGGTATTCATGTGCACTCAACTTTTAGAGGTCGTTCTAAGATAACCGAAATGTGAAAAATGGGATGAGTGTGAGTAAGTGTAAAATGGTAAGTACAGAATAGGTGGGGATGGATAAGGATAAATATTCAAAGGATGATAAACTCTCAATAAATCAACTTATATGTACAAAAATTTCTCATTGAGGACATTGAAAACTTGTCTAATATATGTGTGTGGAATATTACTATCAATGATAATCATTGCATGCAATTCCTGATCTATATCGGCTAGGTCAAATATACTCTGGCCATGTTGATGAACTCATAGGAAATTTCCATTCATCTCTAAATAATCCTCTCTAGAGAATGTCATTCAAGAATGTAGACCATGTACAAAATAGGAAAACTAAAGATTTGGGTTTCTAACTTGGTTTGCTTGATTGGCCTAAAATTCTTCAGCTATGGAAATTTTATCATTTAGAGCATCAATTTTATTGATGATTTGTGGGTATAATGGAGTAGATTGAAAAATTACCACACGTAGTTTAAATTCTATATCTCCATTATATAGATCAATACCCAGTGGGTTAATGATTGGTTCAAAGATTCTCCTACAAGGTTGATTTGGAATGGAAATGGTCATGTATGGTTGTCAACTCATGAGTGAGAACAAGAGAAACCAAATGGGTAACTAAAGGATAGTTAGAGGCTATGAACTGGTAGTGTGAATTCTTAATAGCTAGATTTGTTTGTTTTTATTTTGATTCCTAGATTACATTAAATCCTAACAATGAATAAATAATATAAAGAAATTTAATTAAACAAAAAGATAAATGGATTTATCCCTTTGGTTTATCAAATTCCTTTTTAATTAATTATCCAAATAAAACATATATGTAACTACTTTAATCTATCTTTTTGTATTTTGAGAGGCTTTTGAAAGAATGAATTAAAACTAATTGGCTAACTAATGTTTTTAATCTTTTTGGATTATTTAAAATAAAATAAGATATACAATCTAAAGAAATGAACAAATAACTAAAACTAAATTAATTACTTCTTCTAATCAAAATAAACTAAACAATGAACAACTAGATTTAGTTATTTCTCTATTGTAATGGAGGATTTAAGAACTAATTCTAATAAGGAAGCATTTGAAAAATATCATTTTATGAAAGTAAAGCTTCCTATAAATAGATTTTACATCATACTTGTCAAGAAGTGAAGATTATTAGAATATATTTCTTTTCTACCCGAAAATTTTCCTTGAAGAACTACTTCTAATCTAATTAAAAGTATACTAAATAATAGAAGATGCAAGGATTTCTTCACTTCTTCCTCCTTTCAATTTCTTGAGAAAATCCACAAAGATAAGATGGGAAGATATTATCAAAGTTAGAAGCTTTAATAGAAGAAATATACCAAAATGAATGCAAGTATAGCATATGCACAAATGAAGTGATGATATCTTCCATTCCAAATAACACTAAGACTAGATTTATTAATTCCAAAAAATGCTTATATTGAAACTTAAAATAAATAAATGCATCCCCAACCTGGTCACTATAGTGTTTTGGTAGTTTGTCCTTGTGTTTTTGGTGATGTATTTTGTGTCTCCTCATCTTCAAACTCCTTCCAATATGTGAGTTTCAATTTATCTAAATGAGAAAAGCTATGGTTGATAGCAAGAAATCAAGAAAACAAGGGATTCTTAGTCGGTATGAAGAATGATGGTTGGAATGTGAGCAATAGGAAAGTAAGAAAGATAACTAGTTGTCTATACAAAGACCTCTCCAAAATTGAACAGTAATACTTCTCAAAACTTAGAATTTCCAACCCATGATACAAATGAATGCAAGATATTTATAAATAGCTAGGGAAGAAGTTAGAATACACATGTCAAACAAGAGTGAGTAACTCATCCAATGGGGAACAATTCAATGGGATATTTTTAGCATGAAAGTAGGATAAGGTAAAGACCATTCAAATGATCCTATTCTTAGCATATTTTACTAAGTAAAATCAGAGAAAAGTGAATCGTAATCAAAACACATGTTTAAAAACATGTAATTTAGTTTTGTTTTCCACACGGGAGACATGACTACCCTTATTTCCATAGTAGAGGTTACACAACCACCACTTTGTCTTCAGGGTAAGTTACACAACCACCGTTAAAGGGAAGAATAAATTTGTAACAAAAATCTTAGAAAGAAAAGTGGTAGTTTAAAAGTAGGGTGGATAGGCTTGGCTAAGTCAATGTATGAGTGCAAGAGGAAGAGGGATGGATCTAGATATTTTTCTTATCTTGGAGGTATCTTTATCATCATTTGATATGTATTACACTTAAGTGTTGCACCATGTAATTTTTGGGTGCATACATATTGCCCCCTCAGAGTATTATTTTAGCCATTAATGGGTGAAAATGTGATTTCAAGAATGGTGCTTCCCAAAATGGAAGGTTTATAAACTTAACTCATTTAGCTTGATGCTGAGGTGATACCATCAAAAATCCTAGCTACCTATGAAAGGAAATATGGGAATCAAGTGTAATAATAAAACCGAAGTACAAAATATTTTAAAATGAAAAGATAAAATTACTTACCATTTGTGTGGAGGATAAAACTACATGCTCCAATATCGAAAACATTGCAAAATATTTCCAAAACGGTGTTAGAAATCCAAAAATTATATTATATTATTTATATATATATATATATATATATATATATATATATATATATATCACAAACACTTTATATATATCACATTCTTACCATATTTAGAAATCATTTGTTGTTTTCTCTTTCGCTATTTTGGAGATCTATATTCTTAGTGACCATTTAACACATGGGTACAATTAGATTGATGAGTGTTTTGATATGATGGAAGTGGACCCATCTATAATTGGAGCTCAAGAATGGGTTAGTTATGATATTTTTGTTTTTTTCCGTAGGTTTAGATTTTTGTTGGAAATAGGATCTAGGAGAGCGGATTTTGGAAAATTTATAGTTGAAATGCTCATTGGGAGGGTAAATTTATGGAAATGTAATTGATTCTTATTTATTTCATTGTTTTCTTATCTTATTGAAGTTTTTGGATGGTGGGAGGTTGTGTGCCAATTGGTGACATGACCTACGTGGTGGTTGTGCAACTATCACTATTCACATAAGTAGTAAGTGATTGTTGCAGATGAACAGTTATTTGTGAAGGTTTCACAACCACCCCGATGTTATAAACCCTTTGCTCTATTTAGAGATGCAGTTTTGGACTGCCACGATGGCTACACAACCACCATCTCTACTAGATATTAATGAAGAAAAGTGTATTTATTTTTTTTTTTCACTTACTATCTTGATTATTATAATTTTATTTCTTCGACAAGATGTTTTAACACTTTTTTTTTTTGATAGCATAAGGGGCTTACATTAACTATATTAGGTCTGAGATAAGGAATATATTGAATGAGTAATACCTTTATTGACTAATTCCAATATTGATTATCTCAAAAGGGTATGGGATTTGGCATTTGGTACAAACTAGGTCGATTACCCCAACCAACAAAGATACTCTATGATTTTTGACTTATTGGAATTTATATAAAAATTGATTCCTCAATCTACAAAAAGAGTGTACTATCACATTTGAGGATGTTTATAGGATCTTGGAGGTTCTACTTATAGGGAGGAATCTAGTGCTAAGAAGTGTAAGCTCATCGGATGAGGCTTGGAGATGGGCAATGGAATGGGCACTTAACATGAGTGCTAAGTAGGGTGTTACATTATTTTCAGTGGGGATATATCATATCCCCATTCTATGTAAATATATTATCGGTATATTGGCTTCACATTTGATTTTGGATAAGGGTGGAGATAATTGTTTGTTTAATTGGGCCCCTATAGTATAGAGCACAGAGGAGCATGCTAGATGTACTCATGTGGTTAGACATCTTAGCCACCACATACCATGACCTATATCAAGTGGTTAGGTTCATGTTAAGATATTGGAACTATCCTACACTAGTTATGTCATGGGTCTATGAGAGATTTATCCCCTATCGAGGGTGTGGAGATTACAAATCATGTTTCTACTAAAGTAGCGATGTGGGTGGAAATGAAATCTATAAGGACCAAACCACATGTGGTAGGTATACTACTACCTTAGAGATGGTGGTAAAGCCTTACTAGGTCATGTTTGGATTATGGTTCAGAAAGAGGATTTCCTTATTCGCATGCTCAGGTACTACACAGTTGATTGACCGCATAGAAGGTGGAGATATTTGCACCTAGTAGCACAGGTACCTCGACATTTTGGTCATGGATACATCGATGTCATCCCTATAGTTCAAATTATTATCTAAGGCACGAGGGAGGCTAGAGTCAATTATCTACAGAGGTTGAGATGGACCATTGTGATAACCAATAGGATATGTTAACTCATGGCTAAAAGCTCATTAGAGGAGGGATAGAAAATTGGATTCCTTAAAATTGGTGGAGAAGATGCGAGAGGGTGAGGTGGAGGAGGAAGTTGAGAGGTGCTTAGAGATAAAGGAGACCAGATGTAGTGAGGAGGAGAAGGGATAGACCCTTATTAGAATGAGAGTGATGAGGAGGTCGTAAAAGGCCGAGGAGGAGGTAACATATCTTGTTTGGGTTTAGGGGATATGGGTGACAAATTTCAAATACCCTTATCTTGTTACTTATATTTGAATCAATTGATTAAATGTTAGTGGTTTTCTAATTCATTATGTGTGTGCATGTTTTGTAGCCACTAATTTAGAATGGAGAGAGCTCATTAGGAGGTAAAACCTTAATTTTTCACCTTCTCTTCTATCTTATAATGAGATACTCTAAATTTAGATCAAGGACTTCTAGAACATGTCAATATTAATATCAATGTATTTTCACATGCATAACATGTGGTAGGTGATCTTTCTCAAATTTATACCGAGAATTTTTGTTGAGGTGACAGTTTCCCGATCATCGTGATATGCTTGTTGGAGGGTAGCCTAATTATAGTAGGGACATTGGCACTATAGCCTTACATGGGCATTCCCATAAAAACTATCATCTCTCTACACATGGAGGTTCTCATGCAGACACTTTATGTTATAGCATAGGATCCATAGTAGGATCCTCGACCCACTACTTTGTGGGGGTATCAAAGGGGTAGATAGGTAGAGCACTTATATTACTTAGTCATAATTTTGTGTATATACCAATTTTTTTATTTCTTGACTCATGATTGAGAATTTCAACCACACTTGTCCTTTGGTTTAATGGTCTTTTAAATAACTTTGATGAACATATATATATATATATATATATATATATATATATATATATATATATATATATATATATATGACTTATTTTTGGCTCAAAATTCCCTTGTTTATTTGTTTCTGCATGTTCTACTTCATTTACACACTTTGAAAAGATAGGATGTTTTTTGTTTTTATGGTTTTAGATAGATGTTATGGATGTTAATATAATGTCATAAACAGAATGAGATGGGAAAATAAACATTTTTTTTTACTATGGGTAAATAGTTTTTGGAAAGGATTATACCCTTTTGTGAAACACACATTTTTGTGATTATATTTAGGAAAATAAATCTTCAAATAATGTAGAATGTTTCATTCTATTGTCAAATATGTTGCATATGGTGTACTAATGAGGCATCTTACTATATTCTTGACCCCATGTAACTAGTAAGATGTGAGGGCTCAACACTAAGAGTCACAAAGGACATGAGATGCGTGAGTGAGTGATGTACGAATGAGAAATTAAGTGAAGAGAAAACATGATACTTAATAATGATTCATTTAGGAAGTTTTGGTTCATCCTCCATTGAACATATTCTGACCAAATCCAAAATAATTTACACGTTATAGGTCTTGGCTAGACTTAGACCCGTGGGGTGTCACACTAATTGGCAAGATCTAGTTTTACGAAACAGTTCTCTCTTCTATCATGGGATTTTAAGTTTTCTTGGAATTATATATGTTTACACAACTTGTTTCATATTATCTTAATACTATTTGATATGACCCCCTACGTCCTGCCCCATGCTACTAGTACAAACCAAGGGCTCTTCATTACGAAGGTTAAAATGTAGGCGAGTAAGGGAACCTTTCTCCTATACCACACTCACACTACTAGTATGAAATCTGGGCTCATCACCGAATACTAGGGAGGACAAGAGGTGTAATTATTTGTAATATAATTATCTTTACGTTTTTGTTTTACTTTGTATTTCTCTTGAATTTTGTTTATTGGGAAGGAATGTTTTCCCCAATCTTATTCGCATGTGACTAGTAAGATACATGAGGGCTCATTGCCTAAGAATGAGATGGGTGAGCATAAGATTTGGGTGAAGTGATTATATCTTTCTATCAAGGAGAGAAATTTTTAAAGGGAATATTTTCCATTATGAAGATTCTAGATAAGAATGTAGGTGAAAACATTTGAAGTGGAAAAACAACAAAGGAGTAAGGTATATAGGATATGATAGAATCAAAATTAACTTCCATTTTAGACTTGAAACTAAGTGAGGTGGACCATATAGATGGAGAGTATGAAGAAATTATGAGAATGTGATATTGAGACCTCTATCAATGTATGAAAAGGTTAAGATTATTATTAAATGAGTAAACACATAGTACCATACAAACAAGGTGATAGTACAAATGATACAAAGTACAAAAATGTAACAAATACAATGTGGAGACATTATGGTTTAGATATAAAAATGTTTTTGGTGGAGCAAGCTGACATATTCTCCAAACTCCTCACCTTCCAAAGTACACAAATAGTAGGTGTCATTGTTGAAATATTTAGTTACTTGATAACGGCCAAGCCATTTAGCACTAAACCGACAACCTTCTCCAATTTTCTTTTCTATATGACTATCGATCCTTAGCACAAGGTCACCCACTTGGATTAGGTGTTCATAGACTTTCTTATTATGTGTTTAAAAATTTTGTCTATGTAAACCTAGTGGTGTTTTTCATTGGCCTCTTATCATCCAAGTTTACTATATTAAGTGCATGTTTCTATATTCATATTCATCTAATATTCCTTGCAAATACGCATGAAGATTGGGGAGTTTTACATTCAAAGGTAAAATAGCCTCTGAAACAAAAACCATGGAGAACATAGTTTCCCATGTTGGTCTATGGATGGAAGTCATATATGCCCATAAGGCTAGGAACATCTTTAGGTGTCAATCTATCTTATTGTCCTTGACTATTTTGAGGAGAATGGACTTCATAGTTTTGTTTGTGGCCTTATCCTAACCATTTATTTTAGGATAATATAAAGAAGCACTATGATGAAATATTTTAAATATTTTACACATCTCATGTACCTCATCATTCTTAAATGATGAGTTATTAACAAATATAATGACCTACGGGATTTCGTTCCTAAAAATAATTTGGTTTAGTATAAATTTGGGTATGATAGACCCAAGATTTTTGGTTAAGGGCATCACCTCAACCCACTTCGTAAAATATTGAATGGTTGTGATGATAAAGTTATGGCCATCAGTAGAAGTAGGAGAGAATTGTCCTATCGAATATAAACCCCATGTAGAGAAGGACCATGGTTTAAAAATAGTTTGTAGATCTTAGGTTGGGATATGTATGGCATGTGAAAACTCTTGAAATTTATGGAACCTACGTATATATTACATAGCATCATGTTCAAGAGTGGGCACGAAATATCCCATCCAATGAATCTTTAAAATAGTTGAATATTTGTTGAAGTGTTCAATGCAGACTCCACTTTCAGATTCAAAAAGGATTTTCTCCACTTTTTCTTCATCTGCGTACCTAAGTAGTGAACCATAAAAAAACAATTATGAAGGACCTCCTCTATGATGACATACTTATTGGTTATTATGTGGATTCTTCATCTTTTCTACAAGTTATACCCTTCTAGGTAGGGTTAGGATAAAATATGGTTTATTATGTCAAATTACCATGAGCTCATGGAAATCATGGGTTTTTCAATATGAAAAATTCACTCATTAGGGAAGTATAGATCCAAAGGATTGTTGACTAGCCAATTAGAAATGATTTTCCCCATAAATAACTTTTGGTTCACATTTGTAATCCCTGAATTCATTGATAAGAATTATAAACCGAATGGCATTCTTAGATAAGGCTACTTTGGTGAAGAAGGTGCACAATTTTTTAGACTTAAAAATGAATCTTGTCTCTTAGTTGAGCATGTATTTCCTTAGTTATTTAGTTTTCAAGACAATGGAAAGATAGTCTTTCTCTTCTTGAGTTTATATGGTTTCATAATTGATAAGGACATGACTAACAAAATGAATGGCATGCTCGTGGCCATAATTGTCTTCTTTTCCAACATGTGTGTGGTATATACGTATATGGCCCTAGAATAAATAATTAAAAAATGATTAGACTTGATTTACATGAGATTTGGTGGGGAAAGAATTAAATGCTTTACAGATTTGAAAATGTCATGGCATTATTCCATCTAGGTTTTACAACATGTCTTCTTGAGAATATTATTGATGAGATGTATGGCATAGGTGAGGTTGGGGATAAACATGTAGATACTTGTTTTTGGCACCCCCCGTGCCTTCACATCGTGTTCGCCCCTCATCCTCACCTAGATTTCTCACTTCCCTCCTATTTTCTAATTTCCCACTTTCCCTCCTAAAATTATATTTTTCCCCACATCCCATTTATTTTAATATCCTCCATAATTCCTATTTTCCCATATTTTAATCCTTATTATCCTAATCCTATCCTAATCACCCTCATTTAATACCCCTATTGGATTCCCATGCCCCTTAATCATTACCCTTCATTAAACCCCTTCCTAAGATTCCTCTACCCATTTACTCCTTTCTAAGATACCCTTACCCATCAAACACTTCACAACATGTGTGAGACCTAAAAATAGCCCGCTAGCCATTATCATCATATTTCCACCCATCCATTATTGTTTTAAAGTCTCTTGGTAGACTTTATGTCCCAATCACCGGTGACTAACCCGAGTCATCATCGACCCTACCCTGTTCTATTTAAACACACTCACCCCTCCTCTCAAAGGGCTATAAAATTTTGATTCTCTTGTGTTCTTCGTGAGTATCACTTCATGCATCCTCTTTGGAGATCTCGTTATCGGTAGAATCATCTTATTATCCTTTTGCATGCCATTGTTGAAGCTTAGAATATAGTGAAGGTTACTTGGAGATATCATTCGTGCATGCTCTTCTTTGTTTTGCAGGTTTGCAGGTCTTCTTGGAGTTCTGCCTAGCCTTTCATCCATCCATTATCATCCTCAGATCTCTTCATCCATTTTGTTCTTTAGTCAAGATCACATTTCTATTTCAGTTTCCACCGACCGGGTCTATTCATCATCATCCCATCCCCTATATCCGTTAAATCTATCTTACTTTGCATCCTATCCACCTTATTTTGCATCATATCCACCTTATTTTTCATCCTACTCGTCCCTCTGCATCCTAGCCATTTTATCCACATCATACTATCCATCTTAGCACCCTATAATCAGTACATGCCCCTAATCTACATACTCTTACCATCTTTTCACAGGTCATCATTGACCATGTTTGTTTGCCTCCATTCTCCATCGACCTGCTCCTTACCCTCTTCATATATATTGATCCCTTCATCTTTTTACCTCATTAGTGTTCTACTATTAGGTTCTGCATTCTTGAATCAGTATCCTAGTTCGATCATGCACATTTTTAGATCATCTCCACTCTGTTTGACGCCAACCATACCCTTTCACATTCGGGTCTCCATTAACCCACTCTGGTTTGTTCTCATATTTTAGTATTTCCATTATCAATTATCATTATAATATTTTTAGCTCATTGGATCTCTATTTCATATTTTATTATCTACATATTTCCATCCATTATCAATTACGTATATCTTTTATCACGTGGACTGACATCCTTTTAGGAAGCTTTCACTTCTCTCGAACCAACCGTCGGAGTAAACCACCATATCCATCAATAATCCTTTTCATGTTTAGTTCTCGTCGTTGTGCAGATTATCAACTCACAGTAGTGGGGGACCATTATTGTGTGCCCACACCATCTTCATCATCATCCACATCAAGAGGTCCCTAAACCCTCCCATATTTTGAGGTTTTCTTGATTTCTTGTTTAGTTTTCACTAATCTGAAATAGTAAGTGTGAAATCTTGAGAAATAAAACATTTTGACGCCCGAGTTTTCCTAGGAAAGATCCGATGCCATACTAATTTGTGGGTGGGGTCATCTCAATAATTGAATGTATTTTTTTAGGTTCTACATTGGTCCTCAAGAGGAGATGATGTAACCTAATAGCTTCCCTCATGTGACTCTGAAGACACATTTCTCAAGGTTTAAGTGACAATGTATTTGATCAAATGAGAGATAATGGTATGAAATACTTTAAGATGCTCATCCATTTGTCTAGAATTTGATAAAGCATGTCATCCACATAGGTTTTGATAATTTTATGGATCACATTTTGGAATATTTAAGTCATTTATCTTTGGTAAGTGATGTCGACATATTTCAATCAAGGGTATGACTGTAACATAATTTCCCCAAAAGGTGGTGAATTTTATTTTGGTTTGATCCTTTTTCAATATCTTTATTTGATTATAACTCGAGAAATCATCCATAAGAGATAAAAACTCTTATCCAAAGAGTTGAATAAACAATCATACCTATGTATGGTAACGGGAAATCATCTTTTGGGAAATCTTTGTTAATGTCTTTAAAGTCAATATAAATTCTAATTTTTACATTTTCTTGAGGAATGGGAATATGTTAGACAACCACATGGAATAGTTTTTGGCTTTATAAACCCTACCTATAGGAGTTTTTTTTCCTCCTGTTTGACCATTAAAGTGACCTTTGGCTTTATTGGTCTTAAATTTTTCTTGATGGGTTTGGTTTCAAGATTGGTTAGCAAGTCATGAACTACTACGCTAGGGTTGACCCTATACATATCCTTATAAGTGAATGCAAAGACCCCAATATGATCCCTAATAATATTAGTGTGATCTTCCACCTCCTTAGTGTCTATTGAATAACCTAATTTCATAATCTTGGGTTTTATGTCAGTTCTAATGTTGATATTTATTATTTCCTCTATTAGAGAATAATTTCTCTCCTTCGATTCTAGGGGAGAAAGGGGATTTCAAGAGATTATTCTTCTACCTCAAATATTTAAAAATATTGTGGGGAGGATATAGGATCTTCTTTGGCGCCAAAGTAAGATGAATAATGGGGAATGAGGGAAAACCTCTCTTATGGTCAATTGGGGTAAGATCATTATACACATGTAAGAAACCCAAAATTGACTTGTCATTTTAAGCATAATCCATGTTGATGAGCTCATTCTCATTTTCTACATAAGGGAGTATTGTTGCATTTGTAATTTTCCATTCTAATGGTTCATATCTAGTGGATACAAATAATTTGGTGTCCATTAAAATTGCCTATGGGTGAAATTGAGAGAGGAAGAAGTTATAGAGTTGTCCAATTGGTTTGTTTCTCTAGGGATAGCTTCAATGGAGATAAAGTTAAAATCTTTTCTTATCTCCAATATGTTAGCCTTTTAAAGTTGGAGGTGTTCTGCTTTGGTCTCATAAACTTTGGATACTTGACTAGACACCAGCTATAAATATCCTAAGACCCTATGATTCTTAACTTCCATCCTTTTAGTAATGATGAGGTTGAGAAGCAAGGCTTAATATTCCATTCCATTATTGGTGCACTAAAAGTATAATTTAAAACCAAAGGGCCTGACCTTACCTTTAGGAGAGGTTAAGATCACCCCGCGCCCACACCATATCGATACTTAGCTCCATCATAGTGAAGTGTCTAGTGGTTGGCAGGGAAGATGGAATTCACAACTTCCTTAGATGATTATTTATGAGATCATCGGTAAGGAGAGAGGCCAAGACAATAAGACTACTAATCTCATGTGGATTAAAAGGAAGGGTGATTGGCGAATCATTCTCTAATACTTTTACAATCTCCTCTATGGTTTTTGTGGTTACATATTCTACAATGGTAGCCTTATTGGCACCTTTTTCTATAGCTTTGTTTGTTTTTTGTTTATGCACTTCAGCCTTTATAACCCATTTTATAGTCAGAACAAAATCCTTCAAGGGGGTGGTTTGTTTAGCTAGTTTAAATTTAGAATGAACTTCGTGATTTCTCTTAAAATCTTCTAAGAGTATGTTGAAAGTTCTAGGATCTCCTTAAGCATTGAATATCTTCACTAAATGAAAAAACCTAACTTCATAAAACAAGGTGGAGAGAATGGACTTCATCATATGAATCCATTGCCTTTATAGGAGAATGTTTTAGTTTGTCTCCCTATCTATAATGTAAAACTTAGTTAAAATGGTTATCATTCCAAGGAGATCGGAAGGACTATGGTTCCAATTGAATTGTCTTTGAGGCTATCATAATCTTGCAACATTTTTAGTAGAGGCTTTACAATAAAGATGAGGGGAAAATATTCAAAACAGCCCCATCATCAATCATGGCTCTCTTAACATAATTTTTATATACCCACATTTGTAATTATAATGTGAAATCTCCTCTTGAACTATTTAGACATTAGATGGAATCTTACTTATGTTAAACACATACCTAGTGTCCCTATCATTCTACCCTGGAGGATCTATGTCAAAGTCAATATGATTAATTTGGGCCATGGGTGGAAGAATGACATGGAGAATATGGCAAAACCCAATGTGTCTAGAAAAGTGGAATGATGAGATGATGAATTCTTCAACATCAAAAATGAAATATGGGAGAAGTTATTGGTTAGATTAGTAAGAAATTCATATGCTCCTACCAGTCACTTGGGGATGATATGAGTATCATCCTTCAAAACAAAGTAAATTAGGAGGGATGTAAAGTATCCTCTCTCATTTGAGTGATTACATTGACTTATAATTCATTTTTATAACTCAACTACACCCACAATATTTGCCTTATTTTTTTATTTAGATTGGGGAAGCCTCAAGGATCCTAGAGATAAAGGCTTCATTATCATGGGTTTCAAACAGAATTTCATTGTTCATATTTGGGGATTTAGTTTCTCCTCTTCATGATATTTGGGGAATGGATCCCGATGTATTCCCAAGTTTTCATTTTTATCCACAATGGGCTCCATATAATCATATTGTGGATATCCCTTAGAGTTCCCTTAGAACATGTTCATGAATAGATTTCGTTGATCCTATGGGAGTCTCTTGATGAATGTTTTTCATTCTCTACAAGTACGAACATCATGACCAACAATGTGGTGAAAACCATAGTATAAGTTGGGATTGTAATCCATTGGCCTCTCTCGGTTTTAGTTTTTTTGTATGTTGAATCCTTGATTGTTGTTTTAGAACTAGTTGTTAAATCCATAGTTGTGGGCCCTCTTAACAGTGGTTCGTATTGTGTTTTTCTTTGGATTTTATTTTTTTGAGGTGAAGGAAAATTAAAATCAATTGCATTAACATAATGGATCAGGTTGGGGTTCCTTTGATTCCCCATGTTGTGTTTGTTGTTTTTATTTCCATTATTAATGACATTGGGATTTTTAGCTTAGTCAATAACACCATATGTGATAGCACCACAATTATGGTTGAAAACTTTGGGCCCTTGGTTTTTATTTCCATTATTTTGATAATTAGTGTTATTTTGGTTTGGATTTACCAACTCCCCGCAGGGACCATAGGTCTTGCGTACGCTATAAATGGCCACTTTGTTAATACGAAGATCACCTTCTAACACTTAAGTGAAAGGGGGAACTTTTATACTTCCTCCTTGGTTTCATGGTTAAATTAGCAGAGGAAGAGATCACAAAGATACATTTGTTCCATGTTAGGTGCACTTATAGAAAAATAAAGAACATGTCATGATCTTAGTATGAAATGAAAATTAGATTCACTTTAATCTTATTTGAGTTGTAGGAATTCTCTAACTCCCATGTGTAGAAAATTCTTCATGTCAAAGGCATTCACAAATATATATATAAATTATTTGAAATAATATATGGATGCTTCAAGGATTCGATAATACCAATCTATAGTGATTCCTTCAAGGGTGTTTGGGAAGATATTAGAAACCATTGTATCTCATAAGAGTGTCTCTCCAATCGCAGTTGTGTAGGCCTTGATGTGGGCATTGGGGTCTCCCTCTCCTTTAAACTTAGGGAGGTCCGAAAATGGGCAAGGAAGCATGACACCGCGTATTTTGAAATCAAGGGGTTCTTTCAAGTACTTGGTATAGGTTCCATTTGTGTAGGATTCTACCATAGATATTTCCTAATGGAATGTTTGAAGAGAAGTTATTTGGTTAGATATAGCATAGGTGTTATTTTTAGCATATGGAGTTCCTTTGGAATTATGAGAGTAGGTTAGGTAATGTGTAGATGTCTAGTTGTGAATAATCTTAAAACATGTACATGTGTAGCGAGGAGAAATATTTGAGAATGCATGCATGGGTCTTTGGTTATGAAATTTCATATTTTGGGGGATGGTATGTGGAAATGAGTTGCTATTGGGTCTTTGGGTAGAGTATACATATGATTGGTGATAACCCATTCCTAGTGTGCCACCCCTGTGAGAAGGTCACCGGGTTTGATTGAACCAAATAATCTTGTTGCACATGTTGTTGTGTTGGTTGGATGTTGGTGAAAGTGATGTGAATTTTATTATCAATGGGGTAACCTATATTTTTCCCTATCACATGGGTCAATTGAAAGGTTTGAGTAATTTCCTATCTCAAATCCTTCCTACTAATGTGGAAATAACATCATTTGGAGAGGGTTAGCCCTTCTATTTAGAAGTTTAATTTATATGATTCTCTAAAGGGAATGAATGATATCCTTTCATGATTTGTTTAGCATTCATATTTTTATTTTCCCACAAAGGGAGGGTTTCCGGATGTACAACATTTTCATTCAATATTTTAGAAGTACGAGTCTATATTCTATGTAAAGACTCATTTATTGTATGAAACGGATCGTGATTAAAGAAGAGATGTCTTCCTCTATTTTTTTCTAGATAATGTGAGGTTTTACAAGACCCTAGTGTGGGAGCTAGTCTCACCAATAAAGTTCATATTGTTTGAATTGGATTAAACATATTGAGTTCCCTCAGGTTGATCAACCTCCTATATCCTCACATGATTAGTAGGTATTGAGATGTAGTTAGGGGAGGTATGCACATTTTTGGTGTAGTTGTTAGCTCAACTTGAGACAAAATAAGATCATTGAGGCTAGAAATGGGAATAATATCCATCAAGTCCAAATTTCCCATGAAGTTCTCTACCATAAATATTCGGGAGTATAAAAATACTTATAGAATAATGGAAGATGGGAGAGGGGGAAATAAAGAATATGGAAACAAGAAATATAAAATATGTCATGTCAATTTCATCATATTTTTATGTAGAAAAAGTGACATAGGTATTCCTATCTAGTTGACTTCCCAAGGTTGGGTTGAGACAATGAAATGTGGAAAATGGGATGAGTGTGAGTAAGTATAGAATAGGTGGAGATGGATAAGGATAGAGATTTAAAGGATAAAAACTTCCAATCAATCAACTTGCAAGTATATATCAATAAATCAAGGACTATGAAAACTCATCTTATCTCTATGTGTGGAATACTATGATCAAGGATAGTTGTTGCATGTAATTCCCACTCCATATCAATTAGGCTAAAGATACTTCAGCCAAGATGATGGAATCTTGGGAAATGTACATTTTCTTTAAATACTCCTCTCTAGAGAGGGTTTTGCAAGAATGTAGATGATGTAAAAAAATAGGTAAAACTAAACATTTGGGTTTCTAACTCAGTTTTCTTGATTGGCCCAAAAGTGTTCACCTCTAGATAATTTCTCATTTAGAGTGTCGAGTTGGCTGATGAATTTTTGGTGGGGATGTTAGGAAAATAATTGTCGGTTCTTACATAACTTCATAAGTTAGATTATTTTTATTCGTATATATTGTTGAAACAACAATATTTGTTATACTTGTATTATTATAAATGGGTCATTTGTTTCCTAGTTTATAGGAGGTAGTTTTCCTACCTCCATGGCTATATAATAGCCATTGTAATAGAAAACAATTATCATGTTGAATCATTGATGTGCATCCTATGGAAGGATCTTACCAAACATGGCATTGGAGGTTGGAGGTTCATTAGTGACCTCTCGTTAGTTACCAATGACTAGGCCGCATAAAGTTTTAGTGACATATTTTTTTAGAGTGTGTTTACTTTAAGTGTTTTCACTATGCTTCAGATTTCAGTTGTTCCTATTTGGTTCACAGAATAAGTGAAAATTTCACATTATGGTGAGAACATGACACCAATGTTCTATTTCCATTTTGTACCAAATCAAGCTAAAGTCAAGGCGGCTCAAAGTGGTAGTGGTAGTTTCCTATGTTGTTTGAGATCGAGTGGAATCAATCAACAACAGTGGGTGCAATTAAGAACATTTTGATTCTTATAGGATGTAATGTGAAATATTTCTAGTGTGAGTTTTCTTGTTTCAATTTATAATGAGTAAGAAATTTGATTCATATATACTTCCTTGATGTACAAGCATAGTGGCAAACAAAAGCACCATAGTAAGTTAGTTCATGGATCTTGATAAGGTTTGTGGGAGATCAGAAAACCACATGAGGTGGATAGTTGATGGGGCATATTCACGTCAAGGTTTTTGGTAAGCCTATTTAAAACCATGGGAGGAGAGAGCCTTTATTTTGTATCAAGGTCATGATTTACATAGTTGGACATGCAACAAGGGTGAGCATATTGCAGATGAATGTGAGAATTTTTTTCTACCATGTTTTCACTAAGGGGGGAATTTTAGGAAAATAATTGTTAGTGCTTACATAAGTAACTAAGTTATATTGTTTATTAGTCGTATATATTTTTGCAAAAATAATATTTTTAAACTTGTATTATTATAAACAGTCATTTGTTTCTAGTTTGTAAGAGGTAGTTTTCCTACCTACAAGGCTATGTAATAACAAAATTTTATTGTTTTGAATCATTGTTGTGAATCCTATGGAAATATATCACCAAATAAGGGAGTAGAGAGGAAAATTATTACACGTAATCTTAATTTTATATCTCCTAGTACAAATCAATTCCTAATAGGTTAACGATTGCTTCAAAATTCTCCTACAAGGTTGAGTCAAACTAGAAATGGTCATGTATGGTCATCAACTTATGAGTGAGCACAAGGGAAACCAAATGGGAAAATAAAGGATAATCAAAGGTTGTGAACTAGTAGCGTGAATTCCTAATAGCTAGATTTTTTTTTTGATTTTGATTCCTAGATTACGTTAAATCCTAACAATGAATAAATAATAGAAATAAGTTTGACTAAATAGAATGATAAATGGATTTATCAAATTCCTTTTCATGTCATTATATAAATAAAATAGATGCAACTACTTTAATCTATATTTTGAGAATATTTTGAAAGGAATGAATTAAAACTAATTAGATAACATTTTTTTATAATATTTTCTATATTATTTAAATGAAAGTAAGATGTACAATCTAAACAAATGAAAAATATCTACAACTAAATTTATTACTTCTTTTAATAAACATAAACTAAATAGTGAATAAATGGATGTATTTATTCCTTTTTGCAATGGGGGTTTAAAACACTAATTATAATAAGTGAAAGGGACGATGAGAATATTGTTCCAAGTTGTGAAGATCTCAGATGATCATAACACACCACATTTGATAAGCTGAAAGAAATTCACCAAAATAACTTTACAAAATAATTTGCAAACAAATAGTAGTAATATCATATATTATTATGGAACTCTCATATATGTACAATGAGAATGGGCCTTGCTTATAGGAAAGGAAGACCAATTTAAGAACCATTCAATGCCATAGATTAATCCATAAACCAAGGAAAGAACTAGTCATCAAAGAATTAGTCAAGACCATAGATTTAGGAAAAACTCGTCATCAAAGAACTATTCAATACCATATATTTAGGAAATAACTAGTCATAACAACTAGATAATATCTTCCTAATATCTAAATAAGATAAAAGAAATATCCACACATAAGTGGGTGAGGATAAATAAAATAGAAGGTAAATAAAGTACCTAGGTGAACATGAGCTAAGGTAAATACCTACTCTAACACCCCCTCAAGTGAAGCTAGGGGCCCAAAATAAAAGTGGCATATCCACAATATGAGTCCCAAAAACTAGGCCTGATGAGGTACTCATGTACAATAACTAGGAAAAAGGGAGACCATACGTACCCAATACCAATAATAACAAAGTATAGAGAAAAAACCTGATGCAAGGCATCCCAAAAAGCTCGGCTCAAAAACTTCATACAATGCTAAATAATATTGGTGTGCACTATGGTCCGAATCCCGCTCGATTACAAAAACAAAAACAAATGAGACCGAGTTTCACTAAAATAGCTCCATACAAGGATACTATCAATGGAGTGATGTCGAAAGTGTTAAAAACACCAAACATAATTCGATCAACTACTACAAATAGGTGTGCCATGATCCAAGAACAATAACCAAGGAAATAAGGCAAGGACACGAGATCCAAAGAAATAAGAGTGTCGTAATCCAAGAAAATCCAAGGTAACAAGGCAAGGACACAAAACCTGAAGAAGCGAGATCATAACCACGCCCTCTCATACTTGTTGAATGGGTGGAGTAACGTTATAAATCTGTATGAGTTGTCAAAACAACTACTCGATCACCGACAAACTAACAATGTCTTCACCAAAATAGCTCCCCCATAAGAGAGATCACAACATGCCAAAAGTGTCAGAAATATAGATACAAATTCTATCAACAAATAAGAGAAATATACTACACCTACTAAAAAATTCTCAAAACAAGGAGCATTACAATGTGTAAGGTGTTGAAAGTGGAGCAAGATTTTGAATGGTGGAGGATCCACACCTGTAGATTCCTCTTAATGAATTCATATATTGCTACCATGAGTGATCAAATATCTAACCCAAATCAACATGAATGGATGAAGAAGTTTCCTACATATGAGTTGGTGCAAAATGCACAATGGGTTCATGCAAAGGAACATTGGAATGTGTGTTAAGTTGATCATGTCTAATAAAAGGCTGAAATCTCGGGTTTCTCAAGCCCGAGTGAGGTGTAGAACTCATGTATAGCTCATGATCCTCGGAAAGAGTCAAGAAAACAAAAATATGATATTTTTCAATGTGTAATCCTAATGATTTACCTTCTCGAAAACCAATGTCATGGTGAGAATTCCACTTAACATGTGGAATATGAGAAGTAATGTCATGTGAATTTCTATCAATACCTCCATCATGAAACCCATAGAATAGAGCATGTGAGAACTGAATGCAAAGTGGTATGCGTCTAAAAATATCCATACATGTGAGCAGAAGGAGCTGATGTGGGATACTCAGAGTGTGTAACTGTAATAGGCACATATGTAGAAGAACATGTAATAATAAGCCTAATAGGCTCAGAGTGGAGCAAGCTTAGAAACTGACATATCAAGATCAATGGGTACAGGAGCAATAGTTGTAAGTTGACTAGGAGCATGGATATGACTATCCACAATATGAGGTCGATGTTATAAGTGAGAAAGTGTCTATTGTAGGGAGTGTATTAGTGTATCCTTCTCATAAATGAGGTTATGAAGAAGAGAGTTTTGCTTTTTAAGTGATCTATTTTGTTCCACAAATTTGACCATATCCTCCTGAAGTCCGCACACTTCAAAGAAAATCATATCATTCTTAGAATCCATGATAGATACAAGAATGTAACACCCAAAAGTTTAGGACATCGAGCTCAACCGAAATTGCATCCACAAGTGATTACAACACCCCCAAATTTGGCACTTTATAATTGAGTGCATGTAAATATTACAATGAGTAAAAGTACCTTTTACATTTGAAATATGTGTATAAAAATGTCACCAATGCAGATATCTTGAAAAAATACACAATTTCAAAAAAAGAATCACCTTAATCTGAGCTACAGATCAAAAGTTATGAGCTCTAGAAGGTTTTGCTATTAAAAATAATATTTTAATGCTGATTTTTTAAAGGTACACATGACACCCAAATTTCCAGAGGGTAAAAAAGTGCATCCAAAGGATATAGAATTGTGACCAAAGGATAAAATATTGCGCCCAAAACCTACATATCCAGAGGGTAAATCATTGCATCCGGAGGGTACACTTCTATATCTAATGGATAAAAGAATGCACCTAGAAGGTACATATTTGTGTCTAGTAGATAAAAGACTCGCATCTAAAAAAGGAATATTTATAGGGTAAAAGAATGCATCCAAAAGGTACACGTCTATATATCCAATGGATAAAAGAGAGCACCCAAAGGGCACAGATCTACGTCCAGGTGGATAAAAGTCTGCATCCAAAACAGAAATATCTAAAGGGTAAAAGAATGCATTCAAAAGGTACATGCCTATATCCAATGGATAAAAGAATGCAACCAAAGGGTATAGATCTATGTCTAATGGAAAAAATACTACATCCAAAACAGAAATATCCAGAGGGTAAAAGAATGCAACCAAAGAGTACGGATCTACGTCTAGTGGATAAAATATTGCATCCAAAATAAAAATATTCAAAGGGTAAAAGAATGCATCCATAAGGTACACCTCTATATCCAATGGATAAAAGAATGCACCTAGAAAGTACATATAAGCATCCAAAGGATAAAAGAATGCACCCAAAAATGTAGAAATTTTAATACAAACTTAGACTCGCAAATATCTCTTTTTCGGAACTTGATATCAAAAAGCAAAGAGAAACCCATAAAGTTTCTCAAAAACTAGAAATTCAATATAATTTTTTTGTAAAAAAATTGTTTGTATCTAATTATACATATTTTTGATAAATGTGCCAAAAAACCCTTTAAAATGTCCAGATTTGACTGTCTCATAACATGGTCGAGTTTACAGTCGATTCTAGGGTTTTGGAACCTTCCAAATCCAATGAAACACTCTGTTTTACATAAAAATGCATGCTATAGAAAATTTCTAATAAATTCCAACTACATGAAAATAATAAACCCTTTCTTGCAAAGAAAAACTTACAGATGGATGTCTACATCATCTATCACTCTGATACCATGAAAGGAACGATAAGAAGATCATTCCAAGCCGTGAAGATCTCAGATGATCATAACACACCACATTTGATAAGCTTAAATGAATTCACTAGGATAACTTTATAAAATAATTTACAAACAAAGAGTAGTAATATCATATATTATTATGTAACTCTCATATATACGTAATGAGAATGGGCCTTGCTTATATAGGCAAGGAAGATCAATCTAAAAACCAGTAAATGCCATAGATCAAGCCATAAATCAAGGAAAGAACTAGTCAAGACCATAGAATTAGGAAATAACTAATCATAAAATAACTAATCAACACCATAGATTTAGGAAAGAACTAGTCATAACAACTAGATAATATCTTCCTAATATCTAAATAAGATAAAATAAATACCCACACATAAGTGGGTGAGGATAAATACAATAAAGGTAAATAAAGTGCCTAGGTGAACATGAGCTAAGGTAAATACCTACTCTAATAATAAAAATTCAAAAATATTACTAATTTCATGAAATTAAAACTTCATCTAGAAGATCTTATGTCTCCTACTTGTTGGGAAGGCATGCTTCTTAGAATCCATTTCCCTTCTTCCCAAAAACATTTCCCGGAAGAACTACTTCTAATATAATTAAAAGTATACTAAATAATAGAATATGCAAAGATTTATTCACTTCTTCTTCCATTTTATTTCCGAGAAAATCCACAAGGATAAGCCATGAATATATTATCAAAGGTAGAAGCTTTAATAGAATAAATATACCAAAATGAATGCAAGTATAACATATGCACACATGAAGTGATGATATCTTGATTAACACTAAGAATCGATTTCTTAATTCCAAAAAATACTTATATTTAAACTTGAAATAAATAAAATCCATCTTCAACCCGGTCACTACATCGATATGGTATCTTTTCCTAGTGTTTTTGGTGATGTATTTTATGTCTCCTCACTTTCAGGATCCTCCAATATACGAGTTCCAATTGATCGGGATGATCCAAGCTATGTCCGATGTACTCAAGAAATGGATGGTATGATATGAAGAATAATGGTTTGAATTTGATTATAAGGAAATAACTAAAGGGAACTAGCTATCTATATAAGGACCTCTCCAAAATTCAGTAGCATAACACTTCTCAAAACTTAAAATTTCTAACCCATGATATAAATGAATGTGGGATATTTATAAACTATTGGGGAAGAAGAAATCATATTACACGTGTTGAATGGAAGTGGGTGACTCATATAATGGAAAAAAATTCAACCAACTATTTTCTATAAGAAGGGAGAAGAAGGCAAAGACCATTCCAATGAGCCTATTCTTTGCTGACTCTACTAGGTAAAATCAGAGAAAATTGAATCATAATAAAAACACATGTTTTAGTTTTTTCCAAAATGACACAACCACCCTATTGCCAAAGTGGTGGTTGTACAACCTCCGTGATGATTTTTTAACTACCAATTTGTCTTTATGGGTGGTTGCACAACTTCCGCTAAAGGAAGGGAAAATTTTGTAATGAAAAGGTTGGCAATAAAATTGAAAGTTCAAAAGTAGGGTAGGGAGGCTTGGATAAGTCAAGGTAGGAATATAAGAGGAAGAGAGGGGATTTATATCTCATTCTTATCTTATAAGTAACTTTATCATCATCATCGAAAAATTACGCTCTAGTGTTGCACCGTGTAATTTTTGGTGCGTAGTGTCCACTATTAGAATCATGTTCTCGCAAAGGGGTGCACATGGCAGAGACCATGGTGAAAAAAAAAGAAAGAAACATGTAATAAGAAAGATTAATAATAGTAATCATGTGTTAAATAGAATCAAACATAGAGGAGAATAAATATTCAATCAAGATAACATAAGCAATAATATTTAAAAGATTAAAATCAAGGCATCTATCCACAAATATGAGACGTAAGGGTTTCATAAAGCAATAATAGTGAAGGAATAGAGTTTTCATACAAATAAGTATGTGTACACATATAAGAGAGTCATAGAGCCACAAACATGGGTCACATGTGGTTTCACAAGACAAACAAGACACTCAAGCTGCATACAATAAATAATCAAGTATTCAAAAAATTAAGTAAGAAATTAATCTAAAGAAGAAAGCATAGAAAAAGTAGTAATAAAAGCACATATAGAAATATAGGTAAGCATTTTAAAATACACGTGTTAGTTATGTTATTCTAAAAGATAACATATACACAATAAAGTAACTAAGAATAATAAGGAAGTGAAAGGAATTATAATGACATAAAATCACATATATAGTGTGCGAGATGCCCCCAAATGATCAGCATCATTGTGAAGGGTATAGGTTGATAATTTTCATCATGTCTCAAATATGGTATGTTTTCCATCAAGATCAACATCTCTCTCTCTCTCTCTCTCTCTCTCTCTCTCTCTCTCTCTCTCTCTCTCAAACAACATGTGTCAAGTAAAAATCTACTAGATCAAGTCATATGTATGTCCAAATTTTATAATTTTACAAATATTTGAATGTTTTTGTATTATGTTACTATTTAAAAAGATTGTGTGTTTGAGATCAGATATGTATAAGGAAAGGGATAGAAAAATATATACTTAATGAGGGACTCATCATGAGGTTAGTAATACCCATAAGGTGAAGGAGGGTCGGGTCTTCAAATATGCCATAGCAGAAGAAGAATGAACTTATATAACTTGAGTAGAAACCATAGTATGTGTCATGAAGACCTAGAATAGAAAGACCCACTAGGAATTGAGTGTGTGAAAGAGTTCTTATCAGGAGGACTAGGAGGGGTGTATCCACTATAATAATTATGAGTAATAGGATAGCTAGGTATCCTAAGAGAAAAAGATCCGAGAAGAAAAGGTGTGTACAACAAAAGACCTAGTAGGAGGCTAAGGCGGGATAGACCCACTAGAAGAAGCATGTACAATAAGAGACGTGTAGGAGGATTAGGATGAATGGACCTAATATAATAAGCATGTACAATAGATTACCTGGCATAAGAACCATGTGGTAAATAACCACTATTAGAAGTATGTACAATAGTAGACATGGTAGGTGCCCCGGGAGATAAAGAGCCACTAAGAAGTATGTGCGAGATATAGAGACGTAGAAGTAGAAATTGTAGCTATTTAACTAAATAACTTGGGTATTGGGACCTCATATGAGATACTATTGACCATAATAACTTTATGATTGTGAATGAATGTGACACATAAATGCACAATGAGTTATAGCCTTCAAATAATGTAATGGGTAACCTAGATGAATATCACATGAGCCGAGAGAATAAATAATTGAAAATGGAATAGCCATAGTGGTAAAACCAAATGTAAGAGGGATAACAACATGTCCAAGTTTTTTATTAGTATCTTCTTAAAATCCAAAGTGACTTGTTTTTTAGTATACCCTAGAGAACCAAGAAACTTAAAAGTGCACATATTATGTCTATCACAAGAATCAATAAGAACACTGTATAAAGTGTTGACCGATAAAAGCATGCATGTATAGTGTATCATAAATAAGATTATGACCCATGTCAATATCATCAAAAGTAATAATTGGTTGAGAAAATAACATATTAGTAATAATACCAATACTAGCATCCAATGGATGGTCATAAGAAGGAGGGGAAGATATAGCATAATGAGCATGGTGCACTTCCAATTTAGATTTAGCAGTGTTGTGATCAAGAAGTGGGTCATTGAATATTTTCATATTTTCATTATCATTAGCATACTTATATTTTTTAGCTGGAATGTCCCATCCAAAAGAATTAGCATCAATAATATTTTATATAACATGAAAAATTTTAACACATCTATTAGAAGAATGACCAACACATCCATGATAATTATAATAGACATGAGCATCAAAGTTCTTACTATGAAGATTTATTATATCTACTTAAAGTAGAGGAGGGAGGGATATAGGGTTGTACTCAAGAAATTTTTAAGCATTATGTGAGTTTCACAAGGAAATCACGTGAATTTTCATTGAGTATATTGTAAATTAAGCTTTGTAGGTTTATATACAACATTAATAGTAACTTTGACATAACTCTTATTTTCATTATATTTTCCATTGAAAATAGGTTTTCCTTTAAACTTAGAATTGGATGTGTTGGGAGAATTGGTAAGATATTTTATCTTGTTCATGATTAGGATATTAGCATCATGTTCTTTTAGTGTATGAAATAAATGAGTGGAATCACAAAGATAATTTATTCTTGTAAAGAGGGAAGAAGGCTTTGTGTGGATAAATATGAAGCTCACTATCATCTAGAATAGTTTTCATATTTGTAAACATGGTCTTGTAACATAAAACATAACCACTAATGTTTCTATTAAAAATTGTCCCCAATATTGATAAAAATTGTGAAAGGAATTGATTAGCCAAAGGGGTAAAATCTTAAACTCGAATTAATAGAATGACCATTGAACCATTGTAATGAAAATTCCTTGAGACTCCTAGGAAATATCTTGGTAAGTAATGTGTCATTGTAAGCGTAATCCAAGAAAGAAAATAAAAAACATGAAGATGCTATTAATCACTCTTGTCATCAAAAATAGAAATCCTATTAAAATTAAAAACCATATGAAAGGGATAAGAAGCCACTTCATGTGTAAGTGGATTATGAATCAATTGAGTAGAATACATGACATGAGAGGAAATAGAAGGACCTTATTAGGTAAAATCATATAACTATGTCCCTATTTTTATCACTTTTAGCACTTTTAGAAAAAAAATGTACGAAAATCAAAACTTGAACAAACACATACAAAATGACCAAACATTTATTGTTAAGATATTAAATATACCAATGTGAAGTGCATCCATAATTTATCTAAATATTCTAAGTTTTAAAAGCATTTATGAATAGTAATTTTTTTAAAAAATGGACACAAAGTGGGACATATTTATATGCATTGAACAAGTGTAACTAAAATATTTGATCTTGTAAACTATGAACAAGGGTTTCAAGAGCTTGTGTTCTATAAAAATAAGAACCAAATCACTATGGGTGCATAGAGAATATGTAGGAATAAAATTAGAAAAATTCATAGACATAGTTATATTATGAGGTGGGGTACTAGTTTCCCTTAAATATATGGGTACCATAGTATTTACACCCTTTTAAATTTTGCACAACAAATAAAAAGGAATGTAAGTTTTGTTATATGGGGTTATTCTAATCAATTAACTTACAACATTAAGCATGTAATGTTAGAACAAAGCATTAATACTTAGAATTGTTAATGACAATATGCTAGAAGCTCAAATACACAAGAGGAGAGATGAACTTAAATATACATAATGATACATGAGATATCTAATTGCACCGACTATAGAATATAGGAGTATTGAACATAAAGATATTTCATTCCTAAGACTACCACTAGAAAATGCCTTGGTAAAGAACTATACATCTCTACCAAGATCTATTATATGGCCTTGTACCTATTGTATGGTCTTATACCTACTTGAAGTGGGGTTCTTAAACTTTTGTGCCCTTTATTGGTCTAAAAATGTGTTTCATTATCAAACCCTAAGTATCGCATTATCCCAAAACCATCTAAAACCATATGAATCAAACTCAAACCCTAAAAATGGGTGGAATACCCTCCAAGAAGGTTAGTGTTTGGGTTAAAGTATAGTTCTTGTATGAC
The DNA here is from genome assembly GCA_018340775.1 of Taxus wallichiana var. yunnanensis. NCBI lineage: Eukaryota > Viridiplantae > Streptophyta > Pinopsida > Cupressales > Taxaceae > Taxus > Taxus wallichiana. The sequence goes on from CM031239.1 coordinate 167,247,934, forward strand.
CTACATTGGCACTACTCTAAAGAGGCCTCAAACTATACATAGTTCTCTACCAAAGCATATAATATCTATATAAATGCAGTAATTGGAAACTCTAACTACTTTGATCGTGGTTGATATGACTCTGCTCTTTCTAATACATTGAGTTGGGATCATTAGGTGCTTGGAAATGATGGAAGCTAAACTCCTTGACCTAGTTGAGTGCTTTAGAATTGTAGTAGTGACTACCCTAATGGATGTGCATCAGCTTTGGGAATATTTATGGAGCCTTGAGTGTTTTTATTTTAGTATTTACAATGAGAGATCATAAGAGTGCAAGTTATTTCCATGTGAGTAAATAAGGTGATATAAACTTTCTTATGTAGGGTTTAAAATGTGAATAATTATGACAAGGCTAATCTAGGAGGATAAAAACACAAAAATAAAAATATAATCAAATTGAAATCGAAGTTAGAGGATGTGTTGGTCTAAGACCGTCACAGCCGGATAGGACCGTAAATTACACCTTAATCTTATTGTACGGTTTTGGACAAAGTGTGACAATGAGTGAAATATGAAATTGATATCATGATAAGCAAGGGTTAAGTACTGATTTTATGCAATTGTGTTCAGAATTTGATGACACATTAGTGTGTGGGAATAAGAAAGTTGGGAGAGAGATAGTAAGATGTACCAAGTGGGGATAGAATATAGATATATGTTTTAGAAAAGGAATATAGTCACAATTAGTAGTATCAACAGGCTAAATTTCCAAATTTGAGTATCTACATTTTCCCCCTGTATGAAATGAAAAATTCTTACTTGAAGGAAAAGATACATGAGTGTGTAGACACACTTTTTCTTTTCTCAAAGATTTTATTGCCCATATGTGTTGGTGTTGGCATGCTCCATGGTGAAACCCGCAACATAAAGTGTGTTCAATGTTCATAGTATAAATTAAATTTTAATTCAAATATAAATGTATAATTTAAAATTGCACAAATTGAAATAAAGAGATGTAAAACATTGAAGGAGAACACCTATTTGTTTTGTGGAGGGAAGATCTCCCATTCTTTTCTTGCCTTATATATTGGAGTGTGTTGCTGAAATTTTCAAAGGATTGGGGGTGACTAGTCCCTAATTTTTCCAAAGGGTAAACCATAGTATTAATTGAACGCAACCCAAAACCAAATATAAGGTAGAGATTAGAGAAGAGATAGGTACCAAATCACCCCATGAAGGAATAATATTGTGTATAAAACAATTTAAAACTACCTCTAAAAACTTAAATACTTTAAAACTTTCCATAACCCCATTGACCACATTGTTGCATAAGGATATAGGCCTTATTTTGTACATATAAGCACAAAATATAAAAGACAATAGGTGTCCTCCCACCTTCTTGTGTATTACAAATCTGAGTAGAGTGTGTAACATGCTAACTTTATGATGGAGAAGGAAACTCACACCTACAAAACCTTGTATTGTGTAACTAGAACCGAGTACTAAAGTAGAGGAGTGAAATATTCATATCCATGTAAATTTCTTATAACTATGTCAAGTGAGCCTAAACTTTTATCAAAAACCTATATCTATAGGTATAAGTATGAAACTATATAAGAATCTAGTGAAACGTCCTCAGGGAAGAAACGTATAATAGGGTCATGAACATTTGTACGGTCCTAACCAGTATGTATGGTTTTGAAATTAGGTCATATTTTCCAAAAAAAATTATCTAGAGATGTTTCGGAGGACCTATACAATATGAAAACATGTTTCTCAACCCACAAATATGTTTATAGGTGTAAAACATATATTGATGAATGCCCCCTCTTCGAGGCACGTGTGATAAAGCATTTGAGCATCCATATCAAAATCAAATATGTGTACCTATGTATTGTATGTCTTATAATCTATATGATAATATGGAATTCTAAATTGGTGGCCACTTTTGAGAACTTTTAGCTACAAAATATGTTTCACATGATGGATACCAACGCACATATAGAAACAACAATATGAACCAGATAAGCATTAGTAGCAATAACCTATATTTAATAAAACAAACATATATACATAAGAATAGTAAAGTGAGCAAATAGAAGTAAAAGTATGTAAATAAGAGTAACATCAAGGTATAGGTCCACAATCATGGGATACCCATGGTGTCATAAGAAAAAAAAAAAAGGAACTTAGGAAACATAACAGAGAAGTAATGTCACACAAAAAGGCATCAATCCACAAACATGGGACACCTTTGTGTCACAAGATAAAAAAAAGGAACTCATGCCACATATAATGAAATAAAAATTAGTAACACAAGAAAGTAGCAAACATGTTATATAAAAGAGTGATATCAAACAACGATAAAAGCATCATAGTAACTAGTAAATAAACACATAAATCAAGGTATGTCAATGTTGTACAAAATACATGTGTTAGTCTTGTTAAATCTAAAGATAACATGTACACCATATATGTGATCAAGTGTAATGCAAAAATATAAAGGTTCTACAATGAAACAATAACACTTTTATAGTGTGGAGGGATGATCCGAAAAGAGATATGTAAAGAAAACGGGAAGATCTTATTCACATGTAACTATTAGTGTGTCATGCATCAAGCTCAATATGCCTCGTGAATGCATGTTTGTAAAGCATATAGAGAAAATATATAATTTCTATCAAACCGTATTGAAAACGATACATAATTAGTGTCACCTTTTACTTTATGTATATCCCCTAGGTGTACAAACTTAACACATTAAAAGGCATACAATGTGACTTCACACATGTGATGAGTCTACACATTGACCTAGGAGGACATTATAAGATAAGGGGAAGTCTAATATCGTGACTTTGACATGGACAAAGTGCAAGGAGGCATAGTGATAGGGAGATGAATTTATCCCATATAGGGAATCTATATTCGATCACAACCTTGACATGTGCTCCTAAAATATGTTAAGTTTTTTATAGAGTAACAAAGTATCATAATGAAGACAAGAAAAGTGACACACGTGTTAGAACCTTCATCTCGGATGGATCCCTAAATTGTGGTGTTAATAATCTAAATTGAGATAAAGGGGTATTTTTATTTAAGATAATCTCATTAGGGATCATAGAATCAAGAGGAAATTGAATACGTGATGAATGATTGGTGGAGATATCGGTAGAAATGGAAATATCATTACAATGACACATGAGGCTCCATTTCAAACCATATAGGGAATTTTATTTCCGAAAATTGGGTGGGAAAGGGGTGTTCATAAAGAAGATTTCTCACATAAGACATTATCAATGTTTGGGTGATGTATAAATGAGTTACAAGAATAGGATTTAGCTTGGAAGATGAGATATATTTTCCAGAGGGTCCCAATATTTAGGGTTTGACTATGTGGCGGTATGAATTGGGAAAATTCATCCCGAAAAGGTTTTTGAAAGAGGAGGATTAGAATAGGTCTCTAGACTATGATTTTTTTCTAGCATTTCTATGAGATCAATTATGATAGGAATATCTCTTCAGATGGTTTGATGGTGTAAGAAGTGTCAAATCTAAACATATGGGATCAGATATGCAAGTTAACAAAGTGATCAATAGCATCTAAGGGATGTGATGATTCCATAAACAGGATCATCCATGCATGATTATATGTGCAGGGGCCCATGGTATTTATCTAAACTTTGGAATTAGGAATGGGGGTCTGCTAATGAGGTTTTTGTCTTTAATATCATGATTATATGACCTTGTAGGATTTATCCCAAATAGAGGAAGGATATGATGGTTCAATGCGGTGATAATACTTTTGGTATCATCCATATGAACTGCACTCTCCATGCATGCACTGGTAGAGGGATATGATGTGTCGACAACATATGTAGTTATATTTTTAGTTAGAACATGAATAAGATTAGAATGTTCAAAATTTGAGTGATCAAAAATTATATCAATGTATATTTTAAGATGTTCATTATATTTATGAATTACTTCATGTCAACCTCATTGTTAGGATTTTTCAAATTCCTTGATAGATTCATCTAGCCTTTCTTGAGTGATGTCCTCATGGTTGAGGTTATTACCAAGGAAAGCATAGGTAAAATATCGAATTGATTTAAATTTATCATAGGAATGAACCCATTTTGCATTCCACGAACCAAATTTACTTTAATCATGTCATTGAGGAAGAGGTATAGAAGGGTCTACAGTCATGGTGAATGGTGAAGGTAAAAATCATCTCAAATCTTCCTTTGAAAAAGGCTATTGATAGTCAATACATGAGGATAAAATAGAATTTCCTCGTGATGTATATATAGATTGGTCAATTTTTTGGATATTCCTATTGGAATAAGTTCCTTGAGGAAGATTATTTTTTACTCCATAATATGTGGCATTCTTATTTCTAGGACACATGAGGACTTGAATGTTCTTGGGTGGTTTTTATTTTTGTTCAAATTCATTCATGATGTAATCTTATCGTTTTTCCTATTTGAATACTTCTTCTAGAGAGTTAGGGAAATTTATCTTACCTTGCATTGAAGGTGAGACTCAATTTCCCTAGGAAACAAGATTAAAAAAATTCCACCAAGCATGTTGTGTTCAAACCTTAGTGGATAAGGTCTTTCGATGTTTGATGAAATATTGGGAAATTTTACTATCCATTTATTTATAATTTATGAAAGCATTGATATTTTTTTCAGAAGATCGTGATACTAAAATTTATTGACTAGGAAGTTACCAAACTTTCAATCTCGACAATGAAGTTAAAAGGAAGAGTATGGTATCAATCTAAGGAATCTCCCATAAGTGTCTTGGCTAATATTTTTGGAATCATTAGAGATAGATTAGGACCAATGTTTTTAGAAATTTCCAAGATCCTTGACATGGGGAGTAGGGCCAATGGAGCCATCATAAGTGATGGAAGAAGTGATGCCTCCAATGTCCATAGAATCAATGTAGGGAGGAAGAGGCTCTCCTTACATGACTTAAAGGGTTTTGTTATGAATATGAGGTTAGGAAATGGGACCTCTATTGATTCCAACCAGAAGAGGAGAGGATTGGCCTTGGATTTTTATGCCCCAAGAGACCATTTTAGGTCAATTAGCAAGTTGAGCTAGACTAGTTTTCATCTACAGTAAAATTAATTCATAGTTATAGTTTGTTGTAACTTAGTTTATCAATGAGTTGTATAATGAGGTGAGTAGAACTAGTATTTGGAGGGATGTTTTTGTTATTGGTCGATTAGGATTCTCTCCATTGGGAGGAGGCTTGTTTTGATTGATATTTGAATCCAACTTCTAAGAAAGGGAGTCTTTAATGTCCTTTTGTAGCATCTTGGGTGACTCTCCAACAAACTCAATAAAAAATTTACAAAAAAATTACATAATGAGGGTATAATCAAAATCGAAACATCTTTAAGTTCCCCTTATTCATTATAAAATATATTGTTTTAAATTTTAGATCGGCTTGTACATTTTGAGGTGGATAATTTAGCTTATTAATATTATCTCTTATAGAAAAAAATCAATGTAATGAGGAACTAGATTATGAAAATCGGTAGATTTAGGTTCATTGATGTCACATAGGGATGGATTAATAGATCGTGTACTAGAATCATAAAATATATACTCCATGTTGAATTAAGAATGCCTAAAAGAAGATTTCTAGAAAAATTGATGGGATTTTTCATGTAGGAAGCTTGCACAACACCTAGTTGCATCTAAAGATATTAGCTATGAAAAAAAAGGAATTTGAAATAGTATCATCCATGCAAAGATACTACACGGGGTATGATGATGTTTAAAGAGGTTTATTCAAGTACATACATGATCAATCATGCAAAATAGTTCTTCACAGGGGTTGATGGCCTCGAAGAAGAAGGAAAATTTTAGAAGCACAAAGAATCTGACCTAATTTATGGAAATTTGAGATTCACGTTGGTTTCACCGAGTACTTTATGGGAAAAATAGAGGTTCCCAAATTTTTTCTCAAATGTATGGATCTAATCTAAGTTTGGATACATGATAGAGATACAAATGTGCTCAATGAGTGCTAGTATCATAATTCTAGAAGATACTGGCCCTAACCCTAGGATAGTTATAGGTCTCCAAGGCCTATATATAATATAAATATAGATATCGTATAAGAAGAAAAAGACCCTTGTGGCATACATCCTATCTCTGGGACCAATGCACATAAATATACATAACCTAATCTTATAATTATAATTACAATTGTAGGACAATATGTTACTAATTTTATGTTTTTATGAGCACATTGATTATATCAAGAATTCTATCAATATCATGTATTCTCTATATTAATAGGACACTTGAATCCATTCAAGTGTGTTATACTATGTGTTTCCCCTAGAAACTATATCAAGGTGCCACTACCATTAGGGGGTAACATTATTAGGGTGGAAAATTTTCAAGGCATGAGAGATACAAATATTGATTAAAATCATAATCATTTTTTCAAGAAAAATGAAAAGTGTCTTTAGGAACTCACATGAAGGAGGGGGAAATGTAGGAACTCATCCAATAAGAAAAGGCCTTTAAATACACTCTATACAGAGAAGGGAAGAGTTTAAATTCTCAAAAAATGTAAGGAGGATGAAAAATTATTTTATATGATAAAGGATTTTAAGTAATTGATAAATAAATCAACATAACATAGAAATATTGTTCTCCTTTTACCCCCTTCATTGAACCATTAAAAACAATATATGCCTTTTTAATTGATATTTCCTCTTCAAATAACATATATACAATAATTTAGGTTAAAAACTATCACCCTTCCTTTATGAGTAACCAATTTATCCTCCATTATAGACCCAAAATCCATTTATGAATACCTTTTGCATTTATAACTATGACCTCTCGAGTAAAATTGATGAGTCTCCACCACCTAGTGAACACATAGTGATGGTACTACCATATAATATGATATATTCATACTATACAATAGTGTTATAAATTCCATATCCTTATTAATATACAATAGTATTATAAATTCCATATACAATAGTGTTATAAATTCCATATACAATAGTGTTATAAATTATAGTATTGTTGAACATTATCATAGACTATATTGATGCAATATGTAACATGATGACTAATAACATTTATAAATCTTATCTCTCTCTCTCTCTCTCTCTCTCTCTCTCTCTCTCTCTCTCTCTCTCTCTCTCTCTCTCTCTCTCACACACACACACACACACACACACACACACACACACACACACACACACACACACACATATATATATATATATATATATATGTTTCAACATATATCATATTATATGGTAGTACCATCACTATGTGTTCACTAGGTGGTGGAGACTCATCAATTTTACTCGAGAGGTCATAGTTATAAATGCAAACGGTATTCATAAATGGATTTTTGGGTCTATAATGGAGGATAAATTGGTTACTCATAAAGGAAGGGTAATAGTTTTTAACCTAAATTATTGTATATATGTTATTTGAAGAGGAAATATCAATTAAAAAGGCATATATTGTTTTTAATGGTTGATGAAGGGGGTAAAAGGAGAACAATATTTCTATGTTATGTTGATTTATTTATCAATTACTTAAAATCCTTTATCATATAAAATAATTTTTCATCCTCCTTACATTTTTGAGAATTTAAAGTCTTCCCTCTCTCGTATAGGGTGTATTTAAAGGCCTTTTCTTATTGGATGAGTTCCTACATTTCCCCCTCCTTCATGTGAGTTCCTAAAGACACTTTTCATTTTTCTTGAAAAATGATTATGATTTTAATCAATATTTGTATCTCTCATGCCTTGAAAATTTTCCACCCTAATAATGTTACCCCTAATGGTAGTGGCACCTTGATATAGTTTCTAGGGGAAACGATAGTATAACACACTTGAATGGATTCAAGTGTCTTATGAATATAGAGAATACATGATATTTGAGAATGATTGATATAATCAATGTGCTTATAAAAAAACATAAAATTAGTAACATATTGTCCTACAATTGTAATTATAATTATAATATTAGGTTATGTATATTTATGTGCATTGGTCCCAGAGATAGGATGTATACCACAAGGTCTTTTGCTTCTTATAATTCTAACTCAAAGCAAGTATAATGTATTATTATGTAAGTGTGCAAGATGAATATATGGTTTGGGTGTCTTAATAAATATAGCTAATCTATATCCGACTTTTCAAATTCTATGTTTTTCATTTTCTTCAAAACTTATAGTGCATTTAAGCATAACACAACTCAACCTATCAAAGTTTTACATTATGATTGGATTAATGATAAGAATTCAAGGTTTGATCATGTGTGTTTGAGATTTTCCCATAGTTTATGAAACACATAATAAACTCGGGAAACTCTCAAACTCGGAAGGTTCTTCATAGGAACCATTTACCCTAGGAAGGTTCTACATATTTTTGAAAATATGAAAGAGATGGATCTCTTGATGTCATGTGCTTCACAATGGCCTCAAATCTTTGCATATGTTTATCCTAGAATTTTATAATTAGAATTGATTTTTTCTTATTGAATTAGTTTTGCAACCTTAGGTGAATCCAAAAAAAGTGAAAAGTAATGGTGCAATAGTTTTATATTGAATACCATATGTATACCAAGATAGTAATGTATATTTAGCTAAAATGAGTTTTCTCCAAACTTGATAAAAAAATTCTCAAAATTCTTTAGTATTTTTGGTGGATTATACTGAAGTTGAATTTTTTTAGTAAGGCCTTGTGAATCTTTCATTTTTCAAATGTAACCATACTTGATTACCAAACTAAAAGGGTAAGGCACTTTATGTTGATCATGGTGTTTCTTATACTTTAAATTAGATTCATGCATAATGGTATACACTTAATACTAAATGCTCAATGAATTTTAATATATATTTTTAATTTCTTTTAAGTTGAGGTTATTGATGTTGTTGAATATGGGAACACATGATATGCTATATCCATTGGTGCTAGAGGTTAGAAACCTAAGAGACCATTATAAGTTTTCTATAGCAAAGCTAAGAAAACCTTTTATAACTATGTTAAATGAAAGGAATACTTTCTCCAAATGTGAAATTGTTAATTATTGTTCATTATGAGAAAAAAAAAGACAATCATCCTATGTACTTTTGTTTTTCCATCAGTCATATTAAACATGATATATGTTTTCAAAATTATGTTCATAATCGGCCAAACTTATTTATATTAATTGTTTAAGAACCTACTATCTCTACTAAATATAATGGTGGGTGGGAATCCAAAATGAATATATACATTCTGATAATATGATTTAGTTATTTCTGGAGATGAGATTGATTTATTACAAGGTGTGATAATATCCATCTTGAAATATATAACAATTATTACATAAACATAATCATTTATTTATTTTTTAATAGGGAAACTTGAAAAGTTTGTTTGATACTAATAAAGGCATGTATAATCCGTGTTTCTCATTAATCAGTTAAGCTATAGTATGGGTTATACAATATTTTTTCGTTTTGCGACATTTTCTTTAATATGTTTCCAAAATAAATACTCTCAATATTGTGAGTATTTTTTTAACTTTAAAGTGACTTGCGACCTTTCTAAAATGAGCCTCTCATATGAAATTCTAATGTTCTACCTCATGCAATACATTCAAGTGTCCTAGATACTATAAAATTCCATCTTGCAAGTAGTAATATGGAATTGAATTATTGCTACGCAAAGTTTGATAAAAAAATTGTAAAAATTCAACCAAGTATGATTCTCATATCCATGTGTCTCAAGCATAGAGAGGTGACATAAAATCAAATATTGAATCAAAAATATGCAACTAGATTAAGAATTCATGTCTTACACTAGGTGTTTATATGGAACTATTAAAGATATGAAGACCATTTTTATGTCACTCTTGTTACAACTTATTCTAAGTATGAAATAACCTTAACCTTTTGAAATTTGTATGAATAATATAATTATCCTTTATCAATATGTAATAATGATTAAATTATTTTCATACCTAGATGATGGCATAAATATCTCATACATATGTAGGATAATTTATGACTATCGTAGTTAAATTTTCACCAAGGTAAGAAACTTGGAGACTAAATTAAGAAATGATTTCTCCAAAATCATATTTAGATACATAAATGTCTATCTCAAATGGTTTTGAAGATCAAGAAATTTTATCATAAGTGTGGAAAAAATTGTACATTTTAATTCCTAAAATGCTTTCTAATGTGTAGCTAACAAGGTGAAAGTTATTTGAGCCCCACCTTTGGTAACTATTTTTTCAATTGGTTAATAAATGGTGTCATATAAACTTCCTATAAAATGTTTCTAACCCAAATAAGTTGTGTAACTCTATGAAATCCTTAATCATAGGTCATGCTTAGATATTGTATATCTTCAATAGATCCATATTAACTCTTTTTCAACTATGTATCCAACATAATGAGGTTCCTTCATGGAAAATGAGCATTTCCCCATGTTACCACACTTGAGTTACAACAAAGTGTTAGTACTTGATTGTGAAACAAGCATTCCTCTCATGTTTTACTAAAAATAAATATATAAGCAAGCTAGATGAAAATAAATGAAGGAAACAATTAAATATGTCATTCATAATCAATATGAATGTTGCAAGTACATTAGTTAAGTCAAGGGGCATAACCAACCATTTAAAAATGAATGTGTATCCTTTAAAGGGTTTTTTTCCAAATGTCCTGAGGGTTAACATGAATTTAATGGTGTCTACACTTAATATCAATATTGTTTCCATATAAAATGTTGCTACATTTTATTTGACAACCTCGTTGAAACATTTCCCCTTTGAAACATTTCCCCTTTTTGGTCAAACTGGTCAAAATTGTCGGCTCTCAAAGTTTAACTTTTTGGAAGGGTTTCGGGAGACTCGAAGTGTTTCAAAATTCCTAGTTGTCACATCCCACAATTTTTCTTTTTGTGTTGTCTTAAGAAAATAGTATTAACCAATTTACAAGTAATGCGGCGATCAATATCACTATATTGTCATGTATACTATTGTGCACATGTACACATAGCCAAAAGGGTATGCATACTCGTGCATAACCTTATGTGTGACATCACAATGGCTCCCGTTGTCACATATTCGTAAACTAATTAATGTTGTAATTAATTTTGCTTATTTGTGGTCGTGAATCTACATTACTTGGCTTTATGTTGATGATGGTTTCTGTAACCATCTTGGATGGCTATGTTGTTATGTTGATGTGCACTTTTCTAAGATGTATAACTCACCTTACTTATTGTGATTAAGGAAATTGGATACTTGCATGGTTATGGCACACATCTTTGATATTGGTTATGGTACGCATCTTTGATATTATCAGTTTACCCATATTGTTGGAAGTATTGATTTCATAATGTAAGGATCTATACATAGTTGCAGTGGTGATATCAGTACAGTCTAGGTGAAAGATGCTAACTCTTTGATGTTGGTGAAATGAACTTTCTATCAGTAATGTAAGTTGTTACTTATACAACCGGGACTTTGGTTAAAGCATTGCAAGGTAAGATAAATAAATTTTATTGATTCGCAACTACATACTTGGCTTAAAACAAAATTGTACTAATGGATAACTATCCTATCCCATGAAATGTTTTTATGATGATCATATTAATCACACTATGTATTGATCTAACTTATTGGTTAGCCTATACTTTTGTTGATAACCTATTGACTTTTATACTATTTAATCAGTCATTGACCGTAATATATCGAATAGGGTATATGTTGGCGACAATGGAAGATCCAATGTCGATTATTTGCTTAGATTATTCAGATTATTCTATCAGTCATGCAAAGGATGTAGATTGTTTTATTTGAAACTCCACTAGCCTGGTTGGAGGTGGATAAGTTGTTTGGCCACAACGTGGCACTGCGAGATATTAATATTAATTAATCCCTCATAAATCGTGAAGCTTCTCCAAGAATCTACCACCATGCAACTCAACTCCATTCTTCCTTTTTTTCTTACTCTGTGAAACACCAGCAAAGCTGTGTATGTGGGTTCTCGGTGAATACTGAGTAAAAGTTATTTGCGATTGCTTAGGGGTATGCATATACTTATGGGTATCAAAAATCTTTTCTTGTTATTATTGGGTGCTTATTTTTGTTTGAGCGGAAAATTTAAAAAAAAAAGTAAGGGAAAAACCGGGACTTGGTGTTGGGTGCTTCTCGAATCCTGTTGTTACAAACTTGCTGGTTCGTATGGCTTGGAACATGGAAGAACCTTGCAGAAATATTCTGAATGGAAGGCATGGTTATTCACTTTCATTTCAGGTTATTTATTACAAATTAATGGAATGTGTTCTCGCGGTTTATATGATTTCAACGTTGAAGCTTTACATGGTGGGTTACATTATTCTATTTGTATGTTTCCTGGTTACTTACTTGAGCTGATTACTGAAACCCTTGAGGGTGTTGATTTTATCCATGTAAAGTGATATTGCTAAGTTATTTACTCCACCTTAGGAACATTGTACCATATTTTCTATTGGTTTGAGCACCTGAAATAATAGGGTTTATAAATATTGGTTTCATGGATGTGAAGGGCTGGTATGAATTTGTATCAGAGCATAAGTTTTGACCTATCCTGTAGACTAAAAGGTAATTTTTTTAGAAGGGCTTACCAGCTCGAAACCTCCATGATGTCTGTGAGTATTTTTATATTTTCTCCCCTCTTAATAGTCGTGACACTAAGTCACCACGTTCGGTTGTATTTGGGGTTGAGTCAACATTGTAACTTGATAGCCTCAATCCCATCAAGAAGGGTCTTGGGATTTGAAGGTTTATGTCAACTTCCTTGGGTTGTTTTGGCACCTAGTTCGGCTACCCCTAGGCATGCATGTCAATGGAAGTTGATTGGTGTGGATACGTGGCCTAGGGGTTACTCTTGTTGGAATATGGAGAAGGATTCAATATAAACCCGGTCATTAATTTGACCATTGTTAAGAGGCGAGTGAATGTTGGTGAATTGTTCTATTTTATTATCCTTGTTCAATTGAAGTGCTCATTATGATTATCATGCGGAAGTGTTTTAAAAAAAAATTAATCATGTGGGAATATGACTTAAACATCCTTCCATGAGCCCAATTGTGGTTTATAGTTTTATATTATGATTCTACCCAATTGAAATTTTGTATATCTCTATAATGAAGAGTTATACAGAGTGAGGTGGATAGTAAAATGGTAAAAGTTGTCTACACGAAGGTAGCACTGGACTAAGTTGATTATTGCCATGACTTGCATGGGAGTAACTAGAATTTATTACTCCTATATGTTTAGGGATGAGAGTGGAATCTAGTAGTTCTATTGCCTAGTTGATTAAGTCAAGGTAAGGATAATGTAGTTTCTCCTTGAGTGGCTTGATGAATTAATGTGGGGTTCATTTGTTTTAGGGTTTGACTTAAAAATTTTAAAATTGATAAATAGTCTTAACCCCAAATGAGGGAGTGATGAACCTTTATCTCGCTTGGTTTTATGTACCTTGCTTGGTGGCTAGTATCTAAGCTTGAAAGGTTGAATGGTGAAAAGTAATCTTATAAAATACTCTTGTTTAGTGATATCCCGTAACTATGTTGAAATGTTATTGAGAAAGGTTACCCGAATAATATGATGTTAAGGAATTTGCTAAGTTGAATAGCTTACTTTTGGTTGAAGTAGTGAATTGCAATGACTTCTTGTGCTCAACATGAATGATTTACCACTAAATGATGAGTCAAATAAAAAGTGTTTATCGACTAGTAAGAAATAGGTGGATCTTATTTTCTTTAGATTAATTTATATTGACTTAATAACGAATTCATTATAGTTGTTTAACATTGTAAAACAAGTTTTATTGCGCAGTGTAATAATTAAATTATTGCATACCTGTACAAGTAGACTATGTGATGAAGTGAAGTCCAATTAATATGGTATAATAACTAATGATTTATGATTAAATTTTGTTTAAAATCAATCATAATTTTGGGATGATCATATCTAAGGTGAAGTCTTAAATAAATTTTGTATTCTTCATGAAATTAATATGAAGGAATGGAAAAGGGGAAATAATTATATGATGTTGTACACTTAGCCTCTGATATTAAATTGATTGCTAAAACATGATAAGTTGTGTGAAAAGAAGTAATTTTATAATTTACTCTTGGATAGTGTTAACATGTGATCATGTTGAAATAAATTTATGAAATGTTACTTTAATATCATGTTATTGAGAAAAGGAAAAGGACTAGTTATAAAAAAAAAGTGCTCGGGTTATGATCTTTGTTGAGTTTATATGGTAAAAGCATGCATAAACCTTAGTAGCAAATGGGCTTAGTGTTGTAATTCATGTGTTTATGGAAGAATGTTTCTTAATTGTTATCATTAAACAATGAATACAATATTCTATTACTTTGTAATAAATTAGCTAGATAAGGATTAGTATAGCCATGCAAGTTCGGTTGGAACTGACCATGTACAATTTTGTACTTCAACATTTTCATATTACAAGTTAAAAAGCAATGCGAAAAGAATAGAATATTGGATACAATTAATTATTGATGTTATTCGAAATATGAAATATCATGAATGTATTCTATTTGATTGATTGAGGAATATCATAATTGTACTTGTATTGTTAAAAGTGAAAGAATTTCTTCACTTAATGTAAGAATGGCGATTAATGGCTAGATGTATTTCATTATTGTTGTAATAACATTATGTACTTTTAACGAGGTTTTTAACCTCCATGATATAAATATATATTGTTTTTTACAACGTATTTTTGTTTTTATTAAGTGTTATAATGTCGAATTCTCAGCAGATTAATAATGCATTATTGGCATTTGATGATTATTGTTGTTGTATGTTAAGACGAGGTATTATTATTAGTGAGTAATAAATAATTTAAAGATGGAGTAAAACGTTCAGGTTCTTTTCTTACCCTACAAGACCTTCTCACCTTAGGAGTTTGGGGTTCCTGAGGAGTAGGTACCTGATCTAGTTCCTTGAAAACTTTTCCATCTCCAATATCTTCTAACACTGTGTACTTCTTTTGTTCCCTATTTTTCTGCAACTGATCCTTATACATGACTTTTTCATTAAAGATTACATCCCTAGATCGGATTATTTTCTTATCCTTAATGTTCCATAAATGGAAACCAAAGTCATCCACACCATATCCAATAAAAGTGCATTTTTCAGATTTAGCCTCTAACTTGGTCCTATCATCCTTGTCAATATGAGAAAATGCTTCACATCCAAAGACTTTAAGAAATGAATAGTCAACTTTCTTACCAGACCAAGCTTCCTCAGGTATGCCTCCATCCAAAGGCATTGAAGGTCCTCTATTAATCAGATATACCGTTGTGCTAACTGCATCTGCCCAAAACATAAGAGGCAGCCTGCATGTAACCTCATGCTCCTAGCACGCTCCATGATTGTCCTATTCATCCTTTCTGAAACCCCATTCTGTTGTGGAGTTCCTGGAACCATCCTCTGTCTTCGAATTCCATTTTGAGAACAATAATCATAAAATTCATTACTGTAATACTCACCTCCATTATCTGACCTGAGGCATTTCAACTTGAGACATGTTTCATTCTCAACCAAGGCTTTCCATTTCTTGAAAGTTTCAAACACATCAGATTTATTCTTAATGCAATATACCCAAACTTTCCTAGTTGCATCATCAATAAAGGTAACATAATAATTTGAACCACCAATGGAAGATACCTGAGCCGGTCCCCATACATCTGAATGTACCAGCTCTAACTTGTTCTCCTTCCTTGTGGGTCCAACCTTGAGAAACTTTACCCACTTCTGTTTCCCGTACACACAATCCTCACAGAATTCCAGATCAATATATTTTAATCTGGGCAACCTGTCCTTCAAAATCTACATGCCTTTTTGGCTCATGTGACCAAGCCTATAGTGCCACAAAGTTGCATCTCCATCTACTGAAAGAACTAAATTATAGTAATCAGCACTACTAGTTAAATATAAAGTACCAACCTTCTTACCTCTTGCTACCACAAGAGCACCCTTGGTCACCGTACGTACCCAAAATTATAGGGTACTGCACCGCCGAACGATGTTACACATGCCCCAATGATGATACAGGTCACCTTGCAAGGTGTTCGGGATCCAGAGAAGCTCATGAAGTATATGTTAGCATCCCAAATGCTTTATCCAAGTTCCTTGTACTTTTTAATCCCTTGCCCCCTTTTTCTTGGCCTTTTGACCTTGATAATGAAATCGTTGCCTGCCCTGGGCGGCGGTCTCGTGATCGCCACCCGACAAGGCGGCGGTCCTATCTTGCCGCCCTTACTCAAGGCGGCGGTCCTTCACGCGTTTTCCATCACGTTCCTTTGATCGCGACTTGCGTGAATTTTCAACATTTACTAGCTTTTCTCAACCACCTTAGCTTGTATTTATGTTTTTAGTTCCTTGTAATAGTGTTTCTCTATTGTTTAATGGTAAAAGAGTTCCATTCCAAGTTACCCTTTGGTGAATGGGAATTCTATAAATAGTTGGTTTGTTTTCAAACAAATGGCCCCTCATCCTCTCAATTCCCTTGTTCAGTTTTTCAATTCCTTGCTTAGGATTTTGTTAGTTTTAGGTTTTGCTTCCATTGTTGGTATTATTGGAGGTCATATTATCTTCTTGTTTCAAGTCTTGCTTCATTCTTCTACTGCGTACGCATCAATTTAAAACATATAATAGCTTCATTTATAGACTAGAAAACATTAAAGTTGTAGGTTTTGTTTTGTCATGAGGATAATTTCTTAAACTCTTGGTACACTTGTGTTGTATTCCCGCAATAAATCCCACTAGGAATTGCATAGTCAAGCTCTGTTCACTTGCGCTATCCCTCTCCTACTCAAATTATATTGGTCTATATCCAAAGCTTCCATTGTTCGATTGTTATCTTCTATTAATACTATCATATACACACTTTCGGATTCACGAGGACACGAAGGAACAAGGAGATCACACTGAGGGGATGAAATCACACACAACTAGATTTACCACTATTCCAGTAAACACCGGGTTTGAGCTATCAAAGTTTAGTTACAACATATCAAATAGAGTAGTGAATTATTTCATTTCGGTTAAAAGTTCACTCTCGGTATCACTGGGAAGTGTGGGGATTGATAGTTTCGAGAAACTGTGATTCATTCCTCACTTCTGAGGTAGGATTGAGAGCCTTTCAAATTAATATGTTTGGTTGCTTAGATATTTAGTATAATATCACAATTACACAGGAAAATAGCCATACCAGGCTACTTTGTTTGTTTTCATTTTGTTTCTAGATTATTTGTCCATTTTATAGATATACTAGAGTAGTTGCTCTTCAATTTCATTAAAATACGTCATTAAAAAATACAAAAATAGCAAGATACTTGCATAGTGTAAATACCTCTTTTGTAATCAGTTTATTTAATGTTAATTAGAAGTTGAATCATTTTTGTATGACAATCACAGGACCTAGAGAGCCTAGAGAGTATATATTTGAACCCATAGTGCCTCAGCCAAATCTACCCACGACTTTAGCTGATATAGATCAGGACCTTAGG
This sequence comes from Taxus wallichiana var. yunnanensis, assembly GCA_018340775.1. Classification (NCBI taxonomy): domain Eukaryota; kingdom Viridiplantae; phylum Streptophyta; class Pinopsida; order Cupressales; family Taxaceae; genus Taxus; species Taxus wallichiana. Next base: position 167,265,509 of record CM031239.1, read on the forward strand.
ATACAGGTCTTTTGAGCCACAACAAACTTACAAGCAATTAGTGAGCAACTAAGAGGATTGAATATCGAAGATGACAAAGCTTACACATTCTGGTCAAACCATCGAATTATAGATTGCCTTGATAAAACACCTGAATGACCGTGCAAGGGTTCGAACGAGAACAAACATTTGGTTGTGATCCTTTGGTTCCGCAACCTAATGCAGGAGACCTCCTCGTTGATATAGACACTAGCTTATGCATCCAAGTTGCCAGAACACCTGTTAGGTACTCGAGAAAATCATACAACTTCTAGTTCTAAATGTAGAAGTTGAAAAGGCATACGATTATTGGATAGTCAAAAGAAGGGATTGATTCTTCACATGACCATAATAGGTCCTCAACAACCACAAACTCATGGTTGTGATCCCAAGGTCCCACAACCCAACGGACCTACAAATCAGTCAAGTATTGACACCGAGGTTGCGAACGTTGGTATTTAGATCCTCACCACTCCCGCCAAATATCATCACACAATTCTCCGTATTAAACATAGAAGCCAATCAATCCAATATTTTCTAGGATAAACCAGAAAACCACCCATAGCTAACCATAAAATCCACTAAAACGACCTACCACTACTTTCATGACCTTGTCTAGAGATATATACGAAGCTCCCACAAGTCACTTCCCACGTATCCAATAACCAAGAAATAGGATCTCGGCAGCAGAGCTCGACATTAATTGGAGCCTCCAAGCAGCCATTACATCTGAACAAGCCATTACACCAATCCAAAGTTAGAAGGGCCTTCTTCACCTTAGATTCGCAGATTTCATTATTGTGTGTTAAGGATTTAAGATTACCCGATTAGCTTATACGTATCCATTCACATTCAATATTCATCTATTTGTCTCGACACGACCTCGAGAAGTCAGGTACAAGGAAAGGGTACTTGTAGATTCCCATGCTCACTTGTCACTTTTCCATCATACAAAATTGGTGAACCCAATGTGAAACAAACTCACATTCCTCTTTCGGTTTTCATTTTTCCATCCATCTTCTCTCTTTCTCATTATTCTGTGGGTATTCATATACCCCCCGAATATGTTGGGATATGATACATATGGAAAACCTCTCTCAAGTCTCGAAGTAAACTATAGTCAAAAAAATAGACAACCATCGCCCTCGCTTTCTATGTGGGCTGATAACTATTCAAGTAATTACTTTTCATCTCAAACTCCCCCTCACAGAACCAGTTCTAGTTCTTCGTTCTGAATTGAGGAGTTTGATCAATTTGCACAAACACAACAGCCAGAGCCATCAAGCTCTAACAATATGACGTTTACTAGAGAACCCGCTTCATATCCTCGAGTCTTTTCGGACCACGGATCGATAGACAATCAAACCCACTCCCCTTTTTGGATGAGGAGTACTTATCACGCTTCGCTAAAAGCGAACATCCATTCCAAAATATGTATCCACCTTTAGGAAGTTTACAAATACAGTCGATACCCTATTTCGGAGAACACCCCCATTCCTCCACCTATGGGAAATACCCTTGGTGAAGCTTGGCAGGGTAATGACCAATTCATAGCAGGGTATCATACCCCCTTACAACAAACACCCTTAAGGAAAAGCACTGCATCTTCACCGATGGAGGTCATTTCAGCCTTAGCCGAGAAAGTTAGAGGGCTAGAACTTGCTCAAGCAAACCAAAATTCATATTTTGGACAAACAGAATCCCTAACCCTCTGTATCACCCTAGTCAAGTTGACCTCCTTACAGGAACAGGCACGTTAGGCATGCCTCCTCAAAATCCTTATAATTATCCGCAACAAACACCAACTAGGACAAGCATTTTCAAACACCACTCTAGTTGAAAACATGATACCTCCCGGCTTGGCACCAAACAACCCATACCAAAACAATGCTCCTCCTTATTTAAACATCTATTAAAAATCACCACAAAGAGACATGTTCTCTTCTCCCGGGATGTTCGTTCAACCACAGGGATTCCCTTATATCCCTACAAATGCATATGTTATGCCATATCAACAACCCATTCCACCTCAACCCCCTCAATAAGCCCCATCGATGGTTGAGGCCTACGTAGTAGGCACTTATTCAAAATATTTAAAATAACCCCTAGACTTCACCATACGAAGCGTTATGCTTCCGAGAGCTCTTCCTAATTTTCCCAAATACAAAGGGGAAGGGGACCCAAACGCACACATTAAGGCCTATGCCACAGCCATATGGGAGTTACTCCCTTGGGACGGGGTTGTCACCAAAATATTCCCTAAGACCCTAGAAGGTATTTCCCTTGGTCAGTATTCTGAGAATACCCAAAGCTTCGATACACTCATTAAACAACTCATGTTAGAATTCATCAAAGCTTTCGACATGAACAAATTGTTAAGAACAGGAATCAGGGAGTTCTTACATATCAAACAAGAACATAATGAATCCGCCACTCAGTTTATCCAAAGATGGCGTATGGTTCTCTACTCATCAACGAGTGCTCCAAATATGGATCAAATGGAACTATGTGATTTATTCCTTAATTCACTCAATAGAGAGATAAAGGAAGAAGTCCAAAAGTTCCCACTAAGAACTTACGATGAAGTACTCGAAAGTGCTCTCCAAATCGACCAAGCAGTGATTGATAGTGGTCGTAAGACATATGGGACAAATGGGAAATTAACCACTCCCGATCAAAAAATTGTGGCCTATCCTAATACTGGAAATGCTAATCAAGGACCTAAGATCTTTAACAAGAACCGTGGGGTTACAACAGATGGAGTAACTGACCAAGCTAAAAGGGAAAATGTTGTAAACATTTTGCCACCTGTTAATAATCAGTGAAATAATAATTTTACCCCAACAATCAACGCGGTGGATTTTAATCGTCCACCATAAGCAACAACAACAACAAAGTGACAAGTCCAGACGCAAAGTCCAAATCAAAACCCAACCGGATATTAGAGTCAAAACCAAAGGCAATAGCCTCAAAATTTTAACTCTAAAAACCAGCAACCTTATCATAATTTCGGGCCACAACAGGTTTTAAATCAACAACCTTGAAATTACAATCCCAATCTATATTGTGGCTTCCACAAGATTCAAGGCCACGATACTAGGACTTGTTGTGAATACAATAAATTCATGCAGCGTTTGCCAGAAGATCAAAAACAACTCTTCATAGACATGTTTTTAGAAAAAAATTTAGTACCCACGCCAAATGCTTATGTAGGGGTAGTTTCCCCTCAAAATGCATCCCTCAAGATCTTCAATGACCCACTCCCAAACCATTCTAACAACAACAGGTTAGATCCTAACGGAACAAATAAGGGTGTCATGACAGGAAACAATGATCATGAAGCTTCAACTTCATTAAATCCACTAGTCGCACCCCAATTAGGAACTTGACCTCAAACTAAGATAGTCGGTTTAGTGGAGTTAGACGTCGAGCTACCTCGTAGAAACCATAACAAGAACACGGGATTATTCTTCTCAACCAACTCCAAGTTATTCGTTAGATCCAGACAACACTAAACAAACATTGCTAAAACCTATAGGCACCTATGATCTAATTAATGATTTAACTAAAACTTTTCGCACATCTCCTTCTTGGATTTGTTAAAAAACTCTCCCGCCCATAGGGCTTCCCTCTTAGAAGCATTAGGCCTTGGCCATTTAATCAACATCACTCCTCCTCCGGAAACGCAAGTAAACCATGTGGATTTTGACATTTATCCTCCGGGGCAGCCAGATAGGGATACTAAATTTATATTCGATATAAGCAAAATGCCAACAGATGCTGAAATTACATGAAGAGGCGACCCAACTTTACATTTACAAGTTTGGGTCTATAATAATTATGTTAAACGTGTAATGGTTGACGATGGGGCAGCAGTCAACATAGTCCCCTTCACTTTCCTTCAAAATTTAGGATATGGAGAGACAAATTGTTCCACGACACAAAATACGCTTTGACGTTATGATAACCTCAACGCCACTTCAATTGGAACAATAGTTTTACCAGTCACTTTAGGACCCAAGACAATCCTCACCGAGTTTTATATTATAGATAGGGAAACTAATTATAATATGATCCTTGGTTGGCCATGGATACACCGCATGAAGGCAATCCCTTCCACATTATTCCAAGAAATAAGATTTCTACACTTAGGGAAAATATTCATGGCACAAGGTGACCCAAAACCCTTCGATATACACCTAGCTGATTTGAAGAAAAGACCAGGTGTTCACTCCAAGTTTGAACTCCCAACAAATCAGCTTGTCAAACCAACTAATTCACAACCAAAAGAAAATATGATACCCACCACTGAGTTGGAAATTACAAATCCAACTGAGGACGTTCCAGTACTCAAAAATGAGACCAATGCTATAAAAGCAGTATCACTAGGGACTACCACAAAAATTGTTGAGTTGCTGGAGAAAGACTTACCTATTCTCCTACCATTTGATTCCATGGGTATAGGACACACCCTGGGAATTGCTTCTCTTCCATTAGACCAAGTTTGTATGGTAGAGGTAACTAAAGCAGAGGAAACAGATACGACATATATCCGAATGTCCATTTTTCCAAGCAAGTATTGGACTCCCCACTTTGATGGAGCTAGATGTCACTTTGGAGCTGGGGCAAGGGTGATCTTCACTTCACCTGAGGGAAATATCCTACCTTTCTCTTTCAAATTAAACTTTGAATGTACAAACAATGGAGCTGAGTACGAAGCTCTCCTCCTTGGCCTCATCCTAGCTAAAAGAATGGGTGTCAATAACATTAGAGTGCTAGGAGACTCGCAACTAGTTGCAAACCAAGTCTCTGAGGTATATGAAACTAGGGTTGAATATTTACAACTATACAAAATGACCGTGTTAGATCTAAGCAAGGGATTCAACTTCATATCAATTAAAGCAATCCCACGAGAGCAGAACCTTCTCGCAGACTCAATAGCAACCTCAGCTTCCCGTTTCACCCCAAAAAGTGAGTTGGAGGACACAAATTTCATGGTATCACTACATACCAAACCATTAGTGCATAAAATACTAACAAACTCACTCCTAGCTCATGGAGAAGCTGAGGATGATTTTTCTATCATAGGTCATTTTGACATGATAGAGTCACTCTCGAATATTTGAACGCCTATGCGGAGCGACACCTTGCTCACCGTATAGTTGATCTTTCCCTAATACCTCATTCCTCGTCCTACTTTGGAAATCCCACGGTAGAGTCTCCTCCACAGAAAGGTATCGATATCTATGAGATATAAAATGGAGAAAGCTTGGAATTACCTCCAGCCCCACCTGAATTTGAAGAAGGTAATGCTTCTTTGATAGAAGAAACCATTGACATAAACATTGGAACAGAGGAGGAACCAATAATTTTGAAGTTAGGATCCTCGTTAACTCCAGAGGAGATAGAAATACACAAAAGAACATCAAAAGGATTTTGAATTTAACTACAAATAAATGATGGGCATTGCACCACAACTTTGTGTGCATAATTTTGTCACTAAACCAGATGTGAAGCCAATTAAATAGAATTCAAGACCACTGAAGCCAAAAGTGGCTCTCATGGTAAAAGAGGAAGTAGTAAAACTTCTCCAAGTAGTATTCATCAAGCCCATTGACTATTCACAATGGGTATCTAACATCGTTCCCGTCCTCAAAAAGAACAGAAAATACGCATTTGCATAGATTTTTGGGATATTAACAAAGCTTGTCCCAAGGATGATTTCCCATTACCATCCATTGACGTTATCGTTGATGCAACAATCTGGGTTTGAACTACTATCCCTCATGGATGGGTTCTCAGGGTACAATCAGATTAAAATATCATAGCAGGATCAAGCCAAAACCACATTCATAACTCCCTGGGGAACTTATTGTTACGTTGTCATGCCATTTGGTCTTAAGAACGCCGGCGCTATGTATCAGCGGGCAATGACATATATATTCCACGATCTTATCCATAAAATTGTGGAATCCTATGTGGATGACTTGTTGGCCAAGGCCAAGAAGCGTTGTGATCATCCGGAAGTGCTCTGTATCATCCTCTCATGACTAATTGAGTATGGCATCACATTAAATCTAGAGAAGTGTGTGTTTGGTATGACAGGAGGTAAACTTTTGGGATACATTATATCTTCACGAGGGATTGATGTTGATCCATCCAAAATATGGGCTAGTCTCGAAATGATCCCACCATCAGATGAGTCTAGAATCAGGTTATTTCTTAGGAAATTTTGTGCAATCCATAGGTTTATCCCAGATCTCGGTTTTGTCATTCATCCAATTAACAATCTACTCAAGAAATATTATAGCATCGATTGGACTGAAGAATGCAACGAGGCCGTTCAAGCGATTAAACACTTCTTGTTGTCTCCACCCATGCTAATGCCTCCCAAGCAGACCGCCATTTGATCCTATAATCACGAGCCACTCATGTCTCACCGGCCTCGCATGCTTTCTTTGGCTCAAGAAGGCGATGACAAATGAGAATGTGTAATCTATTTTATTAGTCGAACATTGCTTGATTATGAAACACATTACACATAGGTAGAGAGAGAATGCCTTGCCATAATTTTTGCAACAAAATGTTTAAGACATTACATGTTAAACCAGGAAACAAGGGTTATTGTAAAAATAGACCATTTACAAACATTTCTCACACAAGGATCTTTATCTAAAAAAGCTGGCCGTTTCGTAACCTTAATGGGAGAATTTGAATTAACATTCGTAAACCATAAATCCGTTAAAGGAAAAATCATTTTAGATTGGTTAGCTGATAATACACTAGATGGAGGCAAGCTGGTAGATCTAGACTTTCCGATGAGTGCGTATACTTTCTCGAAACCAGCCCCCATTTCTACATGTCCTCAGATATCCGATATCATCAATTTTATCATGGACCATACATACCCGGAAGGTACCACGTCACAACAAAGAAGGCGGTTACGCATTATTACCACTAAATATGTTGTTTTAGACCAAGTACTCTATCATAGAGCCTTCGATGGCATGCTTCTAAGATGCATCGACATAGAAGAATCCAAGAGGATTCTTCATGAATCCCACAGTGGGATATGTGGGGGCCACTTTGGTGGTCATGCCACCACTCACAAAATACATCAGATGGGTTATTTTTGGCCCACTCTCGAGCATGATGCAGTGGAATTTGTACGTAAGTGCCACAAATGCCAAGAATTCTCTCACGAGATTCACATGCCAGCACAATCCCTACAACCAATAGCGACTCCATGGCCCTTCTCCACGTGGGGTCTAGACTTGATAGGGAAGTTCTCTCCCTCATCAACCAATGGCCATAATTTTATAATCACAGCCACAGAATATTTTACCAAATGGGTGGAGGCCATGCCTCTCACCACCGTACCAGGTTCAGTAATTGCCAAATTCATTTTGAACCAAATTATCTACAGGTATGGTGTCCCACAAGTCATTATCTCAGATAATGGCACATCCTTTAAAAATGACGAAGTCCGTGAGTTATGTAGCAAGTTCAAGATAAACCATCACATGGCCTCTCTTTACTACCCTCAAGCCAATGGGTAGGCCAAAGCGACAAACAAAACGTTAAAATCTATTCTCCTCAAAACAATCAAGGAGAACAAGCGAGATTGGCATTTAAAACTATATCTGGCCTTGTGGGCCCATCGAACCTCAATAAGAACACCAACGGGAGAAACTCCTTTCTCATAGTATTTAGGGCGTAATAGTTCTCTCACTTGAGGTTGAAATACCCAGTCTCTGTATCTCATTACAAGGGATTATGGATGAAGAAGCGTATAGGGAGGCATGCCTCTCTCAACTAGAAAGCCTTGACGAGGCCGATTCAACACCAAACAATGACACATAGCCTATCTTTGACCGGATGTGCAGTAGTATAACAAAAAAGTCTATAACCGAGAAATATATGAAGGAGATTTAGTTCTAAGACTAGACAACCGGATCGATAAGAAAACCGATGAAGGAAGGAAGTTCCGGCCCAAATGGTTGGGCCCATACCGAGTCATGAAGGACTACGGAAATGGTGCATATCTCTTGTGCACACTAGAAGGTGAGGAATTCGGTGAAACTATCAATTCCTTGCATCTTAAGCGGTTTTACGCATAAAACACCAAAATTACCACTTGTACATTATAGTTACTTACATTGCATTAGTCTCTTAGCTGCTTCATTCTATCCATTTCGTAAAAATGGTAGTCCAGGAGCTTACTCTTAAAACAAATATGTTGAAAATTTCTGAAGATATTGGCAAAAGTATTTGTGTCACATCTCTCCAAACATCATCAACTATTTTCAAATCTTCTCATCAAATTCGACAGAAAAAAATTGACGGGAACCATACCAAGACCTCGCATACTTGTCTTTACTCTTTCTTTCTACTAGGTGAAGCTATCCTTACCCACGGTCTATTCTGGAAGCTTCTTGGTGTCACATCTATCCCTCTAAAATCTCTTGGAATGAAAGGATATCCCAAAGTCATAAATCAAGAATGTCAAAATCAAATGAAATCAAAAGCACCAAGCAAACAAAATATTTTATTTTACACACTTCTTTGCCCCATCAACCTTTGGTGATAAGCCCACATCTCTTACTGGTGATGTGAGGTTGGGAAAGGAAAGAAGTTCCCTTACTTGCCTCGTATCTTACCTTTAGTGACAAACCCATGCTTCTTACTAGTGGCGTGAGGCAAGGTGTGGGGGGTCTAATCACACAAACTAAAAAATCTTGGTATGATAAACACACAAATCAAATTTTGTTAAGAGAAAGAAAATATCCAAATATCTAAATTCCAAAGAGATCAAATCCTCAAAACTAGATTTTGTCAACCAGGTTGTCATTTATGAATCTAAGTCTAGATAAATTGAAAAGTAAGTGGCCTTCTAAGGTTGGTAGTAGTTCTGAGTAGGGTGGGTGTGTAGGTCCAAATTTGGCTTATGTTACTAGTTTTTCTATCTCTCATCATTCCATTCAGTCAAACTCATACAACTTGTGCCCTTCCTAACTCTTGGTGTTGAGCCCTCAGCATCTTACTAGTTGCGTGGATTTGGGATTGGGGTAAGTTCATCTCTTTATCATTATACATTCATCACGTTTTTCCAACATAAGAAGAAATTATACACATTGCCCAAAGAGCTCAAAAGTTCAGTACTACCATATGTTAGTATCATCTCATATCAGCACTACAAAAACATACAGAGTAAAATGTTCTATCTACTATCATTGGTTATCCATTGCATACATTCTGAAAACATGAAAAACTAGTATTCTAAAAGCATCTAAATACACATATAGAAATAAGTCACAAACTTCAAGATAGGAAAGAGTCTAGATCAAAGATATATATATATATATATATATATATATATACAAATCAAGTTTCGTATACAATGCCATCATGCACTAGGCATGGTCAAAATGATCAATGAGCCTGGAAAGTACAAAAACTCTCGTATAAACATCGAAAAAATACTACAAAAATAGTCTCTCAATCCCTATGGGATCCCTCAGAGGGTGCGCGGCCACGCCTAGGACTCGGCTCACCAGTGCTCGAATGCACTAAGGGCTCACGGTCATGCCTAGTAGCTTCCATCTCACTATGAGAATGGCTCCTCCTCATCAGGTGCTCGGTTGTCCTATATCTAGCCACCTCCGTGCTGGAGAGAATTCATAATCTTTGCCGCATACCATACAGAGGCAAAAACATCGGTGTGCCTACCAGGGCTGCTAAGGGCTCCCCACATCCACGGAAAGCTCAGAATGAGTCTTCTCCGAGGGGAGAAGTAGGGTATCGGTACACACTCGGTGAATCAAGTCTCACCACTCATCAGTAGTCACTACAAAAAAAGGAGAAAACAAGTTAGAAAATGATCAACGATAAAACCAAGAGTAAGCAAAACAAAAAGAAATAACAAACTAAGATGAGTCTAACTAAAACAAATGTCAGGAGAAGAGTGACAACTCACTAGGATCTCCAGGCCTCCAAGAAGGATCTCTAGGATCCGCACCCACCACTGATGCTACCACTGACTGGTGCCCCTCGCCCACGTCTGGGGCAATGTGACGACCTACAACAAACTCACCATCTCCACCTAAGTCCTGAGAGAGCAACTCCTCTGAAACCAAAGTCACTCTCTCTATGCTCCGCTCCACCCTCTCGGCTGCAGGATCTCCTAAGTATCATACCACTTAGGATCACTATCATCCCCATCCACCTCGCTGCCCCGACGACCCCATGATCCTCCACCTCTACTCCTCTCCCATATGGGATGATATGCTCATACACCCAACTCATGACAAGATTCGGGTGGCTCAATGACTACCCCTGTAAACGGACTACCCTATATAAGTCATGGTAGGTAGTCCCAAGGATATCTGCTCTCCAAGCGTACATGTGTACATGGCCCTCAATCTATGCAATAATGGGGGCCCAAGAATATAAGAGGGTGTCCCCTCCTTATCCCCAATCAACTGGATGTAAGGATGCCCATGATAGCCTTGCGAAGCAATGGAATGTCGACTCAAGTAATAGAGCGGATCCTCGCGCCCTTCTTCGACCCCATCGATACAACCACATCTCCCATGTAGGTGGCACACGAACCACACTGTGATCTAGAGATACACTGCCTTAAGAGACATCTGCCGCCCAAGGATCGGAACCCCGGTATATGGTAAATTTCCTCTAGGGTGATAGAACACTCACCCCTAACTCTGAAATCGAAAGGTGTTTCAATCTGCATCCCAATAAGAGAACAAGTCACACAATATATGACTGGCAGGTGCAACATGAGGAACTGTGCAATCCTCATATACCAGCCCTCTAGAGAGTATCCCGCTCTACCTGGGAGAGTGCCTCTAACACTGCCGAGAGCCAATCACACTCCCTCTCTCGGCTCCATCTAATGTACTCCTCCTTCTGCATACACCCAAAAACACACAAAAAGGAGTAAGTTAGTATCAAAATTACATTGGAAAAACTATTAAGAACATGCAAGAATGCTAAAAATGCAAAAACAAATCAAGTAAAGTGTTGTTTTGACACTCTATAACGGACCACCCTATGTAGGGTGGCGGTTCCATAACCGCCACCTTCTAAGGCGGCGGTCCTGTAACCACCACCCTACTCAGGGCGGCGGTCTTGTCCCGTGAGTTCAAATGGGTCACGTGCCCTAAAAATGCTCAAAAACACAAAAATTGACCATTTTAACTAAAACAAAAGCCTACCCATTAGGTGCCCCCCTAAGTGACCCTATTAACACTAGCATTTCTAAAAATGACCCCCCAAGACAAAGATTTTGACATTTTAACATTTTGGGTGCAAAAATGGTAAATCGAGAAGAACTAACCTGAGATCTCGCGGGTCGACGTTCCGCTCTCGGAGGCATGATCGCTATCTCACCACGAATGTTTTGACTATACTCTCGTCAAAAACCATCACCGTGGGTCCCAGAGCTCAAAAACTATCAAATCAACACGCACAAATGAATAGGAAAATGAGCCCGTTATATATATATAGTGTTTTGACTCATTTTTGAATGCCCCTTTCACAGGTTTGGAGCAGCCGACAGAGGTAAGTTCTTATCCCCACACAAATGGTAAGTCCTCATTCCATATTAATTTAGTATTTGTTTTCTCGACTTATTTTATCTATCTACACTTGAGTCCTCTTTTCATTTTACAGGTAGCGGGAATTTGGATGGTGTCACTTCGACACACAGCATGTTAGGTATAATTTCTAGCTTCCCATTTTGGGACCACCATCCTCAGACCCACTGTTTTATGCCTCTTCATGGCTAAAATTATTCTCTGAGGGGAAAATATGTACATACCCAAAATTGTTGGGTGTTGCATTGCCGGAATGATGTTACACATGCCCCAATGATGATACAGGTCACCTCGCAAGGTGTTTGAGATCCAGAGAAGCTCATGAAGTATATGTTAGCATCCCAAATGCTTTATCTAAGTTCCTTATGCTTTGTTTTATCCCTTGCCCCTTTTTCTTGGCCTTTTGACCTTTAGTAACGAAACCACCGCCCGCCTGTGGTGGCGGTCATGATCGCCGCACTGACAGGGCAATGGTCTCAGCCGCCCGCCACGATCGGGTGGCGGTCCTTCACGTGTTTTCTAGCACATTCCTTTGATCATGACTTGCGTGAATTTTCAACATTTACCAGCTTTTCTCAACCGCCTTAGCTTGTATTTATGTTTTTGGTTCCCTGTAATAGTGTTTCTCCATTGTTTAATGGTAAAAGAGTTCCATTCCAAGTTACCCTTTGGTGAATGGGAATTCTATAAATAGCTAGTTTGTTTTCAAACAAATGGCCCCTCATCCTCTCAATTCTCTTGTTCAGTTTTTCAATTCCTTGCTTAGGATTTTATTAGTTTTAGGTTTTGCTTCCATTGTTGGTATTATTAGAGGTCATATTATCTTCTTGTTTCAAGTCTTGTTTCATTGCTACTACATGCAGTCAAGTTTAAAACATAGAATAGCTTCATTTCTAGACTAGAATCCATTAAAGTTGCAGGTTTTGTTTTGTCACGAGGATAATTTCTTAAACTCTCGGTACACTTATGTTGTATTCCCAATAAATCCCACTAGGAATTACATAGTCAAGCTCTGTTCACTTGTGCTATCCCTCTCCTACTCAAATTATATTTGGTCTATATCCAAATCTGCCATTGTTCAATTGCTATCTTCTATTAATACTATCATATACACACTTTCTGGATTCACGAGGACACGAAGGAACAAGGAGATCACATCGAGGGACGAAATCACACACAACTAGATTTTCCATTGTTCCGTAAACACCAGTTTGATCTATCAAAGTTCTAGTTACAACATATCAAATAGAGTAGTGAATTATTTCATTTCGCTTAAAATTTCACTCTCGGTATCACCAGAGAAGTGTGGGGATTTATATGTTTGGTTCACTTTAGATATTTAGTATAATATCACAAATTCGCATTGCAAATAGCCATACCAGGATACTTTGTTTGTTTTCATTCTTGTTTCTAGATTATTTGTCCACTTTATAGATATACTAGAGTAGCTACTCTTCAATTTCATTAAAATACGTCATTAAAAATTACAAAAATATTAGGATACTTGCATAGTGTAAATACCTCTTTTGTAATCAGTTTATTTAATGTTAATTAGAAGTTGAATCATTTTTGTATGACAATCACAGGACCTAGAGAGCCTAGAGAGTATATATTTGAACCCATAGTGCCTCAGCCAAATCTACCCACGACTTTAGCTTATATATATAAAGACCTTAGGATATAAGTCTTTCGAGCCACAACAAACTTACAAGCAATTAGTGAACAACTAAGAGGATTGAATATCGAAGATGACAAAGCTTACACATTCTGGTCAAACCATCCGAATTATAGATTACCTTGATAAAACACCTGAATGACCGTGCAAGGGTTCAAACGAGAAAAAACATTTGGTTGCGATCCTTTGGTTCCGCAGCCTAACGTAGGAGACCTCCTCATTGATATAGACACTAGCTTACGCATCCAAGTTGCTAGAACACCTATTAGGTACTTCGAGAAAATCATACAACTTCTAGTTCTAAATGTAGAAGCTGAAAAGGCATACGATTACTGGATAGTCGGAAGAAGGGATTGATTCTTCACATGACCATAATAGGTCCTCAACAACCATGAACTCATGGTTGTGATCCCAAAGTCCCACAACCCAACGGGCCTACAAATCAGTCAAGTATTGACACCGGCTTGCGAACGCTGGTATTTAGATCCTCACCACTCCCGCCAGATATCATCACACAATTCTTCGTATTAAACATAGAAGCCAATCAATCCAATATTTTCTAGGCTAAACCAGAAAACCACCCATAGCTAACCACAAAATCCACTAAAATGACCTACCACTACTTTCATGACCTTGTCTAGAGATATATACGAAGCTCCCATAGGTCACTTCCCACGTATCCAACAACCAAGAAATAGGATCTTGGCAGAGCTCGACATCAATTGGAGCCTCCGAGCAGCCATTATATCCAAACGAGCCATTACACCAATCCAGGTTAGGAGGGCCTTCTTCACCTTAGATTCACAAATTCCATTATTACGTGTTGAGGATTTAAGATTACCCGATTAGCTTATACATATCCATTCACATTCAACATTCATCGATCTGTCTTGACACGACCTCGAGAAGTCAGGTACGAGGAAAGGGTACTTGTAGATTCCCATGCTCGCTTGTCACTTTTCCATCATACAATCACCTTCCAAGATTCTACTATAAAACTAACCATACAGCCATCACTAACAAGCTACCCTACTGATATTAAATTTCACCTCAACTTAGGCACATGTCTGACATCCTTCAGTAGCCATGTGTTTCCATTATGCATCTTGACCTGAACACATCCTTTTCCAACTATACTATAAGGATCATCATCACCAAGATAAACATGTCCAAAATCTCCTTGAACATAATCAGTAAAATAATGCCTATGTGGAGTAGCATGAAAAGAAGCCCCTGAATCTAATACCCAAGACTCAACAATGTTATCCAAAGAGAGAATCAAAGCATCCTGATAGATATTACCTTCTGCCACATTCACCTCTTTTGTTTCTTCACGTTGGTTCTTCTTTTCTCGAAGAGCCCAACAGTCCTTCTTCACATGACCAATCTTTCCACAGTTCCAACATTCCATCTTACTCTTGGATTTAGATCTTCCACGACCATTTGACTTCCCACGGTTACCTTTTCCTCTAGTCCTCGATCTCCCTCTACTCTCCACTGAAAAAAATAATTCCACAAGCGTGAGGATTCCCGGATTTTTTCCTTCACATTTCCTCACTCAGGATCACACCTATAACATCCTCAAACTTCAATTTTGCATTGTTAGAAATAGAGTTACTCACAGCCATAACTAGGCTATCCCAACTATCTGGTAAGGAGCACAGAATTAATAGAGCCCTTATTTCATCATCAAATTTAATCTTCACAGAGTTTAACATACTCACAACCATGTTAAAATCATTTAAATGATCAGCAACTGAGCCATTCTTAGACATTTTCATATTAAATAATCTTTTCATCAAAAATATTTTATTTGAGGCGAAGGTTTCTCATATAACTTCCCTAATGCATCCATGAGAGATTCGTAGTCTTCTCCTCTATTATATTGAATGCGACTGAAGATGAAAGGCATAACCGGATGGCCCCGAGTGCTTTCCTATCAAGCAGCTCCCAATCCTCATCCTTCATACTTGTTGGTTTCTTTGCTCTTCCTTCCAGTGGAATATGAAGGTCCTTCTGATAGAGAAAATCCTCCATCTGCATCTTCCATAGACCAAAGTTCTTCCCGTTGAACTTCTCAACCCGATATCTATTATCGTCTGCCATAGCTCCCACTCAAGCTAATAACCCTTCCTGCGATTCAACACTTCAACAAACACAACCAAATCTCTAATACCAGTTGTTAGGAATTAATAGAATCTAATGCGGAATAATTCCTCATAATCACAATAATAAGAAGTATGAATAGAATTACATAAATGAAATATGCACAACACGAAGACAATATTTAACGTGGTTCACCCAATGTGGGCTACATCCACCAAGAACACTTGCTCATATTTTATTACAAGCCAACAGTCTTCACAATTACAATAATCAGATCTTGTTTGGAGTTGCACTCAACAAACCCTCCCGAATTCGCACTTGAATTCACACACACTATTCACCTTCACAAAACACGCTGATGTATATCCTATTGTATGTCCATCTATTTATAAGTACATCAATAGGTAGTCAAAAGGTGGTTTTACAAAACAATGGAAACTGAAAATCCATGAGCCCAAAAATAGCCCATAACGATTACCCATTACCCATGGGTTAATAAAACACCCATGAAAATTTTCTTGGGGGCTTCACCCCAAACCCCGACTCGCTTCACCGTGGCGAGCTGGATCGCCATAAAAATATCCGAGTGTAACACATGGAAGGTGTACCAAACTCTAACATGAAAACAAGCTCCACAAACATAACAATTAATTATTGATGTTATTCTAAACTATGAAATATCATGAATGTATTCTATTTGATTGATTGAGGAATATCATAATTGTACTTGTGTTGTTAAAAGCGAAAGGAATTTCTTCGCTTAATGTAAGAATGGCGATTAATGGAAAGATGTATTTCATTATTGTTTTAATAATAATATGTACTTTTAACAAGGTTTTTAACCTCCGTGATATAAATATACCTTTGTTTTTTACAACGTATTTTTTTATTAAGTGTTATAATGTCAAATTCTCAACAGATTATTAATGCATTATTGGCATTTGATGATTATTGTTATCGTTATGATTTATTGTTATTGTCTTAAGACGAGGTATTATTATCATGACAACCACAATAGTATTGTTGTGATGCATTTGTAGATTACATATTATAATGTATTTTCATTATACATTAAAATATTTATAAACATTGATTAAACATGTGTTAATGATTAATCATATTAATGATATCATCAACCTAATGTTGTGATATTGTGAAAGAGATAATCATAACCAATGGTATTTGCTATTGACATGGATCATTTACAAATGACACATAATAAATTAAGTGTACTTAAGGGTACAGATGTACTTATCTATCTTAGTAAACTAAATCAACCTAGTAACTAAATATGGACATTAATGAATGCTTAATTTGTTAAATAGTAAACTTAATAACTTAAGAATGGAAAAGAATCTTGATACTATGATTGAGATGATTTTGTGGTGAATGGAGGGACAAGTTTTATGTGGCTTATGTGTATTCACAAAATCAAGCTAGCTAGCATGATGCCCTAAAACTATGGCCATAATATTGCAAAGGATTGATTACATTGTTCGTCACCATTTCTTTTGTGTCATTCCCGGAGGCTACACTATGAAGATACACATAGTTCTTTGAACCTTTAAAAAGGTTTAACCAAATGATATATTGGGTATATCATCTCGGGAGAATAATCAAAGAGAATCAAGTAGGATCTGAACCCTTGTAGTTGCACATGGTTATCATAGGTTGTCTGATTGGATTCTAAACATTAATTAATGTTGGATTAATCTATTGTAAGTTGTTAATCATTGAAGGCATCAAGATAATTAATAATGTTGGAATAATTCAGAAGTTGTTGTAAATTATGTTCTTCATTTCAACGCAAGACAACTTAAGGGATTTACAACTCTTTTTATTCTGGAATTTAATTGTTGTGTATTAAATTCATGAAGGCATAAACCATAATTATTGAGTTAATAAAAATCCCTAATTATGATAAAGTAAAAAGAGGTGTTACTCAAGTTTTAGTCATTGGAAAGGTCTCAAATTTTTCTATGTGATGGTATGATTTAGAAAACATTCTGGGAGATTTTTAAAAGTTTTGGGAAATATTTCTTCCTATGTGCTTTTTGGGGAAAAGGAGTGTACATGCTTCATTGAAGATTCAAATTCGGTGAAGAGTTTCGGGATCCCCTTGTGGTTTTTTTGGAGCTCATATCCTAGGCATTGGAAATATTTTGGAGCCTACTACATGGTTAAATAAGTAAGGTGGATATTTTTGGGTATATAAAGTGGAAACCTTTCGGCGGCGTAAAGTGGCCTTTTTACACAAGAATTGTGCATCAAGGTTTTTACACCTCAAGCAGAGTTGGGAGTAGAACAAAAGTTTAAGTGAGAGAATATTCAATCCTCTTCATAACCCATAAGTTTTTTTGGTATGTGTTTGTTGAAAAATCTTCTTGCAACTCAACTCACCTGCACATTAACTGAGAAAAAATGAAGGTACGATAAAAACTTGTTGAAGAACTCATTTTCAGAATTCTTGAGTAGTTTCTTGGATTCATTGGCCCTTTTCCATGTTAAATAATATATTATACAACCAAAACTCACTAAGTATGGACCCCGGGAAGAAGTTTGGACTTTGTGGGAAAAAATGGGTGGTGTAAATGAGGTTTCAAAGTGTGCATTGGTGCAATGGCACACTTCGCTTGTACCATCAGCACATTGCACACTTTTGATGTGTAATTACACCCCAAAAGTGCACCCTTATTTGATTGGTGAGAGAAATAAATGAAAACTTAAAAATTAATGTAAAAACACATGGTGGAGGTTCAAACTTAAGTTTACATGACATGTGGCATGCTCTAATTTACCCTAAGTGTACTTTTGATATGAGCTAGTGGAGGCACCATTTTCACTTGTACTTGCAGATGCACCTTTGCAACACGGGGTGTTCGTTAAGCAAGGCAATATCCTAGCACGTGGGTTCATATTGAGGTAATTAAAATTAATAAAATTAAAGTCAATATACCGGTAGACATGAGGGGGTGAAAGGGTTTAATTTATTAATGTTTTGAATCAGGTATTGGGGGTAGGTTGGAGAGGTGAGCCAAAGGAAAGGGAGGTTTGATTTTAATATAAAATTAAAACATTTGAACCCTAGTTTTTAAAAGTAAATACCTTAAAATTGAAAAAGTAGTGTGGTCATAAATTAAATTATACTCTCTTTTTTAATAAAGAAATCTAGATTCTTAACCAAGAAATAATAAGATGGTAGAAAACTAGGATTGAGTATGCTTTTCAACACAAGTGATATTATTTCACCATCTTAATTATTTGAACAACTATTGATAAATGATTAAAGCTTAACATATATAAGGTGATCTGTAATAGGTCTTCAATGGCTTCAAACTATCTTTCGAGAGGAAATGCATATTAAAAAACATTGAGTGAAAAATATAATATATTTTTTGTCTAATATATTAGGGTAGAAATAAAAAGGGGTAAATAAAATTGTAATCGAAAAATGGGTAAGTAAGGTACATGGAAAAAATAGGGGGTATTTTCATTCTAATAATATAACAGGAGGGGGTATTAACAATTGAGTAATTAGAGGTAGAAACTAGAATTAAGGGTATTATTTAATACCCTTCGAACGCACGTGCTATACCATAATTTTACTAAGTGAACCCCCGTGCTTGCAAAAGCACTCCTCACCTCCCCCATATAACATGCTCATAAATTTTTTCCTTCCAAATATCCAAAAATTACATTTGAAAACACCAAGGAAACCATTAAATCATCTTTAAAGCTGGTTATTCATCCCTCCACACTTGCAAAACTTTGCATGTGCCCTAAGAAGACCAAGAAGTATTTTGTTCATATCTCATGATCATGTGGATGAAATCACTCCAAATTTTAACCACCAATTCCTCTTGAAAATGTATTCATGGTGATATTATATTTTTAGCATGACATTCCTCCATTAAAAATGTATTCATGGTTTTTCTTTTCCATCCATCATACCCCGGTTTGTCTAAAAACAATGATTTTGCAAATGAGATTGTGAAAAATCCCCATGGAGGAAGACTAATAAACTTGGAGCATATGTTCCCTCATGAATACCTTAGTTTTTATATATCATTCATCATATAAGATGAAGAATTTTTGGAATTATGAGAAAAAATCACCATCCTTTTTAAAGCGACTTGCAAACCCCATGTGTTAAAAGTTGTTTTCGCATTTTATCTCAAACCCTATAAGAGAATTCCTTTAAAATTAGAGCATTGTTTCCCCTCAATAATAATACTCTAATAAATCAAAATTCACTCAAATCAGATGAAAATTAATTCCACATTAAAGAATCAAAAATCTCCCTTCCTCCATTAATGTTATTTTTCAAGCTTTTCCCATAGCTAGAATTTGTTTTCCAATTTCCCGTTGATTCCCATGAGATAATTTCACCAAATTAGGAACATCTAATCATCTTTGGAATAGATTTCCAATGAATCAAGTCACATCTAATTTGGATTTTATTTTCTCATTTTTCCCAAAAATACGAATTCAATTTATAACATTAAAATCCATTCAAATTTGTGGATTTTTGAAACTATTATGGAATCCATTTTCACTTACACCATAGCATTCTCACCACTTTATAAGACTAGTGAGATCATAAAAACACAAAATGAAGCTCCAAAACTCTGGATACAAGACCATTTCAGTTCTTGTGTTTGAGTACCCAGACATTGGACATAAGAACGTGGAGCGCATGGATTTCATTTTTTCCATATTAAGTCATTAGGAACAGGAGAATTCTTGATCACAAAACATGTGATTAGATCATCAAAATTACTTCATGATAAGAACCATGGTTACAAGTTTTGTTATGTTTTCATCATGGATTCTCAAGAATCTTTGATACCATCAAATCTAAGAGGGATCATGGTTACCGATTCTAGGCCATGTGTGATATAAGTGCATTATTCATAATGATTCCAGGATGTGTGATTTTTCATGTGAAGATACAAGAGATCAATTTCATGACAACGGGTTGATTTTTTCATCTTACCATTGCTCACAAAGGTGAAGAGTTAAAACAGATTTTCCCAACCATGAACAATGATAATCAGTAAATATAAGGTGTGAAACATCATTTCCAAGTCCAAGAAGAGATATGATCTAATCAGATAAGAAGTCGAGGAATATCATGTCTAGTTAGAGCATTCATCTCCATTATGGAGGAAGATAAATACTTCATCCTACGTATCTACCTTCTCTCTCTTCTTCTCTCTTTTTCTCTCTCTAGCATTCTATTTCTCTGTTGAGCAGTGAATTTTGTAAAAAGTGACTTAAGTCACTTAAATTTTATATTTCTTCATTGATAATGCACTTTAATTTACAAGGTCACTTGGGAATGCAAAGAGTCATTCTTTAAAATATAAATTGTAATTCTCTCTCCATTCCAAAGGATCATTTTTGCTATCCTTTATAAAACTATTCTATGTTGTTCTTTTTGCCCAAAATAACTCCCCTAGCAATTTAGACAACTTACATTATCATCCTGTCTATTAAGATCAATATTCTAGGATTGCACACACTCTGGTTATTTCCTGGCATATCGTTATTTGTAGTTCCTCCCCACACCCTTCTTCTCCATTCCTATATTTCCTTCCATTCCCCTATTACACGCACCCCTTCTACACTTTCCCCTTCCTTCCCATAGTTCACGAATCCTCCACACTTACCCCTAAATTTCCTTCCAAATTGGCTAAGTCCCTCACATGCTTATTCTACATTAAACCATGGCGTATATTCCCTCACTTTTGTGTGTTGTACGCTTCTTTCCGGATTTCGTTGCTCACCCCTTCTCTCTTGTCATTGTGTGTTCACATTTGAATGTCCATTCCTAGATTGCATACTTGTCTCCTATAGTTATGCATCCATTTCTTATGCATGTGTTACCTATGTGTGCTTTTCCTCACTTTCATCTTCCACACCTCTTTTTTCATGTGAACTTTGTGCATTCTTATGTGTCGAGTCATTATGCCACATCATCACCTATCAGCCTTAAGTGTGCAACACCCAACCTATCAATTTGTGTCAATTGAGCACATAATCCTCGTAATAAATCATTGTGCGACACATGGCGTGAAACAAAAAAATACTAAAATATTTAACCAATCACATGGATCAATCGAGGTGCGCCACATGTTTTATGCATCCATTTCTTGTGCATTTGTTACCTATGTGTGCATTTTCTCACTTTCCTCTTCCACGCATCTTTCTTTTGTGCGCACTTTGCCCATTCTTATGTGTTGAGTCATTATGCCACATCATCACCTATCGACTTAAGTGTGCAACACCCACCCTATCAATTCAAGCGTCAACCGAGTGCATAATCCTTGCAATAAATCAATGCATGACACATGGAAAAACAACAAAACAATAGAATATTTAACCGATCACATGGATCAATTAGTGGGAATGTAAAGATCCATTCTTTCAACTATAAATTGTAATGTTCTCTCCATTCCAAAGGATCAATTTTTTCTCTCCTTTATAAAACTATTCTAAGGTGTTCTTTTTGTCCAAAATAACTCCCCTAGCTATTTGGACAACTTACATTCTCATTCTGTCTACATGAAGATAAATATTGCATACCTATTCAAATGTTGGTTGATGGGTTGTTTCATGCATATGACTTCCAAATCCACAGCTGATCATGAGATCTTCCTTTTGGCTAGGAGGAACTACCTACAATGCAAAGCAAGATCACAAGAAGAATTAAACAATATGGGCAAGTGAACTCGCCTAGCATATATTGGATCGGGAAGTGTGATACTTCCTAGATGGCTATCGTATACTATTTTAAACAATTTAATGCTATAAACAAAGTAAATCCTATTGTAATTTTAAATGATTTAGGTATCTCACTTAAAACACAATAAGAAATAGATCTAATCTAACAAGCTAAGCTAGAATAGAATCCAAAGGTCAAATGATTGGTTCTAGGTTCTGTAGGTTTGAGAGGTCTCGGGTAGATCAGAGGTGGATGAGGGTGAGATGAAATTAAGTGGGTAGGTCTCTGTTCTAGGTTGTGTGGGAAAATAAAGAGATCGATGTCGGTCAGGGGTAACCGATGGCAATGGTCAGGTGTGACCGGTGCTAGTTATTGTGAAATCTAGAAATGTCACAAAACAAGCTTTAGGTCTCCTTTGTGATTGCACAAAGAACTTTGGTTGGTCGAGATGAGGTATTGGGTGATTGGGGTAGGATTCGGTGAGGATTTAATGGGTATATGGAGGTGGAAATGTTGGAGAAGGTCAATAGGTGGCTAGGTAAGCAATAGATGATAAAATAATGATGAAATGAAATAAACCAGAGAAGTATGACGTTATACTTACTTGGATTTTGGTCCTGGATGCCTATGTGTGAAGGATGGAGGTGCTGATGAGAGGACTTGAAGGTTATAAGTGATCACCAGCTGAAGGAAAGCTTCTGCATGGGCTATATGTGCATTCCTCTTTGCTTGGTTAGATCAGATCATGGCTATGCAAGAAAAGATGTTTGATCTCCTTCCTTGCATGTGTGGTCTCGTTGGAATTCACTCTCTAAAGATGTGTTATCTCTCTGAGATGTGATAATGCTCACCAACCTCTTTTCTTCCAACTTCCAACCTTGAGAATAAGGTTGTTTTGGGGTTAAAAGGGTAACCAATGATGGTGGTTTGGCTTAACCGGTGATGGTTAGGGGGTAGGCATTCGGTCAAGGTGGGATTTCCTAGGTTTACTAAACTAGGAGATCCTCTTGATTTCCTTGGATCTCATGTCGTTAACCCATGGATTAGAATTGGGAGCTTCTTGTGAGCATGCGGGAATGTGGTTAGAGGGAATGTAGGCATTGATTTTTAGGGTTTGGGTAAGTCTTAGTTAGTTATGGCAACTTACTAAGAACAGGTCTTAGGTTGAGTTGGCTTGGTGAGGTGTCTAAGTGAACTGTATGTGTGGATATTATTTAAAATAAGATATTTAAATAATAAATATAGTGAGGATAATGCATTAATTAATTAATTAATTAAATTAATATTAGTGGGGTGAAAGGGGTCATGGCTAGGTGAATGTGATGAAGGGTGCTTATTTGTCGAGGGACCAAAGGGGAGTGTGACCTAATTTTAGTGTCTACATTTTGCCCCTTTTTGTTGTGTAGCTTGTATTGGTAAGTGACGCTAACAAAAATAAGATGTGGTTGCCCCATGTGTGGGTGAAGGTGATCCCCCTCAAACTAGGAACTGATGAGAAGAAGGTAGAATCGGTGAGTGGTTTGATAAAAGGTAAATGTGAGGAAAAGGAAGGTGGGCTCATGGGAAAAAGGGTAAAAGGTCTACTGGGAAGTCCATTCTAGGTAATGGGTCAGGGTCAAAGGTAAATAGTCAAACACATGCACATGAATAAACGCACACTACCGTGTTGAAGAGCAAGAAAACTCTACATTGTCTAAGGTCAATAGGTTTATCAAACAAGGTTGAAGTGAATTCGGTATCCAAGGTATAGGATATGGTCAAGAAACACAACGTAGGTTAGGTGCAGGAATGTTTAGGTATGTTCTAGTACACCAAAGGTAGGGTCAGGATAAATGGTCATGTGCAATAGGCTAAGTAAGGTCATTAGGTCAACAACATAGGTAACAGTGCCACAAGGTATAGTGAACACATGAGGTCAAAGGTCACTAGCGATGGTCAGGTCCAAATATTGAGGTCACGGTGGCGTGGGTAAGGCCAAGGTAGGGGTAAAATAATGAGTCCCCAAAGGAGGACAAATGGAGGTAGTAAATGAGGAGGTTAGGAAAGGTAAGGTAAATGGGTTGGGTAAAGGATAAAAGGAAGGGGTAAAGGGTGGGTAAAGGATCAAGGTAAAGGGTGGGGTAAAAGGGGCTTAATTGAGGGAAATGTGTAGGTGAGGATGACTGATGGTGGTCATGGAAAACCGACGTCGGTATAGGAAAACCGATGACGGTGAGGTAGGGCACGCGACCGATGTTGGTCAATGGTAACCGACGTCGGTTAGGTCGGGTTGGTTATAAAAATAAAAAATCCACGTTTTGATTATTCATTTGTTATTTGTGAAGTGAGAAAATGAAAAAAGGAGAGAAAAGAGAGAAAAGTGTCCGAAGGAAATGGGATAGTGAGTTGGCAGTGTGATTGGACGAGGGTTGGGTTGGTGAGCAGCGGGTCCATGGGATCAGGGTGAGAGATTTGATTGGGCGGAGGTTGTGAGGAATTATTGGTGATGGAAGAGGCCGAGAGGGATCGGGTGGGCCACCAAGCATGGTGTAGACATGCCACCGAGAGGCAGCGGCGATGAGGTAAGCGCCCAACGCTACATTGTTGATTAGATAGATTAGAAGTTTGGAGTATTGTTATTTAAGGTTTTTGTGGGTTTTTGTTTTTGTGGGTGGGTAAAAATAAAATTTGGGTATGGGGGGAATAACGGGCTAAAAGAGGGAGGGGAAGGGTAGTAAATGGTATAGGTGGGGTGGGTAGAGGTCCAGGGGTAGTTTTAGGTCATTGTAGGTGGGGTAAAAGGGAAAGGGGGTGATTTTAGAAAATGGGGGTTTTGGAAAGTCACGGGATTGTCCGTGACAGTGACCAACGTCGATCAAGTTCGGCTAGTGTCGGTTGGGTAAAATTGGTATAATATCGGTCAAATATGTGACCGATGTCGATTACACGTGGTAACCATGGTCAGTAAAGGTTAACCAAGTATCGATCACCAAATAGGTGACTAATGTTGGTTTAAGGGTGTTGGAGTTCGGTTAGGATGAACTGGCACCGGTGGGATTTGAGGCACAAGGGTCCAAAAGTGATGTGGGCTAGGTAGTTAAG
This sequence comes from Taxus wallichiana var. yunnanensis, assembly GCA_018340775.1. NCBI lineage: Eukaryota > Viridiplantae > Streptophyta > Pinopsida > Cupressales > Taxaceae > Taxus > Taxus wallichiana. The sequence goes on from CM031239.1 coordinate 167,290,731, forward strand.
ATGGGTAGAGTGAAAATAGGGTGGAGGTAATGATAATTGGTGAATATGGTCATGGTAAATGTGGATTAATGTTGTGCTTGGATTGGATGTAGGGGGGAGATCATAATTACATATGCGGGACATGAGGTTCCACCTCTACTAGTGACATTGCATGGCATAGCAACCCCTTTGGAGCTCCAAGCATGTGGAGGTAGTGGGCTTGAGTGGGATTCATCGCTACCGACATGTTTTTGGAACCCCAACTTGATGGTCGTGCTCATCGATAGATGGGATCCCGTGACCAACACGTTCCACCTTCGATGGGTGAGATGACTATCACCCTGGAGGACATGTTCAGATTTTATGGCTACCCATATTGGGTGCCCAAGTGTATTCTATCTCCTCCGAGGCCTCAAAGGAGTTGATTGGGACTATTTTGGTGAGGGGGTGGTTGATTTGAGATTCCATAGTGCCAGTTTGAGCTATGGAGAGATGTACCTAGCCGTCCGGATGAGACGAGGCTAGTGGTTTTGTTGATGGAGGTAGTGTGCTGCTATGCACTACCAGATGCAGAGGGTGGATGCTTTCCCGATCTGATGGGGTACTCCATGATATGATGGTGCATGAGACACACTTTTCCTGGGCACCAACATTCTTAGTGCAGCTATACAGAGAGTTGTGGGCATATGGGTGGTTGTAGGTTTATCTGTGTTGTACATTTATACTACACTGCTGGGCATATGAGCACATAGTGTGTGTGTGACCTATAGGGATGCCCTGAGAAGATGCATTCCCACCTAGATTTGTGTGGGTGGGATATAGGAGATGGGTGTCGGTGATAGGAGAGCGGAGATCGGATAGGCTAACACATGATGTGGCCCATTTTTGTAGTAGTTACTAGAGGGATTGTCTAGAAGTGGACATTATATGGAGGCCATATGTGGGATTCCCCTCATATAGGCATATGCATGAGGAGCTAGCTGAGCTCTAGCTAGAGAGGTGGATACAGGTCATTGTGCTAGGGAGGATGAGATGATCCCGATAGATAGAGTCCGATGGTAGTTCGGGCTCTTACAGGACATTCCTCCACCCTTCCCACAATATCGGAGAGATGACGTGGAGAGGCCCTTACCTACTACCACTACCCACAAGTGCCCACGAGGGAGGAGGAGGTGCCCAGTGGATCGGTGGATAGATGAGGAGGATGGCAGCTAGTGGATGGGATAAATAGATGACACTTTGGATGTACGAGAATATGTGAGAGAGATATGGAGGTAGTAGCTACGTGTGGTGGGTGGCTAGACATATGGATGGAGGTTTTGAGGAGCCATACCACATGCACAGCCAGCCGAGGAAGATGAGGATGGAGGAGATAGCTACCATTATGGGGTGTAAGGAGACACCCTACAGGGGGTGGTAGCTACGTTGATTACCCAGTTGGGTATATATTGTAGACCTAGTTGGAGGGTTTTGGAGGTAGAGGTACCAGAGTGCACCGAGCATAGGTTCACAGGAGCACATGGATGAGATGGAGGGATGGATGCGAGATGGCGAGATGTCCGATATGTGGTACACCTAGGTTTGAGATGTAGGATTAGTTATGTGGCCTTTATATATATATATATATATATATGCAATGAGAGGATAGTGCAGTGTCAAGATCACATAGTTGTAATTTTTATCACATACCGGCCTACGTGTTCCAAGTTAGAGATGAGTGAGGATGTATGAGATAATTTGTATATTTGGTGCATATATAGATTCATATCGTATCAAGAAATTTTGTATTGATTCATTAGGATATTTTTATATATGAGACCGGCTGATGTATGCTTTTGTGCGATGACATGACATTTTGTATTGTATATAGGCCTGTGTGCCAACATTTTGAGATGATGGACATGATGAGATAGGCATGTATATTGAGATACACATTTATTGATTTATATGATGAGATACATGGTATTTTGTGATGTGTTGGTGTGTTTATGAGATATTGGATTTATGGCTTGTGGTAGATGAGATATGGATTTTTGTATTTGATGTGGATGGATTAGGTATTAGGTGAGCATTTTTAGGCATGATGGAAGTATATTAAGATACACATTTAGGTCATTTTATGCATGGATCAGTCATTTTGTAGGCATGGATTGAGTTAGGTTTATTAGGCATGGATTGATTTCTTAGGTTTATTTAGGCATGGATTGAGTTGAGTTGGTTATAGGCATGGTTGAGTTAGTTGAGTTAGGCATGGATTGAGTCGGGTTGGTTTAGGCATGGTTGTGTTTGGTTAGGCAGGTCATGAAAGAAAGTAGGTGAAGTTGTGATTCATTATTTTTTTGCAATGAATGATACTATGGGTCATATGTGAGATGTGGTATAATCTATGCATAGTGATGATAGAGAAATGGTAGTGTAATAAATGTATAAAATATGAAGCAACTTGTTATGTATGTGCTTAATTTCAATTTTGTATATAAAAGGGAACTAAGTGAAATGTGTGTAAATGGTGAGTTAGGCATGGTTGATGAATTGTTTAGGGTAGAGGATGGCCAAGCTAACCTCCAAGGGCCCCATGCCTCTGAGAGTGCTACCTACATAGTCCGGTGAAAAGGGACCTCAAAGCCGATGTAGTTCTCCCATAAGCTAGGGAAGAAAATGAGAAGGTGTGAAAATGAGTCGGTAGGTGTTTGGGCATGTTGTGGGTTTAGGTTTGTTAGGTGTGGGTAGATTGTAGGTAAAATGATGTAGGTGAAAGTGATTGTGGCGAAGAGGAGGATTACCCCAAAGGTAAGCATCGAGACCAAGTCTGTATAAGGTAATCAAAATGTAAACAAAGATGGTTAAAAGATAAAAGGGGGCAATAAAGCCACTGATTGGGTAGGATCATACCGAGTAGATCATACCTTGGAGGAGGTGATGAACATAAGACCCTAAAGACATTACATGATTGACATGTTCTATGATGAAAAGTAGTCACATGATCACCAAATGTCTAAGTTCCAAGAAGTCCCTTGAGGTAGTAGGAAATGAGAGTGGGCATGGTTCACAGGGTGAAGAGTAGGTAATTTTAATTTTTATATGGTATGAGGTAGTAGGCCCTTCGGGAAAGAGGTCCTAGGTCACAACGGGCAAGTCCATGACTAAAAAGTTTTTTGTTTTGACTTATAGTTGAGATAGATTGATCGATGCGGGAAGTCTATATGGGAAAAATTGAACTCCTTGAGGTCTTCGTGAAGTTGATCGATGCGGGAAGCTTTGGTTGCTCTGTTTTTTTTTTTAAAGAGCTTTACATAGTTGTCCTTCATGGGAGTAGTCTATTTATAGCAACAATTGGTCGAGAGAAGATGTCCTTTTGAGGGAGTCATCTTTTTATTAGAAGTTTGACTCAAGGAGTTTGGTCCCATTGTGAGGTCTTTGCAGTCATGGACAAGACCAAGGTGAAAGATAGGACTCTTGTTCAAAGGGCAAGGTGAAATGACCATGGGATCTCATCTAAGGTAGATGAAAAGTATCCATGAGAATCATGCTATGTGCAGCACCGTGGTACACATATTCAAGGGAAGATAACAAGTGATGGGTACTCACATGATTCTTGTTTAATCGTTAGGGAGGTGTATGGAGTGAATGGCACTCAAGGGATGAGCATGGAAAGAGACAAAGGGTGAGGTAGGATGATGAGTCAACAATAGAATGGTCAAAGATGCAAGGCATTAAGGGGCTAGGTTCGGGTTTACCATCAAGAGAAGATAAATGATAAGCACCTGATCCATAGGTATGAGTCACGATGTATGGTCCAAGCCAATTAGGAGAAAATTTTCCTCGTTTACTTTTTTTCTGCTTTGGTTACATGTTGATTTTCTTTCAAGACAAGGTCACCAACTTGGAAGGTTTGTTCATGAACACATTTTTCATAGGCACATTTGATACATTGTTGGTAAACTTGAAGGTGATCTAGAGCGTTAAGATGATGTTCATCTAATAACTCTAGTTGTGCTAAATGGTCCTGATGAAAGTCATCATCAGTGAGCATGTCATGGAGAGAAATACGGAGTGAGGGGATCTAGGACTTTGAGAGGTAGAATCAACCTCTATACCATAGACCAGAGAAAAGGGTGTGGCCACAGTGGAAGTGTGAATACTAGTGTGGTATGCCCACAGGGAAAAAGGAATGTGTGTATGCCAATCCTTCCCAGTATCATCAACCACTTTCATGAGAATTTTGTTGAGGGTTTTGTTAGTGGATTCAGCTTGGCCATTGGTTTGTGGGTAGTAGGGTGATGAGAAACTAAGCTGAATGTCGAAGGCATTGTAAATTTTTTGCAATGTTTTGTTTTTGAATTATTTTCCATTGTTAGTGATGAGGCGATGAGGAACACCAAAGACAAATGATGTGGTGGTTAATGAACTCACATATTTTCTTGGCTTTCATGGAAATGAGTGGGATGGATTCTACCCATTTTGTGTAGTATTCGGTAGCAGTGATGATCCATTGATGGCATTGGGAAGAATGAGGATTGATTTCTCCGACAAGATCCAAACCCCATTGAGAGAAGGGCCAAAGGTCACGAGCGACTTGTAAGGCATGATTGGGTGTATGATGAAGATTGGAATGTTGTTGGAATTTTACACAATGTTTGACGTAGTCACAACAATCATGGTTAAGGGTCGGCTAGTAATAGCCTAGGTGAAGAATACGCTTAGCAATAGCAAGGCCACTAAAGTGACCTCCACATATGCCATCATGAACCTCCTTAATGGTATAAGGAATTTCAGAACTTGTGAGGCATCGTAAGAGAATACCATCAAAGCCATGCACTTATAGAGGAGTCCCCCAGAATGACGTAATGAGAGACCTTTTTAAGGAAGGCACGTTGTCCATTATGGGTGAGATCAGGAGGTAAGATGGAGAGAGAAAGGTAGTCGGAGTATTGTTTATACCAAAGGTCACTCAGTCAGGGGTATTGGTTCGATCGAGTAAACATCATGAGGTAAATAAGAAGGTGAATGGAGGCATTATACGGTGACAAAGATTTTAGAATGGTGGGTGAAGTGGGTATTTGGGAAGCTAAGAAGGCCATGGTATCTGCAAATTTGTTGGTGGAACGTGGGATGGTTTGAAGGGTGTAACGATCAAAGGTGGTCAAAATTATGTCTACATGATGTTTATACTTTTGAAGTATCTCATTACGACATTGGTACATACCATTAACTTGGTTTACGACCAATTGAGAATCACCAAAGATGTTGATTGATTTGACATCTAGGGAATAGGTGGCTTGGAGACCACTATGGTGGGGAGATGCTTCACCGTATTGGAAATATTGTTGGTGCATTCAAAATATAGCTTTTGAAAGAAAAAGGCATGGGTTCTCCATCAAGAGGAATGAGGATAATACCAGCCCCACCCCATTCATTAACACTTGGAACCATAAAAAAGAGTGGTCATTTGATAAGGAGGTTCATCACAGGGAAAGGGGTAGCAATTGACTCATCTGGAAAGTCAAAATTAGAGGGTTGATCCATCAGAAATAGGTGCAGGGAAGAACCAATTGGTTGGCGATGAGCTTAGAGGCCCTTGATGGACTTTTGATGAATGAATTCGAGGTCAAGATCAGCTAAAATCATAACCATCATCGAATGGGCATGAAGGCTGATTTTGATAAGGTTTGGCATACGGGCTTGTGTAAGGGGTCGGTGTTGGTCACATGGTCACATAGGAAAGAGTAGGTACCGATGAAGTTTGGTGGCAATGAAAACTAAGGCTAAGAAATTTTAGGATAAGGATGGGAAGAGTAAGGGGGTTTGCGTTGATAAGTCCAAAAGAGTATGGCTGATATAAGATAAACCATCTGCTTGGTGAAGGTGTGTTGTGGAGAATCAGTGTCCTTGTGATCGGAGCTTATTTGGTAGGTGGTTTGGTACATGGAATAATGGTATGGAGGCCTTGCTCATCCCATTGATGCGTGGGTGTTCTAAGGAGTGATGAGAGATATGTATAGATAAAAAGGTTGATCATCTTTAGGTGGGATATGTATAGATCGGTAGAAGGTGTGGGTTGATCGTCTTTAGGTAATCTTTAGGGGTAAAAATGTGTAGACACTATATAGGTGGTACTCCCCTATAAGTGAGGGGGAGGAAAACACCTTCCAAGAGACTCTTGTGGGTGAGAAATGGTATGTAGGTAGCTTGTATGGATAATGTTGAAAATCAAAGGTCGAAGGGATGGAGTTGGAGTTAATGGATTGGGAAGTTCATGGATCAGCCATGGAGGTTATGGCATGTAGGGATGGAGGAGGTATGTACGGTAGAATGGAGGAGGTATGTGTGGTCATGTCTTTGGTAGGTGGAGGTGTAGGTGAAGTGGTAGTAGTGGTCGTAGAGGTAGATGACTTGATAGGTATGAGCACATCATTAGGTCAGTAAAGCATGTTGCATGTTTTAAAAGGTGATGGGTCAGTTGGAATGGTATAGGTGTGTCCTTCATGTTCAAACTTTACACAATGATGCAAAGTGGAAGGAACACAACCCATGACATGGATCTAGGGTCTACAAGAAACAAGTTATATTGGAATTCCCCCTCCAAAATGTAAAACAATTCGAGAGAACAGTGTGGGGGCCCACGTGAATGTGGAGGATGATGGTGCCTAGTGTAGAGGTGATAGCATCATTGAATGAATGCAACATGACCGGGTGTTTATGCATGTAATTTTAGGTATGCACATTTGAGTGAATGCATGGGATGAAATGATGTTAATGCTAGTGCCCCCATCAATCATCACATGATGTATACCCATATGTCATCGATGTGGATAGAGATGAAGAGGGCTAGGTCTGGGTCATCATTTTGGTGTGGCACGATCTCTTCCTCTGAGAAGCTAAGGGAGGCCACTTGGTGAACAAGGTGGGGTGAAGATGAAGGTGGTAATTTGGTGAGAGAGGCTACATGATGGGGTGTGATAATGGAGGCTATGGGTGTAGGGTCATTAGGTAAAACCTCAATTGATTGAAGAACCTCCATGAGAGCTTGATGATGGGATTCCGAGGTTTGGATGAGGTCATATAAGGACATTTTGAGGGGTGATTGGTGTAATTGTTTGAGCATGGTGTGATGTGTGATGCCATTAGAAATGGGGTACGTGGGACTGCAGATAGTTATTTTAGGTATGGGTGCAGATGGTATGTTGGGTATAGGATTGGTTGGTGGGTCAGTTGCCTTTTCTTTACCCTTTTTTGTGCACATGTGTAGTGACATGTATCATGTTGATTTGAGGGGAGTTGGAAAATGGAGAAGGTGTAGGGTGAGTGGTATAATGACATGATGGGTAAAAACCTACCGGAGGAGAAAAACCCTATGAGGTCAGTTGGGTGCAACGACATTTGGGTGGTGGTGTGGCAAGTTCTCTGATGCATGTGAACCATGTTAATTTCAAATCTTGGGGATGGCTCTAGGAGAGGTGAGGGTGGAGGTTGTGGTCATTGAGTGGGTAGTGTGGGAATGGGTGTTGAAGTGAAGGATCCTCATCGAGAAGGTCATCATCGTCAAAGTTGGTTTCTAGTGGACACAATTAGATAAGGATGGTTTTCAAGGCCTTGTAGTTCTCCACATCATGTCTGGCACATGATGGTATGTGAAAATTTTAGTATCATCAAACCCTTTTGGCTTGGGTTTGAGGGGGTCGTAAGGTCTCGAGTGGTGGTAATGTGATGACAGAGGTCTCCAAGAGGTTGGTTAAAATTTTGGCATAAGACCCTGCTAGTGGATCACAATGGGAAGTAAACGTGGGTTTGGGTGTAGGTGTAGGTGATTGTTGAGGAATGGTCTTTAGAAGAGGAGGGGGTCGAGCCATGGGTTTGGGTGTTGGTGTGGTTTTAGGTGTTGGTCGTGTTTGTTTAGGTATGGGTATAGTAGATGGACGGGTAGGAGGGTGTGTGGTCATTTTGACTACCTTATTGTGGGGTAGTGGAGTTTTGTTTTGGGTTGCACCTTCTTGGGTAAAGGTGATGTGGGTGTACGAGGTCTAGAAGGAAAAGAGATGGAGGAAGAGGGCAAGTTACCCATGGGGATAATGGGGGTGTTGAAGGTAGATGACGTGGGTCGTGCTTGAGGTGTGTGAGAGATAGTGATTGAAGTGTAGTGGGTAGTGAAGCAATAACTGAGGGTATCGGAGGTATGGGTGGTAAAGAGGCTGCAGGTGTAGGTGTAAGTCGGGTTGGGCATCTGGGTAGGTCAGAGGTTTGTGAGGAAGGAATGGGCTGTTGTGTTTTTGGTTTATTGATGGGTGGAGGTTTCTTGACCATGTGGGGAAGTTGAGATCCTAAGAAGATGGATGGGACAAGTGCAGGTGTGATTGGCGTAGCTGGGGTATGAGTTATATGGGTTTGGTGCTTCTATTTGGGTGTCAGAGTAGGTATGGTGTTGACTTTGGAGGATGTGGCTAAATCTAGTTTGATAGGTGGATGAGTAAGGCTGGTGGTCGGGGTGACCCCTAAAGTGGTAATGGGTTTAGTCGAAGCAAATGTTGTAGGTATGGGTTTGGGTTTAGGTGTAGGTTGAGTTATGGGTAAGGGTGTGGTGTGAGCTATAATAGGTGTCGTGGAAGGGGTTGTGATAGAGGTGATTTTGTTTGGTTTAATTGGTGAAATGTTTTTGGGTAGATTGTGGAGGTATCAGCAAGGGATCTCTACATCTGTGTTGAGATGGGGAGTAAAAGGTGCCCCCATAGTAGAGCCCTATCCACATAATCTAAGTGATCAGCCAAACGTGAGAATGGAACATCTATAGGTGGAGTTGGTGAGGACCTAATGGAAATTCCTGTAAAATGTGTCTTAGAGATGGGGAATTGGCTAGCTTCAGCTTCCGTGGGTAAGAGAGCCGAAAGTAGGTCTGTAGGATTTTGGGTGGCTGATGGAGAATGCTTGCCAAGAGGCAAAGGTATCTCAACTGGGTCTATGATAGGTGGTGGAGATGGTGCTCCTATATGGGTGGAGGATGATGGGTGCTCCTCATGGGTGGAGGAGGTTGTAGCTAAAGGCTCTCTAAGTGGTGAAGCCAGGGGTGAGATGGTCTCAATGTTAGTGAAAGATTCCTCGTAGGTGATGAAGGAGATGAAAGGTGTTCCTCTATTGGTGAAGGAATAGGGAGGTTGGTTCCACATGGAAGGAGGATTTGGGCTAGGATCTCCTCTATGGAAGGAATATGGGGTAATTGGGAGGTGACAGGTGTGTCATTAAAGATAGCGTGAACCTCACGGGTATGGGTATCGTGAGTGGAGGTCTCACTGGTTTGATCAAAGATGAAGGGGCATGGTTAGGAAATGGTTTCTTGAAGATATGTAGGTTTTGGTTGGTAGGTGCATTAGGATTATCCATGGTTAACTCACCTTTCTCGAGCATTTCTTGGACAATATTTTTGAAAGTGATGCAGTTTCCATCACTATGACCCTTTACTCGATGATAATTATAGAAATCATGTTCTTTATACCATGCGGGCATGGGGCGAGCAGGGTCAAAACTAGTGTGTGGTTTTATAGGTGGAAGGGTGATGGCTCGGCTTTGATAAGATTTTCTAAGACAGAAGAGTAAGGCTCCCCGATTGGGGTATATTTTATTGCTCTCATCTGAATTGAAAAGTCTAGATAGGTGAGAGATTAGATGAGGGGTAGCTTGATTTGATGGATGAGCTGGGCCGGCCTTAAGTACCACTGTGTTAGTGGTGCCCTTAGCTTTTGAATAATTGGTTTGTGGTTTGGAAGAAGAAGAGGTATCATTCGACTTGAATGCCAAATTCTTATTGCGTAATTGGATTTTCTTCTCTTCGATGGCCCGAATCTCTAACTTTCGTGCCATAGTGAATGCTTCATCGAATGTTTGGAAGGTTTGGACCTATAAGGTCGGTGAGATATGCCTAGCACAAGCCCGTGTGAAGAGCTCGATGAGTTCTGTTTGTGGTAGTTGGAAGGTAAGTTGGTTGATCAGGCTGTGCCAATGAGTGACAAAATCTGATAGATTCATCCTCATACTGACGTGTGGAATATAGATCGGTCATGGTAACCTTCTTGATGATATTGATAGAGAAATGATCAAGAAGGCTTGGGCTACTGATTGAATGAGAATATAGAGTGTTTAGGTAACCCACTATACCAATCTAATGCAGGTCTAGTGAGGGACATGGGAAAGGTTCTCAAGAGCAAGGCATCATCATGAGCGATCAGATAACACCCGTGTTTGAATGACAACGCAAAAATGTTGCTACGGGTCTTCTTTTCTATTGAAATGATTGAATTTAGGCATTTCCCAATGCACGGGTATGAATGGATAGGAATGGATGGGTGAATGGGCTCATTGCAAATCTCATCATAGGTGAGAGTGTTGTGGGAGCCAGAAACTGATGCCTCAATGTCTACATCTTGTCCAACATCAATTTAATTAGGTCGTTGGTGGGTTGTGATGATTGGATGCCTCCTATAGCATGAGAGGTTGGTTTTGGGCATATAATAGGGGTGGCACTCCAGTGTATGGTGCTACCATGTAGGTTGATTGAGAAGAAGGAAGTGAAATAGGGGGTACGTACCTGGAGTGTATAATGGATGAAACAGGAGGTTGTTGATAGTATGTATATGGGGGTGGAAGGGTTGTGGTAACCCTAGTGGAAATAGGGGCTAATGATTGTGGAATGGAAAGGACCACGTTTCTGAAATGGGGTAGGGGTCACCAACACTAGAGGTGGTAATGTAGCTATGGGTATGTGTGAGACATTAGGGGTGGATGAGATTGTGTTTGGGGTAGTTGTTGAGGGTACGGTGGATGTAATGGGTGCCACGGGAGGTAACAGACGTGGTAGTCATAGCGGGTATAGGACCTAACTATGAAAATGACTAGGGGTAAGGTAGATGTGGGGAAGCACAGAGCCAGATGGGCCGATGTAGGAGTGGGTGTGAGATTCGGGGGATAGATATGGGCATGTTGTATATCAACTGACCCGAGGCATCTCGAGTGGATGAGTGGGAAAGGTAAAACTGCAAGGTGGCAAGGTTTTGGTCAAGGAGTCATGCAAACTCCTCATCTCTAGTAGTGATAGTAATAGGCTGGATGGGATCCATGGCTGGTGATAAAATGGAAGGTGGTGAAGGACTAGGTGGGAGTGGTTGACAACTGGCATGAAATATGAGTGTGCTTGCTTGTCTTTGGTCAGCACCATGTGAACCAATACTGATCAGGTAGGGCTGCTTCTCTGTAAATGACATAGAGAATAGTAGGAACAGGTGAATCTAGTGACAAAAAGTAGATTAAGTACCAAATGGTGGTTGGAATGTGAAATAGGCTAACCGATGCGGTTAGGGAAAACCGACACCGGTCAGGGGTAACTTATGCGATTATTGTAGAAAATGGACAAGTGAGTGAACAACAAGGTAGAAGGTAAAATCTGATAGGTATGCCAAATCTGATGATGTTTACAATGTCAATGGGAATGATGATAGTGATAGGGATTATGAAAAGTGGAAAAAATGAATGAAAATGTCCTTTTGAGTAGGTTAGAAAAAGGACCTAGAACCGATGTCGGTTGGGTATAACTAATGGCGGTCAGAGGTAATCGATGATGGTTACTATGAAATTGAAATAGTGATGAAAGAAAAGTGGTTGTGAATTAAAATCTGATGTAGAATCAAGACCCAAAATTCTGAGAATGATGATGATATGGCCTAGGCACACTCAGGTGAAGCAGAATACACCAGCTATGATGAGGAGCATGCAAGGATGAACAAAAAAGTGAAGAACGTGATCTCTCACCTCAAAACGCAAGCCAAGTAGAAACACTAAGAAAATGTGATCCTAGGAGTGCCTTTTCTATTATGTTTGTTTAGCTTATGCTATTTAGGGACTGACACATGAATTGTGAAATAGAGTTTTTGGTGAGGATGGCTTCCTACAAAGAAGGAGATCTAAAAGGTGAGGTTTCAGGTATGTTATGGTGGGGGCGGGCTTCGCTCTGAAGTATGACTCGATAGAGAGCAAGTGAGTTGGGTGCCCATTGTGTGTGATCGTGTGATCACCTACAGCTTCTTCTAGGTAGGATGTTGTTTAAGAATGTATGTATTTTGAATTTTTGTGAGGTTTGGTAAGACTCAGAGAAAGAGAAAAGGAAAGAAGTGCTTTTCTATGATTCATTTGTCAACCATCAGTTGGGCATGACTTCTAATGTATAGGTTGCCCTCAATTAATGTGAGCTAATGCAATAAATCAGAATGGAATGCACTTATTTTTAAGCCCAAATCGAAATGTAAAATTGGATGACACAATAAAATGAAGAGGAAGAGGGATGCTCTTTCACTACAATGTAGAAAACATGAAGAAATGATTCTTTTTAATTACACCAAAAGAAAAGTTTCCTTTAGAGCAAATAGAAAGAAGAGGTGGGTTACCAAGGAAGAAAATTAGTGTGTGTATGCTTTTAGAAGGAAAAAAACACACAACTTTTCCTAGGAATGAATGAAATGCAAGGAACCCCGGATGGGTCCCACCGGGTGTGCCAAAATGTTTCACCTTTTTCTTAGATCATTTCTTTGAAGTGTTGATGAAACAAATAGGGTAACGGGTGTAGGAGGAATACTGTTCAAATGTTGGTTGATGGGTTGTTGCGCGTGTATGACTTCCGAATCCATCAGCTGATCATGAGAGCTTCCTTTTGGCTAGGAGGAACTACCTGTAATGCAAAGCAAGACCACAAGAAGGAATTAAACAATATGGGTAGTGAATTGCCTAGCGTATGCTAGATCCGGGAAGTGTGATACTTCCTAGATGGCTGTCAATCCACTATTTTAAACAATTTAATGTTGTAAACAAAGTAAATCCTATTGTAATTTGAAATGATTTAGGTATCTCACTTAAAACACAATAAGAAATAGATCTAATCTAACAAGCTAAGCTAGAATAGAATCCAAAGGTCAAATGATTGGTTTGGGTTCTGCAGGTTTGACAGAGGTCTCGGGTAGATCATAGGTGGATGAGGGTGAGATGAAATTAAGTGGGTAGGTCTCTATTCTAGGATGTGTGGGAAAATATAGAGACCGATGTCGGTCAGGGGTAACCGATGGCGGTTAGGTGTGACGGTGCGATTACTGTGAAATCTAGAAATGTCACAAAACAAGCTTTAGGTCTCCTTTGTGATTACACAAAGGACTTTGGTTGGTCGGGATGAGGTATTGGGTGACTGGGGTAGGATTTGGTGAGGCTTTAATGGGTATATGGAGGTGGAAATTTTGGAGAAGGTCAATAGGTGGTTAGGTAAGCAATAGATGATAAAATAATGATGAAATGAAATAAACCAGAGAAGTATGACGTTATACTTACTTGGATTCTAGTCCTGGATGCCTGTGTGTGAAGGATGGAGGTGCTGATGAGGGCTTGAAGGTTGCAAGTGATCACCAGCTAAAGGAAAGCTTCTGCATGGGTTTTATGTGCATTCCTCTTTGCTTGGTTAGATCAGATCATGGTTGTGTAGGAAAAGATGTTTGATCTCCTTCCTTGCATGTGTGGTCTCGTTGGAATTCACTCTCTGAAGATGTGTTATCTCTCTGAGATGTGATAATGCTCACCAACATTTTTTTTCCAACTTCCAACCTTGAGAATAAATTTGTTTTGGGGTTAAAAGGGTAAACGGCGACATGTAGTTCCGCTTAACGGCGATGGTTAGGGGTAATCGGCATCGGTCAAGGTGGGATTTCCTAGGTTTACTAAACTAGGGAGATCCTCTTGATTTCCTCGGATATCATGTCATTAACCCATGGATTAGACTGGGAGCTTCTTGTGAGCATGCGGGAATGTGGTTAGAGGGAATGTAGGCATTGATTTTTAGGGTTTGGGTAAGTCTTAGTTAGTTATGGCAACTTACTAAGAACATGTCTTAGGTTGAGTTGGCTTGGTGAGGTGTCTAAGTGAACTGTATGTGTGGATATTATTTAAAATAAGATATTTAAATAATAAATATAGTGAGGATAATGAATTAATTTAATTAAATTAATATTAGTGGGGTGAAAGGGGTCATGGCTAGGTGAATGTGATGAAGGGTGCTTATTTGTCGAGGGACCAAAGGGGAGTGTGACCTAATTTTAGTGACTACGGTAGGATTGCACACACTTTGGTTATTTCATTGGCATATTAGTTAGTTGTAGCTTGCTTTCATGTGAACTTTGCACATTCTTATGTGTCGAGTCATTTTGCCACATCATCAATTGTCGGCCTTAAGTTTTCAACACCCAACCTATCAATTAGCGTCAATGAGCACATAATCCTTATGATAAATCATTACGCAACACATGGCGAAACAACAAAACACTAGAATATTTAAGCGATCACATAGATCAATCGGTGTGTGCCACATGTCTTACGCATCCATTTCTTATGCATGTGTTACCTATGCATGCATTTCCTCACTTTCCTCTTCCACGCCTCTTGCTTTCGTGTGCACTTTACGCATTCTTATGTTTGAGTCATTGTGCCACATCATCACCTGTCGACCTTAAGTGTGCAACACTTGAACCTATAATTTCATGTCAACTTGAGTGCATAATCCTTTTCATAAATCATTGCACAACACATGTTAAAAACAACAAAACACTAGAATATTTAAGCGATCACATGGATCAATCGGTGGGAATGCGAAGAGCCATTCTTTCAACTATAAATTGTAATTCTCTCTCCATTCCAAAGGATTAGTTTTTTCTCTCCTTTATAAAACTATTCTAAGTTGTTCTTTTTGTCCAAAATAACTCCCCTAGCTATTTGGACAACTTACATTCTCATTTTCTATGAAGATCAATATTACAGGATTGCACACACTCTAGTTATTTCATTAGCATATTAGTTAGTTGTAGTTCCTCCACACGCCACACACCCTTCTTCTCCATTCCTCTATTTCCTTCCATTCCCTTTTACATGCACCCCTTCTACACTTTCACCTTCCTCCCCACAGTTCATGAATCCTCCACACTTACCCCTAAATTTCCTTCCAAATTGGCTAAGTCCCTCGCATGCTTATTCTACATTAAACCATGGCGTATCTTTCCCTCACTTTTGTGTGTTGTGCGCTTCTTTCTGGATTTCTCCACTCACCCCTTCTCTCTTGTCATCGTGTTTTCTCATTTGAATGTCCATTCCCAAATTACATACTTGTCTCCTACAATTATGCATCCATTTCTTATGCATGTGTTACATATGCGTGCATTTCCTCACTTTCCTCTTCCGCGCCTCTTGCTTTCGTGCACACTTTGTGCATTCTTATGTGTCGAGTCATTTTGCCACATCATCACCTATCATCCTTAAGTGTTCAACACCCAACTTATCAATTCGCATCAACCGAGTGCATAATCCTTATGATAAATCATTGTGTGACACATGGCAGAAATTAAAAACACTATAATAATTAACCAATCACATAGATCAATTAGTATGCACCACATGTCTTATGCATCCATTTCTTATGCATGTGTTACATATGCATGCATTTACTCACTTTCCTCTTCCATACCTCTTGCTTTCATGTGCACTTTGTGCATTCTTATGTGTCAAGTTATTGTACCACATCATCACCTATCAACCTTAAGTGTGCAACACCCAACCTATAAATTCATGTCAATCGAGCGCATTATCCTTGTGATAAATCATTGCGTAACACATGGCGAAACAAAAAAACACTAGAATATTTAACCGATCACATGGATCAATCAATGGGAATGCAAAGATCTATTCTTTCAACTATAAATTGTAATGCTCTCTCCATTCTAAAGGATTAGTTTTTACTCTCCTTTATAAAACTCTTCTATGTTGTTCTTTTTGTCTAAAATAACTCCCCTATATATTTGGACAACTTACATTCTCATTCTATCTATAAAGATCAATAGTGCAGGATTCCGCACACTGGTTATTTCATTGGCATATTAGTTAGTTATAGTTCCTCCCCACACCCTTCTTCTCCATTCCTCTATTTCCTTCCATTCCCCTTTTACACACAACCCTTCTATGTTTTCACTTTCCTTCCCACATTTCACGAATCCTCTACACTTACCCCTAAATTTCCTTCCAAATTGGCTAAGTCCCTCGCATGCTTATTGTACATTAAACCATGGCATATCTTTCCCTCCCTTTTGTGTGTTGTACGCTTCTTTCTGGATTTTTCCACTCACCCCTTCTCTCTTGTCGTCGTGTGTTCTCATTTGAATGTCCATTCCTGGATTGCATACTTGTCTCCAATAGTCATGTATCCATTTCTTATGCATGTGCTACCTATGTGTGCATTTCCTCACTTTCCTCTTCCACACATCTTGCTTCGTGTGCACTTTGCACATTCTTATGTGTTGAGTCATTGTGCCACATCATCACCTGTCACCCTAAGTGTGCAACACCTAACCTATCAATTCACATCAACTGAGCACAAAATCCTTGCAATAAATCATTGCATGACACATGGCAGAAACAACAAAACACTAGAATATTTAACCAATCACATGGATCAATCAATGTGCGCCACATGTCTTGTGTGTTCAGTTTCCACTGTAATTTTCATAATGTCATAAAAAAATTTATAAGACTCAGATCCGTGTGCCCTTGGTCTTGTTGGATAGTTTTTTATGTGAGCTACATGATGGACCATTCAAAAATAGATTTTGGTGGGATTTGGTAGGTGAGAAGTATGGAAAAATGTTTCAGCCATTAATGCAGACATCTAATTGACTCAACCACAAGATTTTATTCAAATATCACCTCCTTCCTTCTTCTACAAGACAAACAGACATGGGGAGGTGCATCTGTTAGTATTACAGGTGGATTTACAAGCATTTAATGCTTATTATTGGTGGTTGGATTTCAAATCCAAGTTTCCCTCTTCTTTCTCCTCCTCTTCTCTCCTTCTTATTCTATAAATGTAAGAGAAATGATCATTGTAAAAGGTTGGACCCCTTTAGTTTGCTAAGAGAGATGCTCATTAGTATTTTAAGTTGCAAGCCTTTAGATCTAGTTTTTGCATTTAGATATCGGCCTCATCCACCATTGTAATCAAGTGTGCATTTTTAGAAGCAATAGAATCTCGGTTTTGTAGCTATTCTTTTCCTTGGCTCATTTTTATTACTTTTCCTTGCCTTTCTTTTGCATTGTCTGTTTGTTGTGCTTTCTCACGTCCCTTGCAGGTTCCTTTTCTGATTGTGCCCCATGAAAACAAATGTGTAAGTGTGTTTCGAACTATAATATGAATTTTTATCCTCTCTTTGTGCATCCTCTTTCATTTTCACTTTAAGCTAGTTGTGTTCATCCCTTTCTTTCTGGTGTTATCACCTCCTTTAGCTTAGTTTTCTCCTTTTTCATGTATATCCTTCTAACCCTAGTCTCTGGAATTTTAGAGTAGTGATAGATATATGCATTTCCATTTTAGGAGTAGTTGTATTAGTAGAAATAGGTAGAGCAATCAGCCTTCTTTGAAGGTCTGTCTCAAACGTGTAAGGTCCCACAACTTGGAGACATTCCCACGTTGCCTCAAAGCCCCAATTCATCCTGATTTGGGATGGGTGTGATTTTGAGATCCAATATTTTTCGGCATGCTCAGTGGGACTAAGCACTAAAATCTAAAATTTCATCATTGTTAGGTTCTAGTGTGTGACTTAGTGATTTTCAGCCTTTGGAGGCTTATTTCAACACATTGGGTGACTCTCAAGTCTCATATCTACTATTTTATAATCTGCGTGACTTTTCATGAGAAGGATACATACTAGAAAAAGCGCAGAGCAGAAGAGTCATTTTATTATCTCAATATTTCCCCAAGAAGAAGAGGTGGGAGAACAACCTCACACACACCTCTATCTCGAATGTTTGGTGAAATTTCTACACCTCCTCCTAGTATACCTTCCTTACAACCTGTTAGAGCTCTCACACCTATCATCATGGAAGCACAATAGGGAAATCAGAGATTTGTTAATTTTACTAGTATTATTCCTCTTTTTCTTAATTCCCAAAATCCTATTCCAACATCTGCACTTAAAAGTATCCCTTTCTTCACTAGGGAAAACCATACTACTCCAGTTGACCACATACAAGACATTGCCAATGTTTACGCCATCCACCAAATCATTGAACAAGATGTGGTTGTTAGACTATTAGCCTCTTCATTCAAAGGGAGAGCTTTGCAATGGTTCAAGAGTCGACGGTGGGGTCAATTTGAAATTGGAATCAACTAGGGCAGCCCTTTACAATTAATTTGGGTGAAAGGTAGAAAACCTCTCTCTTCTTAAACACTTGACTTTTATAAAGAAGGTTCCCAATGAACTTATGGTGGACTTCAATTTCATATTTTAGAAAACATGGGAGAGGATTCCATCCCTGGTAAGACCAACTCTATAAGGTTTTTTCCTTTAATTTTTAAGGTCTTTAAATTCTGATATTATTTTCATGATCCAATCCATGGGGGTGCAACCCTTCTTGGGGCTTATATATTAGCTATTATGGTTGAGAACTGTCTAATTTAGGAAGAAAAGTTAGCTCTTAGACCTCTTGTGCCCTTGTTTCCAAAAATGCCTCAAGCAACCCAACCTTTCATTTCTCCTATTACCGATTATAGTGTTCAATACGTTGCATCTATATCTTACTCCCCTGAACAACAAAAGGAAGATGAAGAAATGAAGGCCCTGATTAGAAACTTATCTAATAAGATCATATCTTTAGAAAAGCAACAGTATGCAAGTCTTCAAAAATAATTCTAATTAGGGTATAATCAATCCCATCCACCCTTTAGAAATCAATATCTAAATAAAAGATATGGGAAGAACCAACAGAATGATAGATGTCATGTTAATGCACACCTCCTCTTACAAACAATTCCTCCTACATGAGACCCTTTTAGCACCCAGTTCAAGTCAAGCACTTGTTCCAATACGAGAATAATATGGCCAAAGAATCATAGTGGTGTTTTCCTTATAGCATGCCTCATAGCCACTATATTTGTGCCAATGCCTTGCATGCACAATTTTACGTGATGAAATTTGCTTCAAACTATGAACCTTCCACTAGCGGATGTGGACACGAAAATCAAGAAATTTCATAAATTGTTCCTAAGGAAAACCTTATGTTCTTTGGTGCCAAAGACTTATCTGTAATAAATTAAGTTGTGGATATTCTAAATAGACCGTGCACACCTGGAGTTTCGATAACACAAGGTATAAGAAGAGAATTCTTGAGTCGGCGTGTAACCTTCATTGCTGCCATATAGGATGATCCTCATAAACGAGAGAGATGCAACTCACTCTCAAGCATCAAAGTATGTTATTGCACCCAACATTTATGGCACGTAAGTTCCTATGCACAAGGTTCCACACAAATTTTCAATAAAAGTGGTGTGTGCCCATCCTTTAGTAGGTCAAGCCCCGATGCAAGCTAAGCCCCCCACCCCGCCTCTACACCTTAACAAGTTAAGAAAAGATGTTGTTGTGCCTCAAATGCATAAATATTTGTGACTTCCATTCAACATTTTGGACCAAATGAAGAACACAAATTTTAATGCCACAATGTGCTACGCCCTAACCATTCCATCTTAGTGTGACTTGTTACATGAAGCTCGACGCAACTCCTACATGCTAAGCCAAGTAATCCAAAGATCTCATGCTGCTATAAATATCTGTAAGAAGAGGAGAAGAAAGTAAGAAAAATTTCAAAACCACACCTTTCTATATGTCCTTGATAGTAGGAAAACATGTTGTGCACAATTGTATGATTGATTCACGAGCTAGTACTTCTGTTATGCCAAATAAAATTGTTGATTTCCTAAGTCTTAAGTACAGTCCTATGTCTAAAGGAGTATTGCAAGTTGATGGTTCAATTGCATACTACTCTAGGAGTCATCAAGGATCTTGATTATCCCTCCATGCATGCCCAAGTATAATAATAACAAAAGATGTGTCAATCATTTATTTACCTCCTTTTTCCCCCTTTTCCTATCGATAAATTTCACTCCTAAAGTGGGTGGATACTTGTCTTTGATTGATCCCATATGTTACTTAGAACAAGGTATGGTACCGGTTTACCATAGAAGTTTAGCCCATATTTTCATATCATGTTGATTCATGTGACCCCTCACCTATCTAAGCCAATTTTCTAATCCAAAAGGCCAAGAAAAATATTATGTTTCAATAGAGCAACCTATTTGTCCCCCATACCCAATCTATTGCTAGATGAATAGGTAGACAAGCACTATGAATTTTATCCTTATGATGAATCCGTAAATATTTTGAAACTGGTCTTGGTATTTATTGTATCGTTGAAGAGGAAATTGTGTTATCGTGTGTGCTCAAGTTGAAGAAAATTCTATATCATGGAAGTTGTATTTTGATGGCTCAGAAGTAGAAATGGCACATGCGCAGGCATTGTCCTAATTTCTCCCAAGAATGATAAGTTCTTCTTCATGCATAGGTTGCAATTTTCATGCTCCAACAATGTATCAAAATATGAAGTGTTGGTGCATGGTCTTCTCATTTCTGAAAATAAAAAGGTCAAGGCGTCAGATTTTTGGGGACACTAAGTTGGTTATCCACTAAGTCACAAACAAGTGTGTAGTCAAGAATAAGCCTCTCAAATATTATAAACATAGATTTTGGGACCTCCTTGAGATTTTTGATGCTCTAAATCTACGAGTGGTACCAAGAAAGATGAACAAAGAAGAAGATCAAATGGCCACCCTTGGTTCTGGTTCTCACCTACCGATGATTTCTTCTAAGGTAGCACGTAGCACATCAAAGTGGTAATCATGTCATCTATTCAAGGTAATGACACCAGCTGGAAATACTTTTATAGAGATGTGCAAATTATCCAATTCATTCATAATGAAGCTAATTTATCTTCACGCATGCAAGCTCACTTACATAACAACTATGGTGAACAAGTGATCCAGCTAAAGACAAATAATTTTCCTAATGGGTTAGTCACCTTAGAGCAGATTTTCAGCCCTAATGATGAGTTCAAGGGTGAAGAATAGAATATACATGTAGCACAAGAAGACTTTACTCTAGTCACTATTGTGTGTGGAAAAGAGTTGATGTTGGAAAAGATTACACACAAAATGAAAAGCATGCCTTCATTTCTCTCTATCATAAATATAGTGATGCCTACACATGGGAGTATGAAGACCTCAAATTATTTGATCCAAGTTTTTCTCAACACTCCATTGACCCGATCCTAGTTTCAAGCCCATCGACAAAATCAAAGTCCAATGAATCCAAAGATAGATCCCTCATGAGGAAAGATTTGTCTAAACTCATTAAGGTGAAGATAATATTCCCCATCAAGTACTCTACTTGGGTCAAAAATCTTGTTCAGGTGAGCGAGAAGAATGGTGAAATAGACTCTACGTCAATTTTAAATATTTGAATAAGGTGTCCTTAAAGGATCATTATCCTTTACCTTCTATGGATAATATTTTATAGATTTTTGTTCGTGTGAAGATATTTTCTATGTTGGATGGGTATTCTGGTTTCAATCAAATCATGGTCAAGGAAGAGGATCAATTCAAGGTAGAATTTATGACTAAATTGGGAACCTTTACATATCAAAAGATGCCCTTTGGTTTATTGAATACGAGGCACAAAATTCCAGTGAATTCCATGGACATTACCTTCAAAGGACATATTAATGAGTTCATCCGGTTTACTTGGATGACATAATTGTATTCTCAAATTAGAGTGTGGATCACATGGCACATCTAGAGAAATTATTTGAGAGATGAAAGGAATTTGGGGTGTCTCAACCCCAAGAAGTCTAACTTTGTTGTGGCGTAGGGAAAGCTTTTGGGTCATGTGGTCTCAAAGGATGGCATTTTCATTGATCCTGAGTGCATTTCTACTTTCCTTGCTCTTTCTCTGCCTACTCATAAGAAAGACTTGTAGTATTTCCTAGGAAAAATCAATTTTGTTAGGAGATTCATCCCTAACTTTACAGGATTTGGAAAACTCTGCCGAATAGATGATTTAAGGCCACTTTGATCTCCTTCATCTAGCGAGATAGATGGCCCTGAAAGTTACTAAAAAGTTGTCTAAAATAACTCCCTAGTTATTTTGATAGCTTTCATTCTCATTTTGGCTATGAATATCAATATTATAGGATTGTGTGCACTCTAGTTGTTTCCTTGGCACATTAGTTGGTTGCGAGTTCATTTGTACACCTCGTGCCCTTATTCTTCATTCATCTATTTCCTTCCATTCCCCTTTTGTGTGCACCCCTTCTGCACTCCCACCTTCCTTCCACAATTTATGGATCCTCTGCATGCACCCCCGGCTTTCCTTCCAAATTTTCTAAGTCCCTTACATGATTCTTCCGCATTTTTCCCTAGCATATCTTGCCCTCACTTTTGTGCATTATACACTTTTTTCTGGCTTTCTCTATGCACCCCTTCTATCTTTTCTCCATGTTTTCTCATTTAAATGCCCATGCCTCGCTTTCTTACTTATCTCCTATAGGTATGCATCCATTTCTTCTATGCACATTACCTATGTGTGTCTATCCTCGCTTTCCTCTTCACACACACTTTATGCATTCTTCTACACAGAGTCACTATGCCACATCATCACTGTCGGACTTGATTTTACAACACATAACCTAGAAAAGAACACCCATTGAGCACCAAATCCTTATGATGAACCATTGTGCAACTCATGGCAAAAATTAAAAACACCAAAATAGTTAATTGATCACATGGATCAATCAGTGCACGCCACATGTCTCATGTGTGTGTTGATTGCATTGTAAACTTCATAATGTCATAAATGTTGTTACATGAATCAGATCCATGTGCCCTTGGTATTTTTGGATAACTTATAACATGGGTTATACGATATCCCAATTAGAAACATATTTTGGTGGGATTTGGTAGGTGAGAAGAAGGGAAATGTGTTTCAACCATTAATGCAGACATCTAATCGACTCTACCACCAGATTTTATTCAAATCTGGCCTCCTTCCTTCTTCTACAATCTAAATATCCATGGGGAGGTGCATTTATTAGTATTATAAGAGGATTTGCAGGCATTTAACTCTTTTGGTTGGTGGTTGGATTTTAAATCTGATTTTCCCTCTTCTTTCTCCTCTTCTTCTCTCCTTATTATTCTATAAATTTAAGAGCAATGCTCATTGTAAAAGGTTGGACCCCTTTAGTTTATTAAGAGATATGCTCGGTACTTTAAGTTACATGCCTTTAGATCTTGTTTTTGCATGTGAATATTGGCCTCATCCGCCATTGTAATTGACTGTGCATTTTGGAAGCAATAGAAGCTCGGTTTTGTGGCTATTCTCTGCCTTGGCTCATTTTTGTTATTTTTCCTTACCTTTCTTTTACGTTGTCTGTTTATTTTGTTTTCTCACATCCTTTGTAGGTTCCTTTTCTGATTTTGCCCCATGAAAATGAATGCATAAGTGTTTTTCGAACCGTGATACGAATGTCTATCCTCTTTGTGTGCATCCTCTTTCATTTTCTCTTAAAGCTAATTGTGTTCATCCCCTTTTTTTTGTGTTATCACCTCTTTTAGCTTATTTTTATCCTTTTTCATATATCTCCTTCTAACACTTTGGTCTCTTAGAATTTTAGAGTAGTGATAGATAGATGAATTTCCCTTTCTAGGAGTAGTTGTAGCAGTAGAAATAGGTAGAGGAACTGTCCTTCTCCGGAGGTCTGTCTCAAGTGTGAAAGGTCCCACAACCTGTAGACAGTCTCATGTTGCCTTAAATCCCCAGTTCATCTTGATCTGGGACGGGTGTAATTTTGAGATCCAACAGTTCTTCTCTATTATTTCCTCCATTCTCTCAACTTCATACTTAGCTAAATGTATTGCAATCTATTACAGGAATGAAAATATTTGTATTTTCTTTCATAGAATGAAATTACTAACTAAATTGTGTGTTGATTGTGATTTTCATTTCATAGAGCTTACATAGTTATGTGTATATGTTCATGTGTCTTCTAATTGAATTGGATATATTTTACGTTATCGATTTATGGAATATGTAATACTACCATTAACATAACCCCGTCTCCATATTTTCCGTTATTTCTTTCATGGTTTTCTCCTCTCCACTTCATACATTTATCCCTCTCTTACTTGTAGTTATAGTTACAACAAGGGTGTTTCAATACTTTCATCGGTATATGACCACCCCTAAGAGTTAGAAATAGTATACATAATCCATATTTCAATAAATGGTATCCACCCCATCTTGAAGTGGAGGGATTCAATCCCATAATCATTGAAGAAACACGTATTTTTCCTTGATAAATATTTATTAAAAAAATGGTAGAACATATTTGTTCTTTCATGCCCATGATTTTTATGAGCCAAGAACTCATCGAACTATCCCATAAAAATTGGAACAATTTTTTTGTATTAATTAAGTATAAAAGACTAAACCATTATCATTCTAAAATAATTAGTTTTCTAAAGGTACTCTAGAACAATTGAAGTAACAATTGTATTTCATAACTATTACTCACGCAAGCCATGCTATTTAAGATTGTTGTTATCTCCACCGCGAGGGGTTACCAAACATCTTTGAGATATATTCCACAATTTAAGACATTCCATTTCATTGATCCTTACTACTCGATTCCATAAACTTTATTAGAGAGAAATATTGGTCAAGTAACACCCTAGTTCTATTCATCGAATTTACGGTCTCTAAGTGAGTCACCAATGTTCAATTTCTCCAAAAGAGAATACCAAACATCATCATGGCATATAGTGTAGAACTAAGGTATCCTTAAGGGTTATTAGGTTGATAGTTAAATTGATTTGAGTCGATAATTTAGTTAGTTTATTAATCAAGTTAAATAACGATAATCCAAATCAATTGTTTATTTATTTTATTTTGGTTTTAAATTACACTCGTTAATTTGACTAGGAATTAATAGAAGCACACCAAGTATTCCTTGTGTTAATAAGAGGAGTGATCTATTTATGTTTACTCCATATTATTAAACTTAAATGTGGGCGTAGCACTAACCATAGTGCTAAATTTTCCATTATTTTTGTTAGGTGAATTTTGATTGTTTAAACGTGATGTTTTATTATCATAGGAAATAACATTATCCGGATAAAAAACGTAACCAAAACTTTATTTATATTTTTATAGCTACTTATGTTTATTGTCAATGTACTAACTCCAAAAACATGGGAAATCGTTAATGTTTAGTTAAGGATTTGAAAATTAAGTTGGGTATGGGTCCCTATGGACCCATTCCCCAAGCACAAATAAAGTTATTTTAAGATAATTTAAAATAAATTATCCTTTTCAAAATACCAAGGGGAAAAGAAAACTCACTTGCCTTCCCAAGTATAATTCAAAACCCTAATATGCAAATGACATACTCTAGGTTAAAAGAGAGCCATCGGATCAAAATCACCAACACCAAATTGATCTACAACCTTATAAAACCCTAAAGTTATTTATCAGTCAATATATCACTCTATTTTGTTTTCATTTGCTCTTATTTTTGTATACGATTTTGTGGGGATATTTAGGGAGGAAAATGGATTTGTATTGGAGGATTTTCTACCATTTTATTTCCCACACCTCACAATATGGGGTTAATAGTAAGGAGATTTATTAATTTCCTTTTTATATAATTTCTTATTTTCATATTTTTGTTTATAAACATTATTGTAAAAACCTAATTTGGTTACATGTGATTTTTCTATAGATAGATAGATAGATAGATAAGTGGAAATATATGTGGATCAATCCCACATAATCACGAGAATAAAAACTATGAACATAAAATACGTAAACAACAAAAAAATTACAACAAGAAGACGGGATTTAATGTGGTTCACCCAATGTTGGCTACACCCACCAAGAAACACATGCTCATATTTTATTACAAGAAAACAAGAGTATAATCCACTCTCATATCAGTCTTCTCACAATTACAATGCACAGATATTGTTTGGAGTTACACTCAACAAACTCTCTCGAATTCACACACACACACACATATCTCCTTGTTGTATTTCCATCTATTTATAAGCACATCAATAGGTGACTCTCTAATCAGTTTTTTGCAATACCATGGACCAAGAAACTGACCCATAAACCTATGGGTTAAATACCACCCATATAAT
This sequence comes from Taxus wallichiana var. yunnanensis, assembly GCA_018340775.1. Classification (NCBI taxonomy): domain Eukaryota; kingdom Viridiplantae; phylum Streptophyta; class Pinopsida; order Cupressales; family Taxaceae; genus Taxus; species Taxus wallichiana. Next base: position 167,316,844 of record CM031239.1, read on the forward strand.
GAATACATGAAAAGACCACATTTTGCTTGGGTACCAATACCATGGGCCAATAAACTGACCCATTAACCTATAGATTAAATACCACCCATATAATGAATACATGAAAATACCACATTTTTTTACTCCCAAAAAACATTCTTGGGGTTATTACCCTCAAACCCCAGCAAACAAGATTCAATACCTTTTATGTGTGTGTGTCTATATGTACACACACACACACACACTTGTGTGTGTGTGTGTGTATTCACACTGATTATGTATGTATTGAACTAAGAGATTTTGACTACCTTTTAAACTCATGGTGGGGCATCTATAACATGTAATCAAGAGATAAATTTATTTTATTTTATTTTATGTTTAAATATACAAAATGGTGTATGTATATATATATAGAGAGAGAGAGATAAAGAGAGAGAAAATAACTCGGGAAATAAATTAAAAGTTTGTGTATGGAATAAGGGTCGTTCAAGGTAGAAACTAGGTAAACACATTTCAATTTGGAGCCAAGCCCACAAGAAAAAATGGAGGGTTTGGGTTAGCCATTTACTTGACCCTCCACCAATATATATAAAGGTTGTGGAGCTTGTTTTCACATTAGATGTGTTGTAAATTATACACTAAAATTATTGTACACTCTTCATATATTCTTTTCGGGGTTCGGGGTTGGGAAAGGCCCCAAGCGAGGGTTTGGGAGTGGCAGTCCCTAAGAAAAAAAAATAGAGTAACCAAAAAATGTGGTCTTTTCATGTATTAATTATATGGGTGGTATTTAACCCATAGGTTTATGGGTCAATTTCTTGGCCCATGGTATTGGTACCCATGGTATTGTAAAATTGCTTAGATAGTTACCTATTGATGTGCTTATAAATAGTTGGACATACTGATGGGGAGATAGATGTGTGTGTGAATTCAAGTGTGAATTTGAGATATTTTGTTGAGCGTAGCTCCAAAAACAATTTGTGCATTGTAATTGTGAGAAGACTAATCTGAGAGTGGATTATACTCTTGTTGGATCATAATAAAATATGGAAAAGTGTTTCTTGGTGGATGTAGCCCACATTGGGTGAACCATGTTAAATCATGTCTTCTTTTTGTGTATTTTTTTGTATTTTATGTTCATAGTTCTTATTGCTATGATTTTTGGAACGCATATATTTCCACTTATCCCTAACAATATATATAAGAATACATTTTCTTATTTAAACAAAGTAAATCCTTTTCCTAAATATTCATTTTTCAAAACATATTTATAGATAAAATATCTCCATTAAATTTCTTGCATCATGTTTACAGATTGTATATATGGATATGATTTTCAACTATATCATATGAAATTCCTAGAGGCATGGAAACTCTACGCTTTTTTTTATTTGGAATAATGGGTTCTACAAACTTAATGAAACCAATTAATTGAATGATGGTATTATCTAGATAAGATAATCTAGGTAATATAAGACCCATTTATTATAAGATATAAAGATAATAAGGTGAAAATGAAAGTTTAATAAACCCTAAACAACTTTCTTGGAAAACATTAAAAATGCCACAACCATTATCCCATTTCCACATTTAATTGCCACATACATAGATCAGAAAACTAAGTTAAGATAACACCACATTTATTCATTCCAATAATGGCCTCAAAAATACATATTTTAATAACAAAACCATTATGAATCAAGCTTTGACATAAACTCTCAAGCTCAACCAAAACAATATTTCTTCTTACACCATTATACAAGTTTCCCTTCAAACACAAACTAACAAAGGGGTGTAAAACTAAGGTTTCCATTCCCTTCCAACCATAAATATGACATGGAACGTAAGAATTCTCTTTTTATTTACATACACATAATTTCTTCCTTTGAGGAAAGGATTGATCAATAAATAACCATGGAACTTTCATATCAAATACAAACATTACATACTATTTATTTCCTGCATTTTACAAGAAATATACAACTTAAAATACAAGTGGATAAGCCTCCCTAAAATGGGAACAACATGCCATATTTTTGAATGAATCCCTCCATATCTAAAATAATGAATTTAATCTCAATTCCATTATCCAAAACTCTAAAAAACCACAAAAGGTAGATGTTTGGTTGTCCACCCAACCTATAGGAATCATTACATGCCACTTCTCAACAAGGATATGTTAGCCTCCTTCCAATCCCATGGGAGAAAGTGTGGGCATGCCTCAAGATGCACAAGACTATTAATTGGAAAAAAACACCAAATTTACATTCAAACAACCAAGTTCAAAACTATTGCTACACACATAAGTAGCCCAACACTTCTTAAAAATGAAGGAGAAAAATAAATGACCCATGGTATACACATTTCCCTTATAATCGAATGAGTTTCAACACTTTTTCATATTACCACAATCCACCATAGCTTCCAATACCTCCCAAAGGTATTATCTCCCATACGTCCCAAAAAGAGGAAAAAGGGTGGATAACTAAGTAGCAAAACAACCAAATAAATATTCTACATACCCATTCCAAAACATAATCAAGAAAAAACCATAGATTCCATGCTAGATGAACAAGAAGTAGAAATTATGAGACCTACCTCACAAGCATTAAAATCCAAATTCCAAATTTCATGACCAACCTCCAAAATCTCTATTCTTCCTTCCCAAGCTTCCCATGAGCTCCAAGTAAAAATAATAATCCAAAAATTCCCTCCAATCTCTTATCTCCTTCAAGCTCTCCCAAAACTCCAAAAATACAAAAATGAGGCAAGTCCCTACCCCCTCAAAATGGAGAGATAAGTAGGGAGAAGCGAAAATATTCAAACCAATGGGATGGTGACATGTGTCACCCATACCCTTCTCAAAACCTAGACACTCCAAGTCCCTATCATGCATAAGATAAAAGACATAATGGAGGAATATCTCACAAAATTAAAATTAAAACTAAACAAAATCTCCTCCAATTCCAAGGTGGCTCATAAAACAAGTTTATTAATTTTTATGTGGACAAGAGAGGCTCAAATGGGAGGTAAAGGCCCATTTAAACCTTTAAAAGTTCCCCTACCCATAGGTAGGGTCCAAGGGGTCCATTTTAGTGTAAATGAGACCCCCAACAAGTAAAACACCTCTTACAAATTCCACTTTTAGCCCAAATTCGGGTTTGGGAAAAGTGGCACACTTTGTGAGGTGGTGGGGCCCACCTAACCCATGCTTAGGTGGTCCCACACCTCCTTAAACATGATTAATTATCAAAAACACCACTAATACAAGTAGGGATCATTAGACCCTTAAAATGACTTTAAACAAGAGGTTAAAATAATTAGCACCAAAATGAGTCCAAAGAGGTAATAACCCATGGTGCCCTATTAAATGATGAACCATACATAAGGAGAATTGTTTTCTCATATCCACTCAAAACCAAGGAAACCTAATACAAACCCGATCAAACAAAGGGGTGACGATTTTTCCAAGATGGCCAATCGTGCAATCTTTGAGGTACATATCTAAGTCCATGTTCTCCTATGGTTAACCTATAATATGCACACTTAATTCACCCATCATACCTAATCAATACAATAAACCAATTGAAATGATACTACATCCATACAAATGATCGAATCAATTACAATCTTAATCATCCAAATTTAGAAATCATCCATAATGAGATAAATAGCCAAATGACATACATCCATATTATACCAAGATATAATCCATCTAAATCTCATCTCAATAACATCCATAAAAACATCACCAAAACAAGCAATAATGGTAACAATAGTAAATTGGCACCGTGTGCCTCATAGACAACCCGTCAAGTCGGGATGATAAAGTTGTGTGTTTTTGTGTATTCAAACCAATTAACCATTTTGAAAACCATCCAAAGTATGGTTCATGTAAACCTTAGATCAATAATATCCATAATATCATAACTAAAATTAGGTGGTAATCATAGGGCAATAAATCGCATCATATGCCTCATATATCATCCTACCAAGAATGAGTTAGCAACAAGCACTAATATGACAACAAAATCATAATTATTCAAATCAAATAGTCCTGACAATATCAATTTAAATATCCCACTCATGAATAAATAATGGGGTTAATGTCATCACGGGAGAGAAAATAGAGGTCACTACATCTTCTAATAGGTCCTCTATTCCGGGAATCGATAATAGTTTTGTATTATTATTTTGGATAAGACTACATGCATTGTTTTTCTAATTCCAATATTTTGATTACTTCACTAGACTCATCATTAGGGATAAGCATAAGCTTGAAGAAGATAAATAAGTTAACTTATCTTAAATATGCCAAAAATAGGGTGAAATAAAATAAAAGAAAGGTAGAGAGAAGAATTATTAATATTTTGGCTAGTAGCCTTGACAGATTATGCAGTCTTATCCAAAATAATAACACACACTACCTCTTGGCTATGAATGAACCTCAAATATTGAAGTAATATTTATTCACAATAATCTTGTTGAGATATTTTTAATAGATACAATACCTTAGTTTGCGATACTTCATTTACTCTAGCGTAATTAGGTTTCCACAATGCACATATTTATCCCTAATGTGTCTTTATCTACTATTTCATCAAATTTGTATTTAATATTTTTCTCTTAAGAAGTTATCAATGGTATAGATAGGCATTAGGAAGAGGAATCACCAAATTTAAATCAAAATTAGGATTTACTATATGCAATTCTTTGACACTCCATTGGGTGAAACAAATATATCATTGTAACTCTCGACTACTTATTCAAACTACTATGATTACTTTGAATATATTTCCATGAGTTTTATTAACAAGGACACTCTTACACTCAAGTATCACTATCTAGAGCACAAACTTCTTACTAATTTCTTGTATTATTTAATGTTGATAAGTGACATCTTAGCAACTATTTTTGGTATTCAATATGTGTGTGTAGGTGTGTGTTTGTGTTCACCAACACCTATGATAACATTATTTATTTTTGCTTCATAGATTACATTGTTATATAAAATATGTAATAGCCCAAGAAATACATCACATATCTCTTAAATTATTACGCCATAAAGCATTGCATCTTTAAAATATTGATTTTTACAATAATGGGCACTAATAAGTGGTGTGATTTTCCAAACCCAAACTAAACCATCAAATGGTGTAGGTTCAGGTAACACCATTGTAAAATTCAATATTTGAAGAATGTATGTCAAAATCAAATGCTTTTGACTAGCAATGAACTCTACAAGATATTCTTTGCACTAACCTTAAAGTCAATGTTCTACTAGCCCTTATCTAATTCTATTAGGGCCACTATAATTTTGTATCTTCCCAATATTATAATGCTAAGTGTGATCACCAAGTGGTGTTATATTTTGGGAATTACTCAAACATCTTTTTCTTTGTTATAATTCTATTCTCCTCTAAACTCAAAATTTTTGCATTACAACTTAGATTTTTCTTCCACCTTACTATTAAATTTGTAGGCTTCTCTTAATAAATAGATATGGAAAATAAATATTTGGGTGCCTCCTTCCTGAGTCCATCCTCTAGGTGGCAAACCCCCCTAAAGGTTCGCATATATGGAATTTCATGATTGAATGTAGATCTCTGTTTGTTTTTTATGCGGACTGGAAAGTGGGTAATGGAGAGAAAGCTCTCTTCTGGGATGATCCATGGAATGGATACCCTACTCTTGGAGACTCTCTTGCTTTCTCAGATATTAAGAGGAGATTGCTTGATGATTGGGGCCCTTTCATGTCCAACTATGGGGAACTGAATGATTCCCTTCCCTCCATGTTACAATGGAAAAAAGTGGATCATCTGAACCTCTCTCCTGATTTAGAAGCTAATTTTTTATCTATTTTGCAGGAAAGGAATATTCTAATCTCAAATAAGCAGGATGAAATTGTTTAGACTGCATCTCCCTTGGGATCTTATTCCCCTCATCTTGGGTATCTTCTACTTCATGAGGACATTGCCCCCGAAAAACTAGTATGGAAAGATTGCTGGGAATCCCAATTCCCCCTAAAGCTGGTCTTTTCGCTGGATGACCTTTAAGGGTAAGATCTTAACTCGAGAAAGAAGGAAAAAAATTGGTTTTCAAGGTCCCACTAGATGCCTCCTATGTGAAAGGGATGTGGAAGAAAGGTACCATTTTCTTCTACATTGCTCCTTTACAGTTGAATGTTGGAACCGGTTATGTGCCAAGCTCAACCTTCCGTAGGTCCAACCTAAATCCCTCCCGAGATATTGTCCTAGCATGGCCTATTAACTCTCATTCAAGGGCCCTTTCTTCTATTTGGCTATGTAGTTTGGTACTTCTACTGTGGCACCTTTGGTGGGAGAGAAATAAAAGGCTCTTTAGGGAGGAATATGGTTCAGTGAATTCAGCTCTCCTTCGGTTGGAAAGAGCTATCTCCGAAGTTGTGTCTGCTAATTGGTCGAGATCTTGTCCTTTTTCTTCCCATGACAGACTGCTGGAAAGAATTTGGCCATTGATGATCAAGCCTATGGATGGGGCTATGAATTCTAACGTGTCTTCCTCCCTAGCTAGAAGAAACTTTGTCTAAGCTCCCCTTCCTGTGGGTTTTTAAAATTAAAATTTGATGGGGCTTCTAAGGGCAATCCAGGAGTCTCAGGTGTTAGATGTATCATTCGTAATTCCTCTGGTAAATTGGTTATGGTTGCTTCTTACAAACTCAAGGTGGGTACATGTAATTCAAGGCGAGGTGCAAGCCCTTGGTTTGGGCTTACTTCTCACTTGCCTCCCTTAAAATTGAAAATATAGAAATTGAAGGGGACTCCATGATAATCATTAACGCCATCATTAAAAAAAGAGCTTTGTCATGGAAGTTGGATATCAATGTTTAGAAGATTCTATGGTCGTTGTCTAAATTCAAAAATTGGAGTATTAAGCACATCTACCGAGAAGGTAATCAGTGTGTCGATTGGTTAGCAAATAAAGGTATCGATCAGGCATGTGGGGAGAGGGTGGAAAATAACTACTCTGTGTGGGAGGGATTTCATATGATTGCCACGAGGGACTCTGCCCAACATGATTTCGATGACAGCTTCCCCACGTGTGAAGCGTAGGGAACTTATTTAAGTCAGATTGGATGGAAGTCTTACACTTCTCCCTCCTTTTTCTATGTCGGATGGCACACCCTCGGGCTCTGTGCTAGCTCTTTCTTGTGATGTGAGGGAAATGGCTTTTAGAAACAGGGTTACTGATGGCAAGCTGCGGAATATTTTCCTCATCTCATGTGCGGAGGACTTGGAGGTGATCAAATTGGTTTTGGGGTAGGATTTTCTAAATATGGAGGGATGGCCAAGGGTAAACAAGTGGTATTGCCTCCTTTTTATGGAAAATTTATTATTCCTGCATCCTTCGAAGGCGGAGGTGGTTAATGTCGTGGCCAACTGGTTATGCCCAACCTTCTGCGGAAACCTTGCTTTGGAGGTGGATAATCTCAACATGGTTTCATGGTCTACTCAGGATGTCTCCCGGGCTCATCGTCTAGTGTTGCCTTAGCCTTTTTGGATCTCAAGCACCACTTCAAAGTGTTTTTGGAGTTTTCTAAGTCCCTCTCTTCATACACTAAGGATAAAAATTTAGACCGTATTCATATATAGTTGCCTAATGTAAAAGCTTTGGGGGCTCCATTGGTTAGGTTCCATCTTGGTGGGCCGAGCTGCGTTCCTCTGCGGGTGATGCCTTTGGCTACCTTTGGCATGGCTGGCTCAATGCTAGCTCGGTGGATGAAGGGTCTATTGGCACACCCAAGCTAGTAGTGGAAGTGCCCAATTCGGGTATTAACCTTTCTGTCATGTAGGCACGTAAGCATAATTCGGGTATAAGTATAGTTATAGAATGAAATGTGGTTTTTGCTAGTATGCCACCTGAATATTTGTGGTTGTTGTATAGGCTTATCTGAGGCTATGCCTCCTTTTGTAAACAGGGAATGGGTCCCTGTAACCTGCCTTAAATATCAAAAAAAAAAAATAGATATGGAGGAACTCTAGATGTAAAATTTCAAACCAAGATAATATTTAGTTTTTTTCTTGACACTAAACTTGGAAACCAAAGTATAAAAATTATCAACCTATTCTTGAATGTATTGATCGTGACCTTGTCAAAGTTAGGAAAACATAATGTATTTGTCGGTGTAGTTTCAAACAAGATAGTAAGTCTCTTTTAGATATTCCATAAAACTATTTAAGGGATGGGTTAAATTCCATGGTTGTATGAATTTGTTCAAGTTTTTAAAATGTAAAATACGGTGAATAGGAGAACTATTGGGAGGCCTATATAAAATTTTGAAGGATTATAGTAAATATATTTTTAACATAAATATTATAATATTTATATACTTAACTTGTGTATTATAGTAAATATATATTTAACTTATGGATTATAGTAAACATATATTTAGTATTTGAGTAATTCCTTTAATATGAAATGATGTAGTTTTGAAAAATAATGTGAATTAAGCATAATTGAAAAAAAAATCCCTTGACAAGAAGGGTCAACAATCAAATTTAAACCTTATTCTAGGTGTGTGTGTGTGTGTGCGTGCGTGTGTGTGCGTGCGTGTGTGCATGTGTTTTGCGTGTGTGTATGTGTGTGTGTGTGTGTGTGGGTGTGTGTGCATGTATGTGTGCGTGCGTGTGTGCGTGCGTGTTTGTGTGCGTGTGTGTGTATGTGTGTGTGTGCATGTATGTGTGCATGTGTGTGCACATGTGTGCATGTGTGTGCGTGTGTGTGTGTGTGTGCATGTGTGTGCGCGTGCGTGTGTGTGTGTGTGTGCACGTGTGCACGTGTGTGTGCGCATGTGTGTGTGTGTGCATGTGTGCGTGTGTGCATGTGTGTGCACATGTGTGTGCATGTGTGTGTGCGTGTGTGTGTGCGTGTGTGTGTGCGCGTGTGCACATGCGCGCATGTGTGCATGTGCTTGCGCGCGTGCGTGCGTCGCTGCACGCGTGCGCACTGCGCGTGTGTGGGGTGTGTGTGTGTGTGTGTGTGTGTGTGTGTGTGTGTGTGTGTGTGTGTGTGTGTGTGTGTGTGTGTGTGTGTGTGTGTGTGTGTGTGTGTGTGTGTGTGTGTGTGTGTGTGTGTGTGTGTGTGTGTGATTCAATTCATCTTCATCATGAGAAGTTTGATAATCATCCCACCATTTCTTTATGGACAAGGAAACTCTCAAAAGAGAAAAAATTATCTTATTTTGATCACAAAATTGATTGGGTACATAGTGGATACATACTACAAGAAAATGAGATTAAACTAACAATATTATGCATTTATCTTTCCATCAAATATATATGAATATTTATAGGTATAATTGTTCCTTATACAAATTTTTACAATGAAATAATCATTTTATTAAATTAGACAAGTCTAAAAGAGGAGATTGAACTCGCTAAGTTAAGCAAAGTGATCAATGATTCCCACATTTATTTTTGTATAATGTTGTTATAAATTATGTTGTCTTTTCCATACATCTTTGAAACATTTTTAGAGTTGGCATCACTAAAATCCTTATGATTTTGAAGGAATGTATAAAAAATGGCCATGAGTTTTAAGATCAAGCTTTTTGTTCACAAACCTCATGTGAGTGTGTATAAAAAATGTAAAGAAAAAATGAATTAGAAAAATTAAATACCACTAGGAATGATACAAAAGGTATGTTATGATACCATTTATTAATGTCAAGGAGACACTAATAATATGACACTTAAGCATATTCACATGTTTTGAATGAAAATATATATATGAATGTAATGGAAGGCTAGATATAATTAGAAATTTTGTAGAAAAAGAGAACACAAACAATAAGACACCATGGTAAAATTGTAATTGTAATATTGTATTTGTTTACACACTTTTTAACCTTATTGGAATAAAATGTTATGGACATACACAACACTAAAAAGGAATGTAAGTTATTGAAACTAGGAGCTATTATGATTAATCAAATTCCATCATTAATTGTACAATATCTTAATAATGTATTATTTTTTCAACTAATGATTACAATATCCTACAAAAATGAAAACAAAAGGAGGAAGATGCACTTAGCTATAAATGAATGTATGAAGATATTTGGATACACATACTAGATGATCTAAAAGTGTAAAGACTGTAGATGCTTTATTTCTGATATTATTACTTGAAACCCTTTTGGGGCAGGACCATACATCTCGGTCAGGATGTAGAATCTGGTCCTACCCCTATGGTATGGTCTTGGACCATATTGTAATGAGACTATAACTTTTGGGTCCTTTGGTGGTCTATAAATTTATTTCCCTATCAAACCCTAGTTTTCACACAACCCGAAACCATCTATAATCGGTTGAATCATGCCAAAATCGTAACCATATGTGGAGGACCCTTAAACAAGGTTGGTTTTGGGTTGAATTGAAATTTTTACCTTTGCGTATGTTTCCACTACTCTTAAGACATCTCAAACCACATGTATTTCTCTACTTTTCATGTAACATCTATATGAATGTAGCTAGTTGGAAACCAAAACCACTTTGAACATGCTTGACAGATTATTCTCTTACTAAGACTTTGAAGTAGGGATCTTGGTGTGGTTGGAAGTCAAGGAAGCTAGACTCCTTGACTTGGTTGAGTGCTTCATAATTGTAGTAGTGGTATCCTAATAGATGTGCATTATATTTATGAATATTTAGGGAACCTTGAGTTGCTTTTGTTAGTATTACAATGAGAGTACCAAGAGAATGTCGGGTGAGTAAATGAGGTGATGTTTACTTGCTTATATATGGTTGTAAAGGTGAATTGACATGATAAGGCCAACCGGGAATATGAAAAGACCCAAAAACTATTATAACATCAAAATCAAAGTTAGAAAATGTATCGAGTTCAAGAATGTACAGTTCGTCAAGAATGGATTATACAACTGGTTAATTTGTATGGTTTTGAATAGGTAAAAGGTGAATGAAATCTGAAAGTTACACTTTGATTGTAAGAGGTTAAGCATTGATTTCATGGATTTATATTCATAATTTTTGACACATCAATGTGTGGGAATAAACAAGTTAGGAAAGAGATGGCATGATGTACTAAGTAGGGGTAGAATGTGTTTTTGTGTCTTAGAAAATGTGCATAGTCACAATTATTAGTTTCAAAGGGTAAATTGTAAAATTTGTTGTCTACATTCCCCCTTTAAGTATAAAATGAAAATTACATGCTTAAAGGAAAATATACTTGAGTGTGTAGACACACTTTGTCTTCACTCATATTTTTTTGTTTAGATGTGTTGGTGTTAGAATGCTCCATGATGAAACTTACAACACAGAGTGTAGTTAATGTCCATAGTATAAATTGAACTATAACTCAATCGAAATATATAATTTTTAACATGCATAAAGTGAAATTAAGATATGTAAATCCATGGAAGGAATACACATATTTATCTTGTCAGGGAAGAGCTTCCCATTTTCTTTCTTGTAGTTGGATATTTGGATTGTGTTTCTGAACTTTGTTGAAGTATTGGGGGTTATCGTTCCCCACTTGTTCCTAAGGAGAAACTAGAGTATTGGGTGAACATAACCCAACACCAAATATAAGTTAGATAGAGAAGAAGAAAAAGAGGTACCAATGGACTCCATGAAGGAAGAATACTATGTATAAAAGTTTTTAGTAACCTTAATATCTTCCCCTTTTATGATGAGGAGAGGAAATATTTCTTCCAAAGAACTTGGTTTCTTTGACACTTTCCATAACCCCACTGACCACACCACTATAGATGGATCTATGCTCGATATCGAGAATATATAGACATAAGGTAAAAAAGAGAATGATTTCCCCCATAATCTTCTTATGTGTCATACTATTGATTAATAATGTTTAACATGCTAAAATATCAATAGAGAAGGATACCCATGCCCTAAAAACAATTTTATGTTGTGATTGGGAACCGAGTATCTAAAGTGGATTGATATATTCATACCTTATGTATCTTATTTGAATTGTGTCTATTGAGTGCTGGGAGTATTCAAAAACATGTATCACATTAGAAACACAATGGACTAAGAGGGGGAATCAATCCTTATAAAAACTTCAATTATATTTCATATCTGAAACTCAAAATACCATAAGCATACAATCAAAATAACCACTTATTCAACTCTTAATGTGTGCACACCATAAACCATCAATAAAGCATGTAACCATAAAAGAAAAGAAACACCATAAGAACACAATATATAAGTGGAAAAACCTTAAGGGGAAGAAAACCCACTGAAACACAATCTTATATTGATATGTTTCTAAATTTAGTGAGGCACCAACCCCACAAGGAGCACCAACCCCTAGTTTAGTAGAGCACCAACCCTACAAGGAGCACCAACCCCTAATTTTGTGAAGCACCAACTCCATAAGGAGGCTACAACCCCCAAGATGATCAAGCACCCACTCAACCACATTATGATGTGTATATATCTGATTTTTTTCTGCCACAACTAATGGAGATCCCTATTTAGCTCACACTTCTTCACTCAAACCCTAAGTGATCACACTTCACAAAACAAGCTCTTCAAACCCTCTAAAAATCATAAAAATCTTACTCTCATGTCCTCAAAGTTTAATCAACTTACAACATACTTTCTTGAACTCCAAATCATGCTCAAAACCTGAAATCACACTTCACCTAGGTCGTTCCACATGCACACACACAACTAGTTCCAAAAGCACCCAAAAACATGCTTTTATATGCTTCTCCTCATTTCAAACTTAGGCACAACCTTTTCCCTCCATTTTTTACCCATACATAAAGGAAACATTTAAAATTTGAAATAAAATATTCACAAGTGACCCAATTAGGTCGGCCTAGCCAAAAACCTCATTACATGTGCCAAAAATGGCTCAAAACCCCATAGGCACATTCTTAAAAATGCCCTAACATTAGTACCATAATTTTTCATGACCCATGAACCATTACACATGATTAAAATATCATATTAAATTCATAAATGGTCGTAATTAATATCAACCAATCAATTATTTCATTTAATGGGCCCAATTCCCTTTACAAATCTCAAAACAATTATTTCTTGCACCCTTCAACACCCTAGAAACTTCATCTGAACAAAAAATAAGTTATGCTAAAAAAACATGCCATTTGACCACTAAAAATAAATTTCATAACCTTTATAACAATTCTAAGCAATTTATAAGTCGTGAAACATCCTTCACTTCAAACCACAGGAACATTTTCCTTCACCATATCAACATGCCAAAAACGTTATTTCCAAAGGTTAGCTCATAAAATCATTTATAAATATATTAAATACGTAAAAATAGATTAATTAGATGAAAAAATAATCCTTCTTCACATTCCATGTGATAGAATCATCACCCAATCCATCTCATGCTTCAAACAATATCAAACTTGCACCAAAACAAATGTTGTCTTGAACTGCAAACAATATTCTTTCTCAAAGAATGACTTGGAAAACCTGAAAAATGACCTCATCATGAGGCAATTAATACATCACTATAAATATATCTGAATCAAATTTTCAACACAAATTGAATCACCTCAAAACTCCAGCTGTAGCTCAAGTTATGCTCGGTTTACTTGACCCTGCTTATTTGAAACCTCAAAGCGCCCTTTGACCAGTCAACCTGTTTAGACCTCAAAACATCATGAAAATGCATGAACATGTACTGAAACCTCCATGAAAAATTAATAAAAAATCTAAATCATCATGCACCATCAATTTTGCATGTTATTCCCTTGCACCAACTTTTCCTAAAACCTTATTCTTCATAAACTTCTATTTTTAGGTGGGGCCCACATATCACCATGACCTCAACCATACATTTATGGAAATCCTGAGGATTCCTCTACAACATACCTCATATTCCATGATACAACTGATTTCATTATTCCATGAGCTCATATAGCTCCAAACCACTATGTCACTTCAAGCAAGCATATATTCTCTTGATGAGCACTTGTAACCAAGTGATCGACTGCTTGTGTCATACTAGTGTTGTGAGTGCTCAAGCACCCTAAAATCATGCTATAAATCATGTGAACATGCTTCTCAAGCAACTAAGAAGCTCATACTACCAAGAAACACCTCCTAGGCACCTATATAGGCTTGCTAAAGCAAGCACACCTCATTGAATCCCACTTTGTAGTAGTTGATACATATCTAAACCAATGTTTTATAATCATATATAATATCATAACAATATAATACAACATTTAATTTTTCATTAATGTTGTTTTTCATCAATGACAACACCTATTTGGACCATGCCAACAATTTCTCCCTTTGTCATTGATGGAAAATACCCTGAAATTCTCCCCCTTTTTACGTTAATGACAAAGGCATTCCTGTAGCTCACCTTCTTCACTTCATACTTTCATGATTTAATTAAAAACATCAATCAAAGGTTTCAAACAAGCTCAAATTCTTGATTTTTACACAAAAATTGATTCTTAGCCTCATTTCAAGCATACAAACAACATGCTCCCCCTGGAATAAGCATTTCAACATCTGAAAACCATCACTACATCATGAAAAACTATAATCTCACCTTGTTATGGGAAAAAACATCATTTTGCATCCTTTATGCATGCAAACAAGTCACTTTTCATCTTATGACCTATTTTCAGCTTCACATGAACATTGTAGCATTAAAGATCTGAACCATACACTCTTGGAATCATGCCAACAATGTTATTATCATCATGACCAAGCTTCATATATTCATCCTTGACCAATTTCCACCTTTCTTAGGCCTAAATCATGCAAATCAAGACATACTCTTTCTCTTCATACCATACCAATATAGCGAGACCAAAACAAACTTCTTAAAGCAATTTTAACCAATTTCAACAAGCAAACACAGGTCAGCCATGCTTTGACTCAAGCAACTATTACTCCCCTTGACAAGATGACTCAAATACTAGCTCAACAGAAAAAATCAAAGTTATCAACCTAGCTATCATGCCTTGGAAACACATTCACAACTTTTTCAAGGTCCTAAGGTTCCATTTCAGTCTCTTATAGACCTATTTGACTTAGATTAGAAACTTTTGGCTCAAGCATGTATAAACAACTTAGATCATAGCTCAAGATAATTGAGAAGGTCATCTTTACCTTCTAGAAGTCCAAGCAAGCTATGAGAGGCAATAAACTCACTT
Organism: Taxus wallichiana var. yunnanensis; assembly: GCA_018340775.1. Taxonomy (NCBI): domain Eukaryota; kingdom Viridiplantae; phylum Streptophyta; class Pinopsida; order Cupressales; family Taxaceae; genus Taxus; species Taxus wallichiana. The sequence continues at coordinate 167,332,004 of CM031239.1, forward strand.
GAGAAACTTCTTCATACCTGTAGGAGTGACTTTTCTTGCAATGAAGCCCTTTTCAATCACTGTTAGAAGATTGAAATCAACTTATCAATACCACAACTTCATTTTGAGGGAAATAACATGTATTGTGGCTCTTAAACCTTTACACATTCTTGCATAGTGGGCTAGATCAAGTGCCCTATCCTTAGGAACAAAATGCAACCTTTTATTATCACGGGACCCATGTAGAAATGTCGCAGTCTTCTCTTGAAGCTCAAGATCCAACTAATAGGCATAAAACTTGATAATTTTATCCATGAACATGTTGTTATCACCAAATTATAACACCCTACGATTTATCACGAACTTGTAAATGAGCAATCGGTGTAACTTAGTAACATGGGATTATCTCAAGTGTGGAACCCCTGTAAATGAGACAAACCTCCGAAGAAGGCTTCCTATACCTATTATAATGCTAAAACTACTCCTAGGAAGGGAAATGCAACTATTCTAACACTAACCTAGATTTCCAAGGGACCAGGGAAGAGAGAGATGCATAAGATGAAAATCCTAAACTAAGGGAGGTGATAACACCAAGAAAAGGGGTGGAGATATCCTTAGTGAGTGAAAATGGAAGAAAATGAGGTAGAAGAGGGCAGACAAAAGTGCCACAATTCAAAGAACACATTCAAACCTCCAATTTCATGGAGCACAATGAATTTAAATCCTATAAAAGAATACAACATGCACAATATACCTAAAAATGCAATGAAAGGAAAAGAGGAAATATAACTCGAGCTAGGAAAGAAAAGCCACAAAACACCAATTTTATTGCTTAAAATGATGCAAAATCCATTACAATATAGGCACAAGGCATAAATCCTTTACAAAATGCATAAATTCGAGGCCTACGACTCACAAGAGTGTTGGAACAATTTTAGCAGAGTTCCTTTACATTCCAAAATATCTCCCCTCCAAATGAGGGGAAAATACATATATATAGAGAAGGGGAAGCTACCAACCAACATCCTTCATTAATTTCCTGTAAGGAGGTATGGGCAACCATACCGGTCCACTTTCCAATGGTACTTTTCTTGCACAAAAAACATGGGTGTCATACCTCATTAAATCGATTATTGAGCTACCATGTACAATGTCATTAAAGTTTAGTTCATAGTTGATGTTCCTTGTTGAAACTCGATAGGAACCACCAAATGTCACCCAAAAATAACGTGACAAGTCGCAACCAACAAGGGAAGGAGTTGTCACATGATAAGAATAAATGTTGTCACACGACAGCGAGGGAAGGTTGACATGCGTCAAGATGGAATGTTGTCGCACGATAGCAAAGGGGACATGACATGGGAAGGAGGGATGACACATGACAAGGAGGAAGGATTATCACATGATAGTGAGGAATGTTGTCACACGATAGGAGGAATTCGATGACACGCGTTAGCAAGAGGTGGTTGACACGTAAAAGTGAAATGGCTGATGTGCATCGGTGAAATTGTTGACGTGCTTCAGCGATTGGTAGTTGACACACAACACAAAAATGGTTAACGCACTTTAGCGAATAGTAATTGACTTGTTGTTAACATTTGGTAGTGGATGGTGGTGACGCATGACAGTAAGAGGTGGTTTACGTGTGACAATAAGAGCCTCCAAACCTTTTCCACATATCGATTCAATATCAACTAGGCCGGACTATCGTATTATCTCAATTTTGACTTGTGATCCATCCTAATTTGTATTTCTCTTCTAACACTCGGGGCTGAATTTAATGGCCTCCCGCACGTCCCATAAGTTAAATGGATAAGCCCATTTACTATGAGTTATCCAAATTAACCCAGGGGTGAATTTGGGATAATAATTTGGTGACCTCTCGAGGACATCTATCTGTTAGGTGTGTGACTAGTGGCTTTGAAGCATCCATTGGGCATGGAGTCATCTTGAAACTACGAAACTGATCACAACCTTAAAAACTCATCCCTAAATCAATCTAGAGTCTGAATGAACCTTTCATTTCTTAGGATGGTATTTTATTGTTCCTATGAAACCTTGTCTAAAGCTGGAGAGTGCAACAATGACACAACACAATTGTATCACTTAGAATCCATTTGTATCTCTAGCTCAAGTTTGGATTGATGACCCCAATGAAATCCAACCCCATTGCATGAATGGCTAGTCAAATGATATTGGATGTAATGGTATCATTGTTAGCTTCTCTTTACCTATGAAGAATGCACATTTCTTACACTTTTTAATCCATGTGTAGCAGTCACTAAACAATGTAGGCCAATAGTAACCAGCTTTCATGATCCTGAGAGTTATTACTCATGGAGAAAAATGGCCTCATACCTCTCCATCATGGAACTCATGCAACACTTTCTCAACCTGATTTTTTGGGACACACCTTAAGAGAACTCCATTCACATCCTTCTTGAATAAGATGCCATCAATAAGAGCATACGGAATGGATTGTAATCTAAAGTATATTCTATTTTCCTTACTTAAATAAAGAGGGCATAGACCTTTTCAAGATAATGTATCATATCCCAAGTCTAACAAGATGTAGGAACATCATCAGTTGGTTTTTCTTGACTTCCTTGTAGCACTAAAATAGCTTCTTCCTCACTACTTGTTGCATCTTTTTAACTTGAAGCTAGCTACTCACATAAGCCTTTCCCACATACTAGCTTAGTCACTTTGATTTCAATATCATACTCCATCACACGAGTGATCTATCCTACCTATTTCTCATTCAAATATTTGTTCAGGAGGAAGTCCTTAACCCCAACATGAGACACCAACAAGCTGAATCTTATTGTTTGAGACCAAGTGCCTAAAATTTTTTAGGCTTCTAATCATAGTGAGAACATGCTTTTCAATGAAATAATATCTTACCTCATAATCTTCAAGTCCCTAGCTAAATAATGCAATAGGTTGTTCAGTCCTTCTTGATTCAGTTGTACTAGTATAGTATGGAAGATATTGCATCTGTGCCACCAAAATCATATAAAGTAAAGTCCTTCAAAAATATCGATTTATGAGGGTTGGATCTGTGTGATGGCCTACTTTATAGCTTCAAATATTTCTTTTCCTTCGGAAGTCCATTTGAAATCCATATTCTTCCTCAGCATCAACATTAGTGGCTTGATAAGGGTAGCAAAGTTAGGAACAAACCTCATAAAAAATTTAATTTTTCACAAAAATATTTTGAGAGATCCTTGTGACTTGGCAATGGTAGAGCACGAATAGCATCAACTAGTTCTAGATAAATTTTCAACCCTTATTTAGCCACTACGTGTCCTAAGAGTTTGCCTTCATGTACTAGGAAAATACACTTTTTGGTATTCAAAGACACTCCAAATCTCCTACATCTTTAAAACACTTGTCTGAGGTGAAAGAGGTGACTTGTTGCATTCTTAGAGAATACAATAATGTCATCTAAGTACATAAGAACTATCTTATTTATCATCCCCTTAAACGCCATGTCCATAGCTCTCTAAAATTTAGCTCGACATTTGACAACCCAAATGGCATTTTCCTATAGGCGTAAGTGCCCCATTTTGTGGTGAAGACTGTTTTGAATTGGTCCTCCTCTTTCACCACATTTTGATTGTAACCTGAGTATCCATCCAAAGTAATGAGAACCTTTCCAAACCATCTACCACCGTAATATTTTCTCCATAGAAGGATGTGGATAGTAGTATTTGAGAGATGCTTTGTTCAAATCTTGGAAGTCTACACACAACCATATTTCTCCATTTATTTTCTGGCCGGCACCAGATTTACAACCTAACTTAAGTGCTTGATCGGAAAAACAATGATTTCCTCAATGAGCTTTTTTGAGTTCCTTCCTCATGAGAGGCTTAATATTATGGTTGAATGGCATTTTTTTGTCTAATAGGCTTGATTTCGGGTCCATTCGGTAGTGTGTTGTGCCAATTTAGGCTTATATCCCCTTAAATCCTCATAGATCCAAGAAAATACATCTAGGTAATTTTGGAAAATTTGTATGAAATCATATTTCTCTTGATCAATACTCACATTTCCAATTTGGAGTACTTTACCCTCTCCAACCAAAATAGGCTCTGAATCTTCCCCTTTACTTGAATATTTGCCTTCTCCTTCGAATTGATCATTAGGATTGAATATTGACTCTAATGTCACCAAGCCTTTTGGGAATTTGTTCATTCTCAACTGGACCACTTGATCACCATATTGATGCTCCAATATATCTTGATTTCTTGAGGAGAACTCAGATTCTTCTTGGATAAAATATATGATCTTCTGATCATTTTCAAACACATTCCATCTCATATTTTTATCTGAAATAGTAGGCCTTATAATCACTCTAATATGAGGTTGATTCTAATCTCTCTTGATATTGTCAACAACATCAAATGCTTCCCCTACTATTGCAAGTATATCCATGACCTCATTCTTCTTCCTTGGTATGGCCTCAATGTTGAATTCTTCAAATTCTTTGATGAGATCCCATACCCAATGTTTGTAGCTCTTTAGGAGATCATTCTTAGCCGCATGGGACCCTTTGACCTGGTTTACTATCAACTCATTTTCCCAAAAACTTGCAAGTTCTTAATACCTTTCTTGCCCAATGCAATCCATGGATCAAAGCTTCATATTTAGTTGTGTTATTTGAACAAGAAAATTAAAAATGGAAATCTGAGTAGTATTTTATACCTTGTGGTGACACAAGCATTTCTCCTCCTCTAGACCTTGTCTACTCCTTGATCCATCGAAGAATAACCACCATAGTTCATTATCATCCTTTTCATCTGATTTGGTGATGTTATGGAGAAGTGGATTCTCTTTGTGCAAACAATAAATTCCCAGCTCAACTTCCTCCATCTCTTTATATGGATCAAATTTATGCCTCTTGTTTTCCCATTCATCAAGAGTCAAGCCTGAAATTCCTCCAACCTTGGTATTCATCTCTAAAGTGTTTGGGCAGTATTCTTGATCAAAATCTGAGAAATTTTCATTGATTGGGCTTGGTATGTATGGCTCAATATAAAATTTTGTAATAGGTTCAGATCTAATTGTATCCTTAGCTTCATACCTTGTCCTGAAGAGCATATGCACCAATCAATCGGTGATAAGTACCGCCAATTTTGGTTGTGATGTCCCTTGATAAGAATAAGGAAAAGTGTGGAAAAATTCAAACACCGATACATCTTGTAACACTGTGGCATTGGGGCATGCATGTAATGTGAGGCTCAATCCTTTGATTACTCCAACAATTGTCATTATTGTCCCATCTAATTGCACTACACATTTAGAAATGAATTCATACTTAATACCCATCTAATCAATCTACTACTGTTTGGGAATCATTGAGCTACATGCTCCCGAATCAATCATGCATTTGTGTACAAGATTGTTTTTATGAACAAAGATATATAATGGAGGAGGCTTCATGTTTTTACCTTAGTGACCTCTTTGCACTCCTTCTTGTAGAGCTACATTAGTGAGAACCTTCTCTGGATCTTTGCATGGCTCATTTGATATGGACCAATTTTCATGGCTACTTGTAACAAGTCTCATTGTCCCAGAATCACCAATGACTCCCACATGGAAATTATTACATTATTATTATTCATTTGGTCAATGATATTTAATGGAGAAGAGTTGTCTTTCTACCTCCCTTTGCTTGCAATAACTTTATCTTAAACATGAGTTTTATAACGGCACATGAGATGGTCTAAAAGGTGGTTTGGGTTGGTTTTGCACACTTGGAGCTGTATTTGGATTGTTGAATCCTTGTAGGGTGACCAAAGGATGAGAAGTACTTATATTTAATGATTTTCCTTCCTCTAAATTCCTCTTATTAGACCTCGTGTTAGTTGCCACACCTTGAGAAGGGGCTTGATTTATACCATAGAAATCCTCAACTTGTCAATTCACAAGTGTAGTTTCACTTGGAGGTGCTTCTTGAGTAGATGTTTGTTGTTGACTTTCTTCTTGATTTGTATCTTAAGGGGTACCAACCGTTGCCACCATCAACACTTGATTCAGAGAAACATTGAAACATGTTTCCTGATTGTGATTTTGATTGCATGGGAAGCACCATTCATACTCTTGTACCATGTTATTTTGGATTGGAACCAAGGCTTGGGATGTTGAAGGTGTATTAGGATTGTATGGATGGAATGGCCTAGCAGCTAGGGGTTGTCCTTGATTTTTATATCTTGGATAGGAGGTCTATTAGGCTGATATGGAGGCCTATTTGGTTGGGCTTGAGGCTAATAAGGCCTAAAGTTTTGGGAATGTTGCATCTTGAGAGACAAAATTCATTCCCTAGGTTCTGCAATTGTTTCATAACCTCTTGGATTTCAGTTGAGGTGCTAGAAGAAGAGGTGGAAGCCTCATTGGAATTCTTGATGTCTAGGGGTTGGAATAGGGGCTAATTCAGGTGTCTTGCTAAAATTAGGGTTCCCCATTTCTAGATAAATAAAAATAGGTGGCCTAGGTAAAAGTTTACCAGCTTGAATCAAGTAATTATCAGCTCTAATGGCTATGACATAAGCTCCTGGTAAGGTTATTCCTCCCATAGATTGAATCATTATAGATATATCAAAATTTAAAGCTTTAAAGAAATAGAGAAATGCACCTTCAGCAGTTGGTCTCACAACAATTGGGATCCTATCCCATGTCCTTTGGAATCTAAAATTGAAGTCGGCCATTTACTCATTTGGTGCTCTCTTGGTTTTGGTCAATTGCTCCAATAGAGATAGATTGTCCACCTTTTCTCTAAACTAGCTACACATAGTTGTACATAATTGATCCCAATTTTGATTGACCCTGCTCCCAAGCTTATAAACCATTGTAAAGATTTTCCTTTGAGAGAAGAGGTGAAGAATTTTATTGCCACATCCATTTCAATAATCTCATGTATGGCACAGACATTCGCAATGTCTTGAATGTGATCAATTGGTGTTGTGTGATTCTCTCCATTGAAGAATGGAATGTTCTTCAATGTTACCACCGGAATTGGATTTTGTGCATTGAGGGCAAGTGGACTACTTCCCGTGAAATTCACAAATGGATTTGGTGGTCCTTACGGTGGTTATTTATGTGTCATCTTGATTGGTATAAGAACCCTAGTTGATTGAATGAAAGGCCTATAAGGTGGAGGTGTAGACAAAGTCCTATTTGGTGGAGATGGAGACTCGAGCTCTTCTCCGTCTTCTTCATCTACCCGGAGATAGTTAAATGTACTCAAAAACACATTCTTCTCTAATTATAGACTATGTGTGAATTCTTCTCATAGACTAAGAGACACTTGGGTTGATGAAGCCACTAAAACTTGCCCCTCAAAGTTGTCATATGTGCTATTTATAAAACCTCATAAGGCTGAAATTATAACAAGAGCACACCAATCGTGATGCAATAATAAAAAATACTTGGGTCCCACCGGGTGTGCTAAAACTATTATCACCAAATTACAACACCCTTTAATTTATCATGAACTTGTGAATGAGCATTCAGTGTAACTCGGTAACATGGGATTTTCTCAATGTGTGGGACCCCTGTGAATGAGACAAACCTCCAGATAAGGCTAGTTCCTCTACCTATTCTAATGCTAAAAATACTCTTAGGAAGGGAAATGCAACTATTCTAACACTAACCTAGATTTCAAGGACCAGGGAAGAGAGAGATGCATAAGATGAAAATCCTAAACTAAGGGAGGAGATAGCACAAGAAAAGGGGGTGGAGATATCCTTAGTGAGTGAAAATGGAAGAAAATGAGGTAGAAGAGGGTAGACAAAAGTGCCACAGTTCAAATAACACATTCAAACCTCTAATTTTTTTTGGAGCACAATGAATTTGAATCCTGGAAAAGAATACAACATGCACAATATACTTGAAAATGCAATGAAAGACAAGGAGGAAATACAACTCGAGCTAGGGTAAGAAAAGCCACAAAACACAAATTTTATTGCTTAAAATGATGCACAATCCATTACAATATAGGCACAAGGCATAAATCCTTTACAAAATGCATAAATTCGAGGCCTATAGCTCATAAGAGTGTTGGAACAATTTTGGCAGAGTTTCTTTACATTCCAAAATCTCCCCTCCAAATGAGGGGAAAATACATATATATAGAGAAGAGGAAGCTACCAACTGACATCCTTCATTAATTTCTTGTAAGGAGGTATGGGAAACCATACCGGTTCACTTTCCAATGCTACTTTTCTTGCATGGAAAACATGGGTATCATACCTCATTAAATCGGTTGTTGAGCTACCCTATACAATGCCATTAAAGTTTGGTTCATAGTTGGCGTTCCTTGTTGACTCCCAACATGAACCACCAACTGATACCAACAAGAATGGGAGGATTCGCCACCAACAAGGGAATGATTTTTTGCATGACAAAAATAAATGGTGTCACGCATGACAAGGAGGTAAGGTTGACGCGCATCAAGATGGAATGGTTTCGCACGATAGAAAAGGGTACATGACATGGAAAGGAGGAATGACACATGACAAGGAGGAAGGATTGTCACATGAAAGCGAGGAATTTTGTTGCATGACATGAGGAAGGCGATGACACACGTCAATAAGAGGTGGTTGATGCGTAATAGTGAAAAAGCTTGATTGGCGTGTGTGAGCAAATCGATTAACGTGCGTCGTAGTGGTAGTTGATGCATGATAGGAAAACAATTAACGCACATCAGCAAATGGTGATCTACGTGCGATTGACGTGCAATGAAGATGGCGAGTGATGCGTGACACAAGAGGCCCCAAACCTTTTTCATGGCTCTCTAGCTCACCGCAAGTTGTTGATACCAATTAGGTCATACTATTATATTATCTCAATTCTAACTTGCATTCCATCCTAAGTTGTCTTTCTCTTCTAACACTTAGGGCTGAATTTGATGGCCTCCCGCACATCCCAAAAATAGAATGGCTAAGTCCATTTATTATGAGTTATCCAAATTAACCCGAGGGTGAATTTGGGATAACACACACTTCACCATACATATCTACCATGAAGGATTCAACCAAAGGACTAAGTAAACATCATTTGACTTCATTGCCACTTTTACCATGTAAAAACATGCTTCTACGAGTCTTGTAGAGTGTCATTTTGGAGCAAAAACACAGTTTTCAAGTCTTAACAAACACCTAAGACCTTCTCCTTAGGCCATCTCCTTATACCATCTCATTGTAAATCGTGGATAGATAAATAAATCATACCTTTCAAATTAAAAATATGCCTTGGGGAAATTTGCATACCTCTGAGACAATTCAACTCTACCTCCTTTGATCACTAAGAATCCTGTAGGTCTTCATTTTTCTTCAAGGAGTGCCAAAATGCTTTCTTACTAGCACATATCAATGTGAATATCAACACTAAATGTTCTCCAACTAACCCGAGATACTTCAAGGTAATCTCGAGCCATAAACAACACAAGAGATGAATAAACAACATCACACTTACCCAAAGAACTAACATCTCTGCCAATGTATAGTGATATGCAACTTTTTCATATAAAACATGATGGGGAGAAATCAAGCACCTTCACAACAAACCTAAACCATATCAAACACTTGAATATGCATTAGAATACTTTTTTATTGTATCATCATTATGAAGTGTGGTCAAGTCTTTGAAGGGACCAACTGTTAGTGTTTTACTAAACAAACCCTTCTCTCTATGTACCATGAAAAAATTCTCGCCAATGTCATGCATAACAAAGAAGGTACACTTATTTTAATCTCCAAACTTTCACATCCTCAAGTCCCATGAACCTAGATTATTTTCTCAAAATTCTAGGTTCTAACTCCTCCATTTTGACTTTCAAAAGTGAGTTTCCCTCTCTACCACTCGGTTAGACCGAGTAAACAAATTCAAGGGCAAAAACACTTCAAAGTGAATTTTATATACCATATATAAATTCAAAAACACATCATACTCATTGAGAAACAATATTCAATCACCTAAGAACCTTTCATCATGGCCATGAGGAATAAAATTTTGAGATCATACCGAGGCCATGTAAATTTCCTTGGAAATACCATGATTTTGAGTTATATAAAACCTTGATTTTCCTTCATATCTTCTTTTATCCTTTTATCTGATCAAGTTGACACTTGATCACACCAATATATTTTTCAAGGCTTCTTTAATAATCTGGGAGAGATGAAGATACATGTAGTCTCCATGATATAGGTCTTAAGTAACTTTTTGATAGACTAAAATGCATAGACAATTTGTACCACCTTCTATGGACTTAAAACAACATTTGACACCTTCCTCAGCCATTTTCAAGGACTCATATTCAATCGGGGACATCATGACATGCTTGACACCTATAGAAGTGCATCATAACTGGACTTATGACACCATGAAAACTTGGACAACACAAAACAACCTTCACAGACCTCTATGGACTGATAACACACATGACATGAGTACAAGACACCTTTTCTCAATGAAATGACAATACTTGAGATACAACATAGATAGATTATAGTGTGTTACACTAGACAAGACCATATATGACCCATGACAACACCTTATAACCTTCTAAGGACACAGACGGGACAATGCAAACTTTCACATAACACGGTGATACAACACAGACGATCGGATATGGATACAAATATCATAGGCAATATTATTAAGACCCCTACAACCATTAAAAATCACATAGAGACATGTCAATATGATACTAATCCATTCATGACTCACTACAGATGAAATTCACACCTTGAGAACTCATGCACAGATCACATAAGCTACTTATAAGTGTAATACAAAGATGCAAGACTAATTGACAAGAATTTTGCACAAGAACCAACATCATGAACCAAAAAAATACTATGAGGAGAAAACACACACATACCTTGACCTTTTAGAGGTGACACATAATGACATAGACATCTCCCCCTCACCTAGATGCTTCATTTTCATTGATATACCTTCAAGAATCATAGTGAAGGCATATAAGCTCCATAGAGACCTAAAAGAAGGTCTTAAAGAGGTCCAAAGCCTTCTTGGGCACCTGTAAAACTCCTTCATCCTCCCTTTTCTGATTTGAACATTGTGTTACATCTCTCTTCTTAGTGTCAATTGCTTTTGTTGGGACAACATTGTCCTTTCTTGGCTCCCATGTTCTTCTAGAGTCATTACCTTGCATTCTAGCTCCTTGGAAGTTGTTCTCATACACTCTAGGCCTTTGATTTATCTAATTTTGTCTTGAATAAGCATGAAAACATACTCTTTCCACATGACCAATCTCATTACAATAGTATCAAACAACTGAGTTCTTCCTTTTTAGTCCTTCATTTTGACTAGGTCTATCATGTAAGAAATACCTAGTAGTGTGTCCTTGTTCATTGCAATTATAGTATATAATTCCTTTAGAAAACTCACTCCTATTGTCTCTCCAAGGATGATCATTTTTATATAGTATCTCCTAAACTCATTAGCTTTATGACCATAAACATTACAAGTAAAGCAATGACCATTGAAAGTTCTTTCATACCTTGAAGCTTTTGGTTGTCTAATGAGCCTTGATCTTTCATTGTTCTTAATAGGTGATGCTTTCATTTATTCTTTCATAATAGGCCTATCTAATTCTTTTTTTGATACATCAGCTTCTTGCTTAAGTTATTTTTCCTTAGGCTCCTCTTTTAATCCCAAACCAGTCCTATCATTTGTAGCTTTTTGTTTTTCAAGTAGGTCATCTAGATCCTTAGCACTCTTTTCAAATTTTTGCAAGGACATAGTCTTCTTACTAATTTCTAATAGCTCAGCCCTCAAAAAATCTATATCTTGTTCATACTTGGTGCACAAATTCTCCTTATCCTGCAGGTTAGAGACAAGAAACTTCACCTTTTCTTCTAGCAACTTGTTTGCTTCAATTAACTTTGTAAATTCAACCACATATTGCTCATCCATCTTGTGATTAATCTGAAAATTCATTTTTTTATTCTTTTTTCAGCTTGTTCAAGTTCCCTTTTGACACTCTCAAGATCATCTGTGTCATCTTCACATTCCTTATCAGAATAGTTACCATAACTAGAAATAAAATCACCTAATAGAGAAGAACCATCACCTGAAGACCTCATAGCTTCTTTAGTCATGAACAAGGCTTCATTACCTATGCTTTCATACTCATTTTCATATTCAGAGTCGATACACCACTACTTGCATCTAAAAAATCATCATCTTGATTTGAGTAAAAACTTCTTTTATCCTTTTTATGATTAGGTCTCTTAAAGTTCTTCTTACCTTTGCCAAACTTGTAGTTCTTATTCTTAGGTTCTTCCTCATGATCTTCAACATCATCATTCTCCTTCTCATGCCTATGAGGACACTTAGTAGAAAAATGTCCTACTTCACCACAATTAAAACATTTGAATGGAATTTTACCTCTATACTTACTAGAACCTTGCTTCAATCTTCTAGCCATCATAGCAAAGAGCTCTTCATCTTCAATCTCTAGAGTGGTATCATCCTCCTTTACCTTATTTTATTTTTTCTTCATTTTAGATTTGAATGCAATCTCCTTCTTGGCTATTTTTGAGTCTCCTATCCTCATTTCATAAGCAAGTCAAAGTACCATGTAACTCATCCAATTTCAAGGTGGTTAGATATTTTTCCTCTTCAATAATAGAAACCTTAGAATCAAACTTAGAAGTCAAATACCTTAGAACCTTTTGAACCAAAACTTCTTCTTTTACTTCATCTCCTAAACCCTTCATGTTATTCACAAATTTATCAACTCTAAGAAGGTATGCAGCAATTGACTCATTATCATTCATTTTAAGACTTTCAAATTAATTTCTAAAAGTTTGAATTTTTGCAAGTTTTACCTTTGAATCACCTTCATAGATAACTTGAATTTTTTCCCATGCCTCCTTTGCATTCTTACAGTGCATCACTTTTCCCATTTCTGATTCTCCAAGTCCACTTAGGATTGCATTGAAATCCTTTGAGTTGTTGGTATAGTCAGTCTTTTTTTTCAGTGCTTGGAGGATTGGTAGGAGGAACATAAGCCTTTTCTATAGCAGCCCAAACATCAAACCCTTGTGTCATGATGAAATTATTCATCCTTATGCTCCAAAAAATATAATTCACTCCATAAAATAGTGGTGGCTTTCAGTTGCAGTGTTGCTAGCCATTTTGTGCTTCAAGGATCTCCTTTCAAGTTGTCAAACTTCTACAAAAGGACCTGCTCTGATACCAATTTTTATAAGCATAATGGACTAAGAGGGGGGTTGAATCAGTCCTTATAAAAACTTCAAATTATATTTCAGATATGAAACTCAAAATACCATAAGCATACAATCACAATAACCACTTATTCAACTCTTAATGTGTGCACACCATAAACCATCAATAAAGTATGTAACCATGAAAGAAAAGAATAACCATAAGAACACAAGATATAAGTGGGAAACCCTCAGAGGAAAAAAAAAAACCTAATGAAACACAATATTATATTAATATTTTCTAAATTTAGTGAGGCACCAACCCCACAATGAGCACCAACCCCTAGTTTAGTAAAGCACCAACCCCTAATTTTGTGAAGCACCAACTCCACAAGGAGGATACAACCCCCAAATATGATCAATCACCCACTCAACCACCTTATGATGTGTATATCTCTGATTTTTTCTACCACAACTGATGGAGATCCAATATTCAGCTCACACTTCTTCACTCAAACCCTAGGTGATCACACTTCACAAAACAAGCTCTTCAAACCCTCTAAAAATCATAAAACTCCAACTCTCATATCCTCAAAGTTTTATCAACTTGCAAAATACTTTCTTAAACTCCAAATAATTCTCAAAACCTGCAATCACACTTCACCTAGGTCGTTCCACATGTACACACACAACTAGTTCCAAAAAGCACCCAAAAACATGCTTTTATATGCTTCTCCTCATTTCAAACTTAGGCACAACCTTTTCCCTCCATTTTTTTACCCATACATCAAGGAAACATTTAAAATTTGAAATAAAAATTCACAAGTGACCCAATTAGGTCGGCCTAGCCAAAAACCTCATTTGATATGTCATAAATGGCTCAAAACCCCATAGGCACATTCTTAAAAATGCCCTAACATTAGTACCATAATTTTTCATGACCCATGAACCCTTACACATGATTAGTTCTCTCATGTCCTATAATTTTTCTCAACCTTAAACACACTTTTTTCATATCCAAATCATGCTCAAAAACCTACAATCACACTTCACCTAGGTCGCTCCACATGCACACACACAACTAGTTCCAAAAAGCACCCAAAAACATGCTTTTATATGCTTCTCCTCATTTCAAACTTAGGCACAAAATTTTACCTCCATTTTTTTCACACATACATAAATAAAACATTTCAAATTTTAAATACAACAGTCACAAGTGACCCAATTAGGTCAGCCTAGCCAAAAACCTCATTACATGTGCCAAAATGGCTCAAAACCCCATAGGCAAATTCTTAAAAATGTCATAACATTAGTACCATAATTTTTCATGACCCATTAACCCTTAAACATGATTAAAATATCATATTACATTCATATATTTTCATAATTAATATCAACCAATCAAATTATTTCATTTAATGGGCCCATTTCCCTTTACAAATCTCAAAACAGTTATTTCTTGCACCACCTGGAAACTTCACCGAACAAAAATCACTTCTACTCAACGAAAACATGCCATTGACCACTCAAAATAAATGAAATAACCTGTAGAAAACTATTAAGAAATTTATAATTCATGAAACATCTTTCACTTCAAACCACGAAACATTTGCCTTCACCAGATCAACTTGCCAAAAAAGTTATTTCCAAAGGTTAGCTCATAAAATAATTTCTACATACATTCAAGACATCCAAATGGATTCATTGGATGAAAAATTCATCCCTCTTCACATTCCATGTGATAGGAATCATCACACAATCCATATCATGCTTCAAACAACATCAAACTTGCACCAAAACAAATGTTGTCTTGAACTACCAAAAATATTCTTGCTCAAAGAATGACCTAGAAACCCTATCAAATGACCTCATCATGAGTAAATCCATATATAAATGGAAATATATCTGAATATAATTTCTAACACAACTTTAATCACCTCAAAACTCCACCCGTAGCTCACGTTATGCTTAGTTTACTAGACCTGTTATTTGAGACCCCAAAACTACCCTTTGACTAGTCAACATGTTTGGACCTCAAAACATCATGAAAATACATGAACATGTCCTGAAACCTCCATGTACATCAATAAAAACTCCCAATCATCATGCACCATCAATTTTGCATGCTACTCCCTTGGACCAACTTGTCATAAAACCTTCTTCTTTAGAAAATTCTATTTATAGGTGGGGCCCACATATCACCATGACCTCAACCATACATTTATGGAAATCTGAGGAGTCATATACAACATAAAATCATCACTTTTTATGGATCAATAAAAATGGGTCATAACACTTCACTTTTTGCCAATTACTCCTAGCTAGGGTTTAACTAGGGTTTTAGACCACTTTACATTCTTAACATTCATTCATAAAATACTAACGATCAAGTGACCTCATTATTTTTATAAACCTTCTAAACTCACCATATAAGCTTCCCTGAAAGCCACAAGGTCCCATGTAAAGCACACTATTCACAACAAGCATCCAAGCCGCACTTTGAGTGGAATTTGACTTGATTTTCACCCTATCTCACAAAATCAGTCATAATTGGAAAAATACACATCATCGGAGCCTAAAAAAATCAATATAACTCTAACTCATCCCTCTAACATATCCAATCATCATAATATCAATTCCATTTCTCAAACTCTCCATTCATTAATACTTACCTATGTTTGCGTCACGCAAGATCCTCATAGTATAAGCTAGGGTCACTGAAAATAATGCAATAACTAAACAAGAAACCTCTGAAAATGACCCAAACATACCTCATATTCCATGATACACCTGATTTCATGCTTCCATGAGCTCATATAGATCCAAACCACTCTACCACTCCTACAAGAAAGCATATCTCTGCTCCCAATGCTTAGCACCTGTAACCAAGTGATCCACCTGTACATGTGTCATACCCGGTGTTATGAGTGCTCAAGAACCCTAAAATCATGTTATGCATCATTTGAACATGATTCTTAAGCAACCAATAAGCTCATACTTCCAAGCAACACCTCCTAGGCACTTGTATAGGCTTGCTAGAGTAAACACACCTCACTGAATCCCATTGTAGCAGTTGATATACATTTGAACCAATATGTTAACATCATATACAACATCATGACATCATCATACAACATTTAATTTATCATTAATGTTGTTTTTCATCAATGAAAACACCTATTAGGACCATGCCAACATATCCATGATAAAAAAATATGAAAGCGTCGAAAAATCTAGTGTAATTGTCCCAGGGCGAAACATATGGTAGGATCAAGAACATTTATACGGTCCTGACCTTTTGGTACGGTCTTGAACCTATGGATTTTTTTGAAATTTATATATCTGAAGATGTTCATAATTATTTTTCCCTGTGAAAACATATGTTTTAACTTGTAATTTATTGTTTAAGTGTAGAATATATCTTAATGAAGGCCCCTTTTTTAGGCATTTGATATAGCATTTGAGTGCTTGGATCAAAATAATAGATGTGTGTTGATGCATTGTATGTTTGAGAATCCATAGGAGAATGTAGAATGCTGAAGTGGTGGACACCTTTGACAACATGTACCTATAAAAGGGGTTGCGAATGGTGGAAACCATTACAAACAAAGAGGAAAAAAACCATAGTAATAGGAGAAACAATAATAGTGATAAAAAAGAACAACATTAGCCGCAACAATATAGATGTAATAAATCTAGTATAGAGACAAAGCATCTATCAACTAATAAAAATAGAAGCAATAACACGTAGATAAGAGTCACATCAAGGCACGAGCTACAAACATGGGACACCCTGTGGTATCACAATACAATCAAGGAACTTAGGTTGCATACAAGAGAAGCAATGTCACATAAGAGAACATAAATCCACAAATATGGGACACCCATGGTGTCACAAGAAAAGAAAGGCACTTAATCCGTTTACAATGAAATAGAAAATTAGTGACACAATCAACTAGAAAACATGGTGTAGCAAATATTAAGAGCAATAATTAATTAAAAAATCACATGAAACAAGATATGCAAAGTGTTACATAAGACAATGTGTTAGTACTATTAGTTCAAAAAATAAAATGTACACAATATATGTAATCAAGAATAATGAGGAATTAGGAAGGAACTATAATGAAATAATAGCACTTGTATAGTGTGGAGGGATGCCCCATATAAGTAATATAAGGAACCAAGCTAGCTCCTATTAGCATTTAACAATTTTTGTGTCCTACATCTAGCTCAATATACCTCATGAACACATGTGTGTAAATAGTATAAAATATATGATATCAATCAAACCCTAGTGGAAAACAACATATGTAACGTAAAGTTCTAAGAATGCAAGTGTATAGGTCATCATTTTTTATTTTTGCAAATATGTGAATGTTTTTTTGTTTTATTGCAAATATGTGAATGTTTTTGTATTTTTTCATTTAGCTATGTGTAGGAAGATGGGTAGCACAAAACCTACACAAGAAGAGTATTGATCAAGGTTAAAGGCGAACCCAAAATGGTGGAGGCGTAGACCTCAAATATGTCATAGTATGTGTAGAAATTGTAGAGGAGTCATAACATGATAGAAATATGAAGAGGGATAAACTTATTAGAGACAATATGGGTAGAAGGATTTGAATTGAGATTTGTGATTAGAGTACCATGTCTGAAGAGATTGTAATTGATTGATATTGATTTGGATGTATGCATGAGATTCCTTTGTGATTGAAGATATATTATATAGTATATGATGACTAGAGATAGTTTTAGTAGTATTAGCATACATATTGGGAGCATCACCCTTGCTAAAGCACATAGGGGCATATATAGTGCAAGGAAACTTGTTCTTGGAAAATAAGGAAGGGAGATCCGCATATGCCCCGTGAATTCGAGAAAGGATACGTTACAATGATGTGCCATGATGGATAAGCTAATTGAATAGAGGATGCATGACCACTATAGATTATGAATATGCACTCTTACTAATGATTTGATTGCATTCTCTATGGAAAATTAAGTGTAGCACTTGGTTGCATATAAGGTATTGTGTTATGTGCAGCCAGCCCAATCGGTAGCAACATGTTGGAAATATATAATGCTTCTATTGAAATAGTGTCCTCTTCTTCATCAATAGGCTCAATATTTAATTGTTGTAAATGCTTATGAGACATATCATGGTATTTATAGTCATTACAATAGTAATCAATATCAAAATCATCTCTTTCATCGGAACTAACTTATAGTGATAAATTAGTGCTATTCGTGAGAGTATTCTACATGTTACCCTTGCTAGTTTTGGGAGAGGTGGTGGCAAAAGAATTTTTAGAAGTAACCTTAGGATTTAGCTAGTATGTTCATATGCCTATAGAGATATACATATCATCATCATCAATAGTTGTATTTATATAATTCCATCCATATATAATAGGTGTCACCTTACTAGTAACTCGGCACATGAAGAGGATCATTTGTATTTATATTGCAATTGATATCATCATTTGAATTAGGATATATCACACTTATTGTGGAAAAGTAGAGACATCCAGAAGGTTGAATCAGTGTATCAATTTGGTCACAATCACTCAAATCAATATCATATTCAACTCCCTCAATGATATTGAAATCTAATGTGCACAAATGTTAATCGACATATCAAACGGTTTATAGTAATCATAATCATATCCATCGTTATCATCATCTCAATCAGAATATGTTTCAATTTTTTATGGAGGAGTAGAGATATCTATAGAATCCATTATTTTGTTGCCCCTAGATTAGGATTTTGTATTCTCTAAGTGCTTATGAGGAGGTGTGTGATTGTTCATGCTCAATTGGTATTGATGTTGTTTATACAATATTAGGGATTGCATTATGATCCTCTTTATGAGTAGATGACTCTTGTTGTATATCCAAAGGTGTATCATTCAATATCGTAGTATGCTCAGCAGAGATAATTGTTATAGATTTTTGGTACCCGCTAAGATTTTAGGACTTGAAATGATTCGTAGAATAATGTTGTGCATTGATAGAAAGAAATCCCTTATGCTCACATTGGATTTGTTGTCGCAAAGCATAACAATCATTTTCATGATGTTCATTAATTCCATGATAATTGCAAAATGGTTGACCTTTAATTTTTTCAAGCCAATAGTGAGGGTGGTAATGATTGGGTAACATAGTGATTAATCAATCATCAAGTAGCTCATAAAGAATATCATATTGTCTAGCATTCTTATCGAACAAAAGGTTGTTTTGGTTATGGTTTCCTTAGTATTTGAGATTGATCTTGTGGAACATACACATTGTTGCCTCTATGTAGGACTTTTACTTCACTTGTATGAGCACATGTATCATGTATAACATTTTATGACATTAATTTTTGGTAGCATTAGAACTATGTTGATCGTGATGAATAGAGACATTAAGGACATGTGCATTGCAAAAATCCATGAGATATGTTATCTCAAGCATAATGGCTCTATTTTCAAATTCATTTTGAGGTAGCTATTATTTTTATCTATCTAATGAAAATCTCTCTTTTCTTCCTAATTTGTAGTACAATTTTCATAAATTTAAAGTTATTATTTTTAGTAATGAGGGCATAATTAAAAATATATTTTTGTGAAAATTCCTTAGAGTTTTTATTCCACATAATCAGATTCAAAAATACATCTTTTTGTTTCGTTAAATTCATTGATTATTTTCATAGTTGGTCACTTCAATAATTTGACAATGGTCACTTTTTGCTCAAGATCACTTTTGGGTCTTATCTTTTATGATCGCTTGATTGTCGGCCCCTATTTTCGATTTTGATTATTTATTACCCAATTAGAGTTTCTTTTATTGTTTTTTCTACCATCATGGCCCATGCTACAAATTCCCAAGTTTCCTTATATGATTTGCTTCAACGTTATCGCACATGCAAACATATTATCTTGGAAGTATTCCAACAAACAATGCTCCTTGTCAACATGAAACCTTCCCATGTGGATTCAATTTTGAGATGTATTCTAACCCTTTCTATTAATAAGGATGACATATTTCATAAAGCTATCCTAGAGCATATTCAAACATTACAACATGATATTCAATCCCAACTTCAAGCCATGAGTACAAAATGTACACCCTTTTTAATCTTAGTGGATTAAAATGTTATGGACATACACAACACTAAAAATGAATGTAAGGTTTTGAAACTAGTATCTATTCGGATTAATTAACTTCCGATATTAATTGTACAATATCATAATTAGTAATTTCTCTTTCAACTAATGATTGCAATATCCTACAAGCTTTAAAACACAAGGAGAAATATGTACTTAGTCATATAGGACTGTACAAAAGAGATTTGGATACATCAACCGGAGGATTTGGGAGTGAAGAGATCGAAGATGCTCTATTTCGAAACTATGACTTGAAACCCTTCGGTGCATAATTGTACAACTCAATTGGGATGTAGAATTTGTTCCTACCCCTATGGTATGGTCTTACACCCTCTTCGAATGAGTCTCTATAAATTTTTGGGTCCTTTGGTGGTCTGTAAATGTGTTTCATTGTCAAACCCTAGTTGCCACACCATCCCGAAACCATTTGTAATCAGGTGAATTGCACCAAAACCCTAACCATAGGTGAGAGACCCTACAAGAAGGTTAATTTTTGGGTTGAAGTGTAATCCATGCACCGCCTACGTCAGCACTACTTTGAAGAGGCCTCAAACCAAACATAGTTCTCCACCTAACATGTAACATTTATATGAATGCAACTAGTTGAAAACTTGAACCACTTTGAATATGCTTGATAGGGTTGTTCTCTTGTTAAGACTTTGAAATAGGGATATTGATGTGCTTAGAAGTGACAAAAGATAGACTTCTTGACTCGGTTAAGTGCTTAAGAACTGTAGTAGTGGCTACCTTGATGGATGTGCATCATCTTTAGGAATATTTGCAGAGACTTGAGTGCCTTTTATTAGTATTGCAATGAGAATACCAAGAGAGTGTCGGGTGAGTAAATGAGGTGATGTTAACTTGCTTATATAGGGTTTTGAAGTTAAATTATCATGATAAGGTCAACCCATGAAGATGAAAAGACTCAACAAATGTTATAACAACAAAATCATAGTTGGAAAATGTGTTGATGCAGATCATGCATGTGTCACCAAGAGTTGATTATACAACCTAGCCAATTTGTACGCTTTTGAACATGGAAAAGGTGAATGAAATCGGAAAGTTTCCTATGATGATAAGAGGTTAAGCCTTGATTTCACGGATTTGAATTCAAAAAAATTCAACACATTAGTGTGTGGGAATAAGCAAGTTAGGAAAGAGATGGCACGATGTCGAGTAGGTGTAGATTTTGGTCGCTAGTCTTAAAGAAAGGAGCACAATCGCAATTAATAGTGTCAAAGGGTAAATTATCATATTTGACTGCCTATAATATTATGCAAAGTCGTGTTCAATAATAGAGGTTGAATATATGTCGTAAGGGATTTCTACTTGTTACAATGCTAACTCAAGGGATGAGTAGAAGACATTATTATACAAGTGTGGAATATGAAAGACAAATCTATTTCAAATGGTAAGGGATCACTCATAAGTTCTTGCAAAGTATTTTCCCCATTTCCATTCTTCATATTTGCAAGAAATAGTAGACTAATAAGGGAAAAATAACAATTTTATTCACAAGAGAAATGTCAAATGGACATACATCATGAGAAAATAATTGTTGTATCACTTCATCATAATTGAATGTTCTATTTTATGACAAATGAAAAATCAAATGTATGATGTAAGATTCGTCTACTTGTTATCTTGTCTCAAATAATGAGTAGAGTACATTATCATACAAGTAAGGAATATGAAGAAATAATTCTATTTCAAGTGGTAAGGGTACACTCGATAAGTCCTTGTCAAGTGTTTTAATACATCTCCATTCGTTGTATCTTCAAGAAATATTAGGCTATGTTGAGACCACTTTGCTAAGGAAAAATAACAATTCTATTTCATAAGAAAAATGGCAAATTCACATAAAGCATGAGAAAATAAATGATAGCATTCAACAAGGGTCATAAACGAAAGTTATATACCTTGAGATAAATGACAAATTGAATGTATACCACAAAAATCTTCTACTAGTTACAATGCTAACTCAAAGAATCAAGACAATAAAGTATTATAGAAGTGTGGAAGATGAAGAGATGGCTCTATTTCAAGTGGTACGGGAACACTTAATAAGTTCTTGCTATGTGTTTTCCCTTGTTTTCCACTCTTTGTATCTTCAAGAAATAGTAACCTCCATCGAGACCACCTTTGGTGAGGGAAAAATAACGATTCTATTTCACTAGAGATGACAAACATACATGAAGCATTTGAAAATAAATGTTATATCATTCAACAATGATCATAAATGAAAGCCCTATTTCATGAGAGAAATGAAAATTCAAATGCCTACCACAAGGATCTTCTACTTGCTACAAAGTTAACTCAAAGAATTAGTAGAATGAATTACTAAAAATTGCATATAATGGTAGCAATGGATACACAATGAGGGAACCACATAGTGGTGTAGGAAAGGCCATGGAGAGAATAGTAAAATTAGGAGTTGAGTGTCCGATGGAAGCAAAGTGTGTCAAGTGTGGGGTTGGGGAGGGGAAGGGAGCAAGCGAGAAATTTGTTCCTCTTCTTTCTTTCTGACTTGAACATATGGAACAAGCATCATTTTGGGTAATCATTGGAAAGAGAATGGAGGAGATATATGCATTACATAAAGGCAATGCACTGCGGAGATAGATGTGGAAGTAAGGCATTTCCTTTCAAAGAACCCTATAACAATAGTTGTTTTGTGTAGTGTTAACCCTTGTGCTTTGTGGATTGCAAGATCCCATGCCTTTTTAGGGAGGTTTCTATGGTTGCCTCAAGAGATGGAGACAAGAACGTGATGGGGGAGTGGGGGGCATACGTTTCATGTCAAGTCGATGTATTTGTCAAATTGGATAATCACAAAGGATGGTCGTTCTTGTGGTTTTGCACTAGTGTTATATACATCATACATGACCTAACCGATAACACCATTGAGTAGGCCAACTTCAACCCACAAGTTAGTAGTAAGCATAACCTTGTGATCCTCGCAAAGAAGAAATTTGGGTTTTAACTAATCATTACCTAGTGCACTTTGTGACTTCCACTATGTATATCCGGCATTGCAATATGCAATAGGAGCATTCAATGACTTCAACATTTCCTTCTTGTCCCTATCAACAAATTATAAAAACACCAAAGATGAAGACAAACACATCACATCAAAAGAGGTATATTGATAATAATTTAATGTGTGTCAACAAGCCGTTGATCAAAAAGCAATCAAATTGTAAGCTAGACAAAAAAATAACCTAATCCTCACCATCACTGCTTTGTCTTAGACATCTTATAATACTCAAATATAAATTTTATTTTAACGACTCAAACATATGCATGAGTTTTATCAATCAAAAACATCTAATATTTCCATAAAAGTATATAAACTTCAATACAAACATATTAATAATTAATACAAATGGTTGTCCTATTTAATGCAATGATTATTGAGTATTAAATATATTTTAATTGTCGCCAATATAGAAAGCCTTACTTTGTAATGGATTTGTAACTTTTTGGGATTGTTGTAATTATACATTATGTATTTTCATAACATAAGCGTGAAACTAATCCAAAAAAATTGTGTAAGCGTAAAGAAAATAGAAAATACTTGTAAAGTAAATAAATTGACATACATTGTATGGACCGTAGCAAATTGGACTATAAATATTATTAATAAAATATTGGTATCATACATTAGAACGTAGGGGGCATTAACTCTCCACACAACTAATCAAAAACATTGGTTTCAATGTTGCAAAAGCAAAAACGCTAGAGAAATATTTGCTATGGCATTTTCACTTACTAAAGTAGTTATGTATTTCAAATCTTTTTCTCAACCTCCTCCTTCATGGCCTCAAAATACTTGTTTCGTCAGAGGAAAATGCACAATTCATTCTCTTACACCAATAATTGTTTATAGCAAATATATGAATACAAATAACAAAGATTTATTGTTATGCGAAACTAGGTAATGTTTTTGTCTTTCATGATTTTCAAAACAATTTATTTGCCATCCCTCAAAGCTATACCACACCAAAATATGACAAATAAATTATAATTATTTGGTGGGTGTGTCAATTATATAAAAACATGTCATCCAATGTCATTTTTCAAAACTCCCTACATAATCAAAGTGCATAGCAATAATGTAGTTCGATGTTAGTATGTGTTTGTTTTGTAGATAGCCCAATTCTTAGGAGATTGCCCAAAAATGCAAATATAGGATGACCGCTTCCATTGTCATGCCGCTCCCATTTTCATAAGGAGCACGGTATGTTGGGGTTTATATGTTCTTATGGGCCAAGCCTACGAACCAATATGGCATTATTTTTCTAAATTAATAAGGATCTTAAGAGTCGTAGAAGCAACTTCAAGATGTAATGAAAGGCATATTCAACATGGTGTAATAAGGCGAGGTTTTTAGGCACAACTAAATGTGATTCTTTTTATATAGTAACACTATTGAAAGGAGATGGGAATGATGAGTTAAAGAACACACGCTATAACCAATCAACCAGTATGTTCGTAGGATGACCAATTCCAATGTGTTGTACCCATCATTGTATAAGAAACAAGGTAAAATGGGGTCAATATTATATGTAAAAATGGAAACATTCGGGAATAACTATCATAATCCATTAACATGGGATAAATTTAATACCCATTTGAAGATTTGACTTAGGATAGTAAGCCATGTATTTAGAGGTGTTTGTGTAGAAATTTCTTTTTGGATTATGAAAACACATAAGAGGAAAGAGGAAGGTCGAGCAAGCAAACATACTCGTCACACAACCAATCAATCGTTATTTTAGTATGATTAGTCACCTTGCTCTCGTTGGCACAAGGATAATGTTGTATTGGGTTGTGGACCAAGTATGCCAACCTACGTGGGATATTTTTTTGAATGATTGAGAATGGTAAAAGTCGTAGAAGCAATTTCAAGATGCACTAAAAGGTATATTTGAATTGATGCAGTAAGGCATGGATTTTTCAGGCACAACTAAATGCAATTCTTTTTGGTGCAATAATGCTACATGTGAGGAGAGGGGAAGGATGACTAAGAGAACATATTGAGACTATAACCAATCAACCATTTTGTTCATATGAGGGCCACTTCCAATGTGGTATATAATGATCACCAAGGTATAATGGGTTCAATATTATATGGAGATTAAAAATGGAAAGTTAGGGGGATAGGCATTACACTCCTTTCACATTGGATAAATTTGATGCCCATCTACGATCAATGTTGCTCATCAATTTTTTTCTATCACCTTATATATCAAACGATGCCCTTCAAATACAATAACACATTTTAAGAGATAAATAATGAATATATATTTATTATAAATTTACATAATTTTTGGAAAGATCGGGACCAACCCCTCGGAGAAAATAATTTATTTTAATTCCAAGATGCATGGACGAGGCATATCGACTTGATTTTATTTTTGGTTTATGAAGCCAAATAAGAGGAAAGGGGAAGGTCCAAAAAGCAAACATACTCATCCTACAACTAATAAATTTGTATTTTAGTTGGATGACCACTTCCATTGTCGCGTTGATCCCATTGACATAAGGAGCACAATGTATTAGGGTTTATATGTTCTCATGGCCTATTAACACTATCCCGCACTCATAAATTGGTGGGGTCTGCTCTCCCCCCAATCACAAAATGCAACCTAAAAAGTGCTAAATATTCTTTAAAATGTGATTGTTGGAGAGAGATGGGGCCCACCAATTTATGAGTATTGGATATACTCTACCACCATAGGCCAAGCCTACCAACCAATGTGGCATTATGTTATTAAAGGAATAAAGATTTTCGAGTAGCAAATGCAATTTCAATATGCACTAAAAGACTTATTCAACTTGTAGTAAGGCATATTTTTAGGCATAACTAAACAAGATTCTTTCACTATAATAGATAATTTGAAAGCGAAAAAAAAGTAGTGTCATGTCGTGGAGTGTATTTTGATTGGCGTGAATGTGCATGCCACTTCCATGTTCTTATATCATTTAAAAAACAAAAATGTGGCCTCTAATCTCAAGAAAAAGAAAACAAGCAAGGACTCGACGTGTAATGGGCATGATAGCAAATAGTCTTTTGGCATAAGAGTTCATTATAAGCAGGAAGATGATCTTAAAAATAAATAACAATTGCTTCCCTCACAAAATAAAATGTAATGAATTCAGCACGAGAAGTTGGCAATAGAAAAGTATGGTATTTATACTAATCTACAAACAAGCTTTGTCCGCTATGATAATTGATAGTCGTGATCCATTTAATCAACACACCCTTTAATACGGATTCAATCGCCACCTTTGACATTAGCGAAGCAACTCGAACCAGTTTTAATAGGGAACGCCTATCGGTGCAACAAGTTTGGAAGATAAAGAAATGTTTAAATTTAAAGTGTTAAGGGAACACTCAACAAGTTCTTGCTAAAGTCTCCTCACATTTCCATTCTTCATATATTCGCTTTGTTGAGACTGTTGAGGACAAATATAATAGATCTAACTAGAAAGAATAATGAAAAATGTACATAACACATGCGAAAATAGGTGATAGATCATTCAACACAGGTCATTAATGAATGTTCTATTTCATGAGATGATAAATCAATGAAAGAGTAGAAAACATCGTTATTTGTGTAAGAAGAAGGGATGGTTCTATTTCAAGAGGGAAGGGAACACTCAATAAGTGCTTGATACATGGTTTCCCTTCATTTCCATTCATCATATCGACAAGAAATAGTAAGCCGTGTTGAAACCAGCAGTAATTAGGAGAAATATGACAATTGTATTTTACAAGAGATGACTAATGCACATAAAGCATGAGAATTTAAATGTTATATCACAAACACAAGTAAAGCGTGAGAAAAATAAATGTTATATTATTCAACAAGGCTCGTAAATGAAAGTTCTACTTAATGAGTGAAATGACAAATCCAATGTATGCCGCCAGGTCTTCTACTTGTTACAATGCTAACTCAAAGAATGAGTAAAATAAATTATTATACAAGTGTGGAAGATGAAAGAGACAATTCTATTTCAAGTGGTAAGGAACACTTCATTTAAGTTCTTGCCAAGTGTTTTACCTATTTCCATTATTCCCATCGCAAGAAATCATAGGCTCTAAATGTTATATCATTCAACAAGTCATAAATGAAGTTCTATTTCAAGATAGAAATGACAAATCAAACGCATGCCGCAAGGGTCTTCTCCTTGTCACTATGCTAACTCAAACAATGAGTCAAATACAAGTGTGAAAAATGAAAGATGATTCTATTTCAAGTGGCAAGGAACACTCAATTATTTCTTTCTAAGTGTTTTACCCGTATCCATTCTTTGCATCTTCAAGAAATAGCAGGCTCTATTGACATCACTAATGAGTCAAAAATAACAATTCTATTACACAAGACAAATGACAAATGTAAATTAAAAGCATGAGAAAATAGGTCAATAATGAAACTTCTATTTCATGAGAGAAATTGCAAATGTACATTAAAAGCGTGTGAAAACTAAATGTTATATCATTTAACAAGGGTCATAAATGAAATGGAATTATATTAATGTCCCAACTGACCAACATAGACCAATGGGACTCAAAAGTACAAGCAGTGACAAGAGAAAACTATTAGGGTAGAAAGAGCCCTAGGATTCTGAAAGGCCACTAAACACCAAAAATAAGAATGTAAATGTACAAACATGACTAGAGGGGTTAAACCCAAAATGATTAAAATCTACAGAAAATAATCCAAGTAAAGTTGGCCCCTCAGTGAAATTTGAAGGTGATGAAGACCAATACTGAAGCTGGAGGCCAAAACTGGAAACCAACACTGTCATGCATCTGTAACAACACTTGAGCCAGAAGAATCAAAACGTCATAATCAAAACATTCAAATTCTAGGTAGATCATTAACAGTATCCTGTTCATAATTCTGCACATAAGAGGCTGGGAAATTATGCCTTTACTACATCACAAAGCTATGCTTTGGAATAGGGAATCATAAGGCATAGCTCCTTGCACCTCATGAGACTATTTTACATATGTACAGGATGCCCACTACCAGTTGGACAGTGATGTAGTAATCTTCAAAGGCCAACTTCTTGAGCAGAACTCGACTTCACCCGCTGAGACTCTGTTTCAATCATGTTGAGCTGTCTTCTCAAGCTCATGATATGGTTTTGAACCTGCAAATGAAGAACATAACAAAATCAAACAAGAAATTTCTTCAATTCTGTGCCATAGTTATGACTCTGTCATTGAAAAATACACAATTAAGAACCAGAGAAGAGATAGTGGTGGTATAAATGCAATTATGAGCAGCATTATTACATCTTACTCTGTTTGCCTACTTGTTTGAATATAAGGTCAGTCATAATTTAGAGAAAGGTAATCATCACATGTAGCAGATTGGATATACGCAGGAGAAAAACAATCGGGACTAGTTCATTCAAATAAATTGACCAAAAATCAAAAGCAGGCATTTATTGGGGTTTCTTTATTTTGAACATTTCTTTGATTCTTATAGTTCAGTAAATTTTGTCATCCAAGTCTTCTGGCTGTAATAATAGAATGTTATTTGCTTTCAGTCTATATGCAACACTTTGTAACGATTTAAATAAATATATTTCTGTTAACAAGCAATGATCAAGTTATTCAATATATTACCTATGGGACACACTTCAATGATTATCTTGCATTCAAAATTTGTGATAGCAGACCTTACATTAATTTTCACTTGAAAAACAAAGTAAAGAAAAAACAGTGCTTGCAAGCTCATCCCAGCCAAACGGAGGTGGATAATTAATAATTTTTAAATCATTATTGAGACCAGCTGCAGTATCATTAAACTTAAAGAAGAGGTAGCTTTTGAATTGTATTAACTAAACTACTAAATAGACCTAGTCTTCTGAAGAGATAAATAACAAGCACTGGCATTGCAGAAATAGATAGTGGCCACAGTAGAGTGCGGTCAAGGTTCCTTTTTGAACTCCTTGATACAAGTGAAAGAAATATGGTGTAAAATCTATTGAGATTGAGTGCTTGTGAATATGCATGGTCAGTGGCACTTTTGCTGTAACACAAAATTGAGGTGCTCCTCTTCCAGACACAGTGACCCTCTAAGGCAGCCCAATAGCTGCTATTTTCTTGTCTTCATTATCATCTGCACCGATTCATTGATTGATCTAGTAGATTGTTGAAAGACAATGGGAAATAAGCAAGGGCAGTCTCTCTTATCAAAAGACACGGTACTCTCTTTAAAAATTAAGCAGGCTTTTCAAAATACTAAATAGTCATGGGATTCTCCACTGCACGAGATATTGATTTTGGGACTGAGAAGCTTCCATACAATTGATTAAAAACAGAGGCTCTGTAAAACATGATCAGCCACAACTGAATCTTATGTCATCTTGACAAAAATAAATAGTCTTCTTTAGGCAGCACCTTGTGTTCTCAGACAGAATGAAAATGAAAGTTGTGACATGTCAGCACACTTATGCCAGAATCTCTAGTCATATATGCCTCCTCATGTACAAAACTCCCATAAAAGCACCAATTAGCTTAAAAGCTGCTTTTATTTAGTGTTTTCCCAACTCTCAACAACTTGAGAGTGGAGTCTCAAATTTAAATCTTTTGTACATTTGATTTAAGTGATTATGTTGGTACTCTTATAATGCCAGACATCCGTAAGCCCCCAACTCTGACGAAGACTGTGGCCTTGTTCTTCATCAGCCCCTTCTCCCGGCTCTGTTGGCAGTGCTTTTTCTGATATGGGACCTTTTTCTCAAAGAATTGTATTAGATAGCATTGGATATACTCTTTACTAGTTTGTCTAGGGTTCACAAGTTTTTGCTAAAAAAGATATTTCATTGTAGTTCTCATTTTTAACTTGACAAAGACGTAGTTTGGAGTTTTCAATCATCCAAACCTTATTTATCTGGGTGTGATGTACTGATTCGGATCGGTTCAAACCCTGGCTAGTCTAGAGCTCGTGAGTGTGGGTGTGTTGAATTGGAAGTTGACCAGACAAATATACCAAAAAGGGGCACCGTGGTCTAACTGCTCTCCCGTGTATTTAAAATATTAAAGAGTGTTTTGCCAATGTTCAAAAAAACATTCAAGCCTTTTTATTCTTCTAGAGTGGCGGTTCGAATATGTAGGTTTCAATAGGCATGTTTTCTCTTCATTTGTAATTCTGGATTCTGGAATATCAAAACATTCAGTTACACAAGATTCTATCAGGACATGGACAGTAATTACTCGGGCAACAATCTGTATTTATTTGACCTTGAGAAAACTCTTCCGAAGAAGAAAAATATCAAGCTTCAGGACCATGCTGAGGATCAGATGTTAGATTATGAAGCATAATGTTTCAGATGTCATGTCTGCCATCAATATTGCCATTTTTAAATCATCCCAAAGTTGCTGATATTAAGGTCAAGTCACTAAACAAAAATTCTAGCTATTTTCTCCCTTGAAAACACAGATCTTTTACTTTTTTCATGCAGGAGAAACCAGTAATGTTATTTAAAACTCAATCTCTTACAGTTCAACAACTCACCACAAATATTATTGCTGTAGAATTAGGAACTAACAACCCATTGCCAGCATTGGAAAGAGAGGTAATGTCTCTTTCACGCAGAACTATGAATTCATTTGAAGGATGGAGATCATATTTCAAATGAACTAGAGATTAGAAACAACTCTCAAAGAGAAAGGAATCAGACGAAATAGGGAGCAGAACATCCATGCTATCTGAGGAAAAGTATAACATCAATTACTTCTCATGATGTATGATAAGCATAGTTACCTAAGACTCCGGGACGGCAGGACATAGCAACGGGGTTTCTGGGATGACA
Organism: Taxus wallichiana var. yunnanensis; assembly: GCA_018340775.1. Classification (NCBI taxonomy): domain Eukaryota; kingdom Viridiplantae; phylum Streptophyta; class Pinopsida; order Cupressales; family Taxaceae; genus Taxus; species Taxus wallichiana. The sequence goes on from CM031239.1 coordinate 167,363,172, forward strand.
ATGTTTTTCAAAATTTGAGGACAGTAAGGGGACGGCTGATAAAAATATATATAAAATTTATTTATATTACAAATATAACATGAATACTTCGATAAACTAATACTTAAAACTGAAAGTTTGAAGATTGAAACCATTAATCCAATTATTCATCACATAAGCCAAGGCCCAAAATGCTATATTTAATATTCAATGTTCATATTTCAATGTTTCATATTGAGTCATTGACATTAACATCGAAATTGAAACCAAAAATCCGAGATACATTGATAATTCATACTAGATAGCTAAGTCCCTAGATTTGTGTTCGTATCGTGTTCGGCAAGGATAAAATTCGAAACAAGTTCGCTGACCGATAAAATTTGGAAAAATAAATTGTCAATAAATTCAAATTATATAAATATGCATTTTTAATTATTTTATTTTCAAAACAAATAATAAAAGTACAAGCATTTCATAAATTAAATACATGTATAAACAAAATACATATTATAAAAATATTCTCATAAATTAAATAATAAAGTCTATTAATAAATATAAATATGTATATAAAAACATAAAAAGTTTATTAATAAATATAAATATATATGTTTATAACAATATATATAACTTAAAAAATCAATAGTTGGCAATAATATAAAAGTTAATAAACTATTGCTTAACTTATTAATAAATAAACTATAAACTTTAATAATACACTTTAGGATGTTTCCACGAGATGCCACACATCCTAAACTTTCTTAAAGGTTATTAATAAAGGTTCAAATCATAATCTAAAAATAATTATAAATAAAAAAGAAATTTAACTTAAAAACTAAACATAAAACATAAAATTGTAACCCTAAAGTTTAACTTGACGGGAATTGGGAGCGGGATGATTATTCACGGGAAGTTGGCACTAGATGTTGTTAGCCACACCAGACGCTGCTGCAATCGTTTAGAGCAACAACCGCACCAAATGCTGCTACACTTGTTTAGGGCAACAGCCGCTCCAGATTGTTTGGGGGTAATCTTCAATCTTTAATGCAGTCTTCAATCTTCACTTTCAGACGCTGCAAACAGAGGCTTCAATCTTCACTTTCAGACGCTGTAAACAGGGATTTGATCTCACTTTATTTCGAAAACAGCAAGAAAATCACAGATGAGGGCTCGCAGTTGTAAAGAATAGAAGAGATTAAGCTGAACTTCACGATTTTCGAAGGGTTTCTTTTAAAATTCTGAAAAAAATTGAACCTAGCATTTTACGTCAATTTCCAATGATTTTAATCCATTTTCTTTGAAATCGCCAAATTTCGAATTTTTGGTTGAAATTCGCGATTCATGTGACTTAGCTAGATAGAGATACAATGATACATCAACAATATGAATATGACAATGAAAAACAAGTCTTCATTAATCAACATGATCGTAAAAGAAGAAAAAAACACAAAAAAAAAAAAATTACAGAATTTTTGTTTAAAAAAAAAAATTAAAAGTGTTGGGCCTTAGGGGACCCCGAGACATCCCTCATACATCCCAGGGACGTCACAGCTCCCCTGACAGTGTCCTCTTTTTCATAAAATACCTGGGACGCCCCGGGTGCATCCCCTGAACTGAAGGTACATCCCCAGGATGTCCCCTTCATTTACTACATTTGTCGGGACGTGGGGGGACATCTCATCCCCATCCTCAAGTCCCCAGGATATCCAGGACATCTTGGGGATGGGGGAGCGCGTCCACACGTAACACTGATGATAAGCCTGAATCGAAGTATAGCATTGCATGGCCTACATCACGCTATGGTGTGGATTTGGAGGGACCTTTGACATCAACTCACCAAAAGAAGATTCAAGAAGAGTCGCTCTCCAGATATTGTATGATAGTGTATGCATCAATTTTTGAAATACAACGAACATTGGGCATTGAAATATTTATTTTGTAGTATTTTGATTTCCTTTTTCTAATTATGTGGTTATGCATAATTTTATAACCCCAAACCTTTCCCACCTTTTTCTAATTCTGAACTTTGGCAAACCTTTCACCTTCTTGAACCTCTACAATTTTTGGAAGCTTGTAACTATGCTAGCAAACTTCATACCAGTATTTCTATCTGTAAAGACACATAGCTCTATGGATCCTTGGGAGGAACCGTGTAAATTGCAGGAGCTAGGGATGAAAGCAACTACATGCGAAGATGGATATGCCAATCCACATTCAGTTGATATCTATTCTAAAGCAGGAGAGCTAGCGGGCTTATGAGTCAGTGTGCTGGCAAGAGAAATTATTAAATATGCATTTTACAAATAGGATGTAGTTTAAGCAATTTTTTTGGAAGACATTGTGTAGAAGAGATTCAGATGGACATCTCAGGCAACACTTTGTGGCCCTTCATCATGATGAATAATTGGATTAGAAATAGAAGCTCTTTATATAGATAGCTCCCAATTACAGCACAAGGTGTGGATACAATGAAAGCAACATAGAGATTTTCTGCAGATGCATCAAATATTTCTACTCAAGCATTAAATATTTTCTTCATTAATTATTTTCAATTTTGGCTCATGAGCATGTGAATGGCAGGAGTCACTAAGTCGCCAATTTCATCTCTGTAATAAGTACTGGGATGCCTTCTAATCTCTACAGCTCCCCTTAACTTCCTCTTCATGAAATGATCCTTCAGCAGTTTAAGGACTTATCATGGATATCCTACAGCATATGTGGCATATTCAAAATTTTGAAGTAATATGGACAGGTTTCACTGTTTCAGAAGGCATTACATGAAATGAAAGATATTCCACCATGTATAATGACAATAGAGGACAAAGAGGAAACACTGATGCCATGCAGAATACGAATGAGAAAATAAATCTATAGGTTTAGATGTAGAAATTTCATTTTGGAAAGAATCAGAAATGCCCATCGGTTAAGATGACACTAGAGAGTTAAATTGTAGCTTCTCTAAAGTCCACTTTATCCTTGTTTGGTTATTGGACATTCTTGGCTGTGTTTCAGTCGTTGGTGCTCATGTCATCTATCCCATCAATCCCATTTGCTACATCCTTCATCTTAATATGAATGAGTTGCACTATTGTTGTTATACAGAGGTGGTTTATGGTGGTAAAACAGCCCTTTCCAGGAGGTTGTGTTGCACTAAAGGCAATTATAGTTTCACTGTTAAATGCACCTATAAAGACAATTTTCCAAATTCTATAGTTTAGCTAGTTTTGCATGTTATCTGTATTATGAGTAAGAACTGTTGTTTTCCTACTACAGGAGGAAAAATACTATATTCTCATATTTTCCATTGAACTTTTAGCAAGATTGTTTTGCTGAAATTATTAGAAGCAGAAGGCATTAAGAAGAACAGCTTTTTTATCCATTTACAAGCGGATGAAAGGTAACAAGACATGAGATTAAAAAGTGAAAACATGAAATAGGACACATACCACAGGTTCATCCAATAAGAATCTTATAACAAAGAAAATATCAAAAGAATGGATTGACACAAAAGTGAAAGCATGAAAATACCACCGATTCATCCAATAAGAATCTTATAACAAAGAAAATATCAAAAGAATGGACTCTTTCCTGAACCCTTTCCAAATAAAATAAAATTAAAGAGCATAGTGAACTCCTGTTATTTTAGCTCCAATCAAGACACCCAAAGAATCTCATAAACCATCATAAAAGGACTACTGGCTACCGTGGCCACATTGAATAACACCAAGAATTTGAAAAAGTAATGGGCAAAAGCCCTAAACTATTCAAGATGCAGAAAAGTATTTGTACCTTGACCCAAGTTGCAAACTATAACAGAGTATAAAGCAACCATCAACCCATACTCCAAGACGCATATTAACATCTCCCTGTTAGAAAGAAGACCTAGTTGACCCTCCTAATCAACCTTCTATAATTTCTCCTTACCTAATAACCACATTCAAGATATCATAATAACAAATATCACTCCAAAATAATACTAAAGTCTTGTTAAGATTTCTCTCCTAGACAGTATTCATAGAACTAAACTTTCCTGCAAAACTTGATTCCTATAACTATATTAGACAAACCCCTTTACAACATGAAACAATTATATTAACAACATAATAATTTCCCAAGTGCCAAAACAATTGTCTTGTAATGCGATTTAGGAATGAACATACAAATTAACAGTGTGGAACTGTCAAAAGATGTTATCTGGTTTAGACCCTATATATATCCAGAATGTCACAAGTAACTTAGATTATTACAGATAGCAGCTCTTAACAAGGAGGATGTATCTCTCCTAATATCTATCAACAACCTTTATTGCAAGTGAACTATTGCATCTGCATTAACAATAATTGCAGATGACTAGAAATGGTACTATGATGTGATCTGCAAATACTGTTTTTTCCAAACATAAATTGTCACTGGCACATAGAGTGCACCCCAATAATTCTATGTATCACATATCTTCATCCAATGTGAAGGTAAAATTTACCACCCTGCTCTTTCAAACAAGCAATGGTGTAATGTGCATGCTTCTAAACATTGTTCAGTCTAACCACTAAAAGATATAGCTCCCGAGTCTCAAAATAAAAGAGTAAAGTCTGCTGTTAAATACTTTGCTTTAACCCTGATGCTAACATGTACAAGCCCTCTTATTACATTAGAAAATAGTGGGCCATGTGACACATGCCATCCAAGGCAACTAAGGCAAATTTCTTCAAGATGAGAACAAAGCGCTGAGGCTGGAGCACAAAAATCTAGTATGAAGTCAACTATACTATGAATAACCATCTACATACATAATTCTAATAGCTATCGCCAACAATAACACAAATGGGTTATCCTTTTTGATTGGGTTGTCAGTCAAAGAGGCTTTAATGACAATCTAAACAGTTGGGATTCTATTGTGACACGAATCCTTCACAAAATAATAAAACCCTTATAATTCCTTGTTCTAATGAAAAGCTTTATTATTTATATGTTTTTATAATCTAATGACAATTATTTTATAATGTGGATACAAGATAACATTGAGGGCTTCAGACCCTCCAACTCCTAGAGATCCCATCTCATATTATAAGTCTTTTTTTCTGCTTGTTAATTCCCCTTGTGAGAGAACCATTGGCATGGATGCCACAACCATGGGATTCTTTTGTCAAAATCACTGGAGACTTGTACCCTCCCTTCTTCGTGGTCTCATCTCACGATATTGGTCTCTTTTAGTCAGTGTTACACGGGATGTTCACCCCCATCTCCGAGCCGTCTTGGACCTCTCGGGATGTCCAGGGGACTTGGGGACGAGGAAGAGACATCCCCCACGTCCTAGAAATGCAAAAATGAAGGGGACGTCCGAGAGACATCCCCGAGTTCAAGGGACGCACTCCAAGATGTCCCGGTGATTTATAAATCATGGGATGCCATGAAGGACATTGTGACGTCCAGCGGGACAGTCAAGGGACGCCCCGGCATCCCCACGGCCAAACACTATTTTACAATCAAAAAAACAAAAAAATGTTTTTTTATTAAGTTTAAAACTTACCCTTATATTTACCCTAAAAGTTAATTACTCAACCCTAACCCTAAAAGCCCTAATCCTAAAAGACTCAAATACTTATAAAAGCACAACTCACACTCATTGTAATCACACAGAGCAAAGAGCAAAGAGCAAAGAGCAAGAGCAAGGAGAAAAACCAAAAGCAAGAGGTATGTACAATGATCCTTTGCTTCTTTTTTAATTCCAAACACAAAGTTTAAAGTGGGTTAAACAAGGGAGGGCATTGCTGTTTTTTTAATTTCTAAGTGCATTCATTGCTGTTTTTTTGTTTTTTTCTATTTCCAAATGCAAGCAACAAAATGGGTTAAACAAAGGAGGGCATGGCTGTTTTTTTTAAATTTCAAAGTGTATGCATTGTTGTTTTTTTTTTTTGGCTTTTTTCTATTTCCAGATGCAAGTAACAAAATGGGTTGAACAAAGAAGCGCATTGCTGTTTTTAAATTTCAAAATGCATACATTGTTGGTTTTTTTGTTATTATTTCCAACTGAAAAATGCTAGGTTGTCAGGATACAGGTACAAGTTTGGTACGCAGATACGTCAATTTTAAAAAAACCCTTGGGTACATCCATACATATACACATATTTTAGACCATAAAAATACAAAAACTTAAAAAATATAGTAGGATCAAGGTTCAAAACATTCAATATGCTTAAAATTTTACATTTTCATTGATCATGTGGCTGCCATACATATGATATATGAATATCATGTCAATATGAATACAAACAATCTAGAATATCGTGTCTATATGAATATCATGTCTCCTCCTTGAATGATCAATGATCAATAAAACAATGTCTTCCTCTAAACGATGGTTGTCACTAAATAAACTTGAACTCCTTGCAAGCAATGGCTGCCTCCAATCTCTTCCCCTTACAATGGCTGCCTCCAAACAAATCCTTCTTCCAATGGTTGCCTCCTCTTCAATTCCTCTTTGGCTCTTTGCTCTTACACTTGCAAAAACCAACAATGAATTGTTTGTGATTCGATAATGATTGAGGGTTTTTATAGCTTTTAGAGGAGTTTAGGGCTTATTATTTTATTCATTTATGAGTTAGGGTTTGTTTTTGGTCATTGACTAAGTCAAAATAAAAATTAAAAACATTTTTAAACATCCCCACCGCTAAAAAAATTAGTAAAACCAACAAGAAGTCCCAAGTACGTCTCGTGATGTATCTCGTACTGCACTCGGGACGGATCCGCACTGTATGTATCTAGGGGATTCGAGAAGGGGGACGTACCCATGCTTCCTACGAAAATTGGGTTAAACAATGGCATTTGCCATTTGTGCATTGTGTTTCTAATTTCTAAATGCAAGTATGGTTAAAATTTAAAAATTGAAACAAGGATGTTTTTTAAATTCCAAATGCAAAGTGTTTTAAAAAAATAAAATGTATAGTTATATTGTTGTTTTTAATTATTGCAGCCCCAAAATGAGTTCAGACAACGAGTATAAAGTTGAATGTGAGATTGAAATGAGTAATGAGATGGGTGGGGATGTGCAAAGAGAAAGAACACCCAATAGTTCACATGAGAGTGTTGACAAGTTTAGTTGCCCCTCCACGATGTTGAGCAAGTATGCTAGAGGACCGTTTGACCAAAAAAACCTTTGAAACAATTTGCTCAAATTGTTGAGGGTCCTAGATCAAACATTTCAGAGGGGACTAAAACATGGAAGTGCAATATATGCTCATTGACTTGGTCGGGCAGCATTACTAGGTTGAACATGCACTTATTGCACATCTCGGGGAAAGGTGTAGGCCTATGTGGACAACTATCACTTGAAGAGAGGACAAAAATGGTGAGGTTGTATAATGGAGATACGATAGAAAAAGTTCCAGCAATTGTACCCGTGGTGTTAGTGGTTCCCCTTCTAGTTCTCACTCTCAGAGGTCTTTTAATAGTGGTTTCTCAAATATTTCAGCAGCTTATGAGATGACCGAAGTGGATGTTTTTGGTAGTATGGGGAGAGGAAGATTGTGGCCTCCAATCTAGTTGTGGACAAATATGATAAAAAGGCTAGGGAAGAGGTTGATGATGTCGCTGACAAATTCTTTTATACCACTAGCATCCCATTTCATGTTGCTCGTTCTTACAATGAGGCTATGGCTAAAGTTGCCAAAGTAGGTGCAAGTTGTGTCCCTTGGAGACACGAAGTTGAAGACCACAATCTTGAATAGGAACTATTCCAAGATTAATTTACCGATGGTGGAAATGAGGTGCACATAGGTCTCTCACGGTTGCAGCATCATCATGGATGGGTGGACAGATATCCGACATCACCCGCTGATAAAAATCATTGTTTCATGCAGAGAGAGTCCTTACTTTTGAGGCGGTTGACTGCTCGGGAAAAAGAAGGATGTAGAGTTCCAATTCACCATTTTGCGAGATGCCATTGAGGAGATTGGCCCCGCCAAACTTGTGTAGGTTATCACGGATGTAGATTACATGTATAGGGGAATAGGTAAACTCATTCAGGCTCACTATTGACATATATTTTGGACCCCATGTTGTGTGCATGCCATGAACAATGCACTGAAAGACATTAGAAAAATTGATTGGGTCAAAAGTGTAGTGGCAGATGCTAGAGATGTGCTAGATGTTCATCTGCAACCACCATACATCATTGGCACTCTTTCACAACTTTTCGAGGAAGGAATTCCTCAAGCCAGTGGACACGTTTTGCATCTTACTTTATTTTATTAGATAGGATGGTTGAGTTGCAAGTCCTTATAATGTATGATCATGACATCGAGTGGTCTAGGTGGGACAAGTCTAAGAAAGATTGGGAGAAGAAGGTGAAAGCAATGGTGGTGAAAGAGACATTTTAGACAGATGTGAGATATATCACATCCATTGTATCTTCGGTTTTCAGTGTGATAAAATATGGGGATTCTAGTAGCCCCAATCTTGGTGAGATATATGAATGTAGAGACAATATGCTTGGTCAAATTAAGGTTTCTATTCAGGAAAGGGACCCTACCTTAGAGCTCTATCATCACCATATTCGGCCTATCATTGAGTGGAGATGGGAGAAGTTGAACACCCCTTTACACATGGTTGCATATGCCCCAAGTCCAAAGTGGTAACATGAGAGGTCTGCCAAGTTTCTCCTGTAGATGATGAGGAGGTGAGGAAGGGTTTCTTGAAAGCCCTAAAAAAATGTATAATGCAAAGGATGGTTCACGAGTCAAAATTGATTGGCTCAAGTTTGCTTATCTGGAAGGCTACAAATAAGAAACAAGGATAGACGAGGACACATTGGCACAAGAGAGTCCAATTAGTTGGTGGCGATTGTATGGACCTCCAAGATTGCTACGTACACTTGCTATTTGCCTTCTTTCTCAGGTTTATAGTTCCTCTGCTTCTGAGAGGAATTGGTCAACATATAGGTGGATCCACTCTCTTAAGAGGAACAAACTTATCTTGAAAAAGAGTGGACAAAATTGTTGATGTACATAGTGCCTTACGTCTCATGGATCACAAGACACCTACATACAAGGAGATCCCAGAGAGCCCGGCATTACAATGGGATGTAGATCCTAAAGATTCAAGGTAGATTGACAAAGATCAAGAGCAGCGAGGATTGGTTGAGATCCCCTTTGTAGATGTAGATGATGCTAATATAAATACTTCTAGTGAAGAGGAGCAGTTCGCGAGAGTTCCCTCAAAGGACTCTAATTATTGAGCTGCCATTTTGATTATGTACTTATGAGTTACGACACAATATTTAATAACATATGTAGTTGTACTCTTCTCATGTTGATTAATGAAGACTGGTTTTTCATTGTCATATTGATGTTGTTGACATATCATGGTATCTCTATCTAGTATGAAGTATCAATGTATCTCGGATTCTTGGTTCTAATTTCTATGTTAATGTCAATGACTCAATATGAAACATTGAAATATGAACATTGAATATTAAATATAGCATTTTGGGCCTTGGCTTATGTGATGAATAATTGGATTAATGGTTTCAATCTTCAAACTTTCAATTTTAAGTCTTAGTTTATTGAATTATTCATGTTATATTTGTAATATATAAAAATTTTATATATTTTTTATTAGTTGTCCCCTCGCCATCCCCCACCATCCCCAAAATTTGAAACAAAAATTGCAGTCCCAAAAACCCCGTCCCAGAAGTTAGGTAATTATGCTTTTAGTACTTGTTAATTTCCCCTTATGGGGCAACCCTTCACTTGGATGACATGACCATGGGATATCTCTTCCGTCAAAATCACTGAGGACTTGCACCCTGCCTCGTTCGTTGGGATGCACCGCAGCTAGCAAGTTGGATGTGGTATTTTATACCCAATTTCAACATGTTATCATGTGTACTAGGGATTTGAATCTAGGGCTTTATAGTTTATTATGAGAGCCCCAATGCTTATAGCACTCAAGCTCGTCCCATTTGACCATGTTTTGTACCAAAGCAACAATTGTATTAACAAAGACTATTTATTTGAAATTAAAGTCGATATTCTCTAATATCTAAGTTTTCTTGCTACTAAAATTTCTTGGAATGCATTACAATATAGTTTCTAAGAATATAGTAAAGAATGAAGGGTATAAGAATCCATCTTCTAATTAGGGATGACTATAAGATGGTCGATCATATTGAAAATAGCTAATTATTCTTAACTGTCAGGATAGTCAGTACAGGCAACCAATAATATATCTAATACAGATGGCTCTCTTATTTATTTTCCAACTCTTCTGTAAACCAGTTTTAAATGATGCCAGCAGAACACAATAGACAAAAGAAAATTGTTGATGCAATAAAATATAGATTAGATCTCATCCTATAATATCAAGAGGTGTAACTTTGCAAGGGTAGAATTTTTGTTGCACAAAAGGATGTTCTAATGCTTGTAATCTATTACAAGGTAACAATGTTTGGGAACTCTGAAGGCTCTCAACTTCTTTCCAAGTTCTAGATGAGGAATGAACAGCTTCCCTTATTTGAAATGAGAATTGCAAATGGCTTGTAATCTTCTAATTCATCTATATAATTGAAAAAATCATAATATCGCAGTGACATTGAATCTGCTGACTAACTGTGGTTGGTGATAAATATTGAAAGATAACAGTAATTAATTTATGACAGCAATTATGCTGCTTTCATGGATTCAATCTGAAGAGAATAAAGCTAATTGGCACATAAAACACTTGAGAAAAAGTTAAACACAATGATGGAGAAATCAAATAGAACAAATTATGCGGAAGAAATCAAACGAAAACACTTGAAAGAAAAGAAGATCCCAGACAAGAATTTCAGTAAATGATGTGTTAACTCAAACTGCTGGTGCTACATATAATTTTGCATGCTTATAAAGTTGGAAAGCAACATTCATGAGAATGAGTATAAAGTTCAGTATATTGCATTCAATGTGTGCTTAGTGTTAGAATGGATGGGGAGAAGAGTCCTCAGTATAGCAGCCATGATGATCTTGCTGGAATACAATGGATGATATTGTCTACATTGGTCACAATGGTGTATGCATATATCAGACTCGGATATTTAGAGATGCATACTTAAGAATCTAAGATATGTTGAGACCCTTTCGTTTTAGGTACCAAATATAGAGTTCTCTATCAACATTTTCATACAATCATTTGTTCTCAATCCCGTTCTCCGGAGGAAAGCACAAAACATTTCAGTGAAGTAATAAAGAACAAAAATTGGCTGAGACATTAAAAAAATATTCAGCAGTAGGAGATATCGAATGTTTATAATAATCTTGTGACATCAGCAGAGAGTATATATTGAATGTTCATTATCAATTCGAAGTCATGGACTAAATTTCATACAACTGAAATTAATGAGCCAAGATAAAAGTTGGCTTGCCTGTTGCCGTGCTGCAATTAACTGGGCTAATTCATCAGCTTCAGAATGTCGCAGGAACCACTGACTAAGAGGATGGTCCTTTGTATCCCCTCTTTTCTTCTCGCTAAAATTATCACTTGCAATCCCTGAAATAAAGAACATCATATACTTTGACAATAGGAATAACAAATGCTAATAACTTGCTCTGGAAGAGTTTTTGTTTCTAACAGTCAAAAATCCAAAAGCTGGAAGAAACCATTACCCTTGGGTTACATCAAAGTAAAGAGATAGACGAACCTGAAGGAGGTGGCAAGCTCAATCCAGTTGGAGTTCCAGATACAACAACAGCTGGATGATCACGAGCCCGCAAATAGAAAGCTTCTGAAGGGTCTGCAAAGACAACTTCATCATATGATTCAACAACCACCGGTTTCTTTGTTGTTGGCGGTCCAGAACGATCCTCGGGATGCAACTTTAGCTCATGATATCTGCTTATCAGATAAGGCAATCCAATTAAAATTTTGAAAATGGATATTTGAAATTAAAAAGCACTTTGTGACTAAGATAAAAGAGAATGTAAACCTGGCTATCGTGCGTGGCATTGAACTAACTTACATCTCCAGTGGTTTTTCTGCTACATCACTGTGGAAGAAGATAGTCATTTTTATCTGAAATTCACCCCACCCAGTTTCAGACAGCTCAAAGGGAGGAGAGTCGACAATCCTGATCGGATTGTTAAAGCTTGGGTGTAACTCAAAGACGACTCTTTTGATTGCGACCCCCAGATCCTCATTTGTTGCGCCACGAATATATACAGTCCATTTATGAGTGCGATGCCTATAAAGAGAAAACGTGAAATTTTCAAAATATGTGATACAAAATCCACACTCAAAATGCTCATTGCAACCTACATTCTTTCGCATATATCGACCATGTAAGTTACATAGTCCATCAAATTGTTTACAATAAAGAAGATATAGATCAGTATAATGTTTAATCCCAAAAAAAGGCATGGATCAGAATGACAATTTTAGAAGCGTAATATTGAAAACAAGCAAAATAAAATTACAAAAATATTTATCTCAAAAAGGAAATACTCACTCATCTGCCCTTTTCCCCAGCCAGAAGGATATTGTTCCATAAACTATAGGTATAGTCATCTCCACATCATTCGCCCTTATTTGATTCTGCAATTTTTAGCAAACCATAACATTAAAAAAATAAAAACTATCATACAGAACTTATGTTCAAAAAATAAGCCCATAATGTCATCGGCTAAATCATAGTAATCAAAGTAACAGAAAGGTATTTGTGACCCACATAAAAATAAGCTAACATTATCACCAAAAGACATAAGTGCTAAAAGATCATATGGGGCACATGCTCAGTATTCCCAATCCAACACTGACAAGGAACCAAAAACAACATAAAACATAACTGCAACAAGGGGATATCTCCTCCAGCACGCAATACCCGCGTCTGATGGCATTGAAGAGGTCAAGCTACCAAAACAGGATACAAAGATTGCTAGTAGTAAATGAAAATGCATTAGATCATACCTCCATGTGAAAGTATGGCATGCAAAAGGAAACTTTGGACAAGAATACTTCAGGTTGTAATGCTCATATTTTTAGAGCCTATCAATTCATATAGCAGCAAACAATTTACATCATTATGTAAGTAGAAGCATTGGACAAATAATCTGGAGGTAGTATCGCTGAAGATCTTAGAGCTTATAAAATCATTAAGCAATGAAAAATTAACACCGTCATGTTTAATGGTTGTACAAATGAAGAGGCATATTTCGGAGAATATCTTGCATCATAAGTTCTTAACCCATATAATTGCAGTTTACCTAGGCTATAGCAGCAACAAATAAGGAAAACACACATTAATATCATTCCAAATCCCGTCAAGATACAACAGTGGAAGGAGGGATGCACAACAGCCTTCAAGTGTCTGAGATTGGAGCCTTTAAAATTGTTCCAACCGGGTGACTGCTTGTGGACAAATTTCCTGCTGTTTAGAATCATTTTTGCAGACTTGATCTTAGGCTTTCTATTTGCCAAATCAGATCAAACAAAAAATTACTTACTGTAAAGAATAAGAATTCTACCAAAAAAATGTGAAAAGAAAGATTATTCCATTCACTTTCATCGCAATAGAAAGCAAAGGAGAAAAATCAATCAAGAAAAAGTTGATGATATCCCATGCATAAATGAATAATAACTCAAGTTTTGAAATGAAAGTTTACTAGTAAAGGATAGAATAGAAAAATGTTGGTAACAAATCTGTGAAGTCTCAAAACCCTTTGCATTGTGTGAGAACTCGTCGTGGCGATGTCGTGAAAAGGTAGATCAAGGAATACTTGATATTGCTCTAAGATATATATAATATGAATCAGTTTTTCTAACTTTAAGTTAGATGTTAGCTGAGGTCCCTGGATCATGGCTTCAGGACATGCAACATGTTGTAGTCTAGGCTAATTCATATTTGTCTCAGAAATAAACTAAGCCTCATGGTTCACAATAGAACATAAATCAGCAAGACAAGATCAAGAACAGGAAAAAATAAAGCAATTAGAATTACTTGTAGTTTCAATCTGAACACATAAAATGGAAAGAACCTAAAATAGCTTACTATTGGGATCCAATATCAACCTTCTGCACAATGCACTTACATAGTTTTATACAAAACAACATGACTGTTGAGTTACCAGTCCTTTCAACTTCTTCTTGTACATCAAGAGGCTTCTCCTATTCTCTATCTTTAGAAGATGTTATACATTCTACAACTTGTCTTATCTGAAAATATTCTTATACAAGAGGTTTGTGCAATCATACAAATTATATCCATGTTGGCTTTCTAAGTCATTTTACACTCCAACACTCTTGGACTTAAATTGCTTCAATGATCTAGAAAGTTGCTTTTGTGATCTCTTGCCGAATGCGGATTGAGTTGCGTTGGGTGATGCTTTGTTCGCCGGCACAGAGGACGCGTCGTTTGTCGGTTTTCATCCTCTCGCACACTAATTAACCGCCCTTTTGGGTTTTTGATCAAGTAGACTTTCCGACAGACCGCCCTTTGTGAGTTTTCAATCTATGGAAACTCCCTCATAGACCGCCCTTGTGGGTTTTCAATCTATGTTGGTCTCGCTACGATATCAAAAATTTGCGTATTCTATACTTCGATCAAAATTTATATTATCTACCAAGAAATTGTGGTGATTTGTCTGCTCTTGGTTGCTACTTTGGCTATTTGGGATGCTATGTGTGCTCCACTAAGCGAGAGGGGTGAATGGTGGAGGTGGCATTATCTATGTTGCTTTGATTATGTGAAAGAGTATGTGCAAGTGAATAAACCTTGGTGTGTTCTTCATTGTCTTCGTAGTTGATAGAATTCCTTCTAGGTCTGCCTTGTATGTATTCCAATCTACAAATGCTTCATTTATTCGTTTTCATCCTCTGCACACTAATTAACCGCCCTTTTGGGTTTTTGATCAAGTAGACTTTCCGACAGACCGCCCTTTGCAAGTTGTCAATCTATGGAAACTCCCTCATAGACCGCCCTTGTGGGTTTTCAATCTATGTTGGTCTGCTTACGAGATATCAAAAATTGCGTATTCTATACTTCGTTCAAAATTTATATTATCTACCACAAAATTGTGGTGATTTTCCGCTCTTGGTTGCTACTTTGGTTGTTTGGGATGTTATGTGTGCTCCACTAATCGAGAGGGGTGAATGGTGGAGGTGGCATTATACGTGTTGCTTTGATTCTCGTGAAGGAGTATGTGCAAGTGAATAAACCTTGGTGTGTTCTTCATTGTCTTCGCAGTTGATAGAATTCCTTCTAAGTCTGCCTTGTATGTATTCCAATCTACAAATGCTTCATTTATTCTCCCGACGTATATCCGCAATTACAATAATGCTTGCATGACTTCCTTTAATTCATTCTCCTTAGCATTGTCGGCAGCTTGATCCTGGAAAGGAATGGCGCTTTGGATTTCCTGAATCAGTGTTTCCAACCTATCACGCATTCATTGTGTCTGAACCCCTGCAAGTGTAGTGCATGGTTCATCATGTTCCCATTCTCGCAGTCTTTCAATAACATTATCTCGGGCTTGCGAGGATGTGTGCAATGTGTTTTCCATCTGCTGGTCATTTGTCCCTGTTATAATCTAAGCTTGCTTTCCATTGCCCATGTCTATATCATTTTTGTTGTCTGCATGGTAGCTTGCAAGTGCGTATTCCAATCTAGAAGTTTGAATGTCAATTATTTAGCTTGACCTTAGGCCTGTTGTAGCATGACAACATATTCTTGTAGAATCAATATTGCGTCCTTGACTTCCCTTTTCGCATTAGATACATGCTCCTTTATTTTCTTTACCACCTCATTATCATTCCAGTTGTCAACCAGCTTTCCTACCAGCATAGATAATTGCATTTGCTCACTCATTACTTGTTCGCCTATGGTATTGGTGACAAGTTGGGGGCAACTATTCTGAATTTGCACTTTTAGATTGAGCAATGCCTATTCTAAATTTGCTTTTTGCTGAGCCATTTGTAGTGCGGCTGCCCCAATGTTTTCTTGCAATGAATGCATTCCTTCAATTTGTGTTTGGAGAGGTAAGTGTTTCAAATCAACCTTTGTCTGCAGTTTGCAACGTTGTAGCTTGCACACTTGTCTCGAGGTGAGTTGGGGAACTATCGTATGAACATGGGATGAAGATAAGATTAACTTACATCTTTGTGTTGGTGCGGTTGATTGCGTTGCCCACCAAAACGTTTGCATATCCCCTTCTTTGGTTTCTTCAATTGTTGGCTGCTCGCGATGGATGTTCCCGCTTCTACGGTCATTTGTATTGTCTCGTGGCTATTGTTGAGCAATATCTACTTGTGCCACGGGCTTTGTGATAGATTGTGCGGTGTCTTTGCTCAGCTCTATGATTTTTTGAACTTTTGCTTCTTCTTTCGCAGAGGCCTCCGCAGTTTGTTGCCTCCTTTGCCTTTTGTCTAGCTCCTATTTGGTTGCATCGGTTTTCTATAACTCTATCTTTTTCTCTTCTTCTTTTCTCTTGTCTTCCTCTTTCTTTCTTTTCTCTTCCTCTCTCTTGTTGCTCTCTTCTTTCTACTTTTCCTAGTCCTCTGCTTCCTTCTTGGTCTTTGCTTCGTCTTTTGCTTTTTGTTTCTCTTCTTGTTGTCTCCTCTCCTCTTCTTTCATTTTGCGTGCTTCGATGGCCTCCCGTGCTTTGGCTTGTTCCATTGCTATCTTTGTTTGTTCCCCTTCCTATTCCTTGCACTCCCTCTCTTCATCCTCTACTTGAGCTTTTGCAATTTTTGCTTTGTGCAATTGCACCTCCACTTCTTCTTGTGCAATTCTTTCTCGCTTCACTTGCGATTGCATCCCATTCCTCCTTATGTGCTTCCTTTTGTTGCGCAGCTATTCTACCTCTTTTGGTTACATAGTTGCCACGAATTCTTCCATAACAAGTTGTGCACTAGTAATTATGTGCTCTTCATCTAGTTGTATAGGTTGCTTGATAGTTTTGTTCTTTGTACTTGTTTCGGAAGGGGTACCCACATCTTGTGGGGATGGAGGGGAAGGTGTACTCGATGTGGAATTGAAGCGGTCTTTGTGCCTTTGTCTTTTGTCTCTTTTTCGCTCTCTACTCTCTCTTGTCCTCGAATTTCTCCACTTCTTTGAGTGCTACAAGTTGTGGCTCTTGCACTTCTTCCGCAATAGTGAAACCCTTTTTCGTGTAGTAACTCCCCACCCCCAGAGTGTGCTTTCTTCTCTTACAGTGCAAGCACACTACTCTAAATGGACTTACCTCAGTCCTTTTCTTGTGTGGGAAGGCTGGTATTTCTTCTCCTAATGTTGACACATCCAGTCCTGCTCCCGACCCTTGAGTGATATTTTGGATGAGTTTCTCCTATGTCACATTCTCACGTCTTAAGCTAATCATGAGGGAAACAACATTGGTGGCGGTTGAACTTTGTCTTTGCTTTTTTGTTGATTTGCAACTTTTTCCATCACAATTGCCTTCCAAGTGTACCATTCCCGTTCATCAAGGAGATACATCTTGGTGCCCATCCATGCAATTATCGCGTGAATTCTCTTTGTCCACCTTCATCTCTTCAAAATCCAGCTTGGCAAACCAACTGGGCAATACGGGGTTTGTCTCAACCCTTGTTGAGGATCTTTGTGATTGCGAAATGGTGGGTTGCTTGCCTTTTTCCTTTTTGGATGATTGTGTTGTTTCTTGCATTGATGGTTGCCTGTAGTTGGAAATTGTGTAGTTGCTTCGGGCTGCGACCCTTTGTCAATTGGTTGGTCCGGCCGTTGTGTGCACAAAGGTTGAACGTGTGTTGCAATCACACCATGTTGTCGCTCAATTCTGCCTTTGCTATAACCAATGTGATGAAAATCCATAATGGATTTGGGTGATTTGCATTTGGAACTTTTGATCACAATATGACTCCATCGGGAACAAAGTGATTTTGGAATATGGAGCCGTGTATGTTCACACTTCCCTTGGTATCCATATTTGTGTTGAGTGTCTATCTTATTTGGAGCAATCAATTGTCCAATGCTTGGATGTCTTCATATGTGGTGTTTTGGTGCATGATTTGGTCTAGTTGAAAGCTTTGTGAGTTCCCCGAGTGTATTGGAGTAATCAGACCGTTCCATCGTTTTCTTATCAATTTGTGAAGTTTTGTGGTTCCTTAGGCCTCAATGTCATAGTTGTATCATGGCTCAACCCTGCTACGTGATTTTACACTAACACCTTAACGTTTTCTCCAATTTTGGTGCTGTGACGAAATTGCAAGTATAATGTATGTGGTGTTTTGGCGCATGATTTATCATGGCTCAACCCTTTTACATGGCATTACACTAACACCTTAACGTTTTCTCCAATTTTGGTACTGTGACGAAATTGCAAGTCTAATGGTGCAAGTGATATGTTTGAATTTCAACATTCTTATCAAACGTTCAAATTGGAGCTACCCACATGAGGGACTTGGTCTTTTTACAAAATTGCAAGTTTGCAAATTGCATTTTACACCCAAAGCACGCAAAATGGAATATTTGAGGTAGCAGGGGAAGTGGAGCGTTAAAGCAATTTTGCATTTATGCAAAGTTGCAAGTTGCAAATACAAGTCCGAACCCCACAAAAGGAACCTTCTAGGAATCTTCCTCCACCTGCTTGCTTTTTAAAGAATGTCAACGTTGATGCAAACTGCAAGTTGCAAGTTCATCCCGAGGCCCAAAACAAACATTCAGCAAATCTGGAAACCAAGGGGAAAAATGCAACTTCACAGTTCTGCAATTTGCAGCTTTACAGTTGTTACAATATTGCAAACTGCACTTTCATCCCCAAAGTCCGATAAAGGGGGACACATGGCACAATATCGGAACTACATACAAAAATGCAGCTTTGCAGTATTGCAGATTTGCAACTTTGCATTTCTGCAAGTTTGCAAACTGCAAACTCGTCCCGAGCCCCGAAATGGAATATTCGACAAATCTCGGGACCATAGAGTAAAATGCAACTTTGTAGTTGTGCAGTTTGCAGCTTTGCAATTGTTGTAAAATTGCAAACTGCACTTTCATCCCGTACAACCCAATGGAGGGGCACATATCATGATCTAGCGATGGTAGATAAAGAAAGCAGCTCTGCAATTTTGCAGTTCACAGCTTTGCAGTTGTTGCAATATTGCAAACTACACTTTTGTTCCCACAACCCGACAAGGTGGACATGTGTCAATATCTTGGGACTTTTGAGAGGGAAAGCAACTTTGCATTTTGTAGGTTTGCAACTTTGCATTCTTGCAAGTTTGCAAATTGTTTGTGCAACCCCGACGCCGAGAAAGGTGACTAAGCACAAGTAAAGCCTGCAAAGACGCCATGTAGGAGGAATGTAAAGCCTGAGCCAATGAGAGAATGACAAGTCATTCAAGTGAAATCAAACATGGCCAATCTATCCACTTGTAAGGTTGAAATTCAAAGTTGAGATTAAAAGATCGACACCACATGAATGAGGAAACCATGGGAATAGGTGCAGCCATTAATGAAAGCATGAGAAGCAATATATGGTTGGAATTCACAAAAACTCTCACTTTCCTCCAATCTTCGAGTTTGTGAAGCACTTTGAAGCCCTAAGATGAGCAGAAGACCAAATTTGTGCATTTAAATGTGAAAAGTCATTTTGGAGCTTTTTGCATGGCGTTCTGGTTGTTATCCTCGGCTCGAAGGAAAATTGCGGAGGTGTTTGCATGTGTAAGTGTTCTACCAAGTGCTTGTGAACAGTTTGTGGCATCGTAGTGTGTTGGTGGGTATTATTGGAAGGGTTAGGTGCATTTAGATTATTTTGAATCCCTCTCTCAGTAGACGTTTCAGCCCTTCACCTTGCAAACATGAAGATTCAATTGTCCGGTGTCCAGACCACCTCCCACCTTACTTCTGATTTAGAAAAGTCACAGACACTAACTTGGGCAATGTGAACCTAGCTGATTTCCAGCAGAGGTTGCACGTAATAGATAGGAAAATGAAACAATGAGGAAGATTGATTGGAGTGGGGCCCCTAGTTGTTGCCTTTCCCCATCTGCTCAATATCGAAATGGTAAGTGTGTGTGTGTGCACAAAACTACAACCCAACGACCAAGGAGGTTAGGGATGGAAGCAATGCTTTGGTTCTGTCCTTAACCACTGAAACTTTTGAGGAATTGCTAGGTCTCCTGATGCACCGAAAGTAGCAGACATATCCATTGAAATGCAGAGGAATATTGGAATGCAAACAATGCAAAGTGTTCCAAAATATTGAACAACAATTGGCTTGAAAAGCCAAGAATCTCTGCCACTAGATCCCAAAAAATTGAACAGGGCTGATTTTGTTGAAGAAATTGGGGATATCATCACTTTGCTAAATAGGGTTATGGGGAAGGAGTCTGCATATCCCTATAATGACTGGATGTTCAAGTTCATTCAAATAATCCTTATGGGAAAGATATAGATTCAGTGGGGAGAAATAATCAGTGATTCAGTGGGGAGAAATTATCAGTGATTGCATCCATCGACAATTACTCAAAATGGCATTACAGAGGAGGGATCTACCAACAAATTGGAATTTTACATGACCTCCTATTTGGTTTACAACATTGCTCACCATAGGTCATTCCTTGAGCTTGATAGAGTGAAGGACTTTGGTAATTGCAAGGTTTATGATGTGTACCCACAGCTGAACTTGGACAATTACATCTACAATTTCAGATTGGTGCATGATACTTTCTTTGCTCCCCTCATATGCTTATTCAAATCCTGAATGGGAATATAACCGGATATCTTTGCAAGCAAGGAAAGTAATAATTGAATATGATGTTATTTCATCCAATTTAGGACTTTTACTTATATTAGGTGAGTGGTTTTCATGACACCCCTTATATGCTACAAGGTACTTGGATGATAGATGGGCACTTTTAGAATTGTCAAGGCAGTTGGTGGCAATGCACAAGATGATTGCAAGAAAGCATAAGGCAAACATTAAGTTCCCAATCAACATTGGGAGGTATGCATGCCCTACCTTGGTCAAGGTTAGGCTCTTGGAAGCATAAATGGAAAGGATCACCTTGCAAAAGTTCACTCCTAGGCCCAATTATGACATCAGATGGATAGTTAGGGAGCTTTGGGGACTTCCTATGAACATGAGCCTCACTATGAGGACTATTGGATGGACTGTAGGGATGAGGGGAGGTAAGATTAAGGGACTATTCTAGGATGACCCTCACCCAATTGTGGACTACAAAATTGTAGTTGTTCCTCAGGACCTGGAAGATGGAAAGGACTTGGTGAGAAAGTATTACATTGACAAGAAAATAGCCTCATACAACCCCTCCCAAGTGTTGACTGGACAAGGCCAAAAGTACCTCATTGCATGATAGAACAACTCACATTGTCAAGAGGACTTTAATTTGTGGCTAAATAAGAAGGGAATTGATTTGACCTGCAAAACACAACAGTCCTAAGGGAGTACAGGAAAGTGGTGCCATAAAATATGTGCTTCCCCCTTTGATGAAGGGAGTTGCAAGCTTGGATCCTCTAAAGGGAAAGTTCCCCACAAATTTCTATCAAAGGACCAACTTTAGGGGTTGTGGAGGAACTCAATGCTGCAACAAGCAAGACAGGGACTTTGTGTCAAAATTGACACATATGACAAAGGAGATACTAAAAAAACCATGCAGGATGCTCCTGTTATTGCTTATTGCAGCCACACCTCTCTAAGCAGTTCCCCACCCAACATCAAGGCCCAAGACATCTGTAGCAAAGGAAACCATCCAAGTTGATGTGCCAACTTCTTCCTCAAAGGGGTCATCAGCAAAGATGAAACATATGAGAGGAAGTGTGTCCCCAAGCCAACCAAAGATGGGTCCAATATTGGAAACCATCCATGAAGAGGGTGAAGAGGAGCCTGTGACCCTGCATTTTGTAAGAACTAAGAGGGCAAAGGTGGCAACACCTACAGTGGAAACAGCCACAGGGACAACAGCTGAGGGGGTAACTCCACAAGTTTAGATACCATTGCAACCCCTCAAGTTCCAGAGGTAGTGAGGCTACCTACAACATGTGCCAATATGCCTATTCAAGAAACTCCTACCAATGTGCCTAGTCAAGAAACTCAGAGGCAAGAGATACCAGACCCATCACTTGAGCAAACATTCACTGAGTTGCTACATGGGCTAGATCAAGATGTTGGAGTTGATCTTCTAGAAACTATACAAGACACATCAGTTGGGGAGAAGGAAGGAGGCCTAGCATCACATGAAGTACCTACCATAGAAAAGGTTGAAGTGGTGAGGTAGAAAAGTCCACTGAAGAAGGGGTTGCAGCAAGTAAAATAGAGCAACCAAATGTTAAAGAGGTTCCATCGGTTGAAGTTGAGCAGCCAAAGACCATGGAGCCTATGTAGTCAACCCTGGAGATAGTGGAAAAGGTGATTGCAACTCATGAAGTTGCAGAACAAGAGGCTCAAGGTCATCGAAGAGCCATCAAGTGAACCAACCAAGGAGCCTTCTCCATCCAAAGGAGAAATGGGTGAGGCCACAAAACTTGCAGATACAAGTGTCTCAACCCTCTTCAACTATGACGGAGGAAGAAGTGAAAGACCACGGGGCAGGAGAAGGAGAAACACAAGTGCACACTGTTGAATCCTCTGATAAGCCAGAGGTACAGGTTAAATGACTCTGGTCTCACTCTCCTTGCACCCAAGAGAAGATGATAGTGTCAAGTGCTCCCCAACAACAAGAACAAGGGAAGGCACATTCAAACTAGAAGTTGGTTGGGAGCAGCCCTCCCAAGGAAGAGAAAGGTGAAGGTGCAGGTAGAGGAAGCTGACCTTCAAAGCATCATCTCCTTGAATCCATCAAGGCCCCAAAAGAAAGCAAGAATCTTATCAAGAATAGTGGTTGGGGCTCAAGGAGAGAGGTTTGTGGAGGTGGCTACCCCCAAACTGATGTATTAAGGGATGAAGTTTCCCTTTTGAATTATCAAGTCACCAAAATCCCACTAGGAAAGCAAGACCATTGAGGGCTTAAAGCATGATGTTACTATGGCAGTCAATGGTCTCTTCCAAAAAAATGACAAGGATAAAGAGACCAAGGAGCAATTAAGAGAGAAGGTTGATATCCTATCAACCTATGTGCAAAAAGTGGATACAAGTTCCTCCAACTAGTCAAGAGATGACCCCAGCCTTTGCCTCAGAGATAATAAAGAATGCAGAAGATTTGAATTATAGAGGAGAGGCAACAAAAAAGTGGGAAAGTGAACTGGTAACAAAAGAGGTAGCAAGACCATCAAGACATCATTGAATGTCATAATCAAGTCTCTGAACAGATTGAAGCAAGTAAGGCCTTGATTGACAAATACCAAACAGAGATTGATTATTGGAATGGCTTGTTACCCAAAGCTTGAGGCCATAACAGATTTGGGAGATGAAGTGGTAGAAAAGAAGGAATAGTCTCCTCAGATTGCAAAGGAAGACAATATGAATACAAAGGGGCCATCAAATTAAGGATTGAAACATTGGAGGGATGTGTAAGCAAACTCCAAGACATGAGGGAAAAAGCAGGGGAGTATGTGGATGACATAGACTCAAAACTTGAAAGAATGCTCCCCCTTAAAGATATATATATACCCTAGGATCCGCAGATGCAGACAGGCTGATAGAGATCCTTCAGCAACATATTGCAGGAGAGTTGGAGCCTCCTAAAAAATTTATTGATTATTCTTCTATACAAAAATTTATTCATTTAGAAGGATATATCAATAAATTGGCCAAGAGAGTTAAGAGGAAGAAGGCTATTTCTAATGAATTTGACAACATTCTTTCCAAGCAGGAAATAATATTCCTCTACTATGCAGGGCCAAATGAGGATCCAATTTTGGGTATGTTTGAAAGATTTGATGTATACAGGAATAAGCTAGAGGAAGAATTGAAGGGAAAACAAGTGGACCTTAACTTGTCCCCTAGAAATTCCTTATTCTTTGTCCCCCATTCCTTAATTATTTATTCCTTATTCTATCCATTCTTTTCCAAGGAGAATCAAATGATTTGATTGTAATATGTAACCAACTATTTCTTGAAATATACATGGAATGATGACAGTTGCAGAAGAAGACAAAAGAGTTTGTTGACAGAGGAAAGAATATTCTCCATTTCTCCACAAGTTTCATCATGAAGCAAACCATTCCAAGCTAGACAAATCAAAATGGCATCTTTTCAATTTGGGCGCCTTTTTCCATCCAAATTGCAAAGCAAGGACCATGCCCCACATGTATCTTGTTTTCAGCATTCTATGGGGTATCTAGGGATATTCCCTTTGGGAAATTTTTGTATAAAAGTGAAGGCATGTCTTCACTTTTAGGGGTTCTAATTTTGGTTTTAGCTAGGGTGATTGCGTCTTATACAGTCACTAGCAGGCATTGAGAGCATTTTTGCATGTCTCCCTTGTCAAATGAATACATAGGACCATTTTGTCATGTATAAGTCTGGTATCTCCAAATGTAAATAGAGATAGAATCAAGAGATGTACTCCTTTTTGTTGTAATTTTGTATCTATCAGATCAATGAAATACAAAGAAGCACGTTTCATATCATTGTATCAATTGGTTATTGAATGAATGTTGTTTTGTAGTGTTACTTAGCAATATTTGTTTCAATTATAAAATTCCTTTCTGCAATTGTTATCTGGGAGTGAATATTTTACCTTCAAGGTATCCTAGGTTTTATGGATTTGGTATAATAGATACATGAAGTTTTAATCACAAGTGTTTGTGTTAAGGTTTCAAAGATTACATGGTAGTGTTTGCAAATTGGGTGTCCATGAATGCAAATAACCCCTGAAAGTTTATGTTATTTTGAATTCAAGCTCTAATGCATCACGGAGCATCATTAAGCAAAGATGATGAATATTGTTGTTTCTCCCCATTAGATCCCCACCCCCTTTCATCTTAATTTCTATCCCACCATCTTGTTCTACCCATGCAAATTACATCATCTTTGCATATCCAACATGTGTTTACTGCAAACCACATTATCTTTACATATTTTAAGTAGGTCTACCTTGATCTTAAAGCTTAGCATTTTGAATGTCATTTCCTGTCCCAAGTTGTTAACAACATCCTTTGAATGATGTTCAAAATCATATTCCATTGTCTCTAGTAGCTTGTGTATGATGTTGAGGATGTGCATTGCTCATGTGACAACTCCCTTTGAGTGAGCATTGCATCTATGGCTATACTTTCTTCAGATTGATTTGCCGATAATTGCAAGGGAGATTGAATCATAGTATGCCTCCCCCTCAAGCTACCATTCAAGTCCTCTCACCCTAGTTCAGGCAGAGCCAAAAGTAGCACGAGATTACCCACTTCCTTTGTATGTGCCTCTCAGTCATTTCTAAGACTTGGTCATGGAAGAATGTTAGATTTATACCCGACTACAAACGACATATTTCAAGCATCTATCATCCTTGTAATTTCTTCTATGAATTGCGAGTTGAGTATTTGGGGTGTAAAATTGGTGAGGAATTCGGCCTAGTTGAACTCAAGTACCATCTTCCCACATGCATGTGATTATATCCACAGCGCGCAATGACGCTTGCTTGCTTCCATGGGTGGCTTGTCAATACCGCTCAGCTACAATTTCGGCTAAGATCTGCACTACTTGATTTGAGATGGCCCCCAACGGAATTTATCTTCCTTTGCACAAGGGACCATAAACAACAGCAATTGCTGGTTTAATTGGCGATCTGGTGCTTTTGTATGAAAGGATTGACAATCCTTGTTTTGGCAATCCAGTAGCTCGGGTGATTGTGGCTGCGTTGATGGGGACTGCATCTTGAGACGAAAACCAGATTACATCCTTGTAGTATGGACTCATGATAGTTTGCATGAGTTCGGGGTGGTCTCCCATGTAGGGCAATCACGCAAGCTGGTATGCAATTGTTCCTCACTTTGGGTCTTTTGGGATTATCTGCCCTTGCGCGTCTGTAGGTTGAATTGGTGGCCTTCGCGCACCCCAAATTTGTTCGGCTCTTTCTACCAGCTCATGATGTGGTGGATAACTCCACTTTGCCCGAGCATTACGGAAATACCCATGTCCTCTTTAGAGTCGTTGAGCGAGAAGAATGTGATGCTTTGTTCCTCCATCATGCCTTGAACCATAGGTCAATGGGTTGGTATGGGTTTCGTCACGATTTTTCACGCTCACTTTGAACTGTCACATTGTTGAGTTGTTTCTATCTTTTCTTCCTTTTTGTTTTATCACCTTTTGTACAACTTGATGTAAGCTTGATCTAGTGTTTATATTTGTTTCCAAATGCAAAGTATCCGTTTTTTAGTCGTTTACCTCTTGATCTACTCCCTTAATTGCTTTTGTCCATTGGGGATTCAGTTTAATGCGGCACCAACTTGTCGTTTCCTTCGTTTTCCGCATGGCTTGGGAGTTTAATAGATCGTCCATACCAATATCTAGAGTGATAACTTTTTCATCATTTCAAAATTTCAATTTTTCTTTTATATGATTTCCGTTCTTGTTTTAGTGCAGATTCCCGGACTTTTTTGTTGTCCTCCCTTTGTATTTTGTTTTGGTTCCCGCATTTTTGTTTTTCCGAACAAATGTGGCTGATCTTTCAACCTTTCTCTACGCTACACATACTTGACCACAAACTAATTAATTACACAAAACTTCTAACTATCATACTACAAAAAAACTTTTAAACTTCAAATTCTAATTGATGTGCCAAAGACACTTATTATCACTTTCTTGGTGTTACAGAATCATTCATGGTAGGATTTCAGCCTACACCCATTAATCCTTCCTGGTGAGACATTTTTGTAAATCCATAAGACAACATTTGTTCCATGCTTGGTGATGTGATGAATAATGTATGGACCTTTCCACCTTATACGCAATTTTCTTGGATGTGCTTTAAACCTGCTTTCATATACCAAAACCATTTGTTATGTTTGAAATTCCTTGCTACGCAAATTGCGATCATGCCATGCTTTCTCACTCTACTTATGGGCCTTTTGATTCAACTGTGTAGTTGCCATGTATTCCTCCATCTTCATCCAATCAAGCAACCTATTTTCTATGGATTCCTTATCTCCTAACCATGTAACTATTGTGATGCGAATACTTGGTACAATATATTCCATTGGCATAATTGCTTCAATTCCATAAATAGTTGGAATGGTGTCAACCCTTTACTTCTCTTATAGTTTGTTTTGTACCCCCAAAGTTTTGTGAGTATTTAATCTTCCAATCATCTCTTTGCACATTGCAAATTTTTGTTAATATCCTTTCCAACACCTTGTTTTGGCCATTTGCTTTTCCATTTCCCTGGATGATATGGTGTCCTTTGTGTGGTGCGCAATCATAAATTCTTCTGTGAGGATTTTGATGGTATTATTCAAGAAGTGTGTTCCCTCCATTAAGTTGACTAGTTTTTGTGGGCACTCGTATCTAGTTATGATGTTTTCATATAGGAATTTGGTTGTGTTTCTTGTTGCAATTTGGTGTAGTTGAGCTTCCACCCATTTTGTGAAATAGTCATGGTGGCTATAATGATATATCTAGCTCTAGACCTTTTTGATGGTGGATGAATTGGACCAATGAAATCTATCCCCCATTGTTCAAATGGTTGTGCTAGAATTGGGTGAAGAGGTATTTCATCCTTTGGTTGGGTTTCCCCACTCTTTGAAAAATATCACAATGTTTCACAATGTGGTATGTGCATCTTGAAAAAGTTGGCCACCAAATTCCACTTTGTAAAATTTTCTTCGCATTTATTCTCTGCAAAATGTCCCCTATTATTCCTTCATACTCTTCTCACAGTATTGAATCCCTTTCATGCTCCAATGTGACTCTTCACAATACCTCATCTTTCCCTAGTTTATAAGAATTGTTTATAATGGTGTAAGGCAAGGCTTTTAGTAACTAAGTGTTTTTCTTTTTGTGTAATGATCGGTAGGATGTCATGTGTTGAAAAAACACACAATCTCTTCTAGTTGCTCTAAGTATTGTGATGACCAAATAAGTGTGTGCATCTGGAACATCTTCGTCCAATTCTTTTGGTTCTTCCCCTATATTTATGGCTCAAGTGGTTTGGTCCCACATTTTCTTTTTCAAAGCTTCACATTTATTTTAAACTTGTACTCTTGGAATAACATCAGCCATCTTGATATCCTTCCTCCTAATAATGGCTTATTCACAAGGTATCACAATGCTTGATGATTTGTAAAGAACTCAAATTCAGTTGCAAGTAGATATTGTCTGAACTTTTGAAGTGCGAAAACCATGGCTAGAGCTCTTTTTCGATGGTTGTGTAGTTTTTTTGACTGATGACAATTTTCTCTTACAAAAATGAATGGGGTGATTAATTCCTCCTCTTGGTTGTGCTAGGATTTCTCCGAATTGCGCTTCTTGATGCATCAACATGCACATGAAAATCTTTTCAATCTAGAAAAACTAGTATTGGTGCAATGGACTAACTTTTGTTTCAATTGCATGAATGCATTTTGGCATTCCATTGTCCATTCAAACTTTTTCCTTTCAACAATAGTTTTCCATAGGTTTGCACAATACTAGCATATCCCTTGATAAATTTCCTATAATACCCAATGTGGCCTAGAAATGCATAAACTTTTTAGGGGGTTGTAGGAGGTTTGAGGCCAATTATAGCTGTAATTTTTGCTTGATCTACTAAAATTCCTTCTTTACATACAACATGACCAAGTAATACTCTAAAAGGTGTAAAGAAAAACATTTCTTCAAATTTAAGGCAATGTGTAATGCTCTACATCATTCTAACATTAATCGTACCTTGGAGATATGTTCTTTGAGTAGAGAAAGACTCCCAATCATCCAAATATACTTCTAAGAAATCATGAATGAAGTCTTTAAAATGCAATAAAATGACTCTAAAGAGAAGATTTGGGTGCATTTTTAATCCAAACACATCACCTCGATATGTGAAGCTACCCCATTTGGTTGTGAAAGTGGTTTTGGCCTGATCTTCTTGTGTAATCGGAATTTGGTGATATCCAAATCCATCTGTAAAGGAATATACCTCATGCCTTGCCATTGCTTCCAAGATTTCATTTGTGAATGGTGTAGGAAAAATCGTTGACACATGCATCATTCAAGGCTCTGTAATCTAGCCGCCACATATTCTAATTTCTCCCATTTTCTTAGGTTGGATGACTAATGGACTCACCCAATCTGATTTTTCTATTGGATAGATTAGACCTGCTTCTACCATGGTCTAATTCTGCCTTAACTTTCGCTTTCATGTTTGGATTTAATCTATATGGTCTTTTCTTGATAGGCTTTGCTCCTTTTAATTCAATGCACATTTCTCGAGTGATGGATCCACTCCCTTTATTTCGTTGAATTTAGTGGGAAACACATCTTCATAATCCCGCAATAGTTGTAAAATTTTTGACATCTCCTTTTCCATCCAATAATCTCCAATAGTGGCTAGCTTTATTGCTCACTATCCCAATGTCTTCTTAAATTTTCTACTCCATGGTTCATATATCTTGGCCTCTCCCCTTATGGTGTTTCTACCATCTGGACCCTTCTTTTTCTTCTATATTTAAGTTTGACGGGTGATCTTCTTCTTTATCACACCATTCTTTCTTTATGAAGTATATTTTCCAGGACATTTTGGTTCAAACATTCCAACCAGCTCCATATCTTGTCATCTTCAAGTTTGTTGTTTTTTTTCCTTTTATCCCCTACTCTGTGACACATTTTTATCTTGTATTTTTTAAGTTCACTATTTCAGTCCCAGTGTTGTCCATTGTGAAATTCTTCTACTTCCTTTCTCTAGGGTCTATGAAATTCAGCTCCTCCTTCTAAGTTAATAGTTCCATAACATAAAAATGTTTTAATTTTTTGAAGGGTTATATCTACCATGGGGTTGTTATCTTCAAAAGTAAATGTTTGATAAATGTCTTGTTGAACCTTCCCCAATGTGATGTTTCTCTCCTCCTTTCTTGATGGAAATACCAAGCCTTTGGTAATGGTGTTAGTGTTTCTAGAAAGATATGCACCCACCACTTTGGTTCTTTATTTCATGTACTTTCCAAGCCTCAATACATTCTTGAATGTGTAATTCCGGACATTTCTACGCAATATTGAGGCCAATCCTTTGTTAACTTAGTATCTAATGTGAATCATGCCCACATCATACCTATTAATTTGATCCATTTAAGATTCTTTGACCTGTATGCAACCCACCATGATGTTGCAATTCCTTTTAGGGCATAGTCAATGTAGTGATGATCCTCATTTCTTCTTGAGGTACATGTTTTTGAAATTCAGCTAAAAATGCACTTAGATTAGAGGTCTGAAAAATATGGAGTTCATTTTTCTTCTACCTGCACCATTCTCATTGGTCTTACTTTGTGCTCTCTGTGCATCTAATGATTCAAGCCTTCATGAATCTACATCAACTGAAGATGTGATTTCCCATGGAATGTGACTTTCTCCATTTTGGTCAATATAATCTTGGTCATGCCTTGCAAACTCATATAGCTATGATATTTTTGATTTAGTCGAAGACCAAATGTTATATTGGGATTCTTCATACAATGAAAAGGATTCTTGTGTGTTTGACAAAAATTTCCCTTTGTGACTCCCTTTTTCCTATGTTTTGTATTGTGAAGCTATAGCTTTTTCTTGATGTCCTACCTTAAACCAACTTTCAACATCATGCACATATGGTGACATTGGTTCTTTAGGGATAGTATAGGGTTTTTGTTCAGACTTATTCATTGGAATGACAATAATAGAGTCATTGAGGTGTGCTTCCATCTGGTTAGTTATTGTGTTGATTGTCATGTTGCCATCATATGCCCACTTCTTTTTCGATCAACACATTGGGTAATGTATTTCATTAGTTTTCATATCAATAACTTCAAAATCCCTTTCAAACTTAAGTCTCCTACTTGTATCTCAACATCCTCCAATTGGCCAATTGGATCTACTCTTCATAATCTGCGAGGATGAGAGTAACATGGCTATATGCTAGAGCAGGGGCTCCCATAACTTCCCAAGTGGATCTTGGCATCATGTTTATTGTACTTCCAAAGTCGAATATTGCATCTTTTATCTCATAACCTCCCATAATTATATTCAATGGGTGTCCACATCCCATGGTTTTTTTAGTCTTTACATACCATATTGGTTTCTTTGCTTGTGTTGCTTCACCTAATGCGCTTTCTAATAGGGTTCTAAGCAAGTTATATGTTTTGTGAAATATCTTCATTGCGTAGGACATTCACTATGTTTAGGAGATCCTGTAAAGTTGTAACCACTCCTTGTTTTAATATTCTCATCATTTGTTTGTAAATTTGGGCTTCAACTTCCTCTATATTTTGTGCATTCACATCTTTATTTTGGATCGAGTGAAGCAATCATTTAGCTTCTTCAAGTAATGCCTTCTCTTTTGTGGGTCTGGGTAGGTGTCTTTGTAAGCACATCAAATTTGGGGCTCCATAGGGATCTCCACATGCTCCAATCCTTTTTCCTTTCTCTGTATTTTGGTAACATCTTGTAAGTTGCGAGTTTCTTTGGGCACAGCGTTGATCATCTTGACATTGCACAATTGTTTTTCCTTCCTTTGCTTCTCTAGTGTGGGACAATCTTCTATATTGTGTTGTGCATGCACCTACAATATGCATATAATACTTATTACTCGAGATTGATGGATAATTTTGCGCAATGTGGTTTAGCTCTCCGTAAAGATAACAAATTACTCCTTGTCTTATGGTGCTTTGGGTCTCATCCTCTTTTTTTGGTAACCACCCTGGTATCCCCCCTTGCTACACACACCATAGGGTCTCTATGTGGGCATTCCAGCCTTGGTTTTGCCCTGATAATTTTCATATGGTGCATGTGGTTAATATGTTCCATCCAGCGATTGTTGTGGCGAAGGAGGTGCCCATCTTATGTTTATTTTGAGATGACAGAGCCCAAACCAGGATAGCTTATGGGGATTGTGGTATCCATGTATGGGTTGTCTGCGGAAGAAGAGCTCACTACGCGTAGTTGGTCGAGGGAGGTGGTCATTTCTTCGCCTCCACAATAGTTGGTTCTACTTTGGTGGCCAATTGAGTTTGTACTGTGAACACATTCCTAGTAACTTCCTCCTTCAAATCCATCAAATCCTGCAATCCTTAGCTTCATGGGTAGTAGCTTTGCAGAAGGTACACACCACATTTGAGGTTGTCTGACATAGTGTTGTAATAGGTGGTAATTGGTAAGAGAATGGCCCCATAATCTACATACTCACAATACTCTCCTCGTCCTCTTGATTTTTCCTTAGTACAATCATTCTTATGGTGTCTTCGTCTCCACATTCAATGCACCATATGGTGAGCCTAGGTTTCTTTCCTTCTTGTAGTTCCTCCAATCTTGCATTATTGCATCCAACTTTGCTTCGGTTTTATAGTTAGA
The DNA here is from genome assembly GCA_018340775.1 of Taxus wallichiana var. yunnanensis. NCBI lineage: Eukaryota > Viridiplantae > Streptophyta > Pinopsida > Cupressales > Taxaceae > Taxus > Taxus wallichiana. Next base: position 167,395,541 of record CM031239.1, read on the forward strand.
GGTACTGCTTTCACCATAGTCCTCAATCTTTTCTACTCGAGATAACACTTCAATGGCCTCATTTAGTTTGAAATTTTTTTGCATGCAATTGCAAACTGAATCTTATTGTGCAATCCTTCCACAAACCAAAGTAGCCTTGTTGGATTTGTCAAAGTTAAAATTGGCCTTGTTCATTACATTAGAGAATCTCATGTCATATTCCATGACCATTTCTCCCAACTTCGCTTTATCTCCTTCAAATCTTGAATGGTTTCCCCTACACATTTCTTCCTTTTGAATTCTTGGGTTAAAGCATTACACACGTCCTACAAAGATTGCACACTCAATTTTCTTGAATATATAAACTCCAAGGCTCTTCCATACAGTGCTCTATAAGTTCACACTTCTTTGTGTTCTCATCTGTAACTCCTTTTCACCCCCAACGCATATCACAAGTTAGGAGGTAATGTTTGAGATCGGAGTCCCATCATAAGGCTGCAAACTTGCAAAGGATTAGGGAATTGAGCCATATTTCCCCCTAGACTTAACTAGTTTCTGGTTGACCTTGCACATACTATAACTTGGGCTATGGCTTGGATTCAACTACATTCCTGTGGATGATTGGATACTTATATTAGTATTTATACTAGCCTCACTGGGTTCTGGTTTCTCTTCTTCTGATTCTTTAGATTTTAGAAAGCTCACTTTGTATTTGGACTTATAGGACTATAGTTACTATCTTCCCCACTACTTTCACAATTTCCCCTTAATGCAATCCTACGCAATGATGAGGCTGCATGATGAAAACTCTACTTCCTTGACAATTTCTTCCACTCCTATCTCCTGAGCTCTTGATCGCAACATTGCGTGTGTTGCAGATTGTCGTCTTAATCTTCTTCGCAATTCTTGCAAAATTTCAAATTGCTCCAAATCGTTTAAACAATCCCACATAATCAATTCTTTTGTCGGCTCTAGGGATATATATCCTAGAAGAGGGGTACTATCATCTTCTATAGAACCTTTGTGGATCTGTTCCATTTCTTTCCTGCAGCATACATTTTCTTGATTTTGCAATACCATGGTCTCCATGATGGTTTTTGGGGTTTAGTACCACCCGTTTCATAAATCTACTTCTAACTACTTCTAGTCGTGTCTCTTTGGCTTTTGTCTCCGGTTCCTCGGTTTCCTTCTTGGCTTTGCAATTGGTGCCACACCTTGTTGCACCCTCTCGGTCACTTTGGCTTCCTTCTTCAGAAATCTCTTTGGTTTCTTTAGGAGGCTCCTTTCCTCCTACAACAACCTTCCCTACCTTATCCCTACTCACAGTTGGCCTTGTCTTCCCTTTAAAATTACCATAACCTCCCCATCTATTGCATTGTCTAGCTTCTCTCTGCAGCTTTTCAATCCTTCTCTTTTCTTCTCTTTGCTCCTTTTTGGACCCTTTAGGATTCCTCTTTAATTTTAGCCCCTTCCCCTTCATCTTCCCTTCTAGGATTACATCCCTTTGGCGCCTACCCAACTACTCCATATTGCATGGAATTGGCACCATGGCCTTTTCCACAACTAACATCTTAACTAAGAATGACAATTGTTTAACAAACTTTCCTCTTAATCCAACTAGAAAATGTGCTTCAGCATAATCAAAAGAACAAAAATTTGGACAGCAATCTCAGTTATGTACCCGCAATAGTGGTTTGCATCCAATGGTCGACACCACAAGTCCATGGACATCCAATTTGTGTAACTCTTCAATTTTTTCCTCCGTCCATTTGTATTCCTCTTTGTGTTCATGTCTAAAGTAATAAAATTCCAACCGAGATAACCATGCAGCTAGTTGTTCAAGGAGCTTGCACCAGAAAATCTCATGAATGTCTCCATAAATATAATCCAAAATATCTTTTCAATTAGGATTCCCATCAAAATCTCTTCAGCTTCTGCAAATTGTTTCATTTTCTCTCACAACCACCTTTCCACATCTCTTTGCCCCAGGAGCCATCTCAACATTTTCAGGTCTCAGCAACGGAACCATTATTAGTAGAGATCCTAGATCACGGCTTTAGGACATGCAACATGTTGTAGTCTAGGCTAATTCATATTTGTCTCAGAAATAAACTAAGCCTCATGGTTGCAATAGAACAGAAATCAGCAAGAGAGATCAAGAATGGGAAAACATAAAGTAATTAGAATTACTTGTAATTTCAATCTGAACACATAAAATGGAAAGAACCTGAAATAACTTACTATTGGGATCCAAGATCAACCTTTCTGCGCAATGCGCTTACATAGTTTTATACAAAACAACATGATTGTTGAGTTACCAGTCCTTTCAAATTCTTCTCGTACATCAAAAGGCTTCTCCTATTCTCTATCTATCCTTAGAAGATGTTATACATTCTACAACTTATCTTATCTGAAAATATGTTTATACAAGAGGTTTACGCAATCATACAAATTATATCCATGCCGGCTTTCTAAGTCATTTTACCCTCCAACATTAGACAGATCAAAAGCTTATCCTCATACAATTTTCGAAGGACTCAATAGACAATTCATTCTTTGCCATGTCACATTTTCTAAAGCCAAAATCTAGGTTGCTTAATATATTTTAAAGATAATTTCATTCAACTAAAAGTAATTAAACATTTCAGACACAGGATCTTTCATCTATGATCTATCTATGCTTCCGATGACAAGTAAACCCTCCTACCTCAAATCAACAAGAGCATCAATAGAGTAAGCTTTATAATAGCATGTGATATAAGTATCTTGCCAAAGGGAAAAAATGTGTTACAAATGACATTATAAGGAGTATGGCTACAAAACCATAACTTGATTATGGTTGAAATGTTTGCCAAGTACTGGAAATTAGTTCACAATAAAAGGAATAGACAACTTATAAGTAAGATGGATGCAGCACAGCACATGACTATGACTGGAACAAGACATAGCATATAACAGCAAGGGCATCGATAACTTAATAAGTATCCCATTACATATCATCAATTGACATTAAAAGGCCATAATCAGAGTGGATAAAATTGAAAAAAGAATATGAATGAACCCGGGCCAAGACCTTGGTGTGGTCTTCCTGACTTAATAGTTGAAGGAGACATCATGTTGACAATTTAATTGTTACAGCTTTAATAAAAATCCATTTCTAATTGACATCAGAAGGTTATCTTGGAATGGCCCTGTCCTTGTCCCTCAGTTTGATAATACGTCCTTAGTTTCATAGAAGAAAATAGGGTGGCAGATTACCAAGCGAACGAAAGGATAATCCTAACCACCATCCCTTGGGGATATTATTACTGTTGATGCTTGTTATTTGGGAGACCTTAATACTTTAGATTTTAAAAAGACATTTTGAAATATAAACCATGTTAATTAGTGATTTAGATCTAAAACTGATCCAATGATTAAAAGATCAACGTGAACCTTCACTGAACCATGAACAATGGACTAATGCCAAATGGCATTCGCCTAGTTGATAACCATTTGTTTGTATAGTTTGAGGCATATGAATGCAGAATCAATGCATATATATTTTCATAGGATCATAAGAGCATTGTTTCTGAAATAGAAGCGTTTGTATCAGCATATGAATGAATATACACTTGATTTACAGAAGTATAATGGTGATGTATTTTAGCCATAAACACATTGAGATCGTTAATTAGGATGTAGATGTCAGCATTGTGTTGTAGTATACATCAAATCTAGTATAAATAGGTTGAATTTCAGTTGCAAATTCCATGAATCAGCAACATGATCTATTGATAAGAATTGAGTGAGGCTTTGCAACATTTGCATATCAGATTTTCATTTTCTCCCTTAATTATAATGCAGTGGGTTCCCCTACTACCTCCCTGCCCCGTGCAAAAATTACTTTTGTTGATTATTAAGGGATGAGAGAGAATTAAATTGATGGGATTCTTTGTCTCGACATGAAAGCAGAATGCACTCCTTCCAAATTTACACTAGCCAATCCACATTATATGCATGGGCCACACAAAAACATATTAAATAAGCATGAGTGAAAAAACAGTTGGATAAAAAAAGCAAATGTAAATATTTTTGAGAGAGCCAAGAGGTTGCATATCCAACAAAAAGTTTAACATTCCCGTGCCATCTGTTCAACATGAAAGCAGAATGCACTGTTCTTAAAGTAACACTAGCAAATCCATTATTGGTGTGGGGAACACTGTAATCATGTTCAAAAGCATGGGTGAAAAGCAGATGGGTAGCAAATGTAAAGAAAATGCAATCCCGCGGTTCTGCTCTCTCGTCTGTCTGGTAGGGCCTCAAACTATGCAGAGCCCAGACACAATTATAGGCACACCTATTGGAAAACAAAAGGCAGCAGAGATAGGTTGATTAAATTTTGAAATTTATGGTTTGTGGGCAGTGGTCCGGTGGTCGAAATGGGGTGCCCCACACATAAGATCTATGTTCAAACCCCTATGGGCATAAAGCACTTGTGTTTGAGTGCATTAAATTCAGGAGTTTCAAATCCTAGAAGGCATGGGGCATCTGTGTGTAAGCACATTGAATTCGGGAATCTGATAAAGGAATCTTTAGCTATAGAGAAAGCCAGGGCTTCAAAGCTCTTCCTCGGATGAACTTAATAAACATGAACATTTGCCTAACATACAACAAAAACTTCAAATGCCGGTGTGTGCAAAGCCCTTGTGTATATGAATGTATCAAATTAGTGAGTTTCTTGGAGCTTGACCCAAGGAATTTTACAGAAAAAAGGAAAGCGAGGTCTCACGGCTTTCCAAAGGCAGAATTTGAATTGAAAAATTGGTTCACCAATGGTCAACTACAAACAAAAAACTTACAAGTGTATGGATTCCCAGTTTTTAAAGCACACGCCAAAAGTACCTCAGTAAAAGAAAACGATTAAGGTTTTTTTTAGGTCAGAGCTTGGCCTGAGAGACTCCCAAGCAAGCAAAGGAATCTCTTGTGCTGTTTAAAATTTGCAACCCGGGTTTTGATCTCATGCCCAAGCTCGGAGGAAAAGAAAAATGATTCTCGGGGTAAAAGAAGAAGAGGAATTAGATAGAATCATCAAAATAGACTGAATTTGGATGTGTCGATTTATACCTTTTTATCATGATCATCAGAAACCCTAGCTGTCTTGGTTCGTTGAAGGGACTGCTCTCCGTTGTATTTCTTACCCATGGCAACCGAAAGTAGTCTGCCGCTCTGTAATTTTTGTCTAGTTTAATCAAAAGAAAATATTGATGTGGCCATTGTCGACAGCAAAATCTGGAACTCGCTATCAATTCCCTCGTAACAACATTTTATTAAGAATCTCCTTGCTGTCATTTTCCTAGAATTCCATTTTATTTTTACATCTTAGATATATTAATAAAATTATTTAGATTATTGATTTTGGTGGGATTTTCTTATTGTGTATTTAAGCTATTTATAATATTAAGAAGTTTGTTTTTAATTTCAGTTTAAAATTATAATTATGATATTTTTCAATACGTTTCTTTTTTAATTTCATTGTAAAGATATATTGTAAGTATTTATACCGTTGAAAGGTGGTTTTGAATTTAGCCTATTACATTATAATGTCTTTAAAATTAATATAATTCTAGAGGTAAAACTATTTGTTAGTGAGTAAAAATCATTCCTAAAAAAAAGGGCCTCATACACTACCATATGGTCAAGATATTACTACTTTTTATTGACTTCTCAAAGTTGGAAAATAAATTTTTAAGTGACAATCAAATGGATATCAAATTTAATATAAAGAATAAAAAGAGTATGGTCACACCATTAGATCTCATCCCTTGTTGCCATGGTATAATGCCTATCAGCATAATTAATATAGCGAATAATAATTACTGATCACAGTCACACCATTAAATACCATCCCTTGCTATCATTGCGAGAATGTTTATCAAAGCATAATTAAATAATATAATTCAATGAATTGGATTTAATTGTAGGAATAATATATTTAGAATATAGAAAAATATAAACAATTTAAATAAATGGTATAAAAAAGTTTTGAGAATAGTATTATTTTTGTTGTAATTTAGGATATAGTCAATGTAAATATATAGTACAAAACTAGTTCATACATCAAGGTGAAGCATGGCAAAAAATACAATTGAAAAGAGAACTTCAATTTGAATTGTAAGAGTCTTTAGCGAGTATGACCATAATTGTAGTAGTACATTTCCAACAACTAATAATTATGGCAAATCAAATTGCATGACCATGCTCATTTGCTTCAAGGCTTTGAAAACCTCGCGTGTTTTTTACAATTCATTACGATCATTGGAAAACTATTCTCCTTCCTTGGAACCATATTGTGTTTCGCAAATACCTAACAAAGCTCAAAAAAATGTAGGAGTTAATGGGGACATGTATTATCCCTCCATTACTATTAGGCCCCTATGATTTTAAACATATTAGAGAGTAATACACAAAGTCTTATGAAATTTAGCAAACAATCATGTACAATGCAAATGTGCATGAACCATTATTATTTTCAATGCTCTAATAAATGCAACGAGTAAATATTTTATGTTTTTCTCTAAATGCTTTAAAAAAATGGAGCGAGGAAGCTCTTGAAATAAATGGATTCCTTATTTTTACAACTTGAATTATTCTTCTCGTGTGTATTATTATTGTCCCAAATACACATTCCCATAGTTGATTTCATATTTGGACCCTATTGATGTGCATGACAACCCACAACAAGTGAGGAAAGCTAACAAAGAAGGGCCAAAACTATGGAGGACACAAATAAGGATGAGAAGGGCCCACACAAAAACACCAACCATAATTGTAGTAATATGGTTCTAGTATTGTCGATGGGGTCTGGGTGGAGTGGTTAAGATGAATGGTTGTATTTGACTCTGCTAGGTTCAAATCTCACTTAGGCATGATCCCCATTCGAGGTGGTAATGTTCGAGGTGGCGTAGGTGGCAGTGATTTAACGAGAGGTGGATTCTCGGGTTCGAGAGTGCCTGCATTTAGAAGTGTGTTCATGTGTGGTGGATTTGGTTCACTAATTGTTGAGCTTAAATGTTATATCTTGGTTGAATGTACTCTAGTTCATAGCTCTGGTCAAAAGTGTTTATCTATAAAAAAATGGTTCTAGCAAAAAGAATCCAAAAAGTAGTAAATTATGGGATAGAGAAAACCGTGGCAAAAGATAAAATGAGCATAAGATAAAATAAAATAGGATAAAACATAGAAGAATCTAAAGGGACTTGTTGAAAGTCAAAAAAATAAGGAACATGCACCAACATGAACCTAATTGTACAAATAATCAATAAACACACAATGTTATAGTAGTATCTCAAAGAAATAAGTAATCTCATAACAAAATTAAATGTCTACATAATGCACCAATTTGATGTGTGTGTGCATATACATCAAAGTAAATTAATGAAATGGGTGAAGAAAAGACACCTTAATTATTTAGTAACCTATTGAGAGTTCTCAAATTCAATATTGAAATAATAATGAGCTAAAATTTAAAACGAGAGAGAGATTGCCTAATCTCCATAGTAGAGGGTTTGGAAGATTTTGAGCTAACATATACAATTATGTGTATGGGATATGGAAACTTATGCCCCTAATTACATTGAAAACTATGAAGATACCCATATGAATTCCAAATCTCAAAAATTGTGTTGAATATAAATATATGTGTGTCTCATGATGAAACTATAAAGGGTATGTTGCATTCTTCCTAGAGAAAATACCATGTGGTTTTTTTCATGTGAGGGGGCAAGGAGTCTATCAAGTAGTGGAGTTCTGAAATAAAATAAGCAAATGTGTAACCCATTTTAAGATATGTGTTGAATCTATGAATCACATATATTAAAAGTAAGAGATTACATTTATCGTATGTAAAATAGGAAAATAAAGCATCTATGATGACATATTAACATAGCATCGTGACAACAATTATTTAATAAGCAAGTTCCTATGTATGCTCAAGTATATTCAATGTAAGCACAATATCAAGATGCCTAATGTGGGCATTTGATGATATTTATGTAAGCACAAGTGTAGTATACCCCTTGTGGAAAAGATACACGCATTGTAAATGTTAAGGAAAAATAGCTCACCCTTGTCTTTTATCTAAAAAAGATGTTCGATAAATGCCTCAAACCATGTTTTATCTCTATTCACAACTTTCACAAGGTTGTCAACCTTCAATGGCAACAATGGTGGGTTTCACAATTCTCTGCGAGGCACTAAAATTAATCACTCTCGCTTCATTCATGTTCACAACCTCATGGAATAGACTTATGTTCAAATAATTGGGATAAAACTTCAAAAGCTAGGGAGAAATCAAAATGGTGGCCCCATGCAATGGTAGAAAACCAACAAAAGTGAACAAGTTTTGTAAATGCAAACGTAATGAAAAATAAATTAAAATGAATGACATCATGTTCATGTACCTCACAAGGTCACAAAAGTATTAAGGGACTATGATGAAGAGATTTTGTGGGATAGTTCCATGTGGGGCAATATAAAAGTGTCACATCAAAGAGTTGTAGTTCACATAATGAAAATGTGTAGTGCGGGAATATGAGATAGTGCCATGTGATACAATATTGCAAATGGCTACGAGATCACAACATGTATTGAACATAGCATCATGTTTACTCAAGTCACCAAAGAAATAACCCATCATGTGACAAGTGACCATTATGAAATGGCAACACATGGCCCATGGGAAACACTATGATATGGCACGTCATATGTCATATAGAAAACACTTTACGCCAAAATGGCCTACAACTACTAATTCGATCGTATATTTTTCCTTGTTGCTCCATTTTGTATGATATTGCAGCATCCCGTATATTTTTTTGGATGTTATAAAAAAGGAAAAGACCAGATATGGTGCTAACAAATGACGACAACGCACCATGGAAACAATGAGTACCCTACCAATGGCCAATCCAACAAGTTTGACCTAAATATTCCCATTGTTATTATCTTGAAATTATTTGAAATGCAACACTACTTAATGGTAATTTAATGGTAGAGTGAATGAAAGTGATTGTTTGTAAATGTTGTTATCGATAACCATATTGATTGAATTATATTGTGTAAACTAAGTAAAAGCGAGATGTCGAGGATATCAAAACCCTTCTCACGAGAGTGTGTGGACTTGGCATCGTGACACACCAAGTGGTCATGATTCACATTTTATCAATACTTAGAGCCGTGATAGGTGTTGGAGGTACCTTCCTTCCTTTAAGATTTGTGGCCATAAACAACTTTTTCTATTTAGAAGTACTATGTACTTTTTGTTCCATTTTCATTGTTGTCCAAGATACCAAATGATAGGTGACAACTTAGTTTTTTTGTTATCACAAGATTCCATGTAGTGGGAAATAACTTAGTCCTCACTATTGTCAAAAATGCCAAGTGGTAGGTACTCAATGGTAGGTGATTTTTTTATTTGATTCTGATAATTTTCTGATTCTTATGGCATTTTATTAAATCCTTTGAGATTGTGTTTCGTTTACTTTGAAGAAATTTTGGCTCTAAATGAATTTTATTTCTAACTTGTCTTAGCTCAACTAAGCATAATAGATTGTTAACAATTGCTTGAGCCATTGTTTTTCAACCCTGTAAGGGAATTTTAATTTCTTGTTGTGAGATTGACTTGTTTTATTACACAAGTGGCTTAAGATTTTAAAAGCTATGGTACAAAAATTGTTGTGGATGGTCCTAGTTTTAGTTCAAGGGACTTGATTCTTATATTTTCTCCTCATGGAAAGGAAGAGATAACACCTAGGTAAGGTGGTATAAGTGGACTTTTTTACTAGTGATTATAGGATAACAACCTCGATCTCACCTAGAGAACCTATTTGATTTTTTATTAGAGGCTAAAAGCTTTGGTCTCACTACAATGATTGCACTTAAGATGAACCAAAGGTACCTACCTATGATGATTCTCTTTTTCAAAATTGATGGATTATTGATGTAACTCTCTACTAGTTGAACTCATCTTTCAAGAATTAAAACATAGATTAACCTCCCAAAAATAGGGTTTAAGGATCAAAAGGATATGTCACTCATTAGCTTGGCCATGTTAATTATAAACCATAACCTTTTTTGACAGAAACTACCGTGTTTAAGGTAATAAACAATTTTAATACAAGGAATGGTGACCCAATTTTGTCTTGCTTTGTCTCTAAGTACTAAGATAGGATACTGAGATTCTTGAAAAAGTTAGAAAAAAGACAAACTTTTATGAAACCAGAAGTACAATTTCTTCTAATTGTTCCTTCTCCTCCTCTAAATATTCTACACAATTATCTTGTACACTCTTCACAATCCTTGTCTATCATTGTTCCTTAAGGCTGGTGAATGGGTTTGAAAAATTCAACTTTCACAATGTCCACACAAATTCACCTCGAACACCTTCTTGCTTTGATGCAACCAAATTATAATAATGTACCTTGAGTGTCAAGATAAACTTCCAACAAGACCTTCCTTCTTCAAGACATTCAAACTCTTCTTAATATGATCAATATACATATGACCTTGATTGTGAGTATATTCTTGACAGGTTCAAATCTCTTGTTGATCATTGTCATTGTTTACTATACTAAGCAAATAAGAGTTCCCAAGAACTTCTAACATGTATCATATCCTTCAAGTTATAACATGTATCCCCAAGTCCTTTGTGAGGACAAATGTTCCAGTGAGTCTTTTTTTAGAGCTAGGAATAGGGAACTAGGTGAGATAACAGTCAAATTGCTCTACTACAAGACCAAACCATGGAAACTTGAGATTTTTTCCGCTCTCCAATCACTCTCACAATTTGTGATTAGATTTTTCAGTGATGAATTAGATGATAGGCTAAGGATACCTAACAAAAGAAACTCCACAGTTTAGGTAATATATCTTTTCAACCCTAAATCAAGGTTTTCTATAGTCATATGGCCATAGAGTAGGGGTTTCTATCAAGACTAGGGTAACGAGCATCTACTTAGGACCCAATACCATTCAAACTCCTTTAGGTGGATTTATTATGTTCTTCTCTTTGTGCTCAATGACACAAATAACAAGAAAACATAAGGAGGTATCATACAACTCATCAAGAACGGGACAAATTATAGAAGGTGGTTGTTTAAATTTTAGGTGGTATTTCGTCTCCTATATCTAGACCATCTTCCTTACATATTCCTTTTGCAACATTAAGTGTAAATAACTTCCTTATCTATGCTTGGGACTCTTTACTCAATCATAAGGACTTACAAAAACTCACAATTTAAAGGTTATTTATCACAGTTTACTTATTGTCCGCAAAAGGATAGTGATAAACAATCCATTTTCTAAACATAATGTAGACACCTAAAATCGACTACACAATTTTAATACTAAAATTGCACCAATTATCCTCTTTCCTATAATTTCGTTATAATTACCGATTTCGCTAATTAGATAACACTCCTCGACATCTCGGTGGTCAATTAACGACACTTCGTTAATTAACTAGCATTTCCCTTCATTCTGGATGCCAATTAACGATACTTCGTTAGTTATAATCCTCTTTTAATTAACTATTATTAGTTAATTAAGCCTTTTTAATCCTCTATTTAATCAATAAACCCTCTTATTGGTTAAATCCCTCTTACAAATCCTCCAAATTCTATCAAATTCCTCCTAAATCACCTCAAATAGCTTTCTAATCTTATTTTGGCCTATTAATTAATCCTAGTTGATTAATTAAATCATCTCCAACTCCCATGAGTTGCTAATTCTACTTAATTCTTTCTAATCATGCTTATCCCTTCTAATTCTACTTTACCTTTATCCCACATTCACTAGGTTTCTAATTTCTCCCAAATTGGAAAGCTATATATAGAACCTAGTATCCCCTCTCAAACTTACACCTTTTACACCACACTTACTAGTGTTATTATATGCATATGATAAGAGCATTTCTACTTGGAAAAGCTCATTGATCTAGCATCCATTCCTCTCACAAAAGAGTAGTAAAGGAAGATCCAAACATGGCCATTAAGCCATATTGGTGAGATTCTTTCCTCTTCATGGAGATAACATTCTTTTGATTGCTCATGATCACGATAGGTTCATCATAAGGAGAAATTACACACACAAAGCACATCCAAATTTCAAAGGGATGGCTTAGCATTTAATGTTTTCATGTTGGATGCATTTAGATTAGCTCTTCCTTTTAGCTTTATCATGATGTTTTTGTTGAATTAACTTAGTTATAGGAACTACTTGGTGTTAGTTTCTAGTTGTTAACTTAGCCTACTTTTATATGCATACATATGGCATGCCCAGTGGGAGACCCCTTTGTCTCACACGCATTTTTTTTGTTAAGTTTGTTTTTGTATACTAACCCTCTTTTTAGTATATATTGACATAACTTGTGTTTCTAAGCATGTTTTGTTGAGTTTGCATGTGTTAAGTATTCCTTGTAGGTATAAAGGAGGTGAAATGCTGTCAAAATTGGATCTTGATGTGAAAAATTTAATCTTTATTCATATTTTCAATTAAAAGCTTCATTTTACATGCTAGTTTTGACAATTTGTTGAAAATATTAATTTTTTTAGCATGTATGTTAGTGTTTGATAGTGTTGAGTCTTCTTTGCACATATTAAGGAGGTGGGTTGCTGTCAAAATTGGATCTTGATGTGAAAAATTTAAGCTTTCTTTATATTTTCATTTTAAAAGCTTCATTTTTCATCATTTTACATGCTAGTTTTGTCAATTTGTTGAAAATCTTAAGTTTTTGAGCATGTAGGTTAGTGTTTGATAGTGTTAAAATTTTCTTTTCACATATTAAAGAGATGGGTTTTTGTCAAAATTGAATCTTGGTGGGAAAAATTGATCTTTTTGCAGATTTTGGGACATTTTTTGGACATTTTTAGTATAGGTTAAGTGCATAACCGTGAGTATAAAAGCATATGCGTAACTTATGTTCTGAAGGCCCTAACTTTTTCTCCCGAACTCGAAACAACTCCATTTTTTTGCGACGGAAAGGTATTAAAGTGAACTATGAAATGAACACATGAATTTGGGATTTAGACATATAGAAAGTGCAGTGCTTTCTTTTATTATAAAATAGGTCATTTCTTTGCATGTTAGATTCATTTTAATTTGATCAACGCCACACATGCTCTTCTCTTGTGCTTTCGAGCAACCTTGAGAATCAAAATGGCTATGATTATGGATATTTTTTTAACATTATGGTTATCATTTGTTTAGAAATGGTGTTAACATTTTAAATATTTGTTGGAAATATCCTTTTTGTTATAAATTCATCAAAACCGTGTATGCTCTTCTCTTGCGCTTTCGAGTGATCTTGAGAATAAAAAAGACAACGATTTTGGATGTTTTTATAACATTTTGGTTGTCATTTGGAAATATGGCTAACACTTGATATTTTGATAGTTTTCATGGAAAAACTAATCATTTGAGTTGTTATTTAAAAATCTAGTTTCTAACACTTAAATGCTTTGATTACACTTATTTTTCCATTTTGCTTGAGTTAGATCAAATTTTGTGTATGCTCTTCTCTTGCACTCTTAGGCAATCTTAAGAATCAAAAACAAATTTGGTCTTCATTTCTAACATCTTGTTTTTTTGGAAATTTCATCATTTAGATTGTTAAAGGGAAGTAATAATCTAAAGCATTTAATGTTCATTGCTTCATATTTTTTCCATCTATTTAAAGTTTGATCAAAAGTTGTGTATGCTCTTCTCTTGCACTTTTGAGTAATCTTGAGAATCAAAAGAAACTTTGATCCTCATATCTAAACACTTGGGTTTAAAAATTTGGTAAAATCATCTTTCAAAGCACTTTAATTTGTCATTGGTTAAAGTTTTCCCATTTCTAATAGTTGAATCAAACATCGTGTATGCTCTTCTCTTGTGCTTTGAGTGATCTTGAGAATCAAAAGTGACCTTGATCCTCTTTCTAAAAATTATGATTTGTATGGAAAACTACTAATCTTGAGTGCGAGGACCATACATTTGTCAAAGAATCGAATCAAAACAATACTAAAGAAATTGTATGTGGGTTGTCAATGGTGTCTTAAACCACATTAAGAATCAAAACATTAAAAAAACACCATTTATTCAAAACACTGTAATTGTAGGTTTGGATAATGGTTAAAACCCGCCCACTTTGAAATACGGGAAGTATCTTGGCATAAGTCATAAAACTCATTATGAGGATTATCACAAAAACCCTAAAGTAGTCCACACCTTGAGGGAACTGTTGGATGAAACAAGAAGTTCCCCACTACCTACTTGACTAGAAATACTCACGAGGAATGCTTCAAGTTGTCAGTATGAGGCCTCTTTCATAAATTTTACTGTGGGTTAATGGCCCTTTATCTAGAAGTTATCTAGCGAAGCATACCTCTCTTAGGAAAGTATTGGTGAGTGTTGAGAACAAAATCCTAGGTAACCATTTGGCATTGGGGCCAACTTGACCTTATCCAATCGTGTTTCAAAGAGCCTTCACAAAGAAAAAAATCCTTTGAGTCAAAACCTTGTTAGTCAAACAAGGGGAGAGTCTATTGAAGTTTGCACTACGTTTTATTCATCACGAAACTTACAACACAAAACTTTGTCCTAGTTTCTACCTTGTTATAAAACAAGGTGAAACTCTGCCAAAGTTGTGCTACATATTTTTCATCACCACTTGTATTATCTCCTTGTTTTCTTGTTGAAATTTTGGTCAAAAGAGAGCAACACAAAGTGCTATCAAGATTGTGTCCACCACTTTTTCACACATTTACATCCTTCCTTATTATAAGCTATGCAATAATAACCATTAAAAGTGTGTTGGTGCGTCTTCATATTTTGGTAATATTGTCTTGACATCCATATTGAGACGTCTCATTGTAGAAGGTTATCCTATCTTGATTACCCTTTGCATCATTACGCTACTTGCATTATATCAATACATTTTTATACTTACATCTTGTTTTCTTAAACTTGATATAAGTGTCCAAATTGTATTGTTACACTACTGTATTGTGTTGACTCATGATATACTTGAACCTTTTTTTCAAACATTGACTTAAGTTTTGGAAGGTGTTGTAGTTATCATTGTTTGCATTGTATCAATCCCTTTTTTATACTAACATCTTGTTTTTCCTAAAACTTTATAAAAGTATCCAAATTGTATTGTTATTGCTCGCATTTGTAGCCTCCATTTTCAAAACTTGAAACTTATTTTTATTAAACTTGTTTTGAGTATATACCTTGTATTGTTATGATGGTCAATTAACTTCAACCCCCTTTTAATACTTAAATCTTGTTTGTTTAAAACTCTATTTAAATATTGAAATTGTGTTGTTATCTTATCAAACAATCTTTGAGACAATTTAGATCTAGGAGTAGGTTCTTTTGCAATTGGTTCTTTGTTCGAAACTTGCTTGATTTTCCTTGGTGCCCTTTCATTGTACATTTCATCTCCTTGGAAAATTCTTTGATTCTTTGAGATTATTTTGGATTCTTTGCGATTCTTGGAAAATTTTCCTTTACAATTGTTACATTACCAACTTTTCATCAACCATTTTGACATTTGCACTTACGACATTGTTGTCCAAACTTTGTTGGATTCTCAAAATTGTGTCATCAAGATGTATGTTTTCCCTATATTTCCTTAGGAAAATCAAAAGAGTATCCCCATAATTGTAAAATGTATAGTTGGTTGTCGTTATACGACTGAATTGACATGAAACTTCCTTCCATTTGAAGGAGTTCGATCATATAATCTAGGTTTAGGAATTTGGTCTCAACGACGCCAACCATGACTGACTATCGCATGGTTCCTCACACTTATGGCAATAGGGAACCTAAGTTTTGACATTCACATCAAAAGATGCCCATCATGACCAAACCTTGATTGGTTATTAGCACTACAGAGCTTTCACCTCATAGTCGATGGTATGATTTTGATGCTTATAATCTATTTTATTCTTTTGATTCCCTCAATCTCCGATTATTTTGATCCATGCTATTATTCTAATTCCCATCAGTTTCCTAAGCCTCCTTTAATCGAATTTCTTCTAAGGAATAATTAGTCTCCTAAATGAAGTTTTCCTCCTCTAAGGATCTGTGTCACCACAAATTCTCCCCATCAAACATCTAATTCAACTCATGAGTCACGGTCCTCCCTTTCTCCACATGAGCCCCTTTATCGATTGCCTAAACTATGTTTTCCTCCTCTAAGGATTTGTGTCACCAAAAATTCTCCCCATCATTCATCTAATTCGACTCTTGAGTCACAGTCCTCCATTTCTCTATAGGACCCCCTTTATCAGTTGCCTCAACAACGTCTTCCTCCTTTGAAGATCTCGTGCGACTCCAAGTTCCTCCAATCAAACATCTAATTCGACTCGATTCGCGGTCCTTTGTTTCTTTGCAGAACCCCCTTTATCAGTCACCTCAATGACGTATTCCTCCATTGAAGATCCATGTGACTCAAAATTCCTCTAATCAATCATCCAAGTCGACCCTTACGTCGTAATCTACTAATTTTCTACATGATCCTCTTTGTCTACCTACACTATGTCGTCTTATAGGAAAACCAATACCAGGTTATTTCAAATCCACCTCTTCTTCAACTCGCGAGACATCCACATCCAAATCTACTTCGTCTCTCAATTCATCTTATTATATTAATTAAAATCCAACCCCTCTTTGGCCCATGAGTCATTTCGATCATTCCTTATTCTATATTCATCAATATTCTAAAGATCGATGTTTGTGTCCATGTCGAACCATTCACAAGAAAATAAGTGCTTAGATATCTTTTCGAAGAACTATCAAATACCTTTGTGGGAGAAATAAGGTCAAACCTTCCCTCATCTACATCATCAAACATCTTCTAAATCTTCCACACTTGTTGGACCTATTTCTTCCAATCAACCTACTATCATCAACCAACAATGATCCATACTAATTGATTTCTTTTAGAATAAATAAGCCATCGGAGAATTCATGGGGCTACATGATGAAATTACTCTAGAGGATCATGAGAAAGGATTCTCTTTTTACCTCAATGTGTTTACGAATTGTGGGGAAGAAGTTGATTCCTTTTGTCAGAAAATAGAGGAAGATCTTAAGATCATCAAACTTGATCCTCCTTTTATTCTTCCATCTTCACATTCCTCGTTACATGACAAAATAGATGGGTCTATCCTTGATTCATCTTCTATCATATCATCACTCAACCATTATTTACATATCACAATTCCTCAATCACAATCTCTCCTTGGGTCACCTCCAAGTATCCCATCATCTTTGTCTATATGTGGGCCACCTCCTAGTAGCCCTTCATCTTCTATTTGTGGGTTACCTTCGGGTAGCCCATTATCCTCTATTATTGGGCCATGTCCTAGTAGCCCCTCATCTTCTATACTTGGGTCATGTCCTAGTATCCCTCCATCTTCTATTTATGGGACACCTCTAGGTAGTCCTTCATCTTCCATCTATGGGACACCTCCTAATAGCCCATTATCTTCTATACTTGGGCCACGCCCTAGTAGCCCTTCATCTTATATCTATGGGACACCTCCTGGTAGCCCATCTTCTTCCATCCTTGGGCCACATCCTAGTATCCCTTCATCTTCTATCTGTGGCTCACCTCTTGGTAGCCCATTTTCTTCCATCCTTGGGCCACATCCTAGTAGCCCTTCATCTTCTATTTGTGGCTCACCTCCCGGTAGCCCATCCTCTTCAATCCTTGGACCATATCCTCTTCATCCATCATATCATCCTTCTATCAACAACTATGGCAATCCCACCATCATCCCTACAATTCCTCTCATCAATCCTAAATATCCACTTTCTTCTCCCACTTCTCAAGATAAGACAAATCATGCATTAGTTGGTATGAAACATAAACAGTTTCTTCATCAAGCTAAAATCAAAAATCCTAAGAGCTCCAAAGCTCCACGCAAATCCAACACTCACAAATCCAATTTGTAAACGCGATTCAAGAATGCACACCAATGCCCATGCCAGGTATGACACAAAGTGTAAAATATATGGATAGGGAACTCAAGCCCCCACATACAAAATCCATGTTGAAATATATGTCGTAGTCACTTATCAAATATGATCTCACCACGGTCATCAAGATTGGAGATAATATCACTCTTAATAAGCAAAAACTCTTATTCTCCCTTATCAAAGAAATCACAAACATTGTTGTTGGATCCTATCGTGTGGAGTGACATTGTTGGTCCCAACTTCGCAATCATTCATATTCATCATCTTCTCCCTTTATAGTTTTCCTTCTACAAAACCATCTAAAATCTAACAAAATTACAAAATATTCTAAAATAAAAATAAATGAGAAAACATTAAAACATTACAAAAATCAAAGGTACAAAGATCAAACATTACCATCAAATATTGCATACACATGCATGTTCTTTCATTCCTTTCTCCATTTTCCTCTACAAGTCTCCCGCCATGTTCATCCCTCGATGATATTTTTGGTTAGTCTGCTTGCGCTCATTATGTGACATTTATCTATATTGTATATGTTTGACCTTGGTATTTCATTACCTTAGTTGTAATGAAATTACTTGTATAATTCAGATCATGAGTAGAAATATAACATCCAATAACATCATATTCTAGAATAATGATCTCAATATGCAATAAGAATAGCTACGCCACTTCGAGGGGGCAACCTCCAAACCATACAATAATACTCAAATGCTCCAATGATCCTCAAATACTACCTACTAACCTCTATATATACTATTCCTATGTTATGGCCAACACCAAGGCCGACCCACTAATGAAAATATAACATATATGAAAGAAATACATAATGATAAGAAGTTATGATAGCCACAAGTCGGCTATATACATCCAATATAAGATATATGATTAAGGGCGTAGCATGCCCCTCCCCTTCAAAGCAACATTGTCCCCAATGTTGAGAAGATCTGGATGCTGCTGCAGGAAATTTGCATCCTCCCAAGTTGCGTCTTCATTGTCTAGATTTTTCCACTTGATCAAATACTCAGTGATGACCCTTGTCCTCAACCTCTTAGTGCGTGTTTGAAGGATGCATTCTGGTTCCAGGATGATTCTTCCCTCTTCATCAAGCTCTGGTAACACTGTCTGGGTTGATATTGTCTGTCCAATTACCTTCTTTAGGCAAGATACATGGAATGACTGGATGAATTCGAGTAGTTGGAGGAAGTTCCAGTTTGTATGCTACATTGCCAATCTTCTGTAACACTTGATAAGGACCATAATATTTAGGTGAAAGCTTGTTATCCTTTTTGTGTTGTTTTAAGGACATTTGCTTATATGGTTGTAAACGCACAAAAACCCAATCACCGACTTCAAAATGTCTTTCACTGCGATGTTGGTCTGCTTGCTGCTTCATGCGGTTTTGTGACATGGACAAATTCTCCCTGAGACTACAAAGCACCTCTTGTTGGTGTTGAATATGTTCTTCAACTGCTCGAACCTTTGGCTGGACTCTCAAAGATGAAGTGATAGATGGTGGATGATACCCATATAATGCCAAGAAAGGAGACATTTTAGATGAAGTATGAAAGGAGGTGTTATACCACCATTCTGCCAAGCAGTAACCATTGGACCCATCTCGCTTGCTTATCTAATGTAAAACAACGAAGATATCCCTCCAAGCACTTGTTTACCACCTCTGTTTTCCCATCAGACTGGGGATGATAAGAGGAACTACGAGCTAGTTGTGTGCCCAAGCATGAGAACAAGTCAGTCCAAAAATTACTAGTAAAGATAGGGTCTCGATCACTTACTATAATCTTTGGTGTCCCATGTAGCTTCTGAATTGTATCCTTGAAGGCCGTTGCTACTGTACTCGCAACAAATGGATGTGATAAAGCACAAAAATGGGCATATTTGGTGAGTCTATCCACCACCATGATTACATTTTTACCTTCTGATTTAGGCAATCCTGTGATGAAGTCCATGACACCTCTTCCCACCTCGGCTAGGAATAGATAGAGGTTGTCAGAAAAGACCAGGGACTTAATTGTTTCGCCCTTATTTTGCTGACAAACCATGCATTCTGCCACAAAATTTTGTACATCTCCTTTTAACCCTTCCCAGAAAAAATCATGCTTGATACGATGATAAGTCTTTAAGAAGCCAGAATGACCCCCTACTGGAGAAGCATGGAGCTCAGATAGAACCCTATTTTTAAGGATTGAATTCTTACATAGATATAATCTATCTTTATACCATAAAACATCTCCTTTCCATAAAAATTTTTCTGACATGTTTGGATCTTGTTGGAGATTTTGAATGAGATTTTGTGTACCTGGGTCATTTTTCCATTCAGACCTTGCATCCTCTATCCAATCCTCCTGTAATACAGATATGGCATATAACAATGCCTGGGCAGATTCATCCTTCCGAGATAAAGCATCAACAACTACATTCTCTTTCCCTTTCTTGTATATTATCTCAAAATCATACCCCAACATTTTTGAGACCCATTTCTGTTGTTCTTCTGATGATAAGCGTTGCTCTAAGAAGTATTTCAAACTATCATGATCTGTCTTTACTTTGAAATGTCATCCCATTAGATATGGTCTCCATTGTTTCACTGCATGAAGTATTGCTAACATTTCTTTCTCATAAACTGGTTTAGAGATATTCTTACCTTTGAATTGACGGCTCTCGAAAGCAATGGGTTGCCCTTCTTGCATGAGTACTGCCCCCATCCCATACCCTGAAGCATCACATTCAACAATGAATGTTTTTGAAAAATCTGGGGTGGCTAGAACTGGAGTGGTGCACATGGCCTCCTTCAACTTCTCAAAGGCCATAGTAGCTTGCTCATTCCAATGGAAAGAGTCCTTCTTCAATAAAGCTGTGAGTGGTGCTGCGATGCTGCCATAATTCCTTACAAATCTACGATAATAACCTGTAAGCCCCAAAAATCCTCAGAGATTTTTTAGGGTTTTGGGAATCTTCCATTCAAGCATGGCTTTTATCTTGTTAGGATCCACTTTAACACCTTCATAAGAGACAATATGACCCAGATATTCAACCTCCTTGACACCAAAAGAACACTTAGAAGGCTTTGCATAAAGTTGATGTTGTTCAAGAGTTTCCAACACTTTATTTACATGATGCAGGTGTTCCTCCCATGTTTTACTATAGATTAATATATCATCAAAGAACACTAAAACAAACTTTCAAAGAAATGGCTTAAATATTGAATTCATCAAGCTTTGAAATGTAGAGGGTGCATTTGTTAGTCCAAAAGGCATTACCAAGAACTCATAGTGTCCTTCATGTGTCCTGAAGGCTGTTTTATGAATATCTTCATCCTTGATTCTAATCTGATGATATCCAGAACGAAGATCAAGTTTTGTAAAGTAAACAGCACCATGTAACTCATCTAGCAAATCATCAATTACAGGAATAGGAAACTTATCTTTAACTGTGTACTTATTGAGTTCCCTGTAATCTGGACACATGCGCCAATTGTCATCTTTTTTCCGTACCATCACTACAGGAGAAGAGTAAGCACTTTGACTATGATGAATAAGTCCTGCTTCTAACATCTCTTGAACTATCTTCTCAATCTCACTCTTTTGCATATAGGGGTACCTATAAGGTCTGATGTTGGGTGGTTGACTCCCTGGTACTAGCTGGATGGCATGGTCATGGTCTCTTTTCGGAGGCAAACCCTTGGGCATTTCTCCAAAACCCCTGAGTGCTCATCTATAATTGCTTGCATATCTGCAGGTATAAATGTATTGGAATGATGTGCTTCCAATGAAAATAGTTGTGCCACAAACCCTTCTGCACCCTTTCTAAGAAATTTTTGCATCTGATGAGAACTTACCATCTATGGGGATTTTGCTCTTAGTCCTTTTAGTTTAAAATTCCTCCCTTCTGACTGAAATTGCATGAACAACTCTTGGAAATTCATTTCAATGGTTCCTAAGGTGGTAAGCCATTGAACTCCTAACACAATGTCTGCTCCTCCCATGGCAATGGCATACATATTGCTAGTTAGCAAGTAATCTCCCATGGTGAGATTAATGTTATGGCATTTTCTGAACAACTAACAGTTTTCCCATCAAAGAATCATGACTTGACATTCGAGTGGATAAACAAAGCAGTTCAAGCGTATCGCTAACTTATGATTGATGAAATTATGAGTACTTCCCGAATCAATCAATACTGTTACCCTCTGTTTTTTTAAGAATCCAACTACTTTGAGAGTTTGGGGAGTGCTAATACCAGAAATTGCATGGCATGATATTGTTGGTTGGGAATCTCCTAATTCCTCCTCTGGCTCTACCTCTTCGTCTTCTTCATTTTCTTCTTCTTCAGTAGGTCCCTCAATGTAGAACAACTTCTTTTCTCGCACACTTATGTCCTGGTCCAAATTTGTTGTCACAATTAAAACATAACCCTTTGGCTCTCTTTTCTTCAATTTGTTGAGGTGTCAGTCTCACTGGCCGAGGGAATGATGGTGGAAGGGTGCTACGATCTCTGATAGTACTGACAGTTTGTTTCCGACTTGAAATAAATTTTTCCTCTGCCCTATGTGCCATGATCATAGAGTCTGAAACCTTATGAGGATTAAACATACGCACCTTAGTCTCAATTTGTTCTTTAAGACCCCCAAGAAATAAGTCATTCAAATTATCTTCAGGAATATTTTCCACCCGTAAGGAAAGGTTTTGGAATTGATGGATGTAATCTTTGACTGTTCCTGTTTGTCTGAGCTTTGCTAATTGGCTGAAATAATTCTCTGACACACTAGAACTATAGTGCAATTGCAACTCTTCAGTGAATACTGTCCATGTAACATTGAAGCCACTCTTTTTCCTTTGAGCACATAACCATCGATACCAAATGAATTGGTCAGGTTCCAGATACAATGATGCCATGGTAACCTTTTGTCCCAATGGAATCTGATGAAGATCAAAGAAATTCTCCATCTGGTTAATCCAATTGAGTGGATCCTTTCCATCAAACTTACGCATTTCCACTTTTGGAAGCATGTGACGGGCTTGTAAAGTGTTTGTATTTGGATTGGTCATGTTTGCAGATCCACCATGGTTAGTGTGAGTATGATTGAGTTGTGGCTCATTAGGAATGCTATGATGACCCATGATATTGTAGCTAAATTTTTGAATGAAATCCTCCAATCGTTGTCCAATCTTTTCTACATCTTTTTTGCTGGCCACTCTACTTTCAAGGTTTCGCAACTCTAACTCAAGATAGCTGACCTTATGGTCAGTTGAAGTAAACCCTAACCCTGAGGACTCTGTAGCTACCCCTTCTGACTCTAACTCCTCAACTATTATCTCATCCTTATCAGGGGTTTTACCCGGAGTGATGGAATTCTTTTTTCCTCTTGTCGAAGGCCCAGCCATGATGCCCCAAAATAGTAAGATTTAAGGATCAAGGTCGAAATTTAGGGTTTCAGATTTCAATAGGAATTCGGCCAAATTTTATAAAACTCAAAGAACGAACTCAAACTAATTTTTAATCTTCTTTCTGGAAATGTAAATAACTTTGAAAAATTCCACAAATTGCACCCTATGTAGCCAAATTATGAAAAAACATAAAACCGCTATAACTTTTGCAAAACAAGTCAAAAAGTATTAAAATTTTGAGGGAAGCTTACTTGACTGATTTTGCCACACCACAAAAAATTTTGCAGAAAAATTCGCTACTGATGTTGAGATATGGACGAACCTTCAAAATTAGGGTTTGACGCAGTGTTGGCCGAGTTCAAGCTCTGATACCACTTGTAATGAAATTACTTGTATAATTCAGATCATGAGTAGAAATATAACATCCAATAACATCATATTCTAGAATAATGATCTCAATATGCAATAAGAATAGCTACGCCACTTCGAGGGGGCAACCTCCAAACCATACAATAATACTCAAATGCTCCAATGATCCTCAAATACTACCTACTAACCTCTATATATACTATTCCTATGTTATGGTCAACACCAAGGCCGACCCACTAATGAAAATATAACATTTATGAAAGAAATACATAATGATAAGAAGTTATGATAGCCACAAGTCGGCTATATACATCCAATATAAGATATATGATTAAGGGCGTAGCATTAGTAAATTAAAGAACGGATGACCTCTTAGAGATCATATCACTATCATAAATTTAATAAAAATTTTGTGAAGAATTTTTTGGGTGTATTTGTTAACACTAGCCAATGTTGTCATTACTTGATCAATTCCACATCCTTTCATCAATCCATCATTGGTTCTTAACCCCTTATCAAAACAATCGAAAGAGTGAAATAAATTTTTAAAAGAAAAAAATAAATTAAAAAAATCAAAAAGAAAAAGCAAATCAATATATAACTCTCTCTTGGGGTATTTCTAATATCTCTACTAGGGCTATAGAGATGACTGGTTAGTAGTAGAGCAATGTTGTGACTAGAATCGATACATCTCGTCGTGGCTATGTATGTTTGGTTAGTAATAGAAAGCAATGTACGACTCTCCTTCCACCCTCCATTCACAAATCACCTATCAAAATAAATCATTCCTACACATTGGCTAGTTTTTCTCACTTGTTGCCTATTAAATCTTCACTTCAAGAAGTAATTCATTTCCACGTGCACACATTGGATCTCTGAGCAAACAAGATTAGTATGTTACCAGGTGTTGTTTAGACCTTTTTCAAACTCTTTATTTAATCCTTATTTTGTCTCACAATTTGTGCCTATTGGCTCATCGCCTTTTCATCGCGAGGCTTCGAGCTAAATTTTCCATATCTATCCATAAAATTCATGTTTTTCTTCTACTTCATTCAGAACATCCACATGTATACGATTTCCTTTTTATCATGTTTAAGGGAAACTTTGTCCCTTATTTCAATAAACAATCTTGTCATTGTTTCTATCATTTGTTTCTTGGCTAGCTTACATTGGGGGCACACTTTCTCCTTTTGAGCACTTCATTGGTTTGAGTTCATCATCACGTTGAACCTATCCATCTTGGACTTGATCTAGATTTTCTTCCTCTTGTATATATGCACGAAGTTTTCCCTTGTACATTCTCACCTTTCATTGGGGGCATCTTTGTATCTTCATTTTCATGTGCATAGCTTCAAAAAACTTTCAAAACCCTAAAAATTTCACAAAACCATCAAAAATCCAAAACATTGGTAAAATTTCAAAATCTAAAAAAAATTTGTAAAATTTTCAAAAATCCAAAAATTGGTAAACACAACCTTTCAATAACCAAATATTTCACATGACACAATGTCCTTGAACATCAAAAATTATCCTACAGAACATCTTTCTTGGGTTCTTGCCTATTCTTGTGCACAACATGTGGGCCATTTTGATCTACCTCCATTAACAAAGCTAGTTTGCTTATTATGTCTATATTCCCTTGCTGCGATTCTTAGCAGGCAGTTTCATAATGCATGATTGCTTTTTCATGGCAATTCTATGTCCTTTTTTATTCACCTTGCATGTATCCTTCGCTTGGGGTGTCATTTTTAACCTTTGACGTATAATCGAATATTTGGGAATGAAGCTCGATAACAAAACATTAGTGCAACTGTTTATCTTGAACGCGTTTTTGTATGAGTACATTTCTTTGTGCTTGTTTCTTTATTGGTCTACTTGTTTACTTTCTCGTATTGCATTACATTATGTATATTGCTTTAATTCAGTCCTTTCGCAATGCACAAATATCTATATCATGGCTTTTCATGTCATTTTACACTTTTGTGCATGCTCATATTAAATAAAAAGTTACTCCTGGACCGATGGTTCATTGATCATGTAGCAATATGATGATAAAAATCTTCTCCTAAGCTAGCTAATATGCTTGTTATCTCCATGTGCGAGTTTCATTCTATCTCACTTTCACCCAATCATTTTACATATGTTCTCGATTCTACCAATGGCCAACCAGGCTCAGTTGGAATCTCTTTCATCACTATCCACCTTTTCTTCCACAAATACCTAGGGTAATAGGGATTATATTTATCCTCCCTCCCCCTTGTTTCTTCCATCCGTTGAGACACATGCTTTCCTTTTCTAACCAATCAAATTGAACACTAGCTGCCCGACTCATTTCGAATCTTCTTTTTCCTTCTTCTTTTTGATCGCCGATCGCCCTCTTCTATCACCCCATCAAAATCTGGGGGAATCCTTCATTATACTAATTTTTCTTCTACTTCTTCAAAATTTACTTGTTTGTAATTGTCTACTGTCTTTGAAATGATGTCACTTATGTTACGCCACACCAAAGAGGGGCAAATATAGACACCTAAAATCTAGCTACGCATTTTTAATACTAAAATTGCACTAATTATCCTCTTTCCGTCATTTCATTATAATTAGTGATTTCTCGCTAATTAGCTAACATTCCCCTTCATCTCGGTTAATTAACGACACTTCGTTAATTAACTAACATTTCCCTTCATTCTAGATGCCAATTAATAACACTTCATTAGTTATAATCCTCTTTTAATTAACTATCATTAGTTAATTAAACCTTTTAATCCTCTATTTAATCAACAAACCCTCTTATTGGTTAAATCCCTCTTACAAATCCTCCAAATTCTATCAAATTCCTCCTAAATCACCTCCAAATAACTTTCTAATCTTATTTTGGCCTATTAATTAATCCTAGTTGATTAATTAAATCATATCCAACTCCCATGAGTTGTTAATTCTAATTAATTATTTCTAATCATGTTTATCCCTTCTAATTATACTTTACCTTTATCCCATGTTCACTAGGTTTCTAGATTCTCCCAAATTGGAAAGCTATATATAGAACCTAGTATCCCCCTCTCAAACTTACACCTTTTACACCACACTTACTAGTGTTGTTATATCATACAATAAGAGCATTTCTACTTGGAAAAGCTCATTGATCTAACATCCATTCCTCTCACAAAAGAGTAGTAAAGGAAGATCCAAACATGGCCATTAAGCCATATTGGTGAGATTCTTTCCTCTTCATGGAGATAACATTATTTTGATTGTTCATGATCACGATAGGTTCATCAAAAGGAGCAACTACAAACACAAAGCACATCCAAATTTCAAAGGGATGGCTTAGCATTTAATGTTTTCATGTTGGATGCATTTATATTAGCTCTTCCTTTTAGCTTTATCATGATGTTTTTGTTGAATTAACTTAGTTATAGGAATTACTTGGTGTTAGTTTCTAGTTGTTAACTTAGCCTACTTTTACATGCATACACATATATAATTATTTCTTATAAATACACAAACTTATACACATTGACAAACCCCCAAAACTCATTTATTTTTTTACATGTCAAGATACTTAAAAATAAAAACTCAGTTTACATACATTGAGAAAGCAAAGTTCTAATCATTTTAGAATACGAAGAATCTCACCAAAAGAAGTACGAGGTTAAGAATATTTTCCTTCTACTATGTTCCATCTCTCGTAACCTTAAATCCATTTATTGAAGCTTAAAAATACAACTAACCCATGAACACCCATTTTTCCCCTATCTTTGTAGCATTGAGATCACATTTCTCTTTATAATAACTTAGTTACTTATGTACCTCATTAACCCTTTTAGCTTCTTATTTATCTCTCCTATATATTTCTTAGGTTTCTTATCCTTTATACTTCCCCTTTTCTTCCTACTAAATCATTCCTCGTCTTCTCCTTGAATAACTCCTCCTTTGTTTTCTTTTATTTCTAGATAGTTACAAGAACACAACCGATTTTGTATAAGGGTGACATATCAATTAGACATGTGGGATCATCTTGAGAGGCTAAATTTATTTACATTAAACTTTAATAAGCCCCTTTGTAAAGCTTATGACGAAGAGAGTGAAAACGTGACAACACAAGGATCTGCGGGATAACATGAACATCAACCGAGTTACACTTCGGTAGCGTGACGAGGTTCCACGAGGGAGGGAGCATCAACCATGAAATGTGCACGCAAAAATGGAAATATTAAATACTCAATGTCCTCATAGATCTGAAAAAGGGAAGGGTACAAATAGGGGTGTTGTGTAAGCCCCAGAGCATGCAATCATACCCCCTTAAGTGGATAAAGGGAGTTACATTCTGAAATGGAAGTGACTCCCATATGATGCACCGATGTGTAAGGAATCTATCATAACGATGTGGCACCTAAACCTATGACCTCACCTAAGTGAGATGACTCGCCATGTGATGTGGAAAATTAATCACACCAACCCCCTTCATCGTAACTTAGGATGAGGCGGCAAGTCATAAATGAGAAATGGGTCCGACAATAAAGCCTAATGAGGCACCCATGAACAAAAAGGATCTCAAGCAATGGAGGAAAACCCAATGGGAAAAACATCCACAACAAGAGATGAAAAACACTCTCTAACAATTAAGAAATATGCCATAAATGGGTCCCAAAAAATGAGGATCCTGATAAGGTACCCATGTACAAAAGGAAAATCTCTTTGGAAGAAGAAGAAGAGAGGAGAAGAAGGAGACAAGAGGAATGCAGAAGAATTCATAGACGGATATGAACTTTGTAACTCTAGGAAGTCTCTAAGAAGAGTGTCGATGATGTGGTCCTGGCTAATGGACTAAAGAAGAACCAACCACACCAAATTGTGTGCCCGGCCTAAGGAAGGGCATAAATGGAGTATCTGAAGTCCACCCACTCCATGAAGGAAGTTGAATACAATAAGACAAAAATATGAATCTAGTCCACATAAGTTTGACATATGTCTAGCAAATGAGTATACAACAACCAAAGGTAATGCCATGAGTGTAGAAGTGTCATAGTATGAAAGAGGAATATTCACCGAAAGTTGCTCGAGTGATGTGAAGGAAAACAACAACCCCAACAACATAAATAGGATCCAAAAGTAAGTGTGGATCAATAATAATATTTTGAAAATTGGAAGTGATAAGAGTCCCAGAAGGGGAACTCCAAACAAAGGAGATAAAGGACTCCTCTATAACACATGTAAAAGGATGGGAAGCTCCTGTACTACATTATAAGTAGGCACTATAGAGAGATGATGAAGGTCGATGAGATAATCTTCCCAAGGAGGGGGATGATGTTTTCTAGGTATGAATCATGACATGAAGGAAGAGTGGAAAGGGCCTCACACTAGAAGTGGAAAGGAGGTGGATGTAATGATTGTATGATTTTGGGAACAAAACTTCCCGATGTCTTATGAGAATGGAGGAGTGTTAGCATAATCTAGAAAGGTGAGAGAAGGAGGAGAGGATTCCTTAGTAGACTCTCATCATCAAAACTAGAAGAACAATCCTCATCGTCAGGGATAGAAACAAGCAAGTCTATGTCAACGAAATAGTCATCACATGAAGCAAAAGATGGAACAATTGTATCAAGCAACAACATCAACATCAAGTATGTGAAGATTCTCCAAAAATGGACTAAAAGATTCTCCAGATGGTGTGGGGAAGATCTGAGTTTTCCACATGAATGCAGAGAGGTATAAAGACATGCAACATCAAGTGACCAATAACATGGTCGCACGTGTTGAGATAGTCCTCAAAATAACAACAACCAGTGGGTACAAGAACTCACCCATGTAGAAAGGGAGTACGGCCCTTATGAGTAAAGTAACATTCTATAGAAGCACACTATGATGTATAGTTCTCTCTCCCAAGAAGAAGTGGCGAGAGGTTGTAAAGTGATCTTGTGACACTCAAGTTTGGAAAGAGCATCCTATATGATGGAGAAGTAATAAGTGCAAGGTGCACTGTGCGAAGAAGTAGGGTGTATGGATACAAGCAAGGTTAAGACGTTAGACTCAATCGAGAATGTTTGTGTGCAATATAACACCCAAGAACAATGATAACCCCATGTTTGTAACAATTTATAAGTAGTGTGTGATTACAATAGGGTGTGTTCATGCGACGTGGGATAATTGACCACTCACCTTGCAGTAGGTGACGACTCACGCAAGAGTAGAGGCCACAATAAGTTATAGTCGAAGCATAAAAATGAAACACAATCAAGCATAAAAGGTGTAAGAAAAATAAGGTTATAACCTATCCAAAGTGTGAGAAAAGGCGTCTCACATAATGAAAATGGATGCCCTCTTGCCACAAGGTTGTGGTAGACACGCTCACTAGCTATAGGAAAAGAGTAGCACTATAATAGGTGAGCCGGGAAAAAGGCCTGGAAAAGCCCAATAACCCTATACGAAGGCCCAAAAAAAAAAAGATACTACCCCCTATGTAAGATGAATTTTTAATGATTTTCCCTTAATTAGATAAACT
Source organism: Taxus wallichiana var. yunnanensis (assembly GCA_018340775.1). Classification (NCBI taxonomy): domain Eukaryota; kingdom Viridiplantae; phylum Streptophyta; class Pinopsida; order Cupressales; family Taxaceae; genus Taxus; species Taxus wallichiana. Next base: position 167,425,808 of record CM031239.1, read on the forward strand.
AATTTAAAACGAAAGTTAAAAATCAAAAAGAGGTGAGAGAAAGTATAGGGCCAAGGGGAGAGATGGAGGGACATCTCGGCAAGTGCAGGAGCTTGGTGGGAAAAATGGCGAAGCGACTCAACAATTTGATGGTGAGCTCATTGACAAACTATGCATTGAATTAAGGAGTGAGCCGAAGGTCTTCACTGAGTTGAGGTCGGTGGTGAGCAATGCCTTAAAGACAGAGTTGACCGAGAGGTCATGCCAAGTAGGAGGGGTCATCTGGGGTCCGAGTTGCGAAGCAGGTCTTTGGAGGACCGAGTCGGGAGCATGAGTTGTTGGGTGCTTTGGGTGTAGACCATTGAGTTGATTATCGGGAGCAGTGTCGAGATCTACATGTCGGGGTGAATAGGTGTGATGTCGGTGGGGTGTTTAGTGTCGGCGTTAAACGATGAAATTCTTAGAGGCAACATGGCGAACTTAGCCCGAGGTAGGGATGGTAATGGCTCGAGGGTTTGGAAGGATCCCTGAACATAGAGAACCAAATAAGCAATTGAGAAAAGTCCAGAGAAGCAACCGAGAAGAGCTCAAGGAAGGTGAACTAGGGAGCCGAGGTGTATGTTAATAGCTCATAGTGTAGAGAAAGACAAGGTCATAGGGAGCCAAATGTAGTGGCATAAGTCGAGAGGGAAGTTCATTAGACGAACATAGTTGGAACACGCAAGAGCTACATGATAGAGCCGATAGGAAAAAAACCCACAAAGAAAATGAAAATCATGGGCATCAAAATACATGCAAGCCAATACAAAACCCATGGGAAACCCTTTGCATAAGTACTTAAGTGGTTGAATACCCAATGAAAACTCATTAATGCGTGTAGATAGATTCAAGGTGAGAGTGAGAATAATGTAATGTGAGTTGGAGTGATGTCGAGGAGAGTTATGGGAGCGGTTGGGTTCCCATCTCGACGAGCTAGGGTTGAGTTAGGCCCAAAACACCATTTTTGAAAAACAACCTACAACCGTAAAACACTTAATCGCACGCAAACCCCGTAAAATCACCGAACACTAGAAAAACATATACAAGTACCGCAAACAAGATTAAAACCCCAAATTAATGCATTTGACACATGAATGGAATAGCCATTATGACAATTCCACACGAGACCTACAAATCATGAATGAAGAGCAATAAGGCAATGGTAGATGGTGAGTAGCACAGATCTCAATAACGTACCCTCTAATGCCATGACAAAGAAAGTGAAAATGTGACAACATGAGGATCTATGGGATAACGTGAACATCAACTGAGTTGAACTCTAGAAGTGTGATAAGGTTCCATGAGGGAGCAAGCATCAACCATGAAATGTGCATGTAAAGAATGGAAAGGGTAAAACTCAATGTCCTCATAGATTTGAAAAAGGGAAGGGGTACAAATAGGGGTGTTGTGTAACCCCCAGTGCATGTAATCATACCTCCTCAAGTGGAGAAAGGAGTTACATTCCTGAAATAGAAGCAACTCCTATATGACACACTGACGTGTAAGGAATCTATCATAACCCTTGTGACACCTAGACCTATGACCTCACCTAAGTGATATGACTCGCCACGTGATATGGAAAATGAATCACACCAACACCCCCCTTCATCATAACTTAGGATAAGGCAACAAGTTATAAATGAGAAATGGGTCCCGACAACAAAGCTTGATAAGGCACCCATGAACAATAAGGATCTCAAGCAATGGAGGAAAACCCAGTGGGAAAAACATCCACAATAAGAGATGAAAAACACTCTCTAACAATCTAAGAAATATGCCACAAATGATTCCCGATAAATGAGGAGCTTGATAAGGTACCCTTATACAAAAGGGCAATCTCTTTGGAAGAAGAAGAAGAGAGGAGAAGAAGGAGACAAGAGGAACACAGAAGAATCCATAGATGGATCTGAACTTTGTAACTCTAGGAATTCTCCAAGAAGAGTGTCAATGACGTGGTCCTCGACCAATGGAATGAAGAAGAACCAACTACACCGAATAATGTGCTTGCCTTTAAGAAGGATAGAAATGGACTACTGGAATTCTTCCCACTCCGTGAAGGAAATCGAAGACAACAATACAAAGAACTCTAAATTTGGTTCATATAAATGTGAGATAGGTCTAATAAATGAGTGCACAACAACTGAAGGTAATGCCACAAGCATAGAATTGTCATAGTATGAAAGAGGAACATTCGTCAAAAGGATGCCCTAGTGATGTGAAGGTAAAACAACAACCCCACAATAGAAAGAGGATCCACAAGCAAGGGTGGATCAATAATGATATCCTGAAAAGTTGAAGTGATAAGAGTCCCCGAAGGGGCACTCCCAAAAAAGGATACAAAGGACTCCTTCAAAACACCTATAAAAGCATGAGAAGCTTCTGCATCTTGCATCACAATTAGGCACTACGAATGCTATGCACCTAGGGAAAGGATGTTATGATGTATATGTATTGATGGAGATGCCGACATGTGGCACACATCCCCTTATCTTATTATATCATTCATTTATGATTTATTATGCTTAGGAGGTCAGCCTTAGTATTGGCCATAGGTTAGAATGGTATATATAGGGGTTAGAAGGTTGTAGTTAATGATCATATTGAGTATTGGAGTGTTATTGTATGGTTTGGAGGTTACCCCCTCAAAGTGGTATTGGAGGTTGCCCCCTCGAAGTGGCAAAGATTTTATATGAGCATATTGTCATCATTTATCTATATTTTGGTGTTCTCTCATGTTATTCGTTGTATATGTTCGATTTATACAAGTAATATCCTTATAGATACGATGAGGCGATGAAGGTATACGAGATACTCATCCCAAGGAGGGGGCTCGAAAAATAGAAGAGTGATGTTTGACAGGTATGAATCATCACATGAAAGAGGAGGAGTGGAAAGGGCCTCACATACTAGAAGTGGAAAAGAGGAAGATGCAATGATTGTATGATGTTGGGAACAAGAATTCTCGATGTTCAGTGAGAATGGAGGAGCGTTAACATACTCTAGAAAGGTGAGAGGAGGAGAGGAGCCTCGCAAAGAGCACTCTCATCATCGTAACTAGAAGCATAATCCTCGTCATCAAGGATAGAAACAAGCAAGTTTGTGGACCAACGAAATGGTCATCACATGAAGCGAAGATGAGACAATGTATCATCCGTAATAACAACAACAATATGTGAAGAGTCTCCAAACAAAGATTGAAATATGCTCCAGATGGTGTTGGGAGGATCTAATTCTGCCACGTGAAGGTGGAGAGGTCTAGAGACATGCAACATCAAGTGACCAATAACATGGTCACATGTGTCAAGATATTCCTCAAGATGACAAGAATCAGTGGGTGCGAAACTGGCCCATGTAGAAAGGGAGTAAGGCCCTCATGAGTAAAGTAACGTTCCATAGAAGTACACCACGATGTATAGTTCTCTCTCAAGAAGAAGTGGTGGTGGTGTAAAGTGATCCTATGATGCTCAAGTCTAGAAAGAGCATCCTCCATGATGTGGAATCAAGAAGTGCAAGGTGCACGAGAAAAAGGGTGTGTGGATACAAGCAAGGTTGTAAGATGTCGGACTCGGTTGAGAATGTGTCTATGTGCAATACAACATCTGAGAACAATGATAACTCCCATATTTGTGTAAATTTTATAAGTAGTGCGTGATTACAATAAGGTGTGTTTGTGTGACGTGGGAAAATTCACCACTAACCTGCAGAGGTGACAAATCATAAAAGAGTGGAGGCCATAATAAGTCCTAATCGGAAGCAGAGGAACAACATATAATCAAGCATAAAAGGGTGTAAGAAAAATAAGGGTATAACCTATCTAGTTTGAAAAAGGTGTTTCAAATTACGAAAAAGAGGCTCTCTTGCCATAAGGCCGTGGCGGATGTGCTCACTAGCTACATGCAAAGAGGAGCACTACAACAGGTGAGCTAGAAAAAAGGCCCAGAAAATCCCAATAACCCTATACAAAGGCCTAAAAAAGATACTCCCCCATGTAAGATGAATTTTTATTGATTTTCCCTTAATTAGATTAGCTAATTTAAAAAAATGGCTAAAAAGCCAAAAGGAGGTGAGAGAAGTTCCAAGGCCAAGGGGAGAGATGGAGGGAAATTTCGGTGAGTTGCGGGGAGCTCGGTGGGCAAGCTAGCAGAGGAAAATCGGTGAGTTGTGGGCTAGCTCATTGGTGAGATATGCACCAAGTTAAGGAGTGAGTTGAAGGTATTCACCAAGTTGAGGTTTGTAGTGAGCAATGCATCAAAGACAAAGTTGATTAGGGGGTCGCGCGAGTGCGCTGAGGAGGAGGGTCGTTGGGGGTCGATTTGGTCATTGCAACATGTCGGTCGAAATGCAAAGAGGGTCAAGTTAGGAGCATGAGATGTTGGGTGTCGGTGTAGACCACTTTGAGTCGACCATTGGGAGCGGGTGTCGAGATCTACGTGTCGGGGTGAGCAAGTGTGTGGCATCGGCGGGGTGCTTGGTGTCAACGTTAAACGATGAGATTCTGGAGGAAGCATGAAAAACTCAACCCAAGGCAAGGATGGTAATGGCTCGAGGGCTCGAAAGGATTGTGAACACGAGATAACCAAACAAATGACCGAGTGAAGTCAGCGAAGTAATCGAGCAAAGCTCGGGGAAGGCCGAACTGGGGAGCCGAGGTGCGTGTTGTGATTCACAGTGCAGAGAAAGGTAAGGTCCGAGGGATGTCAAAGAGGCACAAGTCAAAGAGGGCAAGCCATTGGTGAACAGATTTGGAGAATGCAAGAGCTACATGGTAGAGGCTGAGGCAAAAAAACCCGCAAAGAAAACAATGATCGGGGCATCACAAAACATGCAAGCTAATTTAAAACTCATGGAAAACCCTTCTTAAAAGAACTTGAGCGGATGAGGCCCAACACAAAACCCATCAACATGTATAGATGTAAGGCCGAGCTAAGAATAATACAATGTGAGTTGGAGTGATGTAGAGGCGAGCTATGGGAGTCATTGGGTTCCCATCTCAATGAGGTGGGGCCGAGTTAGGCCCAAAAAAACCAATTTTTACACCTCAAATCTAGCACAAAAACTCGAAAAATAGTAACATGTAACTGTTAAATGCTCAAGAAGCGCATGCAAACCCTATAAATCCACGAACATGCACCACGAACAAGATTAAAACCCGAATCAATGCATTTGACGCATGAATGGAATAACCGTTATGACACTTGCACACAAAATCTGAAAATCATGAACAAAGAGTAAGAGGGCAATAGTAGCGGTGAGTAGCATGGATCCCAACAACGTGCACTCGATACCATGATGAAGAAATAAAAATGCGACAACATGAGGATCTGTGGGATAACGCAAACATCAACCAAGTTGTACTCTGAAAATGTGACAAAGTTCCATAAGGAGTGAACATCAACCATGAAATGTGCTTCAAAGAATGGAAAGGGTAAGAACTCAATGTCCTCATAGATCTAAAAAGGGAAGGGGTACAAATAAGGGGTGTTGTGTAACCCCGTGCATGCAATCATACCTCCTCAAGTGGAGAAGGGGAGTTACATTCCTGAAATGGAAGTAACTCCCATATGATGCATTGATGTGTAAGGAATCTATCATAACCCCTATGACACCTAGACCTATGACCTCACCTAAGTGAGATGAATCACCACATGATGTGGAAAATGACTCACACTAACAATTTCAAGACCCTTTCTTAGAGCATAGACACCTAAACTATCTTAAGACATTCAAATTTTAAAATTTGACATTTTGGAGGGAAAATCCAATTTGAGAAATTTACAATCCATGGAGGAGAAAAATGATGAGTTGAAACCCATTCCCAATGATCCTAAATGACCTCTAAAACTTACTCAAGCCAAAATTACCTGAATTTCTCCTTGACCTTAATGCTCCCGCATCAATTATTTATAATTATTTTGAAATTTAGATTTGAATTGTTGGTCTATGGTAATTATTTTTCTTTCTTAGATCAAGGACTATTTGTAATTAAATTATTATCTTTTAGATAGGCTAGATTTCTAAAATCTATTTTTTTCTCAATATTGTTGGGCCGCTTAAACCGATGAGTGGCCCAAGGATGACTTCCTAACAAACTTTTCACTTTGAATGAATTTTTGAGTTTTAAATGTAATTTATTTGGCTTGGGAATTGAATATTTGATACTTAATATGTTTTCAATTGTCATTCAAGTTGATTGTTATTGAAGAATTTTGAGAGCTATGTTGTTCTTAATTTATCTAAAAATGTATTTTCAGTTTGTCGATATTTGAACTTTTAAGTTGAGTCATAAATTTCAAAGTATTTTTTTGCTAATCTAAATTCAATTTTTAGTTGATCTTTCTCAAATGGTGATACTTTTATTAGGACTATTTGATTCTTTATTAGCTTTATGAAGTTTTGAAATCAAATTTGTTTGACACGATCTCAAACTAATTTTCTAAAATTTGGAAGATAATGTTTTGAAAAGTGAATTCAATTTTCTAAAGACATCTTTTAATGAAATTTCTAGCTAGAAAGGCGAGAATTCATGAGAAAAATCCTTCTTAATTTACTAACTATGATGAGTTTTCTTTATTGTACAAAGAAGAAAAAAACTTACTTAGGAAAATGTTTTGAGCATTGTCTCGATGATGCATTAGGATGATGTTTATTTTAAGGGGGAAGGATGTCATATCCCTCCTTAAAAACCTAAATTCAACAATCAAATGATCATCATTAGTGTTTTGAAAATCAAAGGTAGTCTAGGTCATTTTGAATTAAGGAAGTAATTGTGAGACAAATGTCAATAAGGTGTGTGTCTCAATGTTTTTATTAAGGTGTAAATATACCTTAAAGGTTTAATAACATGTTTGAGTTCATTGTTATAACAATAATAATGTCATCATTGTAACAAGTTGTTTTATAAAATGACGACGAGAATTCTTTACAAAACATTTGAGCTCACTTAGGAGTGGTGGTGGATTTTGGCTTCATGGACTACTTTGAGCCTAATTAAATCTAATTGGGGGATTGAGTACACCTTAAAATAAAAATATGATAAATGTATTAATTTAGGATATTATATTATTATAGGAAATAAATAAGCATTTAGATCATATACATTTAATTTACACAATTGGAAACTAGTGTTTGTAAGCATGATTATTTGACAAAAAGTAAGAGCAAAAGTAGGGTTGGAGAGATCACTTGGTTTAGAATATGTTTTGGATGTGTTGTGAGTGGATCATACATTGCGTAGACTCAAGAAGGCACTTGAAAGTGTCATTATGACATTTTGTGCCTTGGAATCAAACCATGTAATGTTTCTATACAAAAAAAGATTTCATATCAGTAACCAGTGCATTTATTGTATTTTTGGGGTTATTTTTCCTTCATTTAATTTTCTTCCTAATATATTTATATTTCATATAACCCTCACATTTGCACTTATACTTGTGAAACCCTAACTTCCCTGTGATTACACTCTGTGAAGTAGTGAGCAATAATTAGATGTAGAAAATGTAATAGAATGTGTGCATGGAATAAAATAGAATCCTTCCCCTATGTTGTGTGTGATGTAGATGTCCTAACCTTGTGCCTTGTGATGGAACTATGTGGATGCAATTGATCTCCAATGCAATAGATGGATGCAACTCTAGGTGGATGATGACTAGTGCTTGGTCCCTCATTATGGTCTCATAACTTTATATTTATAGGGTTCTCTTGATCTAATTTTGTAATTAACCTTGAAATGGATGACCACCAAAAAAATAAAGATCTAAAATGGCTAGAAAGAGCCCAAGTGGTGGGAATGTGCAATAAAGATCGGGGGCGCCCATGGTAGGACTAGGGCGCCCATGGGTGCCCCAAGATTAGCTTGGGTGCCCGTCAAGGCTAAAATAATGTGAAGTGATGAAAGTTGATTGGGCATGTGGATGTAAAAGGTTGAGAATGAAGAAATAAAATAAAACAAGATGGCCAAAAGATGGGGGTTAATTAGTACTTTCTTCACTCAAGAACCTTCTAAATAGTAGTATGAAACCGAGATTAAATAATATCTAAAGTGCATGATTTTGTGACTACACGAAGCTAAATTAGCCAAAATATACATAGGAGGTTACATTATATAGTGAGAAATTAGGTCACCCAAAAAGGTAACCAACTCAACTCACAATTAGAAAATGACTTAAAGTACATTCCCCTAATAACCTATGATTAACCTAAGAAAGCTAATTAGACCGTGTAGGTAAAGCCTACACAAACACCCCCTTAAATGTAGCTTAGGTGGGTAGAAAATAAAGGTGGTCCCGAAAAAAAGGCCTGGTGAGATATCCATATACAATGTAAATCTCTCATAAAGTGGAGAAAAGGAGAAAACCTAGTGGGAAAAAACTCCTCCGCAAAAGAGAGAAAGGAAAAAAAGATAGGATTAGAAAGCCCCACTTGAAGCTACAAATGCACGTAGCCATCATGTATCTAAAAAATGAGCCTCCTGAAGTGACTATGGATCAAAAGGAAGAGTAGTGAAGAGTGTGTCAGATTTTCCAAATCCAAGAATTATGTTCCAAGACATAACAACACTACTTTCTGGATCACAAGGCCTTTCGGGAAAACATTGATATGTTTGTTGAGAGGTACAAGGATAAGAATTAGATATAGTGAGGAGTGGATCACCATGGAAAAGTGAACGAATCTTCCAAGTGGATAATAGACCTCTATCTAAGGAGTAGTTCATAGAAAAAGAACTATACTCCTCATGCAAAGTAGAAGAGCCAACTGCTCCATGAAGGGATGGTGTATTTGAAGTAGAACAAAGAAGGAACATGGAAGGCCCTGCAACTATGTACTAGACTACTCGATGTCTGATGAGTCTTTAATCAAGGTGTATACTCCCTAAAAAGTCAACAATGGACCAAAAGTAGGTGGATATAAAAATAAATCCTCAAGATTTGGAAGGTGATAAAGAGATGGTGGAAGTGCTTCCCCATCACTATTGTAGTCATATATACTAGAAGAGAATTCATCATCATCAAAAATGTGCTCAAGATTAGAAATGACATCAAGTGTAGGTGAATCCAATGAAGAATCTAGAGGGACAAAGTGAGAGAAGGAATATAGTCAAGTCTTATGATCAACTACACCCACTACAATGACATCATCACTATCTTTGTTATATGACATACACTAAATCTGGAGTGAACTCAACATGCAAGCCCTAACCAAGGTGAGTAATATAGTAGACTAATAGGAGATTAGTTGACAATGAGGGAATATTGAGAACATTATTGAATGTTCCTCCACTCACTTCAATAGACCCTCTCCCAAAACCCGTACGTAAGAGTTGTCACCCAATCGTATAGAGGACATGTCACATGGATCCAAAGAAGTGAAATCCATGTGTGAAGAGGCCATATGATGTGATGCACTAGAATAAATTACCCATGTAGGATTTGATGGTACAACTATAACAAGGGATCTTTCCTTTATTTTCTCCTTTCTTGATTCTTTATCTTTCTCTTTTCCATGGTCATTTACCTTGGAGGATTCATGGGTTGATGAAGACTACTTGGACAGTAATCAATAACACATGTGTTTTTCTTCTCAAGAAGAATCATGAGGTGGTCAATCTACTTCTTCATACATTTGCTTTCATCATGTTTGCATATGCAATACCCATATTTGATCCTCTCTTTCTTAGACTTAACACTGGAAGAGGAAGTTTTGGAGTTTGATTTAGAGGTGGGATCATTTTGATCCTTCTTATTCTCATGATCCTTATTATTATGTTTCTTCTCTTTGTTTGAAGCCTTTTATTTCTCATGTCCAACAAGTAGAGCATGGGGTTTAGAGGACTTCAATGCACCCATTTGAATAAGCTTGTCTTGCTCTCGAGTTAAGTCAACAACAAAATTGTCCAAGGAAGGCATGGTCCATGTAGCTCCCATGTCACTCTGGTGGTGTGAAAGGTGGAAAAAATATAGAATAGTTGGATCCTAATTTAGCAAGGATGGAAAGAACCAATTGTTCATCAGTTTTGTCTATGCTACACAATTTCAACTGTAACCAAAGTGATTTGAATTTGGTGAAGAAGTCTTGTATCGTGTCAAAGTTTCTTGGGATAAAACTAATGAGCTCATTCTTCGACCCATGATCTCTCATTATGTCATATTTTCCAAAGATTCCTAAAGTGGTGTAAACATCATTAAGAGTATTTATAGATTCAATATGAAAGAGTAAGTCAGGAGACATGAACATGCATAATAGACCATAGGATTCATCACTTTTGTTGTACCACTTCACCTTCTCTACATCTTGTGTCAGTTCTATTTATGTACCCATGGTGATCTGATGTACCAATGCATAGAGCTTGAAAAAACTTGTACTTTTAAAAAAAGGTGCCTCGAAAGGAGTTAGTTGAAAGTTATGGAAGTTTGAAATTTCTTACTCATAAAAAAATATCGAATTTACTTTAAAAATTGGGTTGTAAGAGTTTGGCCAAACTTTATGAAGAAAATTTAAGCCCCCTTAGGTTGGGTGAGACCAAAGGCTTAACTCCCATGTGATCGGGGATAAGGGTGTTGAGCAAGTCATGAATCTTGAAATTGGACCGACAAGGTTTTGGACTTATCAAGCTTGTTGTGGAACATGAAACATGTTGAGCATGTGGCGTAACCCAATACATGTCAAACATGTGTTAGAAAATGACACATGTCAAGCAGGCCGAAAAACCCTAAACATTGATCATTGACTAGGGTTGGAAGTTTGATCACAATTTGTAAGTCGTGTTGAAATGCTTAGATGTTCAAAACCAAAAACACTAGGAATCGAATGGGGTTCGAGAGGTTCAACGCACTTTAAAATTTTGTGTTGAGATCTTCTAAAGTTTCAAAACCCGACACAGGGCATTGACCAAGGTTCGGAGGTTTGATCGCAATATGCAAATTTTGTAGAAATGTTGGTAAGTCTCGAAAACCCAAAACATAAGGCAAACTTTTTGACTTTCCAAACACCCCGAAAAACTTGAAATGTATCGATGTGGGATTTTTGACTTGTTAAGCAACTTGTAGTAAATTTTGAAATGAATAAGGGTCGAGTTTTTGACTTATCGAACACCTTCAGTAAATCTGAAATACATAGATGGTGAGATTTTTGTATGGAAAAAACTCCAAATCTTAAAAAATATGACGTTTTCCACACAAAATGTTGAATGCCCACCAAATGTTTCAGTAAAACCTAGATAAATAAAAAAATGATTTTTGATTTTATTTTGGAGTCGGGGAAAGTGCAAATTTTTGCAGATTTCAAACAAAAACCTTAAAAAAACCTCCAAAAATGGTCGAAATCGTGTGTCATAGAACTAATTTAAGTTTATAGCTGAACCTAATTAGCCAAAATATGCATAGAGGTTACATTAAGAAATTAGGTCATCCCAAAATATAACCAACTCAACTTAGAATTATAAAATGGCTCAAAGTACATTCCCCTAATAACATATGATTAACATAAGCAAACTAATTAGATCATGTAGGTAAAATCTACATCAACAACACGACTTTTTTAGTCATTCCCAAACTAAATATGATAAAGATTTTCACTACATTTCAAACTCCATGTAGTTTTCCTAGTGCATGATGCATGTGTGTATGTAAACTAGTTCCCATTCCCTAAGCTTTGCCTTTGTGCCTCAACATTGATAACATGATAACTATGTCCCAATTAAAACCCTTGTATGTAGATGTAAAACATTTAAAAACTAGTAGTTTCCCCTTGTGATGTGCTTATGAGATATGTTATCATAATTCCTTGATTATTGCTAGATATTACATAGGTGGTAGCTAGGTAAAAAGCACTCTTAACAAATTTGTATATATAAGATTCTTTCAATTTGAAATTTAAATATAGTGGCATACAATTCCAACCAAAAACATAAAAAAGGGAAATGAAAAAGAGTAAAAATGAAGACCAAAGGTAAAAAAGGACCCAAAATCAAAAGGCGATAAATGGGTTATCATAGACAAAACCATTAGATGATTTCATCTAAATATAATTGTTGTACCAAGACCTAAAACAATCAAACAATAAAAATAAGGGGCTTGAGATCTATGTGAAATAATATAAGAAACTGTGCAAGATCACATCAAAATAATAGAAAAAATTCAAACAAGCCAAATGACTAAAGACCACACAAGGACTTATGCTACTAAACTCTTGTTTCATTGTTCAAGCTTCGTGTGAGTATAATTTACTAAAGTGTTATGCAATAATTCTTTGTGCCAAATTTAGTTGTTTACATATCCCCCCCTTTAATCTAGTGAAGAAAATTTTCTAGTTTAAAGAAGAAAAAAGAGCACATTTAATAGTTCCAAAGTAGAGAAAACTGCTACCTACATGTTGAGGAGTAATAAAAACGTGGCAAATAAAATAAGCCACTAGTTGACTCACACAATGATAATGAGAATGTTTCGTAGCCATAAAACATAACATAGACATAAAAAAGTGCTTAGAGATACGAAGATTGAGATTGTGCTTGTGGAGAATTGGGGGTGATCGGTCCCCAACTTCGAGCCAAGTAATTTAGAGCTAAGAGGGAATTATATATCTCAACACCAAAGAAGGATGTTGCATGGATTTCTAGTCACCCCAAAAACCCTTCCATAAAAAATAATGAGAGGTAGGTTGCCATAGGGATTTTAGTCGCCTAAAATATTCCAATCAAATGACCACACCATTTCTAAAAATCTAGGTCCCAATCGTGAAAACACCTACAAAGTAAAAAAATGAACATTTCATTAAATCTAGACATATTCAACTAAATCTGGATAACTATTTTCACAAAATTTGGTGAAATACTAGATTTTTTAGTCAGATTGGATTTCATTATCGCTACTTATTAGATTTTGTTATTTCTACTATTGTATTCTATTATTGATATTATTGGATTCTATTATTTCTATCATTGGACTTTGTTATCATCGTTATTGGATTCCATTATTTTTATTATTGGATTATAATTTTACTATTATTGGATTTGGTTTGTGCAAGTTTTCAAAAAAAAGTATAACAAACCTAATGTTCCAATTATCAAGTGCACTTTGTAAAAGTTTTATTTGTGTCGCCTATAGTCCATTTAAGAAATCATGATTTAAATATACACATTGAATTACCAAAAATAAATCAAAAGATACATGATTATATGTCATATTGAGATCTAGTGCCCGCTTAGCCTTTAAGACAATGTCTTAATTTCATATAATTTTAATTTTGTAAAAATAAAAGTATAGTTTTGTCTTTATGCCTAGATAAATTCTATAAGCGTACATGAACCGTGATACCGCCATGTGTTTCCATCTCTCCATTAATAATTACATGTATTCTTTGTGTCATTTAAATTCCATGTGATAAATCATGTTTTAAATCTTGACATCGAATTACCAAAAATAGATTAAAAGTTGCTTGAGTATATTGTCATATTGAGAGCTAACACCCCGCGCTTTGCCTTACGAGATAATGTTTTGGTTTCATTTAATTTTAATTTTGTAAAATTAAAATTATAGTTGTCTCTATGCCTAGATAATTCTTGTAACTTTACGCAAACCATAACACCTTGTCATGTGTGCCCATATTGTGGCATGGAGTTGTATGGGTATCAAGACACCCTAAAAATACATGCTTATTCCTAGCCTATCCTCAAGTTATTCACATCCCCTTTAGAATTAATGAATTAAATTAATTAATTCATACTTTGAGTATTTATCCCTTTCATATTTAATTCAATTAAATCTATCATATTCCTTTATAATTAATCAAATTAATTCTATCATGTTTACATCCATTATAAAATTGATTAAACTCATTCTAATTACACTTAAGCTATACTCCTACCCCCTTTATCTAATTTAATTAAATGGTTAATTATCCTCTCACAACTCATAACTAATTAAATTAGTTATTTAAATAATTCTATTTATCTACTCACACTCTAATCAAGTCTACTTCTTATAATCCTACAAAAGTGGGGGCAATAAAGTTGCACATAAAACCATCTTCCCGAATAAAATACAAACATTCATTGTACATGCAAACCCGCAACAACACAGACCAAATCCAATGGCTATTTCAGGAAATTAAAATTATGAACATGTAACCCATTCAAACCTTGATCCAATATTCATGGCCTCTCCCTCCATTATAAATAACAGGCCAATCCTTTATAAATCATCTCTGCAAGCTTTGTGTAATTGCAAAAAGCTTATGCCAAAATTGCTATCTACATCCTCGTGTTTATCTTCACTCGTAACATTATCGTTCTTTCATTTGGAGACTAATTTAGAGCATCCACAATCCAACATCTACACGATTCTATAATTTTAATACTTCAACAATCTTATCATTGAGGTTTACAAGGAAGAGCTTAGAGAAAGGTTTTTTGTTTGTTGTATTCAAATATTGTAGTGATGATTAAGCATATGCAAATTCCCCAAGCACTAGACTTATGAAATTCATAGGGATAAGATGAGATTGAAGAGTGAAGTAATCTTATATACTCCAAAAGACACTCTTGTCGAGATCCCATTGTAGTTTGATGTTTTTAGTATTTTTGTGTGTGTTTGTTTACGCACATAACAAGTTAAACATCATGATTCTTTCATAATCATGGTAACAACTCTATTGTGTAGCAACAAAACAAGGTTTATCTAACTTTCACTCTCTAAATGACGTTCATGCTACAAGCACAATCCCTCCCATCCCACTTCAACATCCTTTTCTTCTTCCTATCAAGTGGTTGTCCACCGCTTTGTTGCACCAACCACCCATTTGAGGGGGAATTCCCTCACCATTTCACTCATTGGGGCATCCAAAATCTTCACTAGGGCATATGAAGCAAGCCCACCACGTTTCCTTACCTTCCACTCGCTACTATGTATGTGTCTACTATATTTAAAATGCTATTACGTTGTAATAAAACTTTAAAGAGGGGAAAATGTAGACACCCTAACAATACATACTTATTCCTATCCTATCCTCAAGTTATTCACATCCCCTTTAGAATTAATTAATTCATTCATACTTTGAGTATTTATCCCTTTTAGATTTAATTCAATTAAATCTATCATATTCCTTTAGAATTAATCAAATTAATTATGTCATGTTTACATCCCTTTTAGAATTAATTAAATTAATTCTAATTACACTTAAGCTATACTCCTACCCCCTTTAGCTAATTTAATTAAACATTTATTTAATTAAATGGTTAATTATCCTCTCACAACTCATAACTAATTAAATTATTTATTTAAATAGAAATAATTCTATTTATCTACTCACACTCCACTCAACTCTACTTCTAGAATCCTACAAAGGTGGGGAAACAAATTTGCACGTACAACCATCTTCCCGAATAAAATCCAAACATTCATTGCCCCTGCAAAGCTACAACTGCACAGACCAAATCCAATGGCTATTTCAGGAAATTACAATTATGAACCTGTAACCCATTCAAATATTGATCCAATATTCATGGCCTCTCTCCCTCCATTATAAGTAACAAGTCAATCCATTGTAAATCATCCCGTGAAACTTTGTGTAATGCAACCAACTTTTGCCAAAATTATCCATTGCATCCTCGTGTCTATCTTCGCTCATAACATTATCATTCCTTCATTTGGAGACTAATTTAGAGCATCCACAATCCAACAACTACAAGATTCTACAAGTTTAATACTTAAGCAATCTTATCATTGAGGTTTGCAAGGAAGAGCTTAGAGAAAGGTTTGTTGTATTTATTTGTTTATCTTTCACTTTTGCTAAGTCTTTATTTTTTTATCTTTCACTTTTGCTATGTTTTTTTTGCTTACATGTATTTCATTTTTAATGTCACCTTTATTTTCCCCTTTCTTCCACTATGTAGAATCACTTATAGTAAATCTTTTTAAAATGTTGTAATGATTGTTCAAGTTACGGTCATACAAAATGAGGTCACATGTCACACCTTTGTAAAAAAATTGTAGAGGAACTTCTCTTAGTTTTAAAGCTTGAAGGTGCTCGCTAACGCTAAATTGTGCTAGTTGTCATTCATTCATGAAATTAACTTCCATAAACATCTTCAAAAATTTTACCTTTGGGAATTTATTTCCTCTAGTGGTAGAAGATATTGACGTGCCTCAAAATCTCACAAACTTTAAGTATATCCACAATTGTAGCCTTATGTAAACCTAATTTTTCCTAATGGTGAAGAACTTGTGCTCTTGAAAGAAAGGTCAAAAGTATTAATCATACATAGGTAGGGTATGTATGCCTTGTAGGAGGTAGTTCCATACATTATAAGTTACTTGTAGACCCAAAAATAGGCCTCCCAACATCATGGACTATTAAATCAATTATTATTATTAGTATCCATTCCAGAGGTCTTTAAGAACATGGAATCATACCAAATTTCATAGTTTTGTAAATATCTCTCCATGACAACCATGAAAGCATTAATAGTTAACACTTCTCACTCATTCATAAACCTTTAGTCCACAACCCAAACATATTAAAGATTACCAAGTTTAAAAATAATATTCTAAATAATAATTAAAAGTCTTTAAGTTTTAAGAAAATATGATATAGTACATGTAATTGAGCTCTTGATTAAGCATGCTTTGGAATAGAAATTTCAAACAACCCAAATCCTGGGATAAGATTATGTAATAAAAATTAAATACATTGTTAAATACATTTAGTATATCTAAAGACCATGACATGTAAAACATTTACTTATTCACTAAACAAAGAATTAATTAATTAAGCTTGTTGAAGTTGTACGAGGTATGCTGGATGGATTCATTTCCATATTTGGTATTGTAATTTGATCTCCTTTCCAATTTTTGATTCCAAATTTATACCCATATGACATGATCTACATCAATCTCGATGTTTCTCTTTATTACACCACCATTGATTTTCCTTATAGAATCTTTATATTTTTTGTTTATGTATACAATTTTATTGTGGGTGTAGATAATCAAGTTTGGTAATTCTACTCTTTAAAACTGTTATTCTTGGTTTTTCTCTCTTGGTTAAACAAATGCATTTTACACACTCTCATCGATACATCTATAGGTCTCTTGTCTAGCTTGCTTGTTCTTACTCACTCACATGTTGACAGTTTTGAGACTTGAATGCATGAAACATAGTAAGAAACTCCACATGTCAGCTTACAAACTTCACATTGTATATTATTACTCTTAGGTCAAAAACTATAGTAGGGGCATGAATGTTCGTATGGCATCGACCCTAGTATACGGTCTTGACCTTGCTCACTTTGGTCCTAAACTTTCCATTGCACTTTATTCTTTGGGTCACTTACTCCTCCTCAATCAACCTTTATAACTTTAAACACCTTTGGAAGTATATATAAATAAGTGAAACTCACCTCATTTAGCACATACCCCTCTTATGGTCTCTTATTACAAAAGTTATCCTAAAAGGCACCCAAATCTCCCTAAACTCCAAAAATACCTCCGTAAATTCATTAGGGTAGCACTATCTATAGGTACAAAGCTTCCCATTAAGTCTAGGGGATTGCCCCCCACATTTGCAAGCTCTCAAAATTAATGACTCAAGTAGATTTGTAAGAGAGAAACTCAAGTCAAGCATTGCCAAAGGAATGATGTCAAATCTGATTGCACTATAACTAGATATCACATGCTAGGTGGAGAATGATGTTGGTTTGAGGCCTCTTTAGAGTAGTGTCGACATTGGTGATATGTGGGGGTACCTAAAACCCAACTAATATTTGTTTTGTAGAACTTCATCCATGGTTAGGGTTTTAAAAGATTGAGTTGAGTATTCAGAGACCCTCACAGTGTGATTGAAAGTGATTGAAAAATAATGATAAAGAGAATTAAACATGCAACAAACCCAAAAATTCACAGACCACAATTCCAAGTAGGTGCAAAACCATACAAGGAGGTCAATACTATATAGACGTTCCTACCCTTATTGTATAGTCCTTCCCAATATATTCTCAATTCACAATTTTAGTTGTAGAGCATTCTCAGGTCCAGATACCCCTGTTTCAACATCCAGATCACCCAAATTTACCCATAATCACCTATAAATAGCTAAGTGCACTTAATCCCATGTATTTGTGAGTTTTTATTGTATCATGTACATTTTTTAAAGTATTAATGTGTTATTATGATATTAAATAGTTAATGTTGGAAGTTAATTAGTCAAAATAACCCCCTGTAACATTTATTTCATTCCTTGTTTGATTATAGTGTAAAAACCTAATCAAACCCAAAAAGGGTGAAAACATTTAGTGAACCCAAATCGAGCATCAAACCTTGTGGCTCAAAGTCCTAGTGTCTATAGGGTTTATTTTTTATTTTGTTGTGTTAAGATATTGTTGATTTAACATAATTAAATCATAATCACAAAAGCGAGATCAAATGAATATGTGAAAGATCAAGTAAGATCGATCATACAAAAGACAAACAAGTGTAAAAATAGTGAAATAGGAGTGAATTAATTTGTATCCATAAATTTGGGCTAGAAATTGAGTGGAATAGGTTGGTTCTAGACAAGATATGCTCCATTTGGAAAGTTGGGATTTGAATCTCCTTCGACAAGACCACTCGGGTGTTGGTGTCTAAACTATGCATTAGTGTATTAGTAAATGCTCTAGTTCTAATCTTCTCAAGGTCTAAACTTGTCTTCTTCCTTTCACTCTTTTTCGTATCCACTTTGTTGTAGGGTTTCACTATCACACATGAACTTGCAAAACAAACCCTAGCTACCTACACAAGGCTCAAGCAAACATTAGATGAAATAAATAATGCATATGCTTGAGTTGGATTGACCTCAACGGTCACCCCAATGTGATTATTACTGAGCGTTAGACTACATTTCAGACTCTATATAGTTCTAGTGTGTGTGTTTTTAATTGTGTCCTTGAAGCTAGGTTGCCCTTGTGCCAGTCACACCAAGATAATGGGATACAACTACTTTTTCCTTAAGATGAATATGCACGATGGAATTCAGAAATAGCCCTTCTATGTACTAAATAATGCAGCCCAAACACGCTTCTTGAATGTTGTTCTTGGCCCAAGTAATGGAGAACAAGAAATATCCCAAGTTATATAGACCCTAATAATAATGAGTTAGTCATGTATATATATATATATATATATATATATATATATATATATATATATATATATATATATATATGATTCCCTTGTTTGAATTTTGTCATCAACAACTAAAAAGGCTGACCCAAAGCGATAAGAAATGTTTTAGAAAAGATAAAAAGTAATGTGGCAATTAAAATTTGAGAGGAGGGAAAAGGAAAAAAATTCCAAAAGGGACGAGAGCGCATGGGTGCTCTTATCCCCAATGAGTACTCACTGTCTGCGGGATGCTCAGAGGATAATAGAAAAATATAGAGATGGATCACACGTTGTCCAATGCCCACAAGTAAAGTGATCTAGGAAAATCTTTGTTAAGAAATGTTCATATATTATTCAAATTTAGTTTCAAATAATTTTATTTCTTAGAGCTGTTGAGAGCTTTCCGATGGTATGTAGAACGTGGAAAATAAAGGTCGTATGTGAAAGTCATCGCATGATGAAATTTTGGACCAAATGGTAAAAATTTAAACATGCAAGTTTGTGGATGGTTTTAGTTTTCTCCTCTGGTCTTTGACACTTGTGTTCAGATAAATGGACCCCACTATTTACTAGCCGAGGGCCCTCAACCAGGTTTAACACACTCTTTTTGAGGAGGGGTGCCTTGGCCTCCTTACTTCACAATTACTTGCAAGCCACAATTCTTTTATATGTTAATTTCCTAACCTACTATACATGTGATATTAATATTCCACAATTTTTAAACTATGTAAATATTTCCTACTTTCTACCACATACCAACTTTCCACATTACATGCCAACTCAATTCACCTTGGCCACGATCCATTTCGCCATGCCATGTGCATTCCATATGTTATCAACATTCCAACCTTAGCACATCTCATGTCCACCCATGCGCTTTGTAATTCCTATCAAAAGTGACTCTAAAGCCAACACCTATTAGCCACACATTTGTTTTTAAACAACCTATCTTATCAAATCCCCACGCATGTGGGATAAATAGCCAAAGGTAACAAATACGCTGGGGATGGAGCACTCCTTATGATATTTGATCCCTGACTGCGGGCTAAAAGTTAAGGCCCTCAACCAATGCGCCAAGGTGATACACGCACTATAAAGGGCATTGCATTTTATTTAAAGAGCAGTTGCTTATTGATTGTGTAAATAAAGAATCCTATAGTGAAATTTTTGGCATTGTAAATCTGAATAGAGGATTTGTTTGAAGCTTAATTGCAAAGTGGAGACCCCTAAATAGGTTGGGGATTATTTTTAAATTGTGGAACCTCATTGTAAGGTATTTTTGCAATTATTTAAAATAGATCATTCTTTTTGGAGGACCCAAAGATGTAGGAAAATTATCAAACTCTATTATTAACTTGTGTGTTCTTGGAGTTTTTTCGATTCTCTTTATAATATGATTTGCATGAGTCACTTATAGTTTCAGATTTAAGTAAATAAGTACGGGAAAATTGTATTATTTTAAACATCCATTTTTAATTGTTTTAAAATGTAAATTTGTGGGCTTTTGTGCTTTTAAAATTAAACACGATTAAGAATCGATTTTGGTATATAAGCCTGATTTAATAATCAAATTAAAAATATTTTGAATTACAAGTGTTCGGTGTATGTTAACAAGGTATCGTTCAAGATGTGGTGAATGAACATTAGCAAGCTTTGATCCCAAAGTTGGATCAAGGCATTCACGACATGAAAATATGACCAAGGAATAACAAAATGAATTTCATCGATCCTTCATGTAGATGAAAGAAATGGTGGAGGAATTATACCGTGATCATAGAGATAAGATTGGAGAAAGAAGCTACATGGGGTAAAAAACCTGAAAATGAAGGAAAATATTCTCGGTATGAATCTGGTTCTCCTATTTCAAGGATGGTAAAAAAATTAGATTCTCTTCCTTTGTTGAAATTGGATATTAAGTTTGAATTGCCAATGTATAATTGAGAGATTAATGCGAGATAAATTGGATAATTAGATCAAACAAATTTTAGTATATTACGAGGTACAATTTTTGATGATGAGGTAAAAATTCACTTGGCTACTCTTCGAATGGGTGGAACAACACTCATTTGGTGGGAGAGTAAGCTACAAGAGACTACAGGAAAACAAGGTAATACAGTTTCTACTTGGAGTGAATTTGTTTCCAAATTAAGAAAGTAATTTTATCCTTTGGGTTATATGCAACAAACTATGATGGATTGGAAAAATTTAATGTAAACTAAGGGGCAAAGTGTTCAGGATTATACACAAGAGTTTAGAAAAAGGCTCTTATTTTGGGCATTTCTTTTCATATATAAAAAAACTGTTGAAATATATTGGTGGGCTGCATAACTATTTGAGACATATGATTCTCTTGCTTAATCCTACTAATCTTGATGCAGTGTTTGTACAAGCTAATCATTTAGAAGCATCATGGAAAATGTCTAAAGATTCATTTTCAAAAATCAAGAACAAGCAATCCAAAAGTAAAGAGAAAATTTGAAAGGAAAAAATTTAGGAAAGGGTAAAAAAACTACTTCTACTATTAAGAAGGAAGATGAGAAGCCTATTTGAAAACATTGTCAAAAAAATCATGATGTGTCTAAGTGTTGGAAATTACATCCGGAATTGAAACCAAAAAATATATGAATAAGAAGGAAAAGAAGGCAAATGCCATGGTTCAACAAGATCTTGGATTAGATTTTGGTGATGAAACAAAAATCACCACCATGGGTTTACAAGGTTGTACTTATTCTTCCTCTTCTAACACTAGCTCATTTGTTGTTGCTTCTTCATCTAAGAAAAAATCTATACATGATGAGAAAAAAAGAAATGAATTGTTCCACATTAGAGTTATTTCTAAGCATACTAAGATTGATACTCTATTTGATAGTGGATCTCAAGCTAACTTGATTTCAGAGGAGGTTGTTAAGAAATTGGGGCTTCAAACTAAGCCACATCCTAAGCCTTATCCATTGGGATGGGTTTGTGATGATGCCAAGTTACAAGTAACAAAAATTACAAATTAAGTTTGTTAATGAGGTAGATTTAGATGTTGTTCCTTTGGATATTTGTGGTATGGTTTTGGGAAGTCCTTATCTTTATGATAGAAAAACAATCTTCTATAGGGAGGAAAATAAATATGTGCTTGTGAAAGATGGAGTTGAATATATTGTAAGAGCTCACCGTATCAAAACAAGCTTATATCTTATTTCTGTAGGACAAATGAAAAGGATTGTGAATTCAAGCAAGTCTTTTGTACTCATGGTTGTAAAAGCCAAGGAAAAAGACAAGTCCAAGGCATTTGAGGATTGTGATCCTAAACATAGGGATGATTTGATTAAAATTGTTTCTAATTATGATGATGTGTTTTAATATCCACAAGGTTTACCTCCTAAACGAGGAGTACAACATGAGATACATTTTCTTGCAGGATGCTCCACTCCCTAATATTGACATGTATAGATTTTTATGGTCAAGAATGAGGAGATCAAAAAATAGGTGATGGAATTTTTGGAAAAAGGAGTTATTCATCCAAGCTCATCTCCTTATGGTTCACCTATTATCTTGGTGCCAAATAAAGATGGCACGTGGTGGATGCATGTTGATTTTCGTGCTTTAAATAAGATCACGGTTAAAAATCGGTACCCTCTTCCTCGCATTGATGATTTATTGGATCAGTTGAAAAATGCAGTTTATTTTACTAAGTTAGACTTGAGAAGTGGTTATCATCAAGTTAGAATTAATGAAGGTGATATTTGGAAAACTTCTTTTAAAACAAAACAATGATTGTTTAAATGGCTTGTTATGCCTTTTAGATTGCGCAATGCACCAGATACATTCATGCATGTGATGAATGATGTTTTTAGGCCATTCATTGATGATTTTGTTATAGTCTACTTAGATGACATTTTGATTTTTAGTGAAACATGGGAAGATCATGTTATTCATATTCAAAAAGTCATGAATGCTTTACGAAAGGAGAAATTATATATGAAGATGTCAAAATGTGAATTTGGTAAAACATATTTAGTTTATTTGGGTTATATTGTAGGACATGGTGAACTAAAAATTGATCCTGCAAAAGTAGAGGTTCTTATGAATTTACTCGATTTGAAAATGGTACTTATTTTTCCTGTACTTTTTAAAATTTCCAGATACTTAATTTTTCTAGATTCAAAATTGATCAAGAGTGCTTAATTGAACCAATTTGGGTGTTTTGAAACCCCAATTTTTAAAAACTTTCTTAACGATCAATTAATCGTTTTAAAATCCAACTTTTGTAATCAAATGGAAATATTACAAATCCTTAAATCTGATAACAAGCTGAATTATTTCATGCACCCAATCGATTTTTAAATCCCAAAACTGACTTGTGCATTCATTTTGTAGGTTGTGGAGATTAGATCATCAATTTCACTTAAATCCAATTAAACCAGTTAAGTGTTTTCTTCATCAATTTAATCAATTAATCCAAATAATGATTTTTATCTGATCAAAAGCTTCACAAACTAAAAATAAATCCACAACAAGAAATTGTTAACGAAGTTCACCCGAAGGCTACATCTCCGATTCACGTAATTGTGAATCGATCTATTATTTCCCAAAGAAGTACAACTTAATCACCTTCAATAATGACAATAAAGACCTTTATACCTGAAATGAAGCTTAAAAAAAGGTTTGCAGACTTTGATTTCCTGTTAGAAATTGTCCACAAATTCACCCGTGGCTTCACAGGCTCTCCACAGTGCTTTTCCTGTGAAAATGTGACCAAAAATGCATACACCAGAAAATATACAACACTTCATGGAAAAATAAGACCGCCACTATCTTCATCTTTGAATTTTGAGCAACTTTTATTTTTATATCGAGCTCTGAAAATGTCCTAGGTACCTCAAAATTGAGGATTTCTGTAACTTCCTGTTATCTCCTCTACACAGGACATGCACTATGAGCTCTTTAAATAAAATCGAGCTCATTTTTTAACCATCGAGCTCTTCGTGGCTTTGGGTTAGTTTGAGTGGCCTATTTGAATAGACGAGGTCTTGGGGTCAAGTCGCGCCCCTTGCATTTTCATGAGAGTGTTTTATTTATGGGTGGGGTATATCCCACATTCTTCAAGCAAATGAAGGGTTCATTGTTTATTAAGGAAAGTCCGATCATTCATACTGTGACACATAACCACATCTCCCATGTTTTGTTTGGCATTGATATAATTGGAGATCTATTCGCTCGACCCATCGGGTTATGTGGACCGATTTGTGTGTATTTGGTTGGTTCATTGCACTATGTGGTGTTGAGCTATCCGCTAAGTTCTTAAGGGTGCTGTGCTATCCATTAAGCGCCGAGCTAACTATTCCACCGAGTTTTCGATTTGAATGATCTCTGAACCATTGGGGATAATACCCGCTCATAGAGGCAAGTATACCGTAATCTTGAACAATGTGTTCTCGCCAAGGTAATAGGGGATGAGGTAATCCCGAACGATACGGTCAACTCGGTCATTGCAGTGATAATCCCAAACAATGTGGTAATAATGTGATCAACTCGATGGGGAGTTCATCACCCCACCGAGCTAGAAATATAGCTCGATGAGCTACTCCATATGCAATGCAATATCATAACCATGCAATGTAAAAATCAACTCTGTAGACCATATAGTCCCACATTGATAGAGTTAGAAAAATAAGTGGCATATATAATCAAAAATACGATATCAATAATATGAAAAGGTGGCAAAGGCACCCCTCCTATAAAAGAGTGTGTCAAACTGGCTGAGGGCCCCTAGTTGAAAAATAGCGGGGACCACTAATTTTTACCTCACATGTCATAGACCGGAGGTAATTTTTTTTTTTCAACCTTTTTACCATTTTTCCATGTGTCATGTTTAGATTGGACTGTTGACTTAGTTTGACCACTTTTCAAACCTGAACTTTGACCTGCGATATCTTTCATGTATGAGCTCCATTTTCGATTTCCAATTATCGTTTAAAAGCTCTTGAGACACTCTATAGACATACAATTGTTTAGGGAGATTTA
Source organism: Taxus wallichiana var. yunnanensis (assembly GCA_018340775.1). Lineage (NCBI taxonomy): Eukaryota > Viridiplantae > Streptophyta > Pinopsida > Cupressales > Taxaceae > Taxus > Taxus wallichiana. The sequence continues at coordinate 167,450,971 of CM031239.1, forward strand.
GGGAAGATATATACACTCCTCCGGATCATGGCCTAAACCCAATAATGTCACAGAGGTTATAAGCTTTCTTGGTGTAGTACAATATTGGAGAAAGTTTATTGCTAACTTTTCATTCATTGCATCTCCTTTGCATTCATTGACTAGTATCAAATAAGTATTTTAGTGGGGAGGCAAACATCAAAAATACTTTGATATGTTGAAAGAAAAGAATAGTATTGCTCCTATCTTGGCACTTACAGATTTGTAACAACCATTTGAGATTGAGATGGATGCAAGTGACTATGCTATGGGGGTTGTCTTGATGCAAAGAAGAAAACTAGTTTGTTATCATTATGAAACCTTCACTAGTGTAGTAAAAAATTATCCAACTTATGATAAAGAGTTGTATGCTTTGGTTCAAAGTGTGAAAAAGTGGAAACATTACTTGATGGGAAAGGAAATAATTATTCATACAGATCATCAACCCCTCTAGTATCTACAATCACAGTCTAAGCTACAACAATCTAGACACTTTTGTTGGATGGGTTTCTTACAACAATTTCATCTAGTGATCGGTATAAGAAAGGTATACAAAATAAGGTTGCTGACATGTTATCTAGACCTCCTATTGTTGTTGCATCTATCCTTTTACAACATAATTATTTGCTTCATGAGAGTTATAAAGAGCAATATGCTAATGATGTTGATTTTAAGGATGTGTATGAAGACTTGATGAGTGGTAAACAAGTAGAAGAATTGGACTATCATGTGCAAGATGGAATCTTATATCACTTGGGTAAAATTTGTATTCCTCATAATGAAAGAGTGCATGTGATTAGGGAAGCTCATACTTCTCTTATTTCTAGTCATTTTGGTGTTGGTAAGAGAATTACACGTTTACAATTGTATTGTTATTGACCTCGAATGCAATAAAATCTCGCCAAATTATTAAATGATGTGTTCTTTGTGCCATAAGCAAGCTTAGTAACATGAAGTTAAGGCTTTACACTCCTCTCCCTATCCCTACCCATCCTTGGGAAAGTATTTCCATGGAATTTTTAGGAGGTTTTCCTATGTCACGAAGAAAACATGATTATTTATATGTGGTGGTGGATATATTTAGCAAGATGTGTATGCTAATTCCTTGTACTAAAAATATTACTGGTGAAGGTACTACACATTTGTTCTTCCAAAGCATGTATGGGTTCATTTTGGTTTACCCACTTCTATTATATCTGATCGAGATTATCGTTTTCTTGGAGAATTTTGTCAACTTTGTGGGAATTGATGGACACCAAGCTCAAGAAGAGAACTACATTTCATCCATGACCGATGGTCAAATTGAGGTTGTCAACCACACAATGTTACATTTGCTTCGAGGATATTGTACCAAACACCCTAAGTTATGGGATGAACATTTATATTATGTGCAACATGCCTAGAACTAATCACTTCATTCTTCTACTACGAAGTCTCCTTTTGAGACTTGTTATGTGTATATGCCTAAATCTCCTTTGGATTTATCTTTAGGATAAGAATATATTATTGATGGACGTAGTGACACTGATAAAGGTAATTTTTTTCAAAAATATAGTTAGTTCATCGGTTTGTTCGAGAGAAATTGGAGAAGAATCAAATGAAATACAAGGATGGGTATGATAAATAGCGAGTTGATTACCAATTCCAAATAGGTGATTTGGTTTGGCTTCACATCAATAAGGAGTGGGTGATAGGTGAAGGAAAGAAGTTGAAACCAATCCGATATGGTTCTTTTCAGATATTGGAACAAATGGGTAATAATGATTTCCGGTTAGAATTACCACTTTAAATGCATATTTATTCAGTTGTGAATGTTGAAAATCTAAAATTGTATGAACCACCAATGATTATTAACCATGAGGAAAGTGTATTTATGCCTTCTATTGACATTTTTCTCCTGAGTATCTTAATGAGTTACAGGAAGATATGATGCTTGACAAGAAGGTACAAATTTCACAAAGAGGAGATGTTGAATATCTTCGTGTGGGTCTAAAAGGGATGCACCCAAATAAGGAAAAGTGGATGGAAACTAGAAAGGTGAGGGAGAAATACCCTCACCTCATTACAATTGAAAATCCTTTTGGAGGTCCAAAAGTTTCTCAGTGGGGAGGTGTGATCCAGGATGATGTTTGTTGAGAAATGCCGATCTATCATTCAAATTGAGTTGAAAATAATTTATTACATAGAGCTAATAGAGAGCTTTCTGATGGAATGAAGAACATGGCAAAAGGAGGTCGTATGTGAAAGATATCGCATGCTGAAATTTTGGACCAACTGGTAAAAAAGAAAACACAAAATTTTGCGGTGATGTGAACCTGTTAACCTTTAAAAATTACCTCTACAGGAAGGTGTTTTCAAAATTTTGAAGTTTTCTAAACTCTAAAGTCCAAATTTTCAGACTTTAGAGGTCTTCTTATTTTAGAGTTTTCTATCGATTACAAAATAAAATTTTTGTTTAGAGTTCTGAACTTCGAAAACCCAAAGTTCGAAATTTCAGAAATTGATTTTCAGGTTTCGAGTTCTCCTTGGCATTTTCATTATTTTCATTGCAGTCTCAAACTCCTAAACTCCAAAGATCTGAAATTTTATAACTTTAGACTTTCGGGTTTCAGAGTCTCACTTTACCTTTATGGATATTTTCAAACCCGAAGTTTCGAATTCCAAAACCCCGAAGCTCCAAAATTTTGGAACTTCAACCTTTCGGAGTTTCAGACTTTGGGTTTCGCATTGTAATGGTCACTTCGGCCTTTTGGAGTTTTGGGGGTTGTGATTTTAGAGCTTCCACAAAACATTTAATTTCTAACTACCCCCACATGTGTCAAATTTTGAGCATTAATTTGAGTTCCCTATATAAACTCGAAATTTTACCTGTCATTTTCACTTGGCTTTTGCTCTGACACCTTGATTTTACCACACCATTTTGTACTTTTAAGGAATTGATTTCAAGGTAAATTTTTAGGTTATTTCTTCTTTTTGGTTTATGATTAATCAGGATTTTTTGTTTGTTTCTTTTTATTCATTCTTCTTTTCTTGCTTGGCATGAAAGCTCCTATCATCCACTGTTCGTCTTTAACCATGTCATCTGATTCTTTTCTCAACACTGCAAGCTTCAATTCATGCAGGCATCTAGTCTCATCAAATCCAAGGATTGTGCAACAAGTTCCTTTTAGATCTCCAAAATATTTAACTTTCGCTCTCTCAAAACTGTGCCTTTCAACAATTTTGGAGTTAGTAGTGATTTCAGAGTTTCAGAGGTTTACTTTTTGGGGTTTTGGATCTGCAAGGGTTTCAAAACTGTGATGTCTTTAGAGTTTAAAATGTGAGAGTTTTGGAGGTCGAGTTTCGAGAGGTTGGGGTTTTCGGAGGTTTGATTTTTGAGGTTTCAGAATTGCGAAGTTTTTATACTTTTGGAGGTTTGTACTTTGGAGTTGAAGCTTTTTTGAAGTTCTTTATTTTCAGACTTTTAGACTTTGGTATTTCAGAACCTTTAAGGTTTCTTATAAAATTTTCAAAGATAAATCAGATCTTAAATTCGAATTCATGTCAACTTCCTCATCAAAGGGAAAGGAAAAATGAAGTACACATTCTTAGGAGTTGCTCCTCACTCATGCCTATCTTCAGATTTGGGGAATATTGGAGATACTGATCTTGGACAAGTGGATATGCCAGACTTCTGGGAAATATTAAAGGCCCCTAATAAGAAACCTTGGATGCAAGGCCATATTCAACAAGTGGAATTGCTCTCACTATGGGTTTTCCTTCATCCATGCATTTCCCGAGTTTTTCTTGGCCGCAACAACTCATTTTGATAAGGATTCTGAATTGATAAAATACGACGACGATAAGGTCATGATTAGGTTGGACACCGATTTCTTTAAAGATTTATTTAAACTTCTAGATGTTGAAGGATATGCAAAAATTTCACTAGAAGCCACAATTGAACATTGGGATAAAGACATTGAATTGTGTACAAAGGTCATGATGAAGAGTTACTTGGCCAAGAATGTCACCAAGCTTCCTAAAACATTGTTTCACTCAGACTTCATCCAGGAAGTAAATGATCTTATTATATTGTTGAGTAGAGTTTCAGGTCTTACTTTAGTGAGGGAATTTTAGGAATGGATGTTCCTTTATATTGCTACTATCAAGAAGAATAAGGAGTTCATATGATGGGGGGAACATATTAGTAGTTCAATTTGTTTTCAGTTGAGCAATGTCTTGACTTCTAAAAAATTCTTCATGACTTCCTTCCTCGTTTATGCTACAGCTGCCATGGGAGAATTCAATGGTTTGAATATAAAAGGTGTTAGAAGTGTGTCATGATTTATGAATTTTATCCTCAAATTACAATGGAAGAAGGAAACAAACATTTCCGTAGGGTCAATGATGCCTTTTTTGTTGTCCTCCTTTATCATTTTGATAAAAAATTGTATAATCAAAGAATTTATGATGAAGCTTTTAAAGAGGTAAGGGAATGGGGAGCCATCTATCTTCAATTCCCAACATTCACATACATCAAGATTCCAGGTTTTCTAGGTGCCCCTAGCAAATTACCAAGATGTCCTACCGATAAATGGGTCTTGCTAGAATTGGTTTGATAATTGTTGGATTACCATAAAATTCAAAATAAATGACATAAGGTGGGAGTCCAATTTCCTATTTCAATAGGAAGATATACTTGTGCTAGTATTTACAAGGAAAATAATGTGGATGGAGAAATGTCTGAAGTTACCTTGTGAAATTTCCATCACGAACTAACTTTGATTACTGGGGTAAGTTCAGTGAAACAGGATTGGCCAGTTCTCACGTTCCTCAGTTGGAGGATATTTGGATTCACTGTTGGGATGAGATTATTATTAGACAACAAGAATATGAGAGGTTGACCTTGGATGAAGTTAAAAATTTAGTATTGCAGATATTCCGGAAGGAATGGAGGATGATGATGAAGTATTGGATCCAATTTACAGGAACAATAATGTTGCTTAATCAACCTTTTCCATGGATTGATTGGTACCAAGAAGAACATTGCAATACTAAGGAAAGGGTGGGGCCCATTCTACAAAGGACATATGATTGGTTGGATACCTTGGGAATTTCACCCAAAGGATTAGATCAATCTATAAGAATAGAAGCCCAACCAACACTGAGTCTCCCTACACCCACAAAAGGTAAGAGGTCTACCCAAAAGGCCAATATAACTCCAAGGAAGATCTCATTTGTTGTTGGGAGTTCCTCTCTTTCAAAATTTCCCATTGCCAAGGTTGTGTCCTCTACAACACAAGTATCAGAAGTTGTTGAAGTTAGTGATTCTCTAGTTGTATCACAAGATTTTCCACCCCCTCCTTCACTACCATTGTCACCATCTTCAACTCCACTTTCCCCATCATTATCCATTGCTCCTCTACTCATCTATGCTTTTCCATCCCCATCCATGGCCCAAGTGTTTTCATCCCTTCCTATTCTCTCAATAGGGGAAATGATTGGGTCTCCAATTTCCACTCCATTTTCTCACCATTTTCATTTCCTTCCATTTCCACTTCCATTCTGTTACATCCACTCCCAAGGCTATTCTCACTTCCACCCCATCTATCATAACCACCTCCATTTCATTGTCAACTGATATTACCAGTGCCATTGTTTTATCCAGTGCTCCAAGTGCCAAACCAACCATGCCACTTTCATCCACATCTACTATACCTGAATGGCTATATCGCCAAACCCCAAAGCAGAAGAAAAAGGTGCCCCTTATAGATGTGATAGATTTGAGCATGTGTTGGAACCTACTCTAAAGAGATAGGACAAATGACCAAGGATCATCTCTAATTTATCAATAAACCAGTCAAGAGAAAGGTTCATGGAGGTAGCTACTCCCGTTGAAGGGAAAACTAAAGAAACCATTACGACAACAGATTATCAGATCTCTAGGTTTTCACTAGGAAAGGAAACACATGAAGGTGCCAAATAGGATGTTCAAGTGGCCCTTGGAAATTTGTTGGAGAAGTATGACAAAGATAAAGCTTCCAAAGATGAATTGAAGTCAAAGGTTGAACAACTTACTGCTCTTTTAAGGAAAGTAACACAACCCACTCCAACTATTGATCCTTCAACTACAACTACTCTGATAGTTTCTTCCATTTTGGATGATATTTCATATCATGAAATTGAGAAGATAGGTCAGAAGGGAAGATTAGTAGATAGATGGATAGAATGCATGCTTCAGAAGCTAATCCTTTGATCAAAACAATCTGTTGAATTGTATAATGATTTACAAACTAAAAGAACTTCTATTCACAGGATAGATGAAGTCCTCTCTGAGGACAATAATAATTTGAATATGAATTTGACTACATGGGGAGAGATTAGAGATGTGGACCCATATTTACTCCTCCAAGAAGGAGTAATTGATGATACTTCTAAATTGTTTGAGTTTCAAAAAGCTATGGAATTTAGATCCCAGGTATTGTAAGATTTGATCAAGAAATTGGATGATAAATGTGTGGAAATAATGGATGGTCTAAATGATATTTCAGAAGAATTTGATAATATCGATTGCAATTTTTTCAATGAGAATATTGATGCTCTTCTGGTTGACCAAATTAAATCAAATTTCAAAGATTTGGTGAAGAAGGATGATGAAGTGACTAAAACTTTCAATATCAATTCAATTTATAGGTTAGTCTCGTGCCAGAATTTCATAAGTCAGCTGAAGAAAGTAGTGAATAAGTTGAAAAGGTTTCTAGCCAAAGTTATGAGGGAGATTGATACAATGGACATGGTAAATCATTATGCATGCGGACTAGAGGAGAAGGAGGTACAAGGAATCATCAAACGTTTCGTTGATTACAAACATTGGATGGCTATGTGGGAAGAAGATTAGGGGAAAACCAAACAAGAGAGAGATGTTGTAGGTCCAAGCTAAGCTAGGCGACCATGATTGGGATGGTTCCAAGATCTGAATCAGTCAAAGTTACAGGGTTTACTTAGTCAAACCTTTGCAACAACTTTACTATTTTTATGGGAGCATGTTCCCTTGAACTTATTATACTCTATTTTTAGTAACTTGTTAATTAAGGTTCAATTGTAATGGCTCAACCTCTGGAACTTATAAATAGTTAAATGCATTAAGTTTATGTAGACCTTTTAGATCATTTGAAAAGTTACTCTTCAAGCTTGGAAGAGTGCTTCATATACTTTGAGCCTTTCAGTTATATTCAAAACAATATTTTGCCATGAAAAGTCTAGTTTATTGTGTTAATCATTGATCAATTTATAGCTTGTGAATGTTTAATTCCTTGATGTGATTGGTTAATCTACCTTTATCCCAGTTATCTTATTTCAATCTATGTGAAAAGTGATATAGTTACTTTGAATATCAGTTGTGGAAAAGTTATTTCCTTTCTATTACAAAGTTGCATTATTATTTATAGTCATGGATGGAGGAAGATTGCAAGACATGTGCATATCATATATTGTTGTGAGGAGTTGATTGTGCATTTAAGTGGGTCTATTTGTTCAATATACTTGGTGCATCACCTTATTTTTCTTTTGTTTATCTCTAACTTTAAGCCCATAAATTGAGTAGATTAGAGTTATTTTCAAATGTTTTAGCCTTGCATATTGATCTTAAATCAAGTGCTCCAAGTCTCAAAGGAAGCCGACCTTCTCGGAGGTTCATCCTAAGGTGAAAAGGTCCCACACCTTGGGGATGTTCCAACGTTGCATGGGATCACTCAGAGATTCAACGAGTGCACGATCCGCATGTCAACCCGTGCATAATTACCAAGTGGACCAATCGGCTTGCAATAAGTGGAAAAATGGTGAAAATATGGTTTTGGTTTTCTCCTTTGGTCTTCAACACTTGTGTTCACATAAATGGACCCCACTATTTACTATCTGAGGGCCCTCAACCAGGTTCAACACACCGTTTTTAAGGAGGGATGGTTTGGCCTCCTTACTTCACAATTAATTACAAGCCACATTTCTTTTATATTCTAATTTCTCTAATCCATTGTGGGTGTGGGATTAATATTCTTTAAAATATGTAAATATTTCTTGCTTTCTACCACATACCAACTCTCCACATTACATGCCAAATCAACTTACCTGGCCACAATATGGCACACAATTCCATATGCATTCTATATCTTATCATCATTCCAACCATAGTGCATTCCATGTCCACCCAAGTGCTTTGTAATTTCCATAAAAAGTGGCTTTAAAGCCAACAACTATTAGCCACACATTTTTTAAAAACAACCTATCTTATCGAAACCCCATGCATGTGGGATAAATGGCTAAAGATAAAAAATAAGCTTTGGGATGGAGCGCTCCATATGGGATTTGATCCCTTGACTATTAGCCACACATTTGTTTTTAAACAACCCATCTTATCAAAACCCCATGCATGTGGGATAAATGGCTAAAGATAGCAAATAAGCTTGGGGATGGAGTGCTCCATATGGGATTTGATCCCTCGACTATGCGGGCTAAAAGTTAAGGCACCTAACAATGCACCAAGGGATACAAACATTATAAAGGGTGTTGCATCTTATTTAAATAGTAGTTTCTTATTAACTGTGTAAAGAAAGAAACATGTAGTGAAAATTTTGGCATTATAAATCAGATGGAGGATTTGTTTAAAGCTTTATTGTAGAGTGGAGACTCTTAAGAAGGTTGGGGATTATTTTTAAATTATGTAACCTTATTGTAATGTATTTTTGAAATTATTTTAAATAGTTCGGTCTTTTTGGAGGACTCAGAGATGTAGGGAAATTTCCAAGTCCGTTATCAACTTATGTGTGCTTAGAGTTTTCTAATTCTTTTTATAATCTGATTTGCCTAGTCATTAATAGTTGCAGATTTCAATAAATAATTATGGGAAAGTTGTATTTATTTTAAACATCTATTTTTAATAATTTTAAAATGTAATTTTGCAGGATTTCATGATTTAAAAATTGCATACGATTATGGATCATAAAGTGGCCATTCCAGAAAAGTAAATGATAAGAGTATCAAAAGGATAAATCGATGTAAAAGAAAAACAAGAGCTATTAATGTCTAGTTTTATTGCTTAGAATCATGCATATAATAACATACTTGGAGGTATGATCTAAGTAGTAACTATAGGATTTCATGTCTATATTTTTCCCCACTTTATGATGGTGAATGAATATTTGGTAGTATAAAGTAGATAGGAAGACCATAACTTGTGGAGAGTCAAAGTGAGTCAGAATCGATGGTGTGCCAAATGAATATTTTGAGATGTGTATCGTGAAATATAGAAAAGGATAAGGATCCTAAGGGTGACCTCATGTGCATAGTAGAAATGATGCTTGCATTAGTTCCTTGGATATTGCCTTTGTCGAAGCATCTTGTGCTTAATATTGCCACTTGTTCCATTTGTGTGTTGCCTTTTGTTGGATTAAAATCAGACTTGCAAAAGAATATAAATGTAGTCAATGCTCATGATAAATGAAATTGAACTTTAAATTCATAAATGTGAAAATAGGAATGCATATTGAAAAATAAGTGAATCAAGGATATAATACACTGTATGTCATTAGAGAATAGATATAATTATTCACATGTGTTTGTTACCTTAGAGATGGTTGGAATAGTACTAAGGATTTAGGCATCCTGTCGCCAAAATGAGGATTTAAGTGTCATGTCACTATACTGAGGATTTAGGAATCCTATCACCAAGGGAAGAGTATTGGGAGAGCTATAGGATTTTCCCTCTAATTGTTAACACTTCCCCATAGATAAGTGTCATTGTAGATGGTCACAAACCGAATAGACATTGATCATGGATGACACATCATTCCAGGCATATCGTTTTCCTACATATGTCTAAAGTGTCACTCCTTATTTGATCATAAGAAAATAGAGTAATTAGTTCCCTTGCTCAAATTATGTAACTTTTCACTGATTTTGTTCACGTTGTTCTTGATAGTAACCTGTAATTGATTACCTATTGCTCTATTTTGGAGAAACCTATCACTAGACGCTTATTGATAATGTATTGTACTTGTTTTTATAACCAAAATAGGACCACCTAGATGGGACACCAGTGCCCACCACTCTTGTATGATTTGGTTTCTTCTTTCCATGCACTAATTTTGGCACAACTATGATTCCAAACATGTTATTAGCTACTATTTGTTTTGATTTTTTGTGTACCATTATGTGTATGTCTCTAAACTTATCATAGGGTGAAATAGTCACCCAATGATTACCTCCACTTGTTTTGGATGCATGCGATAGAACAAGGTGAGCTTGGGCCAAACAAGAAAAGCTAAAATTGATGTACACATCTAAAATAGAAATCATGTAGGGGGAATAGGGAATTCACATGGTTATAACCATGGTGCATGAAAAATAGTGGGAAAGGCAAGCCAAAAGTGTTAGTCATTAACAAACATGGCATGATGCAATATAAACTACTCAAAATACACAATAACATGACAAAAAACACAACAAGTAGCTATATGAATACATGAGGCACCACTCAGGATGTCACAAGACACTCAAAGCCTTCAAATCTATAGAAGAAAAGACATATAATCAAACATAGGGCATAACCCATAAATAATTTCAATCAAGACACAAACATAGACAAGATACAAGAAAATTAGATAACCATGGTTGGAAGTAGGCCTACAAGACAAATACTACACATGAAGCACCCGTTAGCATGTTAGAAAAATTGATAGTATGCCACAATATATACGTTTGGAAATAACAATGAAAGTAGTAGATATTGTAATGCTAAAACCTAAAGATAAAGAAATGGGAAAGGTAGATGCCCTCAGGAGCCTCAGTGGGACTGGTAGAGAATAGTGCCAAACATTATACATCATGTGATAACTTGTAAGTATCTTGCATTCACCTCAAGAGTACCATGTGAACATACATGTGTGTATGGAAAAAGGATAGAGCATACTATGAATCAAAGTAACATGGTAAGAAATGTGCAACATAGAATAGTATAAGCAAGCAAGGATACATACAACCAATATATAAGTTAATGTTGTTGAATTTTTGTAGATATTTAAATGTTTTTTAGATGATTATAATATGAAATAGTATGACCAAGAGAGGGGAGCAAGGTTTCCTCTAGTGTATGTGTGCAAGGTGAGGTCCATGTAGGTAATTGCACCCTCAATAGTCATGTATGGACCTAAAATAAGAGTGTATCATCGGGTAGCAAGGGGGGAGTATGCCTGCAAGTGTGCATGCCATAGTGATATATCTAATGAGGATAGGGAAGAGGGACCACTATCTACTAATGTAAAAAGATGAAAAAATGTCAACATGATCTAAGGACCTAGTGTCATGTGAAAGTGCATGTATCATAACATGTGGAGTAAGATTGTTTTATGCATCGAAGAAACTAGAAGAGGTGGAACATTGGTAAGTATATGTGAAATTTGGGAAACACAAGAGCTACAAAGGAACATTGTAAACATAGTGAGGGGAAAACCTTATGGAATCTAAGATCCCAGATGTATGAGGAGTAAATGCAATGACACAAACAATAAGGATGTGGCCATTAGAAGAAAATAAAATACATGGGATATTAGGCTTGTTGGTAATAGTGGAAAAAGTAAGTGCAAACATAAATATCATTGCGTGATTCAAAATATATGTAACATATATAGTGCTATGAGAATCATCAATATTAATCACAAACAATGGAGGGAGAGACACAAGACTCATCATAAGAAATGAGTGTAATTTGGAAATATTGGAATCATTAAAGTTGTATGAACTAACCCCTATGACCATAAACATAAATGTGGAAAGAGGGGAATTGATTTCCCCCATGGATGCAACAAGATAAGGTGTAGCCATAGTAAATGAATCATACATAGAAGCTTGGAAAGTGAGAGCATTAGGAATCATTATCAAATAAACACATTGTGTTCTAACTTGTGATGAGGAAGGTGCAAAGAGTGATGTAACATTGGAATCAATAAGCATATGATCATTAGAAGTGCATCTAGAGTTGTGCCAAGTAATATATTTGAAATCCATGGTCATGGTGACATTGTGGGGGATATGAGTGTCTCCCAACACCTTAGGTATTGTAGATGTAACAACCATCATAGGGGACAAAGTTATAGATATAGGTAAGTGTGCGTGAAGTATTGATTAGGGATCAAACATCATGTGGATGAGAATGATACATAGTGAGAGGAGTATCATGGGTGCCAATAGAAAGTTCATCATGTAAACCAATAGTATTATAGTCCATTACTAGAGAATAATGTTGTGCAATGTAAGTAGTAACTTCATTATAATGTATGAAAGGGATATCAAAAAGATTATAAAAATAAGGTGTGAAATCTATTGTAGCATTATCTATGGAAGAAGGTGTTACAAGGGCATTGTGTGTGATGGCATGGGTAGAAAGGATTGCATGCATAATATGTAACCAAGGATAACCTAGAAGGATATTATAAGTGAGATCATGAGGCATAACATAACATAGAACATTAAAAGTGCAAGGGAATACAATAATTGGTAGAGTGATTTCTCCCAACACTCACTTAGGTGTGTTATCAAAGCCACATATACATAGAGTAGACGGAGTTAGATCAACAACAAAAAATCTGATTTGATTGATAAAGGAAATGTTTGCATATATTAAGACCATATCCATTATCAACTAAAGCATGCTTAACAAGAACATTATGAATTTGAACTTGAATATAAAATGGAGGATCATTGTCAACAATTGTATGATAATCCATAAAATAAGTTTACACAAGAAAGCCAAATAGATAAATAGATTTGTATTGAAAGTGATGTTGATAAAAAGTGATTGTCATCAAATGAATAAAATGACCATTTATCGAAATAGCTTTTGAATTTGACAAAAAAAGAGTATTTTTGAATCTAATGATGTAAATTAAAACCACCAAGAGATTGTCTCAAAAGTGTGCATTTTTTGAATTATTCTTGATTACCAAAAAGTGTAATTTTGAATTTACAAAAATTGTGCAAAACATTAGGAAAACAAAAAGAGGTTTTTGTTAAAAATGAAAAATAACCTAAAAGGAATTTGAAAATAGAGTTGTTACAATCGAGATATTAAAAAAAAGGTGATTTGAAAATTGGGAGCCCTAGAAAGTGACCCAAAGGATAGGATGAAGCATGAAACCCTAGGAAAGTTTTTACAGATATGATTTATGGCAGGTAATAGATGAAAATCAGGTTTGGATTTTAAGATAAGATGTAGATATGAAACCTAATGAAACTAGGGTTTGGGTTTGGAGAAGAATGGATCCATTAAAGAGCATGCAAGGGATCAGGTTCACCAAATGATTTAACATGATTAAATCTTAATCATAGGACTGAGATCAAATGAATATAATAGTAATAAAAAAAGATCGATCATGAAAAGGAAAAGAAAGTGTAAACAATAGTAAAATAAGATTGAATTAGCTTGTACTCAAAGGTCTAGGCTATTTCTGGGCTAGAAAATGAGTGAAATAGGTTGGATCTAGATTGAATATGCTCCATCTAGAAAATTGGGATATGACCTCCTTGCATGACAGGCGCTTGGGCGTTGGTGTCTCGAATTGTGTGCTAGTTTCATGGTAAATTATTTGGTTATGATATTATTTGGGTCTAAACTTATCTTCTTCCTTTCAATCTTTGTCACATCCACTTTGTTGTAGGATTTCACTGTCACACTTGAAACTACAAAACAAAACCTAGCTATCTACACAACGCTCAAGAAAACATTAGATGAAATAAATAATGCATATGTTGAGTGTGACTGACCTTGGTGGTCACCCTAATGTGACCGACACTTTGAGTGTTGCACTAAATTTTAGACTATACGTAGTTCTAGTGTGTGTGTGATTGAATTGTGTTCCTTGAAGCTAGCTTGCCCTTGTGTCGTCATCGCACCAAGATAGCAGCTACAATGAGTTTGACTTCAAGATGAATGTGTGAGATGGAATTCATAAATATCCCCTCCTATGCAGTGAATAATGCAGCCCAAATGTAGTCCTTAAATGTTACTCTTTTTCCAAGTAATAGATAGTAAGTAATAGCCCAAGTTGTCCAACCCCTAATAATAGTGAGTAAGTCATGTATATATATATATATATATGATTCCCTTGTTTGAATTTTGTTATTAACAACCAAAAAGGTTGACCTAAAGTGATAAGAAAGGTTTTAGAAAAGATAAAAAGTAATGCAACATTTCAAATTTGAGAGGAGGGAAAAGGACAGAAGTGCGAAAGGGGACAATAGCACTTAGGTGCTCCTATCCCTAATGGGTAGTACTATCTAGGATGATCAAAGGATATAAAAATCTTGAGTTAGGTCACACATTGTCTAATGTTCACAAGTAAAGTGGTCATTCCAGAAAAGTAAATGATAAGAGTATCAAAAGGATAAATCAATGTAAAAGTAAAACAAGTGTTGTTAATGTCTAGTTTTCTTACTTAGGAATCATGCATATAATAACATAATTAGAGGTGTGATGTAAGTAGTAAATGCACAATTTCATGTCTATAATTGTGCTTTATCATATTGATTCTTAGGTATCAATATCAATATCTATGTAGCTTTCCCACATCTTCTGATTCCCATCCCACCCCTGCTCGTTCTTGTGCCCAAGTCCATGATGATCTATTTTTAATGTTATTTTGACTATAAATGTTGATCATGCCCAAGGTGATGCTTCCAATACTCACTCTGAAGATCATACTTAGGACCTTACCGATGATGATGCCCAATAATTTACACATTTTTACAAGAGAATCCCTCTAACATTGATCTCTTATTATATGTTACACGAGAGCAACTTAAGAATGCTCCATCATCTAACTTAGAGACATCTACTATTCCTACATCTACGGTATCCATATTCTTGGGGTCACCTAATATGCCAATGCATAAGATTTCCATGCATATTCCTATAGTCACTATTACTACTACACCTTCCATCTCTAATGGTTCACATGTTTCTTCATCTAGCACACAAGCTCTTGAAACCCTTGTTCACATGTTACAAGCTCAAATATTACAATTACAATAAGGTATGTCCACTTCTCTTCATGTTATGGACTCAACCCAATTATTACACAATCCACTAGCTCCTGAGGTAGCCTTTTACCCTTTTCCTCTTGGTTTTGTTGGACCTAAGCTTCCTATCTATGATGGCAAAGGTGATCTGCAGAACATCTTAAATAATTTCATGTGTATTGCATTGATCATTCCTCTTATAACATCTTGCTTACCAAGTTATTCCCCGGAGTCTTAAAGACTTTACATTACAATGGTTCTATGATCTCCCCACTCATTTTGTGTGTTCTTTCACTACGTTGGTGAATGAATTTTTAGCCCACTTTTCTATCAACATTAGAGATAAATTTTCTTATGCATAAATGTCTAAGATATGCCAAGGATCTAATGAACATATCAATGCTTAAATCTTACATTATTGCACTAAAAGGAATGATACCTAGATCATACCAAGCCAAGAATTCATATGCTAATCAAACACCACGATAAATAAGATGAAAGAAATTTGCCAAAATAAATTTACCAAAACCTTTGCAAACAAATGAGAAAAAATATCATATATTATTATGGAACTCAATGAAATACAATGAGAATGGGCCTTGCTTATATAGGCAAGGAATAACAATCTAAGAACTAGTCAAGGTTGTAGATCAAGCCATAAATCATGGAAAAACTAGTCATCAAAGAACTAGTCAAGACCATAGATTTAGGAAAGAACTAGACATCAAGGATTTATTGAATACCATAGATCAAGGAAAGAACTAGTCAATACCATAGAACAAGGAAATAACTATACCTAACAACTAGATAATATCTCATAATATCTAAATAAATAAAAATAAATATCCACACACATAAGTGGGTGAGGATAAATACAATAAAGGTAAATAAAGTACCTAGGTGAACATGAGCTAAGGTAAATACCTACTCTAACACCCCCCCTCAAGTGAAGCTAGGGGCCAAAATAGAAGTGGCAGTCCACAGATGAGTCCCGAAAACTAGGCTTGATGAGATACTCATGTACAATATATCCATGAAGAAATATTGAACTAAAAGAAGGAAACAATCCTACTATAAGGAAAGAGAAAGAAGAAGAAGAAGGAAGATGTTCTCATGAACACCCCCTAAGAACAACTTCGAAACCCCAAGAATTCCACACAAATCAAGGTAGCGAGGTGATGCAAAAGGCTTCATAAAGATGTCCACAACCTGCTGTTGAGTCAGAATGTACTCCAAGAAAAGAAATCAATCCTAAATGTGTTGATGAATGAAGTGGATGTGTATCTCAATATGCTTGGTCTGTTGGTACTCAACTTGGTTACGAGAAATGTGAATTGTACTTTGGTTATCACATCAAAGTATAGTCAGTGAATCCTGTGAGAATCCAAACTCTATTAATAACTGTCGAAGCCAAAGAATCTACCTGACTTGTCAGAATCGCTGCCTGTACTCTACCTCTAAAGATGAAAGTGTAATAGCCTATTGTTTTTGCACGCCCAAGCAACTAGAGAAGAACCAAGACAAAAAGATAGCTAGAAGTGGAATGTATGTCATCAATAGAACCTTCCCAATCTGAATTTGTATACCCAACAAATTGAATAGAACCCCTAGTGTAGTGTAGGCTAAAGTGGGAAGTTCCCTGCAAATAGCGCAAAATCCTTTTAGTATCCTTCCAGTGACTACTATGAGGAGAATTTACAAACCGAGATATAAGCCCTACTACAAATGAAATATCAGGGCAAGTATGGTTCAAGTACACGAGACTTCCAAGTGATGCCTATACAATGTAGGATCACAAAGTGGAGTGGTACATGTGGAAGTAAGAGTAACCCTAGATTGAAAAGGAGATGGACTTGGCTTGCAATTAGCCATATCAAAGTGCTGAAAAAGATCATGGGTGTAATTTTGCTTTGACTCAAATGAATCCCTGAATCTGTTTGAGAAATCTACAAACCAAGGAAATAATGTAATAACCCAAGATCTGTCATGTCAAACTATGTAAAAAGAGCCCTCTGAATAGTTTGAATGTGTGAAGAAGAACTGCTAGTAAGTAACAAATCATCAACATACAAGACAAGTATCACAATATCCTCACCAACATGTTGGAGATACACTTTATGATCGGAGTGGAAACGAACAAAACTAGTAGATAGAAGAAAAGAATCCATATTCTCATACCAAGCCCGAGGGGCTTGTTTGAGACCATAGAGAGACCTTGAGCCTACAAATAAGAAAATAATCCTAAAAAAATCTAGCAGGTTGCTCCATGTATATTTCCTCTTGTAAATATCCATGTAAGAAGGCACTCTTCATGTCCATCTGGTATACAAGCCACCCCTGTGATGCAACAATAATAAGTACAAGGCATACTGAATCCATCTTGGAAATGAGTGTAAAAGTCTCAGAGTAATCAATACCTTCAACTTGTGAAAAACCCTTTACAACAAGACGAGCCTTATACTTGTCAATGGACCCATCAGCTACGTATTTGGTTCGGTATACCCACTTACACCTAACCATATTTCTTCCTTTAGGAAGAGATACCAAATTCAAGTATAATTATTCATCAAAGAAGAATACTCATATGTCATCGCATCATCCTACTCTTGTATCCCAGAGCCTTTGAAAAAGACCATGGATCCTTAGAAATTGCACGACACAAAAGTCCGTAACTGTAGAATGTGTGTGATGATGCCTAGTGGGTGGAAGATCATGTATGAAAGGTGCTACCTTAGAAATTGTAGTACAAGCCCACTTATGCATAATGACAACATCAGTGGGAATAGGATCCTCAATGACATCTATAACCTCCTCATAAACCTTGCTCGATACCATAAACGGAACGATACCTAGATTGTACTAAGCCAAAAACTCGATGCTAATAAAACACTACGATCAATAAGATGAAATCAATTCGCGGAAAAACTTTACCAAAACCTTTGCAAACAAATGAGCAACAATATCATATATTATTATGGAACTCAATGAAATATAATGAGAATGGGCCTTGCTTATATAGGCAAGGAATAAAAATCTAAGAACCAATCAATGTCATAGATCAAGCCATAAATCATGGAAAGAACTAGTCATCAAAGAACTAGTCAAGACCATAGATTTAGCAAAGAACTAGACATCAATGATCTAGTCAATACCATAGATCAAGGAAAGAACTAGTCAATACCATAGATCAAGGAAAGAATTATACCTAACAACTAGATAATATCTCGTAATATCTAAATAAATAAAAATAAATATCCACACACATAAGTGGGTGAGGATAAATACAATAAAGGTAAATAAAGTACCTAGGTGAACATGAGCTAAGGTAAATACCTACTCTAACATGCACCATGCTTACCAAGATTTATAATATCCTAGATGATAGTGAATTACAAGATATTTTTACACAAATCCTACTTCCTCCTTTGCAAGAATCAATCATGTTTGAAAAATTTAGATCATTTGACCATTTATGTCATACACTCAAAGAGTGTGAAGCTAAGTTATTACATATGAATAATTTCAAGTATGTTGCTAGCACTATTAATACACCTCATACTGAATCTCAAATCAATTTTACATTTAAGGGCAAGACCAATGATGCTAAGTCTCCTCCCAAAGATATTTTTGATGCCATTAACAAACCAAATAAGCTATCGTTACAACCCGCTTGATGATGGTTTACACATTTACCATGTCCTCCTAATGTTTTCCTAAAATAATTACTTGAGTGCAATCTTGTGTCTCTCCCTCCACTATTTGAGGTTGACATGAACAAGCCCTAAAGTAAGAGTTTTGATGCCAAATCCAATTGAAATTATCACCGATGTGTTGGTCATTTCATGGATATATGCATCAAGCTTCATCATGTTGTCTAAGATCGTATTGATTCAAAAACCATTGAATGGGACGAGCCCACTGAATCTTCCAAGCCAACCAACAACAATTCTAAATTGAAAATATTCAATGATATACTCCCTAAACATACAAATGATACATCTACTTTTGAAGTGCATAATTCTCATCATGTGCTACCACCACTACCCTCTTATGATCATCCCTTAAATGTTATGATTGGTATTATCACCTACATCTATCCTTCTACACCGTGTAATAATTTTGATGATTTTGATATAGATGGTACATTCATTTATCCTACATGTTTATCTCTGTCTCTATCCATCAAGTACCTATACATAGTGCATTGGTTGATCTGCACAACAAAGATAATTTTTGTTCTTTGAAATTACTTCAATCTCTCAATATTTCTACTTTGCATCTTATATTTGACTCTAATCCTCGCTACCATTGTATCACACTATTGATTTAACCTAAATGGTTAAATTTATTAAGGGTAATAACCGATGGTATATTATCGTAATCAACTAGTTTCCAAATTTAATTGCAACAATATCAAGAACAATACATGAACAAAGATAAATAATTATAGACAAATGAAACAAAGTATTAACAATCAGAGGGAGAAGAAGACTTATCTAGTATTCTAGACTCTGTGTTGGTCTGAGCTAACTTGATGACTAGAAAAGGTTGGAAATGGTTTAACAAGGCTTTGTTTTGAGACTATGTCTGTAAAGTTACTGGACCAAGGCATGTGGCACAACCTAAAATATCCTGGCATTGTTATGACCCCTTTCTATACACCATATCCCTTTGTACTTTTAGGTCCCGAAAATTTATGGGTTTATGCACTGCTTCCTAATATGTTCTTGTATGTAATATGGACCTTTGACATGGTGTGATACTTCCTGTAAAATTGATTGAATATTAAAAACCCTAGATGGTGAGGGAGTCCTAAAAACAAACATTATTTGGGTTATGGGAACCCATGTGCACTACTAACATCACCACTACTCGAAGAGGGATCAAACCACATGTCATTCTCACCTAGCATGTGATATCTAGAATGTATGCAACCAAATTGATAATCATGACCTTACAAAATGTAATTGTACTTGAACCTTTTCCCTAGCTTGACTTGAATTTGATAATGTGCATTTTGTGCTTGCAAATTTGAGTGGATGACTGCCCTAGAATGAGTATGCAGAGTATATGAATCTCAAAGGATTCTTTGAGTGGTTTTGATTGTGATTTCTCTTAGTATTTTCTCATTGGATTTCTAGGTGTCAAGTAGATAGAACAATTCCACATTTTTTCTTTAATGAGAGATGAATAACTTGCTTCTATATGTGTTATGGATTTGGAAAACTTAGATAAAAGATGACTAGGATTATAACAAATAAGTTCAAGTTAAGAAAATTTCCATTATAGGGAAGGAATGAAAGTGGCTAGGTCAGCCAATATCATATGGGCACTATGGTTCCCAGATGCATGTGTGAGTAATTTGAAAGTTGGAATTGTAATATACGGGGCTATGATTTGATTTGATGGATTAATGTGACCGTTATATGAACCAATAGGTTGTGTGTGTAAGAAATAATGAGTGATATATAGCCAGAGATAACATAATTGGTCAAATTGACCAAGTGTGGGCTAGTGCAAGAGTGTTGTATATTTTGTGTTATTGCAAGATGTGAATTACCAAAATGAGTGTCTACATTTTCCCCCTCTAGGTGTGTAATTGAATATTACGTACTTAAAGGTAAAGCTACCCGAGTGTGTAGATAAACTTTTTATTTTCTTGGAGTGCCTTTTGTTTGTGCTAGGAATTTGTATTTATTCTAGTTGTGTTTGTTTTTCCAAGATGAGTACTTGTAGAGAAAAGTGTAGTCAATGTCCATAGTATAGGAAATCAAAATTTAACTTGAAAATTTTGAACTTAGTGTGAAAATAACATATGTAAGTAGAAAAAACAAAAGAAAGTGTACATTTTATTGTTTTGTGAGAGAGGGGGAGAGAATAATCCCATGACCATTGTCATGGAGATTTATTGTGATTTGTGTTAGAGTTGGTTGGAAAGATTTGGGGGTGATTATCCCCAAGAGGAATGTGCCAAAAATAGAAAGAAGTGTAAATGCACCTTGCATGGTGAAGAGAACTATATGGGGAGTCTTCAAATTACTCCACATCCCTTCAAAAAATATAAGCAATGAGAAGGCAAGTCTACAAGGACAACAATCACCTCAACACTTCTCAAGACCCAGAGATAAGTGCCACTACATATGAACATGAACCCAATTTATTTGAAAATGATGAAACAATGTACTGGGGCAATGCTAGCTTACACGTACCCTTGGTGTCACCATTATCGAAATGGTACCATACATCATGTCTTTGAAATTGAGTAAAGATCCTGTAAATGTCCTTGAGAAACTATACGAACCGAGAAAAGTATTGAATATGCCCCCAGGGATGGAAGCATATGTAATGGGCCATAACATCTAGACGTTATGGTATTTTATATATGATTTAGTCCCCAAATGTTTTCTAACCAAGTTTGTTTTTGAGCCATTTTTGAACCTCTAAACTATCTGAATTTGTATCATGTTATTATGTTTTATGATTCCAAACTATCGTGAGGGTGATATCACCTAATGATTGTCCCCCTTATTTAGGGCACGTGAGATAGAGAAGTGTGAGCATGGCCCAAACAAGAGGAAGCTCTGTACCTATAAGGGGAAATAAGGGAGTGCATATGGTGCATACTATGGTGCATACATAGTAATATAGTAGAAAACTAGCAAAGTTTTAGTAATAAGCTATAGAGAAACATCACAGTAAATGTAAGAAAAACATGCAAGGGAACAAAAATATAACATATGGAAAACAAGATGCCACATACATGAGACAAGTACTCATAATTTCATAAGACAAATAAGACACTCAAGGCCAATACTCAACAAACAAGTAACATAGGGCATTATCCACAAACAAGTGAAAACATAGAATAAGCATGTAAAACAAGAAATAAGCCATAATATGAAGATGATCCTAGTTTGGAAGTACCTTGAAAAAATAAATACTACACATGAAGCACCCATTAGTAAGTTAGAGTAATAAATAATATGACACAATTTATGTATTGAGTGATTGAGGTAAGAGAAAATAAATTAGTAAATATTGGAATAATAGAACATGTATGTGATAAAGTCTAAAGTGGATGCCCCTAGTTGTTGCAGAAGAACTAAGAGTGAGCAGTGTTAAGTATCCCGCTTCGTGTAACAATCTGTGTGGAGTATGCATTCAACTCAATGTACCATGAAAACACACATATATATAAAAATGATATAACATACTATGTATCAAGATAACATGATAGTAATGTCAAACATTAATAATATAAGCATGCAATAGAAACAACCAAGTAAGAGTGATGTAAATATTTTTGGATGCTTACATATATTTGAAAGTTTTTGGATTTTTAGCATATTTGAATGTTTTTGTATTTTTAGCCCCCTGAGGGCATAAATGAAAACCTATTCTCTAAAGAGAAGGAAGGGTGATCCAAAATTCCCCAGAAGGGAATATCTAGATTTTTAGTGCATTTTAAAGATTTATAGACTATGTAACCAAAGGTGGAAAATCAAGGTTTCCCCATTGTGTGTGTGAAAATGAAGTTTTGAGTTTTTATTTGTTCCCTAAATAATTAAGTTAAACCTATAAATAGAGTGTGTCATTGGGAAGAGAGGGGGAATAAAATGCCTCCTAGTGTGTGAGTAGCATATGAACTATCCAATGAGAACCTCTTCATGGGGTGGAAAATTTGCTAGGGGAGATGGAGGCTTGGGCCTTCGTTGTCAAAGAATGTGACTTAACTACATATGTCATATAAAATTTAGGAGGAGAGAAAGGTGGAATAGATCCACATGAGCCCATGTGTGACTTAGATGTTTGGTGAATTGTATGATGAGGGGAAAAACCTATAGAGAAAAAAGGATGAACCATGTATGAATTAAACACTAGTGTATTATTAGGAGGAATATGAGGATATAATAAATACACAAGAGACTCAATGCAATGAAGGTAGCCTGTAACAACTTAGGAAGAGGGAGAGACACAAGGACAACTACGAGTATAAGAGGTGATATAAAAGCATTAGGAGAATAAAAACATACCAAGGTGTGCACAAAGTAACAAGCATACGATTATCATGAGTGGCACCATGTATACTGGTATTTTCCAACATAACATAGAGAAGTGCATCAATTGTAGTGGAAGTAAGCTTAGAAGAGACAATGATAAAATTTTGTAGAGAAGTAGGTAGAAACTCAAGCATGTGCCAAGTAGTATGTGTAAAATCCATAATCAGTGCAACATTGGGAAAGGGAAGATGGGTTGCCCCAATCACTATGGGTATACTAGATGTAGCTATGGGAGGTAGAATGTGAGCAATAATTGTAGGGAAAACATTGAATGATCGATTCGTATGTAAAGGAAGAATAGGTGTCATAGTGGACTCGGAAGGGATATCCTAGTCAAAAGGATGTGCATCAAGGAGATCTTGTATAATATCCCAATTATAAAGATGAGTAGAGCCTTGATGAGGAATTTGTGGACCAACATGTGTGAAGGTGATGTGTGCAAAAGCATATAACCAAGGTTTCTGAGAAGAATATTGTAGGAAGGGTCATCATGGAGTACATAACAAGTAGTATCCAAGGTGTTCAAGCCAATAATGATTGGAATAATGATAGAACCAAAGACTTTGTGAGGAATATGAGGTTTTTAACACAAATTCCTATTTGATGTAAAAAATAAATGTTTCATATGTTAAGGCCAAAGCCATTATCGACAAGAGCATGTTTGACCAATGTGTTATGAATTTTGACTTGGATATACAATGGAGGATCCTCAACCATGATGTGAAAGAATAGAGAATCATTAGAAATCCTATGACCCTAGAATGTAGAAAAATGACTCAAGAGAGTAGGAGAAGATAGATCCAATGCACAACATACAATACTTGGGTTCACCAAATGATTTAACCTAATGGTTAAATTTATAGGAGGTAGTAACTGATGGAATATTATCCTAATCAACTAGTTTCTAAAGCTAATTGCAATAATATCAATATAATACATGAATAAATATAAATAACGATAGATAAATGAAACAATGAGGGGGATAAGAATACTTACCTAATATTTTGGAGTGTGCGTTGATGCGGGATGACTTGATGGTGAAAAGGATTTGAAAAACTTCATCTTTTCAAGCTGTTTCCTACAAATCTTCCTAGATTAAGGTTTATGACATGACCCAAAGAGTACAACCGATATGGCCTCTTTTTGTATGCCACCATCGCGTTGTACTTTCAGCTCCTAAAACTTTATGAGTCTCCGCAATGCTTCCTAATTTGTTCTATATGCAATATGAATATTCAACACAAGACAATGCTCACTAGACAACTGATTAAATCTTTAAAACCCTAGATGGTGAGGGAGTCCTATAAAACAAACATTAGTTGGGTTGTTGGAACCCATATACATTGTTGACATCACCACTACTCGAAAATGGATTAAACCGCATGTCGTTCTCACCTAACATGTGATATATATATAATGTATGCAACCAAATTGATAACCATGACCTTACAACAATGTAATTGTACTTGAACCTTTGTCCTAACTTTACTTGACTTTGATAATGTGCCTTTTGTGCTTGTAAATTTCAGTGGATGACTTCCTTGAATGAGTATGCTAAGTGTATGAAGCTCAAGGGAATCTTGGAGTGGTTTTTAATGTGATTCTCTTAGTATTTTCTCATTGGATTATTAGATGCCAAGTAGATCAAATAATTTTCCTTTTCTATTCAATGAGAGATGAATAACTTGCTTATATATGCATTATGGATATGGAAAAAATAGATAAAATCCGACTAGGATTACAAAAAGAAGTTAAAATTGAGAAAAATTTTGTTGAAGGGAAAGGGATGAAAGCAACTAGGTCAACCCATAACATATGTGTGTTATGGCCCTTTCTAGCACTATGGTCCCAAATGCATGTGCGAGTAATTTTAAAGTTAGAATTGTTATATGTGAGGGTACAATATTATTTTATGGTTGAATATGACCGTTATGTAAATATATAGATTGTGTGTGCAAGCATGAATGAGTGAGATATAACTAGGGATAACATAATTGGTCAAATTTGAGTAAGTGTGGTTTAGTGAAAGAGCGATGTACAATTTGTGTTGTTGTAAGACATGAATTACCAAAATGAGTGTCTATAACTACCTATCAATGTTGATCCTATTACCATACCCATTTATTTCTTGGTCACTAGTTCTCTTAACTCTGGTACATTATTCCTTGATCTTCCTTGGTTACGTGCTCTTAAGGCTATCCCACCAGTCATTCACCAATATATCAAGTTCATTCACAATCAGTTGGTTGTTACTTATTTGTGGCATCAATTTTGAGGCTCCTTCCACTAAAGCATGCCTAGTCATTCCTCCTATAATCTATATCCCTAATCCTAGTACACTTGTAGATAGGTCCTTGGATGTACACATTAGTCTTCCTAGGTTTTCTAATATATCATTGGATTCCCACACCGATTCACATAGATCTAGTATTTCTAGGTCTTCCGATAGATCCTTGGATTCCCACCGATTCACATATCTCTAGTCTTCTTAGGTCTTATGATAGATCCTTAGATTCCCACACCGATTCACATAGATATACTCCTTTTAAGTCTCCTACTAATCCTTTGTTTCACATGTTGACTCACATAGTTCTAGTCTTTCTTGACCTCTAGCTAACACTTCATCCACACCTATGATCTCTAGTGGATTACATTATCATAGAATGCCCAACCGATCCTTTAGTGCCCCACATCAATCTACACGTCCTCATTAGTATTCAAGGTATGATTGTTCTTATAGTCCAACATACAGATCTCATACACCACATACGGACCATTGCACTACTACACATTTCTCTTCTCTTAGGCCCTCTTTGACACACACTACTACCACAATTCCATTAACACTTGAGTCACATTATTTGATACATATGATGTCTGGGCCTCAATCCTCTACAATGGTTGATTCGCTTCCTATAGAGGTTCTCATTGGGTAGGTTTCATGTTATTACTTCCTTCTTGTACATAGCTATGCACTAGAAAACTCTAAAAACATTTATATAATCACTAAAAGCCAAAAACATTCACATATTTTCAAAAACACAAAACTCAAGACCTGTTTTTGTAGCATATTATTTGTGCTTTACATTATACATGTTTATCCTTTTGGTTTGATAGATAGAATTTGTTTCTTTACACACATGCGTTCAAGAGGTATATTAATCATGATACATGACATATAAATCGATACATGCTTTTGGGATCTATCATTGTTCCTTACATATTTTCTCCGAGAAATTCCTCCACACAATCCAAGTGCTATTATTTCATTATAGTACCTTTTCACTTCCTCATTACACTTGATTACATACATAATGTATTTGTTATCTTTTGAACTAACATGACTAACACATGTGTCTTGTGTGGTGTTGAAATTTTTGGTTTCATATGCTCTTCTATATCACTTTCTATATCATTTCATCACATTATGATACTCTAGTTTTCTATACATGTTTGCTAGTTGTGTGTGTAGTTACTTGTTTACTACTCTAATTGTGGCCTTAGGACCATATATGTCTTGTGATACCATGGGTGCCCCATGTTTGTGGCATCGTTCCTTACTTGTGTGACATTGCATCTTTTTCTTGCATGCCTAAGGGCCTTGATTGTCTTGTGATACCATGGGTGTCCCATGTTCACAGATGTTAAGCCTTTTGTGTGACGTTTTTTGCACTATTACCTTTTCACTTACATATGCATTACTCTTACTAATTATTAGTAGCTCTCTTGTTGGCATTGTTATTGTTATTATTGTTGTTGCTATTGTTTCTCTTGATTGTGTGCCATGGTATCCACTGTGCATATCCTCTTTACAAAAATACGTTCTTCTTGGTTTCCACCACATCAGCCCTTCATGTGTCTTCTATGTAGATTATTAGTCTGATCAAACATGGCTACACATCTACACTTTTGAGACACACGCTCAAACTCTTTATCACATGTGTAGACACCCCAAAATTACATACCTAATTCCATCCTAGTAGAATTAGTTAAATTAATTCTATCTTTCTTTGTAATATACCCTTTTAGAGTTAAATTAATTCTATTACTTAAGTCATATTCCTACCCCTTTTAGAATTAATTAAATTAATTATAAATACATATTCCTACCCCTTTAGAATTAATTAATTTAATTCTATCATGCCTTTGGAATTAATTAAATTAATTCCTACACCCTTTAGCTAATATAATTAAACATTTATTTATTTAAATGATTAATTATCTCCTCATAATTAATAACTAATTAAATTGGTTATTTAATTAATCCTATTTATCTACTCACACTCCACTTCACTCCACTTCCGAAGCCTACAATGGTGGGGGCAATAATAATGCATGTGCAACCACTTCTTAGATGAATTCAAAGATCATCATTACCCCTACAAAAGTTGCAACAACACAGATGAATCCTCTTACTATTTCAGGTAATTATAATTATTATCCTAGATCCCATTCAAACTAAGATCCACTTCTCATGGCCTTAAACTATAGTTTGGTCACCGTATATCAACTGTTTTTGTCTTTGATAAGTTGTTGTTTTTGGTCCTTTTCGAGAAGACTATTTTCTACTGCTGGGATTTCATGTTTTATCTTGATTTTGATCATTTTTGTTTTGCTATCATTGTAAAATATGTCTTTTGAGCCTTCTTGTACAAGGGTATAGTATGTTTCAAAAAATTATTTACCGATAATAATAATAATAATAAAAAGAGTTCAAGCTTGAAAGATAAGTAAATGTGAAGAAGAAGGGTTTAGTGAAAGAGTAGGCCTATGAAACTCACCACGCACATAAAAAGGATAAAGGGTGCTAGGAAAAATAGAGATTTTTTTATGGTCCCTCATAGATTGTTGTATTCATGAACTCACCTAAGGAAAGCCATTAAGAAGCCTTTAAGGACAATTTCGAGAAGAAGAGGGAAAGTTAGCCATTTTGATGATAGTGAACCATTCTAAAAGTTTTTAGCTTAGTTCAATGCCTAAGATCATGGTGATATGATTGGGTGATAACTATAAAGCCTTAATCTCAAATTTGGCATAGCTAAGGGGGTCAAGAACTATAGAAAACTAACTAGTTTAAGGTGAAAAGAGATTGTCTTCCTTAAGTGATCAATCTAACTCCTTATGTTGGTTGAAAGTGCATCTTGCTATTCATGATTTGGTATCGAGTGGGTTAAAAGGATCTTGAAAAGAAGAGATATTGTTTTAAAGAATTGATTACATGAAAGAAGAAAGGATGATGCAAGTAAGAGAAGAGGGAAGACCATATTTGGAAGAGAAGATGGCCAAGATGATGGATTTTTTGTTGAGAAGACCGAATGATATAGAGGATAATCGGGGAATATGAGAGATGAGATAGTCTCATGCAGAGGAGAGAGACAAGTAACATAGTAAAATTTACAGGTAAGTACCACAAATGCCATAAATATGTAGGACACAAGGCATATGAGTGAAAAGAGATGGATATAAAGGTGAGAGATAATGATAAAGCTGCTGATCAAGTATTTCAAGACAGAGGTAGGTATTTTTTATGAAGAAGAGTTCTTATAAAACCAGTAAAGTGGTGAATGATGTAACTTAGATAATATGTTTGTTTAAAACTACATGTAAAGCCAAAGGAAAATGTTGTAATGTGGTCATTGATAGTGGAAGCAAAAAGAATCTTGTGTCTTTTGAGATGGTAGAGAATCTTGGATTGAAAAATAATATGCACCCTAACCCATATCAAGTCTCATGGATGTAGAAAGGACATCATATTATGGTTAGGGAACAATGTCAGGTAGAATTCCAAATTGGAAGATATAGAGATAAGGTGTTATGTGATTTGGTTCCAATGGATGTTTGTCATGTATTTTGGGAAGACCATTGCAATATGATAGGAAAGCAGTGCATAATGGGAAAAATAACACATACCATTGTAGAAAATGGAGTCATCCATACACTTTTACCTATGAAAGGTGAAAAATAACCACAAGGAGTGGTCATGATGTTATTAGTAAAGAGATATTTGATGCGAGACAAAATAAGCATGTAAAGAGACACTTATTAGGGATGTTCAACCTTATGTATCAGATTTGACAATTTTCTAGGTGAAGATGATACATGTATGAAACAAGAAGTAAATTTTTAGTTTAGTGAGAGGGCAAGAAATCTTGAGAAGAAAGGATTTTGTGAGGTTAGTGAGGAAAAAGAGAGAACAATAACAAGAGATAGAGTAGAGGTATAAAGGGAATGAACAAGAGGTAGAAAAGGTCTTAGAAGAGGCCTTGGAGTTGTTTTTGTATCCTAGTGATGGTAAGCATGGTGTAGTGCACAAAGAAGCACTCAAAGAGAAGAATGAAGAGAGAACTAAGGAAGATGATATAGTGAAACAAGAGAAAAGTGAAAGAGTGAGAAGAGAAGCACACAGTGAAGTGCTTGAGAAACCAAAATAAGGACAAGTGAATGATGAACCAGTGAATGAGAATGCAAAATGTGAAGAGAAGAGTGATGTGGAGATGACCATAGTAAAAGTGTTGAATGAGAAACTTATGAAAGAAGATGAGAAAGAACAAGTCCTAAGAAATAAATAAGAGGCATGCAAGCCTCCAAATTTTGATGCTAACATTTTCTTGAACTTTAAATGTGTAGGTATGAATGAGATGAGAGAAGGTGTAGCTCATTTGCTAAGAAACAAGGTCATTTACAAAGTTAAGATAACACAGAAGTTGGAAAAGAAGGATTTTCAAATCACAACGAGGAGGAGACCAAGATAAGCTCTTAAGAGCACAAATTTCAAGCAAGTTATAACAAGGAATAAAGTATGATGGAGTAGGAAGACAATCAAGTCCTGTAAATGATAAAACTAGTATTGAAAAGCATGGAAACATAGTCCAAGAAGCAATAAAAGTACAAGGACATAAAGGAAGGAGTTGTGAAGAATAAACGGGGAAAAAAGATGGTTTTCAATTCATATTTTCTATCTAATATCTTCTTGAATGAGGTATGTACAGGTCTAATAACTAGTATGGAGGAAGAACAATAAAAGAAAGATGAGTTTTTCAAGTCAAAATTGGCCTATTCCAATCTTGAGAGTGAGGAAAAGAGGTGAATAAAGGATATTAGAGGAAGTAAAATAGTCATAGATGAAATAAGTTTATCTTATTTAAACATGGAGGAGGTGAATGAACTCAAACATGAGCACAAGAAGAGTTAAAATAGTTTTAAGATCACTTTCTTGGGAAAATACATGATCAATACAAACATAAAAATTTGGTGAACAACATGGAGAAGTTGATAAATACATGGGAATCTTGGCACGTAGTCAAGATACCTCTCAAGAGGATCATCATCAGTTGGAAGCAAAGGAAGAAGAGAGAAACAAGTTTGCAAACACAAGTTTTGGGGAAACTTCTTCTTTCCCCTGGGAGTATGATGTAAGATCATCCTCCCTGATGATGTACATAGGACATGTTAACATCAATTTTGGTTTGAAAACATGTTTTTAGGGTTAGAAGGTCATAATGAGTCACCTAGGATGGTTTGTGTGGGTGTAGTCCTTTACAAATTCAAATTCTACACTTTCCCTCCAAAACTGTGAATTTGAATTTGAAGGCTAATTTTGGTAAGTTTTAGGGGTTGTAAGGTGTCTTGTAGGTCTTTTATGGGATTTAAAGGTTGGAATAAGTTATAGTGGGGTCTAGGAGTCATATTGAGTGCATTTATGAGGTATAGGTCTTGGAGTCATAGTTAAGCCATAAAGTTGCCAAAGAGTTATCATATGACCAAGGTCTAAAAGGGATCAAGAATCAATTTTAATGGATTATGAATGTATATAAAACATTTTTGTAACTAATTGAGCCTCATTCCATTTGAATGAGAATTAGGAAAAGACTCCAAGGAGGTTTGAGAAAGAAGTATTTTGTGTATACACAATGGTGATAATTTGTAATGGTTCTTACATGTGAGTTGGAATGAGGTTTTGAACAATATCTTGATAATTCTTAAACATGTGCATGTATTAGATTGGATTTGTGATTGGTAGGAAGTATTTGTTGATGAATATTCAATGTTTTCTTAATGATCTTATTGTTTTAAGCACACATACCATCCTAGTTGGATTTGTATAATATTGTAGCAGAGCATATTGGATCCTAACTAGATTAAGAGGGAACAAATTGTAAAGTTTTGTGTGGAGAGTAACAAGTTACATGATTAGAATGTATTTGACAAGGTATGAATGTCCATATTAATCCCTAAATTACCTAACAATGGAGTTAAAAATTTGGAAAGTATGGTAACTAGACCACCCCGATCCGGGAGGCGAGTAGAGGAAAAATGAATAGATTACACAAGAAATGATATAAGGGGTCCTTACTGGTAAATTCATACTCAAGAAGAGATTATTATAGACCCTAGGAAATAAGGAGAGACCTTGAATTTTTTTCTAGTGATTGGTGTTGTAAAATATCCATTATTGGGCTCATATAGAAACCTTAGGTAGGGTTTGGTGAGGGTAAGTTATTTGAAGGCCTAAATGGTTATCATAGAGCTCAAAATTTGTCACTTTTGATTTAAATATCTTTACCTAATCGATCCATGAATTTATAGAGTTTAATATATATATTCAAGGAGTTTTTTTGCATGTGAGTCTTGTGAGATACATGTAGGTGACAACATTAAAGGAGAAGCCATAGGTAAATATGAAGGTGGACATAGAATTATAAGGAATTATGTCTTAAAACTTAAAACATATCATCTAGACACAGTGAAGAAGAATATTTAAGGAACTTTAGGTGTCAATAGTCTAGCATTTAATGACAAATTGTGACAATCATGCCATAAGAACTGATAGAAACTTAGAAGGCCTAATTTTGCAAGTGAAATATTGTACTTTGACGGATATTTTACAAATACGTTTAACTTGAGAGTTAGCACATAGACATAAAGTCCAAATGGGTGCTCAAAAGTATCATTAGTTCCTTAATTGAGTATCTAAGACAAAACATAAGGTAGTAAAACAATGTTGATAAGGTTGGTAAGAGTTCAAGCTTGAAAGAGAAGTAAATGTGAAGAGAAAGGGTTTAGGAAAAAAGTAGGCCTATGAAACTCACCACAACCATCAACAAGGATAAATGGTGCTAAGAAAAATAGAGAGTTTGTTATGGGCCTTCCTATATTGTTGTATTCATGAACTCACCTAAGGAAAGCCATTAAGAAGCCTTCAAGGACAATTTTGAGAAGAAGAGGGAAAGTTATCCATTTTGATGATATTGAATCATTCTAAAGGTTTTTTTAGCTTAATTCAAGGCCTAGGATCATAGTGATATGATTGGGTGAGAATAATAAGGCCTTAAGCTCAAATTTGGCATAGTTAAGGTGGTCAAGAACTAAAGCCAACTACCTAGTTTAAGGTACAAAGATATTGTTTTGATTTTGGTGATCATTCTAACTCCTTGTGTTGGTTGAAATTGCATGCTATGCATCACAATGTAAAATAACAACCAGATCTTCTTTGGAGCTTTAAAAAAATCGTTCAATCAATTGAAATGCACAATTTTCTTCTCTAAATCGTTTTAGGGCTTCAAAGCTCTGTTTAAATTTGAAATTTGGAGGTAAGGTGATGAATTTACATAGACGGTAACCCTGCATTGCTCTTCATATGATTCCATTAATGATGACATGTACCTTCATGTTTTCTTCACTCGCATGACCATTGATTTCTATTTTCAAGTTTGAATTTTGGCCTTACACATGGATAGATGAGCCACTTAGTTATCTTTTCGAGCCTCAAGGCTTCACACGGACACCTTGTAGTTTTGCAAAACTACAAAGTTGAAAGTTGCAATGCTAATTTTATTTCTAATATCCCCAAATATTGATACATGCCCACTTGCCGGGTTGTGGGAGTGGAAATACAACTTGAAATATCACAACTAATGCAAAATTACAAACCGCAAAACTACATATCTACCTTTTCATCTTTTGTTGCCAAATATTAACACATGTCTCTCCATGGGTTGCAGGAACTAAATTGTAGTATGTAATTTTGAAGAAATTGTAAAGCTACAAATTATATAATTGCATATATGCTTTCTTGATCAAACACTACCAAATCATGCCACATGTCCTCTCTGGTCGGGTTGTGAGGACAAACTTGTAATTTGCAGCAATTGCAAAGATGTAAATTACCCAACTCCATATATACCTTTCTTCATTGTGGCTTTGATAACATGCCACATGTCCCTTTTGAACTTCGGGAATCAAAGAACAATTTGTAGAAATGCAACAATTTCAAAAGTACCAACTGTAATATTGCAAAGTTGCATGTTTCCCCTATGGCTTCAAGATTCGAGGAATATTTGCTTATGGGCCTCGAGGATGGAATCAC
Organism: Taxus wallichiana var. yunnanensis; assembly: GCA_018340775.1. Lineage (NCBI taxonomy): Eukaryota > Viridiplantae > Streptophyta > Pinopsida > Cupressales > Taxaceae > Taxus > Taxus wallichiana. The sequence continues at coordinate 167,484,460 of CM031239.1, forward strand.
AACTTGAAATTTTGCAAAAACTTTGAATTTTCCACATAAGTGTCTAGGTATGAGAATATTCCCTGAATATACCTTTTACGGGGTTTGGGCTTGCATTTACAATTCATAGTTTTTCACAAAAAGTGTAAAACTACTCTAAACACCCGCATTCCTCTAATGTTTCAAATATTCCTTCTCGCATGAAGGTCGGGCATGGGCGCATAATATGCAGGCTTAGAAATACAAAAACAAAAGTATCCCCCACTACAAAAATACTTAAGTTTTTTTGAGATGCGTATTTTTTCTTTTTTATTATAATGACAACGTGAAGATTTAGGGACCACCATAAGACATGTAAACTATGTATTTTTTCTCCAAAATTGAAAGAAATATAGGAAGTACATTAAGTATCACATCGCAAGGTCCGAACTCGATACCAAGGGGCACACATGATGAGAAGAACTGATAATAACCATTAATTCAACCTTTTGATATGCACACTCACTCCACACTTCTCCAATCTGCAAGTTCGCTTCTTGAAATCTCTTTATATCAATAACACAACAAGAAATCAACAAGGAACATTATGAAACATTGAAATCATCCTTGTAACTTATTCAAATATAAATGAGATTTAGGTATCCCTTCATGTCTTCCTAGAACATGATATCAAGTACCATAGGGAACCATGAGACAAAATAAAGATTATGACGAGGTTTACATCACCATGACCATGGATAAAACTCTTAAAGAATAAGCAAAATGAGGAGGCACATGGGAAAATGAAATATTACACTCGAGCAATAATGGAGAAAAGATAATGCCATAGGGGTTAGAATGGGCACCAACACAATAGACACAATCACATGTAAGAATATGAAAAATCACTCAGAAACAACATCGACAAAAAATTAATAAAGAAAAAATAGGGTAAAAAATGTATAGTATAGTCAAGACCGTAGATACATTCTTGACCCATTCCTATGGTTTCACCCAAGGGTAGTTACATTCTTCATCTCTCTTCTCAGGGTTCATGTGTTAAGTCCCATACACTCAATACTCTGACATATCTCAAGACAATTGGGGATTGATCACCCCCAATCCTTCACCAAAGTTCAACAATCCAAATATCTAAGTATAATAAAAGAACAATAAATTATTCCCTCCGTAAAACAAATAGTTGTATTTGTCCCACAATTTGCATCTCTTTATTTCACTTTTTATAGTTTTTATTGATAAAGCGGGTTGAAGGGACCCGTACCCTTTTCGTGAAGTGAGGCTAAATCCTCGGGATAACAAAAGGCTACATTAGCAAAAAGAAAACAATTGGATACAACTGATTTTTAGCTTATAGGAAAATATAGATAGACTATATACTAAACATACTAAATAATGATTAAACCAAATTTACTTCCCACCTGCGATGGAAAATAATCTTCAATGCTGCCCATTCGTCCCTTTTTGTTTTTCCTCTTCTTTACTTCTTGCCACTTGCCATGATCAGATGAAATAACCGAGCAATGTCACCGGGATTTTCCAATGCAATCAACTTCTCTCGACACTGAATGCGGTCGATTTCGAGATTTCAAGTATGCCCCCTTTTCATTCCACCTACTACAAGATGATTTTCTGTATTCCCATCTTTGTATCATCCTTCTTTGTACCTACTTTACCCTTGGTGTTTATATTTATTGGATCACATTTAAAATTCGAGGCAAACACCAAATCTGGGTTCAAAGTACCCCATCCACTAGAAGAAGTTGATCCATTCTTTTTTGTAGATTTGGTTTTTATTGAAGGGACAAGAAGCTTGCAAATGACCCGTATTTCTACATATTCTACACCGAAATGTAGTATTCTCATAGTCTAAAACCTAGGTATGCTGAAAATTACCAAATTTAAGATTAATTTGATCTGGTAATCCTTTTCTCAAATCAATTTCAATGCACATTCGGGCATAAGAACACAGACTCGAATGTATTCTATCCAAGTCTTCTTTTATAAACTTTCCCAAAACATTTCCAATATCCTCTAGGGCATACCACAGATGCAAAGGGAGGTTAGGAAGCCTGACCCAAATAGGCATTTTGGTAACCAAATAAGTATTTGGATCGAAATCTAGAAACCATGGAGTTACAAATAAACCAACATGTCCCCAGAACCACGGACCATCTGTCAAACAACGCTGATAATCCTCAGATTCCCTAAAATGGACAACAAAAATCCCTTGGAACAAAGAGAGATTTCACACTTGTTGGTCTAGTTCTCAAAAACCCATTGATACAGTGTAGAGGAGGAAGGCCAAAAACCATTGAACCTTGTCCAATCATTGCATCCTGTGATAATTTTTATAGTATTCCTCCACTTCAGGGTTCTCAATGATTAATGAAGGAATATCCTCACCATATCAACTAGGTAGGCTTGATTGTTTGGTGAATGCTTTCTGGGAATGACCACCTCGATTTTCTAGCATATCTTTGAAATAAGTTGTCTTATAGGAGTGAACCAAGCCTCGATTACCAAGTAGCACTACCCCCATTATTCATGTTAAAATTTCTTCCTTTCCTGCATGCCCCGAGACAAAATCATAGCCAATTTTGAAGCCCTAAGGTTAAGGCACGGATCTTTCATAGTATTTACCCAACATCCATTACCCTACACTCCTCCACTAACCCGTAACCCCACGAGACCATGCCATGAACATTCGGATCTCCTTTCGAAGCCTACAAATATTCATGGTTACAAAAACTGATTTCTCCATTGTTTGTTGCTTTCACACTTTTCGCTCCATCTTGATGCAAGATCTCTCTTTTGAGTCCAAATGATCTAGATGTTAATGTCCATCCACTTTTTATAGTTTTAAATTTCATTAAAATTATATATTTACTATTGAGTTAATGTTCAATTCTTTATCACGGACATTGACTACACTATGTCTTTTAGGTTTCATCATGGAGTGTGCTAACACCGATATAACGGGGTCTTATAAAACAAACATCAAGCTAATAAAAATTACGTCTACACACTCATGTGTATTTTCCTTTAAGCATGTAATATCATTTCATACTTGAGGGAAAATGTAGACACTCAAACTTGGTAATTCTACTCTTTGACACAATTGTTGTTGACATTTATCTCTTGCTCAAATAAGTGCATTTTACCCACTCTCATCCAATACATCTCTAGGTATCTTTTCTAGCTTGCTTTCTCTTACACACTCATATGTTGAAATTTTATGAGAATTTAATACTTGAAACACATTAGGAAAATCTACTTGCTGGCTTCCAAACCTTAAATTATAGATTATAAATCTTAGGTACAAAATGTATAGTAGGGGCAGGAATGTCCATACGGTCCTGACCGTAGTGTATGGTCTTGACCTTGCTCACTTTGGTCCCAAAATTCTCATTACATGTTATTCTGTGTCACTTACTTCTCCTTAGATGGCCCTTGTAACTTGAAATACCTTTGGAAGCATATATAAGTGAAACTCACCTCATTTAGTACCTAAAACTCTCAAGCACTCTTATGGACTCCTATTGAAAAAACTAGCACAAAAGGCACCCAAAGCTTCGTAAACTCTGAAATTATCTCAACATTTTCATTAGGGAAGAATTATATATAGTTTTAAAGCTTTCCACTAGGTCTAGGGGATTTCTTCCCACATTTGCAAGCACTCAAAGTCACTCACTCAAGTAGATTTGCAAGAGAGAAACTCAAGTCAAGAATTTTCAAAGGAAGGATGTCAAATCTGATTGCACTACAACTAGATATCACATGCTAGGTGGAGAATGACATGTGGTTTGAGGCCTATTCGGAGTAGTTATGATGTCGATGGTGTATGGGGTGCCCAAAACCCAACTAATATTTGTTTTGTAGGACTTCATCTATGGTTAGGATTTTGAAAGATTGAGTAGGGTATTCAAAGACCCTCGAAGTGTGATCCACAATGATTGATGAGACAAAGACAAAGAGAATAAGACAAATGACAAACCTAGAAAGTCATAAACCATAATTAGGTGAAAAACCATACAAAGAGGTCAAGACCGTACAAACATTCATGTCCCTACTATAAGGTCCTACCCCAGAGATTCTAAAGTCACAAATTTAGTTGTGGAGCATTCTCAGGTCTAGATACCCCTGTTTCAGCATCCAAATCACCCATATTTTCCCAGAATCACATGTAATCAGCTAAGTACACTTAATCCCATGTATTTATGAGTTTGTATTGTAGTGTGTACATTTATTGCAAGTATGAATGCATTATTCTAATATTAAAAGGTTAATGTCAAAATTTAATTAGTTAGGATAACCCCTAAAACATTTATTTCATTCCTTATTAGATTATAGTGTAAAAACCCTAATCAAACCCATAAAGGGTGGAAAAAGTGTGTGCCCACCAATGCACCATCATTTTTTCAACAATATTTTCACCTTCCCTTATAAGGTTCCTATCAGCCATAACCATTCATATAGGAAGTTGTTCATCTTTTGGTTGTATTATAATCATCTGCCCATTCAAGTATATCACATGATTTCATTGAGAATTCATCTTAGGTCTATCGCAAATAGAACCAACATAACTTTCATCATTTAAAGTGGTATTTTTATTGGACACACTCTACCATTTTCAGCTTTATTACCTTATGAGAACAAGTCAAAATCCTCACCTTAATTTAAACATGTGACATGCCCAATGAACAACACACAACAAAATAAGATCAACATTAGATGATAACTAAAAATATATAGCTATCAAATATATTGACAATTACAAATCACAATAATCAAATAAAAGTATCTATGTCGATTTTATGAAATAATTTAGTTTGATGACAAACAATGACTTTATTGAATAGTCATTATATCACATATCATTAGCATGGAATTAAAAAAATTTGGACTACCACTAACACACTAGTTATATAATAAAATTATATACCATGCACTATAGGAAATAATAAATAAGTGAGTATAGTTTATAGACTTAAACAAAAACCACAATTTTAAAACTTTAACCACAAATAACCAATCCCATTAATTATATAATTTTTAAAATATTGAGCAAAGTTTTACATAGAGTGACAACTAATAAAGTTGTGATATAATAATCTAAAACTAAAAGCTAGGAAGTAGACAATATGTAATGTAAATAACGTGTTGGAACACCATATAAAAACCCATGTATAAGACCACACAAACATTAACACCTTACAAAACTACATATAAAAGCTAAATGTGCAGCTTGATGAATACAAATTTCCAAATAACTAATCCATCTTACTCATTTGAGATTGTATTTACACCAAATAGTTATTATCAATTCTCTCGCATAACTTAATTAAATCACTTAATAACAAATAATAAAAATGACGATAAACACTATACCATATAAAATAACAACCTATTTACTTTAAGTTTAGACTATAGAGTAAAAAACTAAAATATAAATAATTTGATAAGTATAATTGTATAGCTAACAATTCCAATGTTAGCATTGAGCATGGGTTTTTAGATTTTGAATGGTATTTTCAATATAGAAAATCTTAGGAGAAATCACTACCATCATTTAGAAATCAATGTTGTCACATTAACCAAAAAGTAACCACATCAATCCTTAACAATGATGTTTCCTAAATGCATTCGATTCTCGACGACACATCAATTAATTAATTACATACATATGAGATTTGGCCTCATGCCATTGTAAGGATTTTGAAAGTGATAGTTCAATTTGGTTTCCGAATGTGCTAATGGTATATGGTACAATTTTGCAACTAATATCATCAAACTTTTCTTTGTGAACCTATTATTGGTCATTTTTTATGAAAGTGCATGGGATTATTTCATAATAATTATTTTGGATTTAAATGGAAAGTGCCTTTTAAAGTGAAAATTCCATGGTTTGATGTTGAATCATATTTTATACACCTAAGAGTGTTTTATAATACTTGTTTGATTTTACGCGTAAATCATAAAGCTAGGATGTGTAAATATTTGATTCAGACACTTTGAATCACACACTTTGGGTACATTATTAGGTCCTAATCACATACTACTATTTATATGCTTCTTACGAGAGAAAAGTACTAGTTGATCATTATACTTGGCCTCTTAGGTTCCCTTCTAGTCTCCCTTTTGACCTTACGGACCTCACTTCCCAATCTGACTCTTCACATGTCACCTTTTTCTGGCTCTGGACACCGGCGCCAGCCAAGATGTCGACGCCTAGGCACCCTCATCCCCTTTGGGTTCCCTAGACCTCTTTGTATTTAGCTCGCTCCTTTTTGGGTCCTTTCTAGCCATTGAGCATCCTTATCTCTTAGGGGTCAGCCTTTTAGTGATCAATTACAAAATTTGAACAAGAGAAGCATATAATATAAAGTTATGTGACCAAATTAAGGGACCAAGATGTAAGCATATATACTATCACCTAAGGTTAAATCTCAGAAGCATCTAAAGAGCATCATTATATCTATATAGCACCATTTCAAAGGATAAGGTTTGATTTTCTGCATCACACTTCATAGGAGGGAAGTCTATTCTATTTCATGCACACATCTATTACATCTTTTTACATCTAGCTACTTTGCTCGTTATCAAGTGTGACACGCAAAAGAGCCACCTAGGGCACGATTCTGCACACATGCACATAAAACTACATTTGGTCTGAGATGTAGTGCAATATTCAGTCGTAAGATAACCATTGTGACAATTGAGGATAATCTAAACCCTCATTTTGCATCTTTCTTTTTTGGGATTTGATGTTATTTTAAGGGTTTTGTAGGTGAATTATACATTGAAATTTATCGATGACATCCATGGGAGTTGTGAGACATACTTGTGACAAATAACAAAGGATTAAAATCATCTAATGACCCTATAAAATTCATCTTTGGACCTCTTATGTAGACCCCGGTGCTCAGGAAGGGATCCTAGGATCCAGTGCCCAAGATACCACTCAAGTACCTTATTCCTTGCTCCTCCTATACTTCTACATTTTTCGGGCTTAGCCACAACCTCTTGTGTTCTATCTTGATTAGTTTTCCACCTTCGCACATTGCCAAGAATATTGAAAAATCAGCTAAGTGTCTTAACTCTTCATTGCACTTAGGGTTTTAATTTCATTACTTGTTGCTTGAGTCCTCTAGTGTACCCTTCTTTTTGCCATATTTTCTTGCTATAACACATCTTAGAATTTAACATAAGTAATCTATCCCTTTTATTTTATTTTTGTTAAATAATTTGGTGAACTGATGTGAACCCGTCTCATTCAAGCACTCTTGGATCTTTATTTTTATTCTATCATGGGTCGTAAAGTTCCTCAAATTTCTTTTTTTGATTTCCTTAAAATGCATCCCAATTACCACGTTGTTCTCAGTAAAATCCTTAGAAACCATGTCTCTTCCTAAAGATACACCACCACATGAAATAAATCCTATTTTCGATCTTCTATCTAACGATCCTATCGTTCATGATCCTCCATCCAATCAACCCATATTGGAGTCAATTCAAGCTTTGCATTATTTATTTTACGAAAAATTTTAGGCTATAGAATCCACAATCATATCTCTTAAATCTGAAATCCAACAACTTAAAGATGCTTCTCAGGCTCATGTTTTTTCTCCTTCTACATCTCATCCTCATTCTATGTATTCTACATGTGCTCATATTAGTGAGCCTCAAGTTATACCATTACAGAGCCTCTCACCTTTGATCTCAATACTAATCAACATGACATTCTTATTGAGATCCTTAGTCATCAATTGATCCCTTTCTCATCTACTCAAGGCTATCCTCCTTATCGGATTTTAAAATATCAAGGTCATCCATATTGAAATTATCATCAAATCAATGGACATAATGACAATGAATGCTATATCTTTGTATAATAAATAATCAAGCATCTTGAAAGCGTCAAGGCTTTATCAAATTTACTACACAACGTTTTGTTACATGGTCCTCTCCACTTATTATATCTCAATGGGTTCCTAAATCTGATTTGTCTATGTCTAATGAGCATCATGCTATCACTTCTAAGGTTCCTTCTTCAACTAGTCAAGTGCCACCTATTCAATCCACTCAACCTCCTCTTAAGGATGGTCCCACTCCTCCACTCAAGTTATCTGTGACATTACCAAGTCAAACTAAGAAATCACCTCTCAAGGTTCATTCTCCATCACCTCCTCTTACTAATTCGTCTACAATATTACCAAGTCAATCTAAACAACCTCCTCTAAATATCAATTCAACCGGCCTCCACTCAAGTCTTCCACAACATCATCAAATAAGCCACCATCGTGCAAGGTCCCTCCCCAATCTCCACTTCAACATCTAATCACTTTTGTCAAGGAAACTAATCCTACATTGACCCCCTTGGTGTCATCAACTAGATATCTATATTTTACTCACATAGTTGGGGGCATCACACTTATTTTCCTCCCCATCTTGCATCATTGATTAGATATCATTTACTACTATTATGCTCAGTGCTTCATATTTCTTATATTCAAGTGATCTTACACAACTTATACACTATTGTATCATCATTACCCTACGACACACTCTTGTGCTAAGGTTCACACTTGACTGTTGAGGGAATACTATACACATGAACCTCACACATTGTACATTTCACATTAGGCAAACATTTACGACATCTTCTTCTTCTTACACATCATACATATTGTGCACTTTCTACATATTATTCTTACACTTGTTATTACACATCATTAAGATTTAACATTCTTACACTTCTCCTACATCTACTACTACATATTTCACACATTTTGCGCTCTATTCTTGACATATTTTTACACCTCCTATACATCATACACACTTTTTGCTTTCTACACCTAATCCTACATATTATACACTATACACATATTTGACATCATATTTTTACTTCTACTATGCATCATACGCGCTTTACACTTTCCACACTTACACATTTTATACAATTTGTGCTACACATTACACATCTTCACACTTGGCCCATTCCACATACATCTTCCTAGTGTCGTATCCTTCTACATATTCTACTCGCACATCATATTATTCTATTCTACATTCTATGCTTCATGATCAAACCTTTACAAAGATGTACACTACCTAAGGACACACTCTTCATACTCTACTACCGAGGGTCTACATCCGAACCTCACCTCACCTCATCACACTTACACCATTATACACTTTATCTTCACAATCAATATAGCTATCATGTCATGTGACACTATTCTACAATTTACGCTTTGTGATTCACAAAAACACTTTCTAGCATCTTATTTACACATTCTACCCTCTATACTACATCATCAATCATCCTAAGCATCTCATTATACATCCTAGGATTCATTATTCTAATGCCAAAATCAATCTTACACATCAAATGACATCACTCTATAATTTACGCTTCATGCTCCCATGTTCAAATCTTTCTTGTATATAACACACCGTTTGAACCATTTCCCGATGACACAATCTTGCTATACGGTTCATTCTTGACTTCTGAGGGGTCTTGTATAAATGAACCTAATATCACTCATGCATACATCTCGTACTTGGGGGAATGTTTCCCTATCACACTCACACTACATTACATTCCATCTCATCCACATCACATTGCATATCTTGGATGCATCTACTCTTGCTTTCTTATGCTTACATGTACGCTTTATTGCACATGCGATCATGTCATTATATTTATCATACACACATGCATGTTTAATTAATTTCTAGCTATGATTGAAGACTATACATAGATCATTACATGTAGCATGGATGCTTGGCATAGTACCTCATACTAGTCCCACAATGGCTCCTGGGGGCATCCACATTCACACATATTCCAGGTGCTATTGTTTCATTTTCATAGCACACTACTTCATTGGATTATACATGCTTTGGCATACTTTCTATCTTTCTAACATGCTAATTGGTACTTCATGTGCATCATTTGCTTTGCAAGTTTATTTTCCTCCATGGTTATCTGATGTTTGCTTACTATTTTTGCCATTGTTTTCCATTGTTTGTGGGATTTTCCCTATGTTTTTTCTTGTGTGCACACCTTTGTATGCTTTTTGGCCATTATGGTCTTAATTGTCTTATGACATCGTGAGTGATGTCCCATGTTTGTAACCCACTTTTCGCGACCAAATTTGTATTCTTTCTAGGTAGCTTACATAATTTTTTTCTTTATGCATGATTATCTTGTTTGCACTAACACTTGTCTTCTAGCTATTGTTTGCATGTGCCTTGGTTTCTACCAAGCACACCCCCTCCTACATACCGATATCAATTCAACATGGGTTCTCTTTTTGGCCATATCCTCCGAGCGATATCGCATGCACCCCAAATGAGGGAGACATCTATTGGGTGAATCAATCACCCCATTCAACGGTCTATAGTCATAGTTTAATAGTGTACAGTCATAATTGAAGCAATACAACACAAATTCAGCACCGTCTACTGACTAAGAAAAGGCTCGGAGAATCGGACTTAGGTCATTATTTCAGCCACATGACACTAGAGCTCAAAATTATACTTGGGCACCTAAGTGCTTGTCCCTTCCCGGGCGTGAGACTAGGGGGAAGATATACAAAGTTTTTCAGTTCAACACAATTTTCAACATCGTCACAAAAGATTTTCATAGGGCATGCATTCCTTCAAAGACTGGGAAATCATGTTTAATTACACTTATTCACATTAGATTGGACTTGTACACACCATATGTAGTGGTATTTTTACTTCAGGAAGAAGTCAAAGGTTGGAGAATGACACTAAACCTTTCTCCCTAAACTACTTTTTCCATGGCGTAGGATCGCCCAAAAATCAACATTTAACACCCTCAATAATTTCAAAAATTAGTCAAAGGTTGGAGAATGATACTCCCTACACTATTTCTGCCATGGCATGAGATCACCCTAAAAAATCTCCCTTCATCAAAATTTTCAGGATCCTCTCTACATTTTTTTACTCATCACGGATCAGGTGCACATGTTCCTTTTCTACTTTTTAGCATTTTACACATTTCTTACATGCGTTTTATACATTTATACACCATTTTTGACTACTTGTTCATTCTTCTATTTTACAGTCCATCCTTATGGGAAGCAAAGAGTCAACATCAACACACAATAAACAACATCATCAACAACAAGTACATCATCAACAATCTACACGTGTTTTCACCGTAGGTCATTATCATCACTTTCTTTTTACATCCATGCTTCACACTTTTTATCATTCCACACTCTCTTTTTCTTGACACGCTCTTCTATATTAATATACATGGTTATCAGGTACACATCTCTATCTACTTTATGTTATCGAGATTTCCACTCACCAACATAAAGTGGGGGAAAATGTAGACACTAAATCATGCACTTTGGGTACATTATTAGGTCCTAATCACATAATACTATTCATATGCTTCTTACGGGAGAAAATTACTAGTTGATCACTATACTTGGCCTCTTAGGTTCCCTTCTAGTCTCCTTTTGACCTTACAGACCTCACTACCTAGTTTGACCCTTCATATTTCACCTTTTCTGGTTCTAGACACCAACGCCAAGCCAAGACGCCAGTGCCTAGGTGCCCTCATCTCCTCTGGGAGCCCTAGACCTCTTTGTATTTAGCTCACTCCTTTTTGGGTCCTTTCTAGCCATTGGGCATCCTTATCTCTTAGGGGTTGGCCTTTTAGTGATCAATTATGAAATTCAAACAAGAGAAGAATATAAATATAACATTAATGTGACTAAATTAAGGGACCAAACTCTAAGCATCTATATTATCACCTAAGGTTGCATCTCATAAGCATATAAAAATTATCATTGCATCCATTTAGCACCATTGCAAGGTACAAGGTATGGTTTTTTGTGTCACATTTCATAGGTGGAAAGTCTATTCTATTCCATACACACATCTATTACATATTTTTACATCTAGCTACTTTTATCGCTATCAAGTGCAACATGCACAAGAGCCACATAGGACACGATTATGCACACATGCACAAAGAACTACATTAGGTTTGAGATGTAGTGTAATGTTCAGTCGTAGGATCACCATTGTGACTGATGAGGACAATATGACCCCTTATTTTACATCTTTATTTTTTGGGATTTGATGTTATTTTAAGGGTTTTACAAGTGACTTATACATTGCAAGTTATTGGCTACATCCGTGAGAGTTGTGTGACATACTAGCAAAAAAAAAAAAAAGGCTTTAAATCATCTAGTGACCTTGTAAAGTTCATCTCTGGACCTCCTGCGTAGACCCTTAGTGCCTAGGAAGGGATCTTAGCATCCAAGCACCCCAATACCACTCCAGGCACCTCAGTCCCTGCTCCTCTTGAACTTCTACATTTTTCTCGGGCTTGGCCGTGACTGCCGTGTTCCATTTTGATCAGTTTTCCACCTTCACACATTGCCAAGACTATTGTAAAATCAGATAAATGTCTTAAATCTTCATTATACTTAAGGTTTACTTTCATTGCTTGTTTCTTGAGTCCTCTAGTGTACCTTACTGTCATATCTGCTTGCTGTAACACATATTAGAATTTAACATAATTAATCTATCCCTTTTAGTTTATTTTTGTTAAATCGGTGATGCTATGTAGGAAAATTTTTAATTTGTTAATTTCTAACATTTTTCTCCAACATATTTCAAGTTTGTGTTTACACCCTTATTAAAAATAATATATTAGTGAATTAAGTACACTAAAAGGATGTACAGGGGAGTTATAAGAGGTTATTCTTATTAATTAAATTCCAACATTAATCATGTAATATAATAACACATTAAATATTGCATCTAGTTTGCGCAATATGCTATGCACTCAAAAACTCAAGAGAATGATTACACTTAGTCAATTACCGATGGATCTAGGAAGTTTTGGGTGTGTATAATGCTAAAACTCAGAGATCTAAACTTGTAAGTGATTTGTATCTATAACTATAGTTGGAAAGTGACTTGGTTCAAGACTCGTATGGATATGTTGGAACCGTTTGTATAGTTTTGTACCTATTCTATGGTTTTAACCATGCCTTGTAAATTTTTGAGACTTTTACCCTCTTGAAAATGTTTATCATTACTCGAACCCTAATTTTTTTACCATGCTATGAATCCCTCTAAATATTTTGAGTAAGATATCAAACCCTAGCCATGGGTAGGAGATCCAATAAAATAAACATTAGTTGAGTTAAGTGCAATCCTTGCATGAAGGACATCATCACTACTCCAAAGATTCCTCAAACCAAAATTAATTCTCCATCTAGCGTGATATATGAATCAATACAACTAGATTTAGAAATTGGGCCCTTTTTGTTAATGCTCGTATTAATTTTAGCTCTTGCTAATATTTGAAATGGGGATTTTTAAGTTATTGTAAATGAAAAATCTGATTCCTTGACTGATATAATTCTTCAAACCTATAATGATTACTACCATAATGATTGTGTATAATATTTTACAATATTTGGGGATCTTTGGGCCCTTTAGTGCTATTTTTTTAATAGGAGTTCATTAGAATGTTAGGTTAGTAACATAACTTGTTAATAATGGTTTATAAATATGTGATGACCAAATGAGTCCATTATTTTTGTAAAACCTTATTAATTCCATGTACTAACATACCCCAAAATATCGGGATGCCATGCATAACACACATGTATGGATGAGTATAAGAAGTTTACCTTCGAATTGGATTATAAATTTCTAAGAGCTTGGTAGAGCCAAAAATGACTTTTCTTCCTTTATCTTGATCCTCTTGACCTAAAAATCTTCCCACAACACTCGTAGAAACTTCCTCCATGCATTCCAATACTCTTCTATACTTGCACATACCAGAAAATATCCAAAAACCATGACTTACCCATGCTTACATGGCTTATCTACACTATTCTTTCTTTAAAGGGCCTTCATCATGTACTATGAACTTGAGTAATGACATTGCAGTGCGAATTCACAGCACCCCTGGATGTTGATCAGATTTCTAGGTTGATCACTCTAGCATCCAGTGTGATTGCACAACATGGAATCCTTTCTCCAAGTGTGGGACTTGCAAAAATGAGAAAGGAATCTCCAGAGAAGGCTGGTTCCTATTCCTAAACTACCTGCCACAAGCTATTCCAGTGTAGGCAAGCTAATCTAATCCTAATCTAACCATGCCAAGGAGATAGAGAGAGAGAGAAAAGGGAAAAACAGAGCCTACACTAAAACAAAGTGATACACCGTAGAAGGAAAATGTTGAACATCTATCAAAACGCCATGGAACAAAGAGAGGTGAGCAATGGGAAGGATGGATAGATGCATCACAGGCCCAAGGATAGATTTCACATGGAAAATGTCCCAAAACTCCATGAACACAGCTCCAAACCTATAATGAGTATTAAAACATGCACAAATACCTACAATGAAGAGAGGCAAGAAGAAAACAAGTGAAAAATGAGCAAGGATGGATAGATGCATCACGAAACACGTTTTTGTTGCTCCAGAAGTTTGCACAGAACATCATTTTATGGTAAAAGGCAAAAAACACCATTACAGAGCAGGGGAGGAGGTTCGAACTCCATTTTCAACCCTAGAGAAGAAAAGAAGGGAGGCAGAGCTGAAAAGATGAACAACCCAACTTAGAAAGAAGCCCCTCCTTACAATTTATAGGAAGAATGAGAGAGAAAAGAGAGAGGAATTCCAAATCTACCCCAACCACCTCTAGGTTGCATTTAATTCATCTCATTATGGCGGTAGGTAAGAACCCTAGCAAGCCCAAAAAATGGCGAATTGTATTTTGAATTTTTAAGAACTTTTTCTCACCCAATTAAAGATATCCAATATTAGTTGGATAGAGGACCTCGTAAGCTTTTCGAAAAGTCCAACCTTGCGTGAATCCGAGCTCCCTGTGAAAAGTTATGGCCATTTGAATATCTGCGTCAGTGTCCGCTTCCTGTCAGCGCTCAAAATGTTGCACCTCCTGAATCAGCGCCCTTGGCGCACCTTTCAGCATGTCGACAGAACTTATCGGTGCCCTTCGCACACCTTTCAAAGCATGTCGAAAGGAACTTATCAGGTGCCCTTGGCGTAACTTTTTCTCGTGTCGGCACCTCCTGCTATGCGCCTCTTACCTGCGCTAAGGGCGTAATTTTTCTGTGTCAGCACCTCCTGCTGTGTGCCTCTTACCTGCGCCAAGGGCGCAACTTTTTCTGTGTCAGCACCTCCTGCTGTGCGCCTCTTACCTGCGCCAAGGGCGCAAATTTTTCTGTGTCAGCACCTCCCCACGTGCGCCTCTTACTGCGCAAGGCGCAACTTTTTCTATGTCAAGACCTCCTTTTGCTTGTATATATTTACCCGAGGAGGGAAAAATATACAAAAATGACCTCAGACATCATCTACACCCATTATTCCATGTCAATACACGATAACATGCTCACATAGACTTTCTTTGCTTCATTTCTCATGCCACCATACCATCCTACTTAAACTAGGTCTAGGATTAGGCCTAGTTCGGTTTGTATCAACGTATGACTCTCATAGACCGACCTTGTTAACATCTCATAGAATCATTAACACCTCGACACATCTTATTGGAAATTATAGAATAATCATATTTGACCATCTTTGGAGTTCACACACTATACCATACATGATTGAATCATGCCCTAAACCATGCTTATTACACAAGAACATCATGTTACAAACACATCGTGACACCTCATCACTTCACTACTAATCAACCTTCACCTTATTTGATGGATGACACCTCATATAGAAACCTATGCCACTAAGACTCCATTTGACATCAATGAAAAGAATACAAACACAATGCCAAACAAAATTTTAGTTGGGAAACCTCTGCATATTGATTACTAGAAGATCCACTAAAAAATAAAGAAGTTACTTGTGCCTTCTTACCTTGTTTTGTTTTCATTCCTTGAGATAGCTTCAAAGTCCGGGTGCCGATGTGTGTTGTATTTTCCTTGGTTCACTTCCAATAAATTCTTGGATCTAAGGAAATGCTTCTATTGTTATGGGATCAACATTAGGGACAATGGAATTTTTAGGTTCACGATGAGCAATAAAATATTGCACTTGATGAGATGACTCAACCGATAAGGAGGAAACAATTGGGAATTGATGCAAAACTAGAGGTTGTGAAGGATCAATCTCACCTTGCTCAAGATATTCAATGTGATATTTAGTGGTTCTATCTTTATTATGGAGTCTCTGGGGTGATATCCTTTAGTGTGTTCTTCTTCCATATCCTTTTTTTTGAGGACTCCCTTGAGTGAGTGGAGCTCGTGGCTCTCTCGGATGCCTTTAAGGATGAAATGTGAGATGCTTGTCTCGAGAGAGTTAGGAGACCATCAAAATCAATGCTGGTTATTTTTTTCTGAACCACTCCCTTGATCTCTAAATCACTGATATAGTCTTCTCATTGATGCTGATTTATTCCTGTATGTTATATGAGATAGGTAGAAGAGGTGTATAATTTAGCACTTGATACACGGGTCGAATAAATTTGATCCATCATCTCTAACTCCTTCAACAAACCAATCAAAGTTGAAATTACTCATTTGATTGATTGTCATCCTCATATGGTCCCTCTTCCTCACTTCAAAGTCATCAAGGAAATTGGCCCAATAGTCCTCAATTTAAGGAATATGGTGCAGTTCAAGGAAAGTGAAAGTTTCAGGATTTCTCCTGATATCAAA
Organism: Taxus wallichiana var. yunnanensis; assembly: GCA_018340775.1. Taxonomy (NCBI): domain Eukaryota; kingdom Viridiplantae; phylum Streptophyta; class Pinopsida; order Cupressales; family Taxaceae; genus Taxus; species Taxus wallichiana. The sequence goes on from CM031239.1 coordinate 167,501,151, forward strand.
ATCGAGCCTAGATACATAGGAATAGAGGCTAAGGGAAGAAAATGAGGCTTCAATGTTTGATGTATCTACACAAATTTTGCATGAATATATCCCCATAGATATAGGAAAGGATACACCCTTCTTCTTATCTTGTTATCCCATTTTTATGGACATGAGAAATCCACTTACATAATTAAAACATTACCATTTTATCACTAGGGCAGCTGGGAAGTTTACGAGGAGTGAGATAAATTCTCAAAACATTGATGTAGGTGAAGGTTGATAAATGAGTGAAGAATCTACCATATTTCTGGTCAATGCAACTACTTGAGAGGATATCGTCAAATCAGAATTTCCTTCTTGAAGTATGATGGCGAACATGGTGAATGCATTATTCACCCTAGAAAAGTGATGGTTACTCTCTTTATGCGTGAGCCGGGGATACTTTTCATAGGCTAGTGATTTCGGGATCCATTGCGAGTAGTAGTTAGGTCTATAAAAGGTCTTGTGTAGGTGAGAGCATATACCAGATAAGAGGTCATAGTGAACTTTCGGTAGAAGGAAAATGGAGCAACTGTCAATGAATATTGTCACTTATGCACTCTCTCTAGATCAATATTGATCCCATCCTTGAAACAACACACCCGAGTAAAATTCCCTCCATAATTCCAAAAATAGATTTCTTGGGGTTAAGAGATATGCCATGATATCTACACCATTGGAGAACAAGCTTAAGGTGCTAAAAGTGATCTTCCCTATTATTTGAAAAAATGGTAAGATCATCCAAGTAAACAATAATACACTTATTTTTTAGATCTCCAAAACTAAATCCATAGCTCTTTGGAAATTTTCACTGTATTAATGAGACCAAAAGGAATTCTTCGATAGGAAAAATTTCCCCATGGATTTGTAAAGAAAGTTTTGTGTTGATCTTGGATATCCACTTAAATTTGGTTATAACATGAAAACCCATCAAACATTGACAACATTTCCAAACCAGTCACTACCTGTAGAATCTGATCCATCATGGGAAGAGGATAGTTATATTTTAAATAAGCCTAATTTAGATTGCAAAAATCCACATAGATCCTTATCTCCACATTCTTCTTTCACACCGGAAAAATACTAGCAACCCAAGAAGAATGGTGGATAGGAAAAATAATCTTAGCACTTAATAACTTTCAAATCTCTTGATAGATTGTTCCTGCAATTTTAGGGTTGTACTATCTTTGTTTTTGTTTGAAAGGATGAATACCTATCTTTAAGGGAATATAGTGTTACATTTCTCTTAGCTTAAAATTCTTCAAATTTTCGTAAGAGTATGCAAGCTCATCTATGTATTTTCTTAACAATTCAACTAGTTTCTTCCTTTCCTCAATGAAACAACATTTCCCTATATTAACAAGGTTAGGTTCTTCATCATTTCCCAAGTTTACCTTTTCACACTTGGATGAATGATCCGTTCTCTGTGACATCCTTCTTTTGACATAATGATCATGCTTGTCAAACATATATTTTAAGTTGATAAGACCCTTAGGTATTTTGTTACCTTTCAGCTTGATACATCCATCCTGATTAGACCCAAACTCAATGCCTTCCTTAGTTGTGAATGAATGCGACTCTTTATAATCGGATTCACTACCCTCAAAATAAAAATGATTGAAATTATATTTTAATCCAAGGAAGGAGATGATATGTTGGTCATCATTGAACACTTTCCAATTATCAAGATTGTCTAGGATATTAGGTCTAAAAATCATCTCAATTGTGAAATTATTCGAATGAACTCTAAATGAGGAATTAGTAAAGAACCTTAGAATTCCAAGGCATCTGTTCTTGAATTGTTATTTATTATCACCACATTAATTAAGAAGGATTTAGAGAGCTCAATTAAATCCCACACTTTATTTCAATAATACTTCAACCTCTCATTCCTTACTCAAAACAAACCTCATATTTGCTTGACTATAGGTTATGCATTACCTTATACATGAACATTCTTGATTCCCATCTCCTTTATCGATGCCAAACCAAGAATAAGAGCCTCATACTCAACAATGTTATTAGTATTAGAAAATCAACTTGTATGAGAACGGGTTAATTTTCCGAAGGTGAGACAAGGACTACCCCTGCTCCATAACTAGTTATAGAACAACTTCCATCAAACTCAAGATTCTAAATATTATTCAAAACATCTTGAATGACTTCAGGAATAATCAATATTGGGCTATACATTTTCATGTAGTTACCATGCCCAATGTCTTCATACAATATTTGTTCTTGAGGATCATCAATCTTTTGGACTATGTATATAGCTTGTATTTCAGGTAATAAATTCTTCATTTATCCGTTCATGGGGATTAGTGCATGGGAACAGTCTATTTGGATTTATCCTCCTACATCTCGACAAAATATTTTGCTTAATAAAATTCATTAGAGGGAGGTATATGAGCAACCAAGATAGTAACTTTAGCTCTTTTTCAGGAAAAATTGTAAAGGATACTTAAGAATCCTTCCCACTAAATTCACCTCTTTAATCTCCATGGAGTAACATGAGCCAAATGTCCTGGGTAATACTAATTCCTAATACATGAGCTAATTGTGCAAGCATTAAATTATCCAATGTTCCAAAATTAATCACATAATTGCTTACTTTATATATGGCTATCAACAAAGTCACATAAAATGGTTCAATCTTCTCAAATGCGGAGGGAGTGGAGGCCATTTTTTTTTTTTGGAGAAGTAGCTTTAGAAGTGGGCAAGAGTCCTTTGGAAGATGGAGTAGTTTAAGCAATTTTAACATTTACAAACATAACAATCTGGGAAAAATCTTCCGGATGAGTTTGATAGTACTCATCTTTTGAGATCTTAATCTTGAATTTCTTGATATGATCAATTATATTGAAAGAACCCAAAGATTAAGAATCTTATTGATTATACACAACAAAATTTTTAGGCTTAAAAAATTTGGGAGTTACGGTTGCTTTAGACACATGTGTTGGAGATACGGGGTATTTGAAGATGTAGAAGTACTTACCTTATTAGCATAGAAGGGACATGTAATCCTCTCTTTGTAACAATTGGAATAATAGCAGGAGATTCCTTAACTTTCTCCTTTTTTGGGCTGAACAATATCTTTCTTTTTACTCAATTGTTCTCTAGTCATGACTACATAATATTCATTGTTCATTCCCGACTAATGTTTCTTTATAATTATCTTCCTCAGATTCATATTCAACATAGCCAATCTAGGAATATTCAACCTCTTCATTGATTTACTTAAGTTCCTCCTCAACCTCTTCAACTTCTTCTATAATTATTTAATCCTTCGCTTCTTGAACTTCACAAGTTGCATTCATTGGGACCTTCATAGGAGGAGCCTCAATGACAAGCTTGGGTTGAGTAGCTGTAGATGATTCCTTGGTTGAAAATTCTTCCTAGGAATATATTTGTAAGGGATATTCTGAGAAATTTGCTTCTTTATAGCAATCAAATCATTAGCCAATTTTGGACTAATTGATCAAAATTGGTTGGACCTAAAGTGGAAGCCTTAGCCTTAGAAGGTTCTTTCTTTAACTTACCAAACATGATTAAGTCATCTTCAACACTTATGGAAATTTCTTGATCTTCATTCAAGTTTGGAAACCATGCTCTTCTCAATGTGAAACTCACCTCAGGGAGTTGAGCATTGATGAAGAAACATTTCATATTCTTCTTAGCGGTTGGGTTGAGTAGTAGCTAGAATTTTATGAACCAATCTATTAAGCTTCACTACAAATTCCCTCATTGGTTCATATGATTCTTTCTCCATCCGGGAGAGTTGTGCCAAAACCGTATGTGAATTCTCTCCGGCTTAAACCTAGCCTCAAATGTAGATTTCATCGTATCCCAATTGGCGACACTATTTACCGAAGATGATAAAACCACTCAACAACATTATCTTGAAAATGATCAACAAAAAATTTGATAGATAGATCCTCATGTGTAACCCCAAGAACTCCACAAGCAACATAAAATCTGTAAGATGCTTGTCGAGGTGAAATTTACCATCTCCTCTAAATTTTGGGAAGTTCTTTCAAATTCCTGTAGGTAGATAATGGAGAGGTTTAGAAAGGGATAAGGGCCCAATATTATGTCCCTAAGGCACAAGTGCAACCACGTTGGGAATTTTTTTTTGCAAAGGAAGGGTAACTTGAGCTAAAACCAAAGCTTGAGTTGTACTTGTGAAGGTGAACCAAGTTTCCTATGTGTTAGAGGTGTACTTGTAGATATCTTTCTTTTACCCTTTCTTTCTGGAGATGTATGAAAAGAATGCCGCTATTGAAACTGGAAAGTAGGGTCTTCAATTCCTTGGGCTCTCAGGCTTCTGGTATATCTCTATTCATCCAAAGATAGTGAAACCTCTAGAACGATTGCTATTCAACCGTGGTGAGTAATATTATTTGGGTACTATGACACATGCCCCATATTGGGTGCCAAAAACTATTGGCTGAAAAATATGTCATTAGAGGCACAATCAACAATTCATGAGACAAAAATCCCTCCTTTTTAATGGGGAGGTTCCCTTATTAAGCCAAAAATTTAGGACTCTAAAATATTTACAAATTTAAAAACTATTAATATTTAATGAGGATATTAGTGTTAATGAGTAATTTCATGATTTTTAATACAAAATACAAATGAATAACTAAAAAGGTAGAATAATGAAATAGAGAGGATATGGCAAGATGGATAATTTAGAGACACATAATTCTAGCTAACTCATCGATCAAGGACATGTGGTTCCTTCTTGGTTTCACAAGATTGCCACAGGAATGAATAAATGAGAGGGAGTAATAACAACACTTTTAGATAAGAAGATTATAGATCTTATCATACTCTTGCATGTAAATGAAATTCAAGAGCATACATGCCTACATAAATGGAATTTCTCACACTAAACAAGATACACATTAAATAAAAGTCCACTAAATCTTGGCCGATGAACAAGAATAAAAAGATTCAGATCCAAATAAAGAAAATATTATACCAACTGGAACATGAACAAGGAAAGGATACAAAAAGAATACTAATGGAGATAAATAAGGGTTCTTCTTATGTGTTCCAAAATAAATGTTTATTACATATAAAATGCACCAATATCCAACCCCTTTTAAAAATAAAAAGAAGCTTTATATAGGAAAAGGGGAAAGAATAACTACCCAAACTAACTAGTTGTCTTAATTAAGTGTTAAAACACTTAATTAATTGAATTACATTCAATGAATTTATATTACAAATTTACTTTTTATACAATAAAGTCAATGATAAAATAGAAAAACTAGTGATGTCATGAGCCTGAAGAAGATGGAAAAGAAGGGATGAATGATGCAGGGAATTTAAGCTTCAAAACATGCATTCATAATTTTGTAAGTGCACTTTATATCTCTGTATATTTAGGTATAATGGTATTGGAAAGATTTATCAACTAGATCCCAAGAGAGAATTCCATTTTTTTGTCTTGCCATACTTGAGAAAGTCCTTTCATTTTTCTATAATGAGATTGTGGAGCACCGAAAATTCCTCCATTTTATATTTTTTAACCAATTATGCTTTGAAAAAATTATACTTAATGAGTGTATTAAAATCTCCTATGATTCAATAAAAAAGTTCCTTTTTTATGAATTTTGTTGAATAGGTGACAATGAAGGGCTTGCAAATCTGATAAAAATTCATCCTTCAAAGACTCTCCTTTCTGAACCACATTTCATAGCTCAGCTTATGCTTCTTCTAAATCCTTTATTCTCCACTCAACATTGAAATTCCAAGTTCTAGATAAATTACTTTTAGAGTCATCGAAAATATTCTCAAAAAGAAGGATTTTCTCATCTCTAAGAGCCATGATATGAATACATTGAATGACATCAACCCAAAATTTTATTTCTTGATTAACGCTATCAATCCTTGAATTGATATGCTCTTGAGCTAAAATGATATTATCATAAATCTTAGAGGCTTCATCAATAAAGTCCATTCTTGTGACAAGAAATTTCTCCACCTAAGATTCATATGATTTGGCAAGAGTGGTGTGTTTGTGAATTTCTATTATTTCTTTCAGATAAATATAATAATTGATAGTTGTTGGAGGAAGTGCAAATAGAGGAATTGGATCCAATGGAGTTTTATCATATGAGAGGAAAGATTTCATGAAATTACCCAAGATGTGTACCCGCTCCTCCGATTAATCCCGAGTTTAATTTCCTTTCTCAACTCTCTCAATAACCTTGGAGACACTTTCTCTAAGGTTTTTCACTTCACCTTCAAGGGTTGATTATCCCAAGGATATTCTTGTCAATTCAAAATCTGATAATGAAATATATTTCTCACTCTTATCCTCTTTTGGCCTAGAAATTTATAATGATTGTTTTCCTATAGAATCGAAACCAAATGATAGGCAATCTAGGCTTTCTTAGGATGAGGAGGAGAAGTGCAAGAAGGGAAAAAAATCCATCATAATTTGGAGTGTGAATCCTAGATTGGCCCTTTCTCTTTCTATTGTCTACCATGGGTTTAACCCAGGTGAATGAATCTCCTAATGATGTTTCCAAAGGAGGAAATGCAAGGGAAATTTGAGAACTAGGAGGCTGAGAGATTGAAACCTCTATAGTAGAAGTCATAAGAGAAGAAGAAGAAGAAGGTCTTCTCACCTCTAGCTTAGGTCTTAAGGTACCAGTCTTTCCTGAATCAAGGAAACTATCTCAACTACATCCTCTTTATCATCAATTTCCTCACTTTCCTCACTTTCATCTCATTCTTCCTCATCAACTTGTTTCTTTTCATCAATCTCTTCTTCATCATTTTGTGTTTTCTTAGGGGCTACTCTACCTCCTAACTCTTGTGTTTATTCTTTATCATCATCTTGTCCTAGTGTATTTTCCTTCTTCTCTCCCTCTTTGGATTTATCCTTCTTAGTATAAAATTTGGTTCTAAAGTCAAGAGGAGAGGAAGAAGGAGTTTTCTGGGTAGGAGTAGCCTTTTGTGAAGAAGATGCCTCATGAGAAGAAGATTCCTTCTGAGAATCATTGAATTCTTTAACCTTTTTATTCAACCAATGTCTTGACCTCAGGAGAATAGGAGTGTTAAGATCATCTGGATTATCTTTTTCCTTTTGTGACCAGTTAATGGTGGGAAGATGAGTGTACTAGATAGAATTGACGAATTTCCTTTGGTACTACATATAACTTAAAATATTAGATTTTTCGTAAGGTTAATCATTATAGGTTCTCTTCTCGACCTCATAGTCATCTATAAAATCCTCCTAGTAGTCCTTAAATGTTGGAAAATGATGATATTTCAGCCAACAATTTTTTTTTCAATAAAGTTATTACTATTAAAATAAGTCCTCTTCTCGGTAAGGATGTAAGTTGAATGGGGAAATAGTCCTTTCGACATCTCTGTGTATATAGGGCTGACCTATATGTGTAATTTCCCGATTATGGGAAATTATATGCTAGAGATTTTTTTGTCTCTCCGTGTCCTATGAAGAAGGTCTAGTTGTCTATAAATCTCAACTAGAATGATCTTATCACTGAAATATATTGGAAGCTTATATGGAACTACTTCAAACCTAGACGTTTGGATATAAGAGAATTTCCTAAATTGGATGAATAGGCTGCCATAGATTGAAATCAATTGTTTTTCCTCCTGATACACTTTACTTGTTACATTTCCCTCCAGTAGCCTCACCAAAAACATCGTGAAAGCATCATTCACTCTCATATGGTGTATATTATTATTTTCATGAGTCAATCATGTGTAGAAATCACAGATAGCCAAATTTTGTATTCTTTCCTGGCTTGATAAACCAATCCATATTATTTACCCAGCTATGGTGTACATTAAATAGGAGGCCATGTAGAATGTTTTTGTTTGGTGTACTTGGGTAAGATGTTGAGCTAAATTATCTCAAATTATCTCTCCCAGCTCAATGGCTGCGAACCTTCATGAATCATGTTGATTCATATGCTCATCCAATCTTGGAACTCTTGAGTTGAGGGAAAACCCATTAATCTTGGAAATGATGTTATAATATTTGATAATTCCTCCAAAAACTCAATCATGTAGAGAGTCTTAGGAAATTTAGATGGCCCTCTCCTTTTGACCCTTAGCCAAGATTTTGAAATCATTGTTTGGTACTTTATAGGAGTGAGATCATACTCCATTTGGTCATCATACTTGGTTATAACTTTGAAACCTTCAAAATTTGGAATTCCTAGAGCTATGTTGATGTGATGAGTATCTAGTTATGCAATAACCTACCCCTAAGGGTCCTTCAACTCCTTGGTTTGAGGATAAAACCAAGAGGCATATGTTGGAACTATATTGGTACACTAGACCGATGTGGGAAAACCCCCGCATGAGATAACCTACTATTCATAATCCTTTAGGCTAATGGGGTTGAGTTATAATCCTTCATTCGCCCAAAATCATATAAGTTGATGTGTTTTATGTCATTGTCTCCTATTTCAGGGACATAGGTTTCAAGTGAGGAGATATGCTCATATCCAGCATACTGAAACTTCATATTCGAAAATTGGATAGAAATCAAGGAAAAATAATGGTTTTGTAGTGGGTTTTGAGAGGATTTTAGGAGGCAAGCACAAAAACTAATATAATTGTGAAAATGGGTGAAACAAGGATGAAGTTACTCACCTTATGGATAGAGATGAAGGTGACTTCTCAATGTTCAAAATTCAACTTGAATTTTTAAATCTGGTTTGGGAACGAGGAGATCTAAGAAAAAAACATATTATGGTTGTGGGTGGAAGAGGAGGGCATGAAATGATGAGGACATAGATGATTTGTAAAAGTGAGGAATAGAGTAGGGTGATAGAAACTTATATTTTAGCCATGCCAAACACTTACCCTACTTAGCCTCTTGAATAAACATGTTTGGGGTAGTGAATTAGATGAGACATAACCCCATATAACCAATTTTCTAAGCCCTCCCTACTTCCCATGGGGTATTTTATATTAGATCGAGAATACGAAGATGCAGAGGAACCGAGGGAAATGAGGAACAATCCCTTGGGTTTCTAAAGTGCCTAAAACACTGAAATGTCGATAGACTCGATGGAAGTGTAAAAAGTAGAAAGTTGGGGAGCAAGAGGAACATGAGAACAATTCCTCCTATTCCTCAATTAACGGATTTATTCGATTTGAACCACTAAGGCCTATAAATTTACTAACTCCTAAAATTTCCTCTCCATACTGACTTAGTGAAGGACAAGGGATGAAGAATTCATACAAGAAACTTCCCAAGTAAAATTTTGAAATTTCGACTTTTTCAAGTCTCATGATAATAACATGTTATTAATGTAATGACCACAAACACATTGAATCTAATGCCTTTAATAGGATTGTAATTAACCAATGATATCCTTCAAAAATAACAGACGATCTATTACTTTACCGGATGGAGTCATAGGAGATCTATCGGTTATAGTAGAATTAGGGGAATATCCAATAGAATTTATGATATCAGAACCCAAAAATTAGAAAACTTACTTTCCAATTATTTTAGGAAGACCTTGGCTTGCTACTATTGCTGCATATATTGATTGTAGATCTAGAAATATGACTATTCCAAATAGAAATAAATAAAATAACATTTCTTTTTATCCTCCTACTCCACCATGTTTAATAACTTGTGAGCATCTATGGGTGGATGTACCATATCAAAATTATACGAGCCTTTCTTATTTATCCATGATTATAGAAAAAAACATGTGGATGAAATAGATGAAACATATATGAACCTAGATGAGAAGCTTAGTATGGATTTGGGAAGAACTATATAGCTTCAGTAAAGAAATATTTTGGCTTCGGAAAGAACCATTCTGGCTCTGGAAAAAACTAGTCTAGCTCCGGAATTGTCTACTCTAACTCCCAAAAGGGATAATTGGGTTCTAAAGGGTAAAAATTATAAGAAGGCCATGTTTAAATGAATGACTACGACCCTTTTCAACAATGTGCTTATCATGAGAAATAAATATCAAATGATTTTCATTTTCCTTTGATTAAAATCATATCTTCAAAACATAACAATATTTCATAAATTGCAACCTCATTTCTATCTTTTGAATTCTTTGGTGAATGAAAATAAGTAAGGAAATATACTTGAGATTAAACAAATATCCATTCAATTAGGAAATAAATTGAACATTGGTAGAAATTTAAATGATGATCAAGAAGCTAAGGTCATTGATGTTTTGAGAAATCATTCTAAATATTTTGCATGGGATTATACTAATATGAGAGGAATACACCCCAACATCTATACTCATCATATTTATACTAAAAATGTTAAACCAGTCAGATAGCCACAATGCAAGATCAACCCAACACTTAGATATATTGTTAAAGATGAAATTGAGAAACTACTAAGAGTAGGATTTATCTATCCTATATTTGATAGTTAATGGGTCTCCCCACTTATTATAGTTCCCAAAAAGAATGGTAAATGGAGAATCTATATAGACTACAAAGAGATTAACAAGGCTACAAAGAAATATTATTTCCCTCTGCTTTTATAGACTAAGTTTTGGATAATTTGGAAGGTAAGAAGTATTTTTCCTTTTTGGATGGATTCAATGGCTATAATCATATTTCTATAACTCCAAAGAAGATCAAGATAAAACCACTTTCACATGCCCTTATGGAATATTTTCATATATAGTTTTATCATTTGGTTTATGTAATGCACTTGATACTGTCAAAAAGTAGTATTGGCTATTTTTTTGATCTCACTAATGATTGTGTTGAGGTATACATGGATGATTTTTCCATCCATGGGGATAATTTTCACAAATCTATGAGTAATTTAAGAAAGTTATAACAAGATGTGAACAACACCAACTCTCCTTGAATCATGAGAAATGTTTAATTATGGTTGATCAAGGAATTGTTTTGGGTCATCATATCTCTACTAAAGGTATTCAAGTTGATCCTAAGAAAATATAAATCATTACTAACTTTCCTATACCAGAAAATTAGACCGATGTTAATAAATTTCTAGGGCATGAAAGTTACTACAAAAGGTCTATCAAATATTTCAGTAAAATTTTTACACACATATTATCTTTGCTTATAAAGGATTACATTTTTGAATAGAATTCTTAATTCCAAAAACATTTGAAGTTATAAAAGATAAATTGACTATTGCTCCAGTTTTGAGAGGACCTAATTAGGAATAACTTTTTCATATTCATATTGATGCATCCAACAATGCAATGGGCATAATTCTTGGTCAAAAGGATAAATAAGAACATATATATGCAATTAATTTTATTAGCAAGTACTTGACCCCTACAGAGAAAAATTACACTACAAATGAAAAATATTTTTGGCTGTTGTTTACTCTCTTACAAAACTCATACATTATGTTACTGGCTATAAAATATTTATATACACATACCATTCAACAATAATATAATCCATGAATAAGATAATAGTATGGGGAAGGACTACTATATGGTTACTCCTTTTACAAGAATTTAATTTGACAATCATTGATAAACTAGGAAAGGCTAATGTTGTTGCTGAATTTCTCTCAAGATTGAATGTTTCAAGTGAAGGAGAACCTATTAAAGACCATTTTCCATATGAACACTTGTTTATAATTTCAGCACACTCACCATGGTTTGTTGATATTGCTAATTATCTAACCACAAGGAAGTTTCCAATTTATTTACAAGAAAAGAAAGAAAAATATTGGTTAGAAACAATGCTACTTATACATGGTGTAATGGAATTTTATTTAAATGTGGTCTTGATATTGTTATTTTTAGGTTTGTTAGGAAAGATGGAGTGTATGACATCATTACAACTTGTCATGGTGAACTAAGAGGAGGAAATTATTCAGTTAAGAGGACAATCCAAAATCCTTAGAGTTGGGTACTAATAAGAATGTCAAAAGATACACCGATAATGTGATGTATGTCAAATAATAGGGAAGCCTAATTTTTACACTGAAATGAAACTTAATCCTCAATTGGTTTTAGGACCTTTTGGAAGTGGGGTATTGATTTTGTTGGACTAATAGAACCCATATTGTGGTAAATAATACATGCTAGTGTACACCGATTATGCCACAACATGGGTAGAATTTCAGCCATCCCTTTTGTTAATGAAGAAGTTGTAGTTGATTTCTTGTACCATAGGATCATGCAGAGATTTGGAGCACCTAGAGCCATAGTGTTTGACCAAGGACCTGAGTTCATGTCAAACATGATTGTGGCCTTTGTAAGAATCTACAAGATAAAAAAATGGAAGTCATCACCATATCATCCTCAGGACAATGGGAAAGTTGAAGTCACAAAAAGAATTAGAAAACATCTTGACAAAGGTTGTGGATGTAACCAAGAAATATTGGGTAGTAAGACTTCTTGAAGCAGTTTGGGTATATAATACAACATGGAAAACCACTAATGGATTCTCTCCATATGAAATTTGTGTATGGGAAGAAACCAAGGTGCTTCTTATATATTTTGATTTGTAGACCTTAAGGAAAACATTGGAGGCATGAATTGAGATTGATGCATCCAAAAAGACAAGATTATTTAGCTAAATGAGTTATATGAGACAAGGATGGAGGCTCAAAATAGTATTAAATCCTCCAAAATCAAAGAAATATTTGGTATGAATCTCATATCAAGACCAAGAGATTTAAATAAGGATATGGGCCCTTTTGTTTGATTCAAGGTATCAACAATTTAAAGGAAATTTAAGGACTAGATGGTTGGGGCCCTATCAAATGGAGAAAATTTATGATAATGGATTAGTAAAGATGCTACCTATTGATGAGGATAAGAGAACTATGCTAGTAAATGGACACATATTGAGGTGTATCAACAACTTCAAAGCTAAGATGAGTTCACTAAGGAAATTCAGTCATGTGCTAAATTTGGTTTCATGGAAGAATGTTCTTCCACCCCAAAGAAATAAAGAAGTTCAAACTCCAATAAAATGAGAAAATGGAATAAAAATGAAAATATTCTCCTCTCTTATTACAATTTAATACCAAAAAAATGCATTCAAAAAATGTAAAACAAAATACAAATAATAAAGGGTGGGAATAGATTAATTTTATAGAAAGCACACTAACTATAAGTCTTTTCCAAATGCAGGAATGGAGGATCAACGATCAAAGGGATACATGTTTTTGTAAGGTAAGGAATATTTATTTTTCTTACCTAATACTTCTTTTGCCATCCATTCCAATGCATTTGATTTAATGTAATTAAAAAGTAAAAGGGAGAAAAAGTAAGAAAGATGTTCGTTAGTTTATGCATGATATTTGACACGAGGGATGAAAGTCTATAACATCATTTCAATTTATGCCCAAATGATGTGAAGTTACATTCATTAATTTTTGTGCCTCAAAAACATATCACATAACTATAGGGGTTAATCATTGATGAGATGTCATCATTTCTATAGCTAAAATTTTCATGTGCCTACCTAAGAGAAGGAAACGATAGCTAAAGATACTACTTGTTCTAGCAAAGAAGTGTTTATTGCTGTTTTGAAGACCTTACTCTTTAAATTTCTATGAAATAGGTCAAAATAAGAAATCAAAATGTGAGCTGATGACATCACTCCTAGAGAATTCCACCATTGTGCAAATCTTCCATGACACAAGTTGGTTGGAATTTATTAAAAAATTGAAGGGTTTGATGCTTAGTTAGTATAATAGTTTGTTTTAAACCTTGGAAAAACTCATACAAAGGTCATAGGGATGATAATTGAGGTTAGTAACACTGTCATAAGTTCCATATATGTCTTCACTGACTTTAGCATCTAACTCACATTTCAATCTTTAATAAAAGGCCTCATTTAACTCTTTCCCAAAGAAGGTGAACCTCTTCTTGAAATCATACTCAACCTCAGAGGGATTTAGAAAGTTATAAAGAGTGAAAGCTTTCCTGAGCCTTGGAAGATTATTGCTTTCTAGGTTATGAAATATTTTACATGTGAGGGGAAATAATATGTGTTGGGTGGGGATGCCATGATGCTTTAATCCACTTGAGGTAGGGGAGGAGATACCCTGAACTCAAAGTTAACCTCCCATTTTCTTATTTTATGTCATCGGTACCATGTCAACAAAATACACTAAAGGTAAGACCTTTTTAATACCATGTACTAATATAACTCATGTACAAGCATCATTTCCTGAAGAAACCAAGAGGGGAGAAGGCATGTGAAAACTTCTTGAAAAAAATGAAGTATAAGGTAAAAATAAGCAGAAAACCCTTATTGCACACTTCTTCCACCCCTAAGTCTACTTTAGAAGTTGTTTTTACCCACTTCCAAGCCATTCCTGATCTTTTGATATCTATAATTGATAAACCAAGTCAAATTTATAGGTAACTCACATAATAGGTACCTCATCATGAGTCAATTATGATAACAAATTCAGAAGGAGAAGAAAAAATGAACCCTAGTCCAAATACTTAAAATAAAAGGAGCAAGGTTGAAACATATTATTAGAACCCAAAAAGGAAGAGAAGAAGACATGTCCTAACTGATGAAGGTGTTGCAAAAAAATAGAAGAGTTGGCTCAAGTTGAAATACCTACAACTATTAAAAATTATATGAAGCTCTATAGTCAAGGTCTCAAGCTCCAAAAATGAAAGAGAAAGCTCCAAAAATGAAAGAGAAATATATGGAAATGAAAAAACAAACACCAATAATGAAAGATAAATATCCAAAAATGATAGAACAAGCACCATAAATAGAAGAGAAAGCTCTGGAAATTAGGGAAAAATAATAGGGAGAAAAGCAGTAGTCCTTTCTTCTACACCCAAACCTGTTGTCCCAAAAGGGAAATAACTAATGTTTCTTGAAGAGGAGACCAAACCCTCCTTTCATGAAGAAGAGAAGGAAGAAGGAAAAAGAGAACTTAAACAAGAAATCATGATATCAAAAGATGAAGCCACCATCTAAGAATGAAAAAAGGAGATAGAATTATGAAGATGAAGTTATAAGGTATGGAAGAAGCTAAATCTAATATGAAAAATGAGCTTCAACAAACAAATCTCTAAAATGTAGATAAAGATAAGGTCATTTTTGAATTGAACCTAGAAGTTTCTAGTTTAAGAAAATAAAGAAATATTGGGCTCTAATCTTGGGATGATCTAACCAAAAATGGGAAAACACTTGTCAAGAAAACAAAAGGATCCTGTATGAAAATAATAAGTTAAGAGAACACACTAAATCTAATAAAGAGTAAAAAATTAGAATCCAAGCTTGGCACCATTTATGAAATATCTCAAAATTTTTTAGCTTTCATGTGCCTAACTTCGCATATAGTTTGCTTCTTCAAGAGTAGTTCTATTTTTCAAATCTCACCTGGACTCGCTTATGGCCTACCTCATGGAGTAGGTGATTAATTTTTTATGGATATTTACAAGCCTTTTGCTAAGGAACAAAAAATATTCTCTTTGAATTATTTTTGTGTAATATGGTTGTTCCTAGTGTACCATATTTTCTACTCAATTTATATGTGGAAGAATTTGTTAAAATCTTTTCAATCTCTTTTGAATTTTTAATGGAATAAAAACATTGTTGATTTCAGAAATAAGGCAAGGACCATTGGGTTATTTGTAAGTCCTGTTATCACCAAATCACTGCACCCCCCAAACGACCTGTGTGTGAATAGGGCATTCGGTGTGATTGGGTAACATGGGATCACCTCTCAAGCTATGGGACTTACGGGCTTGAGGTGAACCTCCGAAGAAGGCTGGCTTCCTCTTCCTAAAATAAACACTACATTACTCCTAATGCAAGAAAAATAGCAAACTAGACCTATACTAACATTTCCAGGGGATTATGAAGAGAGATTTGTAAGAGATAAAACCTACATTAAGAATGGTGATGAACCAAGAAATGGTTTTGCTAGACAAGTTTTTTTGTCTTCCAATGAATAAGGATGAAAATGGGAAGGATGGACATGCATCAAAACCCAACTGCATAAAAAACTTCACTCCCAGATAAGCACAATAACTCCCAAAACCTACAATGGAAACTTGAGATTGCACAATATACCTACAAACATGAGAGAGGAAAAAATAAGTAGAAAAAATGATGAAAGGACAAATAATTAGCCACAAAACATAATTTCTATTACTTCAATCACATGCACAATGCATCATTACAGTAGGAAGAGGCAAGGTTTTTATTACAATATTTGGAAGAAAGGTTTGAAAGCCTCTAAATTCATAACTCAACTTGTGAAAAGAAGGAAAACTTGGAAAAAATGTCTAACTTGAAATGTGTTTCCCATTTACATTTATAGAAAATATGAGTTGGTGAGAGAAAGAAGGAAGAAATCCTAAAATCTAGGCCAGATTATAACAGATAATGGCTCTCTGATAATTTCCCATGATGCTTGCATTACCCTTGTAATGGAAAAAATATTCACCTTAATATGCCTTCATAAATTCAAAAATTTGAATTTTTTCCTCCATTTTAATAAAATTAATATTTTAATAAATTTTTGAAAAGCACCATGAAGTGCCTTGGGTCCCACAAGGTCTACTTTTACATTTGGGGGTGTTTTGTGAGATGACTTGGTTAATATATCGCTAGCCACTCACCAAGATGGATGCCAAGCTCTTCGTTTAACTCCATAAGCTCTTTAAACGCTCTGGAAAGTCATTCACCTTGCATGATGGTATCTTCACAATCGGGGGCCATTTGTGTTCATCGCCTCATGTCATATTTTTCTCGATCTGTCACATTGAAAGATCTATGCACTATGTTTCCCATTGTTTTCCTCGGGTGACACTTTACATTTTAACTCCCACCAACCCATTTTACTTACCACGTCTTATTGAGCGCTTTATGTTTTAACGGCCACCTCGAGATCCACGCAACTCGTGTTTTGTGGGAATTCCAACACATAACCCTTTCACATGTTTTTAGAAAAGCACTCCTCCCTATTACCTTGGCGAGTCATTTGAAAACCCTTGCTTTGTGTTGGGCTTGCATCGGTTGATGTCCCAACCACTTTTCTTTATAACTCCCGCAATGTCCACTTGTTATCCTAGGTGAACTCCCCGAAAGTGTATGGTCATTGTATTAAATGAAAAATCCTACATTCTCATGTGGATCATAGATGACTTGATATTCCTCTTTAATGCACCCACCAAATCCCAAAAATTGGGTAATGACTCAAGACGCGGCTTAGAAACCGCCACAACGTGAATCCTCCGGACTCGGTTCTCATTGTCCCTTCTACTTTAGACATTAGAGCCCAAGATGACTTGGTCTAATCACCTCAAACCTCCCACATGCCATGGACCCCTAAAACTTCCCATTTTAGTATTTGGAGTTTGGGGTTTACCCACCATTTTTCCCACTTACATGGGCAAAGTGAATTGATAATCTCCAAAAGTCCCCATTTCAAGGCAACTTGGCCTTTGTGAAACTTCTCGCCATGCCCGAGTCCAAATGTTAGGGATTCATCCATCTACCAATCTGCTCAAAATTTCCTCATCTCGGTTCTACATCCTTAGCTTACACCGGTGAGTTATCATCCATTGAGTTCGTCCGAGCCATAGCTTCATAACACTGTGTGGTACAACTCGATCCCATGAGTTTATTCTTTCAACCCGAGATGTGACCCGACTCAAATTTTACTACTCTAACTTGGCTCGATTTCTACAACACATTCTTGAGATTGGGAGCTCAATCCCGACAACCCCTTCCTCCATGGTTTGGGCCTAGCCCATTTTCCCCTTGTACGGTCTCTGTGCTTAATCTCATTTGCCAATGCATCCGAGATCATGTTTGAGGCTCGTAAATTTTATACTCCATGGCTCAATTTTCCTATTGCCTCACACACCGAGTCATGCGGCCACCTTACCAAAATTCCCACCGATATGTGTTTTTACAAGCTGACCTTGGTCTTCACCGAGATTATCCATAGCTTGCCCGAGTCAACTCACAAATTTTCCAACACCACCTCACCGATGACTCGAGCTATTCTTTTCGGGATCATGTTTATCTCTTTGAGTTCTTTGTATCTTCTTCATTTGTGAGCCTCATCTTTTCATGGCAGAGCTCAAAACATATATCCCAATATTTATCCATCGAGGTGTGTATCCTTTTCACTATGACATGTGCCAAGCTCTTTTAAAATCTATGCCTCATCGAGACATTGCACTACCTAAAAATATATCCTTTACTATGTAGATGAACTCTTCATGAGTTATCTCGCTAGATCACCCATGTTTGAGCTCTACACGCTAAAGACATATTGTTTGAGTTTGAATTTAGAGTAGGCACTTTGGCAAAGATAATTCTAGTGTCAAACCATCCTTTCCACTCGACATGGCTCCTCGACCACCGTGTGTACCTCACCAAACTCCTCGGTGAGTTGATTACCTCGATGTCTAACCCAAGCATGCTCCCACCAACTTGGTAAGGGCTGAGATAACTTATCCAAATGTTACAGATCTCCCTTGATGTAATTCCATCCAACCGAGCTCATGAAATGATCCACTATCCTACCTTGACCCTGTGCCAATGTGATTCAGCTTCCCAAGCTGATCTCCCACTCACCTTCCATATGAGGGTGCATCCTCCATGGCCTAGCTCAAACATCCAAGCTATAATTTTTCTAATCTTGTCATGCACTATGCCAAGTTGTTTGACCTTCACGACTCCGATCATTAATTAAGATTTCCACTTCATAAAAATAGATCCCAACACATCGATCTCGTAATCCCGAGATACATCATGAGGTCAACTTGGGCACCCCGCTCATCACTCCACAAGCCAAACCCCTACACCTTCATACCATGATCAATTTTCTACACCTGTAATGGCTTCATCATCCACTCACGTTGCTATTTTTGACCTCCACTTATTGATACACAGTGGCCCCTCATTCCAATCCTGAATCCTTATTCTCAATCAAGATGAACCTCAATTTCAAGCCCCTCGAGGTTCTTAATGAGATTTCAACATTTACCTAATGATTCCAACTAGTGCGAATGATGGTCTTAGCTCAAAAATGAGATCCCCCTCTTTGGGCTTGTTGATAAATCCCTGAATTATTTCACAATGCTAAGTTTTCCTTTAACGGCCAAGCCCACGCTTTAAAACAAGCCATAAATCATATTTCACCCATGCATTCATTTAGTTCAAGGAGCTATTTTGGGGAAAAACCCTTCTAATGCATCATGAGCTCACTGAGTAGCTCGGACGAGCTATTTCCTAGCTTGATGCCATTTGAACCTTTTAAAACTAATCTTCCCTAGTTTTGAGTTTCTTGGCTTTCTCTTGAAACCAGAGAGTAATGTAAACATAATAAGACTCATTAAACATAAACCATTTATTCCTGTGTTGGATAAATGTTGTCCCCAGGAGGTAATTTTCTTATTTTGAGCAAACCCGAGTCTTGAAGACTCATAAAAAGGGAAAAAATAGTACCAGATGACCCCGAATCTTCCCGAGATGCCATGAATACTCCTTAAACAAAAAAATTGGAAATTCCCTGGAGTGCTCTATGAAGACTTTTTCCGGTCTCTCGGGTTCAATTGTGCTCCCGTTGTCCAATTTTTCCCCAAGGGGCAAAATTGGATAACATTTTTAGTGACCTCTCGGGGATGTTTTCCTACTAAGCACTAGTCCAGTAGCCTTAAGTAATCCATTGGGAATGGAGTCATTGGAACTCTAAAAATACTCTGTAACAACATGAAAAATAACGAGGAAAGAAAAATAGAAAAGGATATACATAAAATAACAAACAATGTGCAAAGCACTTTGAGGAAAACACCTAACTAAACTGTACATAAGGGTAGAAAACTCTCAAAAACAAGATTTGAGATGTATCCCATTCACATGAATGGGTAGTTATTCTCCATTGAGCCTAGATAGGCAAAATTAATTTACCTCCTTACAACTTATAATAATATATGGTCTTCTCCGGAGAGCGTCAAACTTGACATGCATGTCAGGTTTGGCTCTTTCAACATCCCATTTGAGAACTAAATCTCCTTCTTAAAAATGCCCGTTGGATGCCTTCTTGTCAAAATATTTCTTCACCTAAGCCTGATGTTACTCTAAAGTCTTCATTTCCTTGTTCTACACTTCTTCTAACTCCATGAGCTCAATAAACTTGACCGTCATAGGATCAGTCTCCATAACCTCAAGCTGATGTGCTAACTCCAAAGAAGGTAATTCCAAGGATAGTGGAAGTTTTTCTTCTCTTCCATATACCAACATGAAAGGATAATTTTCGATGGCCCTTTTAGGTGTGATCCGATCTTCCCATAAAGCATTTTTAAGTTGTGTGTGCCAAGTCCTCTCTTGTTGGTTTCCATGCGCGCTTGATAATTTGTATGAGATTCTTATTGCTAGACTTAGGAAATCCGTTTTGTTGTAGATAGTAATTGGATGAAGTTTTGAGATAAAATCCATTCTTTATAGCCCATTCACTGAGCTTTAGACCAAGAAAATCCATTGCATTATCTGAAATAATTGTAAATGGAACACCAAACCTCGTCATTATGCTTTCTAAAAATCAAGAACAACCTTTTCATTTCCTTCATTCAATGCCACAACCTCTGTCCATCAAGTAAAATAATCCGTTGTAGTAAGGACCCAATTATGTCCATCACTAGATGGAGGATTAATCATCCCAATGAAATCCAACCCCCATTGAATAAAGGGTTGATCGATTTGAATCTAATGTTAAAATGGAAGGGCTGAAAACTTCTGTTTCCCAGTGAAAAGGCACATTCCTTGCACTTATTTACCCATAGATGGGAATCTTTGAATAAATCGCCAATAGTAGCCAACCCTCATGATTTTTGTAGTAGTTGTTCATGTAGAGTAATGCCCTCCCAATAGACCATTGTGAAACTCTTCCAATATCTTATTTACATGCTTAGGCCTAATACATCAAGGTGAACACCATTTAAATCCCCGTGAAAGAGAACATTATCTACCAAAACATAAGGAATAGACTAAAGAAGAAAGTTTCATCTTTAGGTCCTCGTTATCACTAATTTTGACTTTGCAAAATTATAAAATGAAAAATTTGAAAATTTTGAAAAGTGTTACTTTGTGTGGTTCATTGCCCTCATTGCGATCATCTCATTTTTGTGATCTTTTCGGTCTTTGTTTCGTGATTTTCAGGTGAGAACTCTTCCCGATAGGCTTTAAATCACGTTAAAATACATTAAAATTAATTAATTAATTAATTAATTTCTTCTTGTTTGATAAAATTGATTTTTAAATAACTTGAGAAGTATTTAAGTAAATAAATATAAATTAAAAATCATTCAAAATTTTTAAATTGCTGGGGAAGTAAGCTTACGCTTCCAACTGCCGGGAAGCCAATTTGGCTTCCCGAACCTAGATTTCCCCTTTCCTGGCAATCTTCTTCAATTTTCCCGCACGTGGGATTTTCTCCACCAATTGCCAAATCATGGATTGGCTAACGGGCAGAAATTCCCCAATTTCCCACATGGGGAAATTGAACGGGATTGCCAACCCACTTTGCCATTCCTGTTGGCAATTGTCCGTTGCTTTCCCCATTTCCCCCTGGCACTTAAGCCCACTACCCAGAAGAGAGGAAGTTGAATTAATCCTCGTAACTTCCTCCATCAAACCCGTTGGAAAAAGTCATGTGAAGCTTCACTTCTTATTTCTTCTGAAGGACATAATACTTTGTCAGATCAAATAGCTTCCCACACATGCCAAGAAGAATAGTTTTTAAAGATTAAAAGAAGTCCAAGCAGCACTAGCAGCAAAGGAAGGAAGCAAGTTTCATGCATAGAGAAAATTAAAAACTCAAAAACCCGCACCTAAGGGAGAAGGAGATCTCCACGCCCGGGAGAAATTGACAGAGAGCAGATAAACGATCAAGTACAGAGACAACAAATAAAAGAATGCTTAGGAAATAAAAAAATAGTTTTCAACACATTCTCCACGCATAGATAGAAGGTTTTCACGTGCCAAGCATCACCCATGCGCCTAGGGGAAGAAGAAATAAAATTAAAGGCAAATGTGTGGGGAGAGAGAAAGGAGTTTTTCACACAAGAAGGACAACATCTATGCCTTGAGGAGAAATTAATTGGAGGATGTGCTCGTAAGGAAACACATTAATTTTAACAAAGCCCACGCATTGGGAAAAGGGGAAATAATTTAAATCATACATATACTCTCCAAGATCCCATGCATTCTCCAGACATTTCTAGTCTACGCCTAGGAGCGAGTAGAATAGTTTTAGAAAAATTAAAAACAAGCCATGTGCCCAAAGCCCAGAGTAATCCTTTCATAATAAAGATCTTCATGCCAAGAAAGAAGAGCCCACACATTTGGATAAAAGGATAATAAATTCCATACGCACACCAAAAGAAGAGCCCACACATTGGCCAAGATAAAATAAGACAGTCCAAAAAATTACCACGCATGCATCAACTCCAAACGCAGCCAAAGAGGAAGCCCACGCATCCAAGAAAGGAGTAGTTCCATGCATTAGAAAAGGAGACGCGCCTAAGAGAGAATAGTTTTTAAATAAGAAAGAAAGAGCAAAGCTACCTCGGGAGGAATCCCACGCAGATGAAAAGAAATAAGAATAGTCCAAGAAATATAAACAATCCAAAATCCACACATTTGGTTAAAGAGGACAGCTTTTCTTTTTTTCACGCAAAGAGAAGATAGAGAAGAGGAAAATTTTATTTTTTCACATAGGGAGAAAGATAGAGAAGAGGAGAGAAATTAATTTGAAGTAAAAGGAAACCTTCACGCGTCCATCCATGAGCTTCCACGCATGCAAAGGGGAAAGCTTTAAAATATTCCATGCATTCTCTAGGACAATTTTAATCCGCGCATTGAGTGAAAAGGTAGTTTTTCACACCACCAAGGAGAATTTGTTCTCACAAATTAGATAAAATCGAGAGATTCTAATTCAAAATATAAACATCATTGTTGTCATTAGATTTGGAGCTCGAGCCTAGCCTATATATATTTTATTTTAAAAGAGAAGAAAATTGTAATTTGGGATAAATTATTATTATTTTTAAAATAATAATATTAAAGTAAAAATATTTTTCTTGCATCAATGGGGTTTCAAAGACTGAGACCGACCCCATTTGCATTGTCTCAGCGTGCTTGAGTCACTTTTTCGTCACAAATTCATAATGGCGGAAAATCCAAATCTACGGGGAGATTGAGGAAGCCAGTGGAGAAATCTAACAAATCTACCCTAAAATATGAATTCCAAGGAATTATCCCTCCCAGTTCCATTAAGTCAACATATGACAACATCACTGATATGAATCTGGGTCACATCAACGTGCAACAGTTTTGCGAGCGAGTGAAAACTGAAGGCAAAACCATTTTCTCAGATAGGCTTTACCATAGTGGCCTACCCCAAGCAACAACATTCCCTATCTTGGTGCAGTGTCCGGAGTTGGTTATTGCTTGCGTGGAGCATTATGACCCTGAGAGACGAGGAATTTTCAAAGATAATCATGAGCCTTTCCTCTTAATCACACCTGAACACATTGAGGAGTTTCTCGGAATACCCGACTTTCCCGAGAATGCGGATATCACTCGCCAATCAGCGCAAGAGTTCTGGGATGAAGAACCCCTGAGATGGAGCAAAATGGTCAACAACAACTGGTTAGTAACCAAGAGACCTCGAATTGATAGGCTTCCCAAAGAATCAGCATCACGTTGATTTCGTGGATGAAATCGAGACATGATCACTCTCCTAAGTCGAGTTTTCGGCATACCTTCTGCTAAGATTTTCCACCCATGGATGTACCAGTTTATATGTATCATCCTAGCCAAGAAAGTGTTTGTGGATTGGGCCACCATCATTAGTAACACCATTCACAAACAATTGATAGAAGTTAAGATGATTGGCTGCTTCTACATGACTTCATATCTGACCTATGCAGTAGTACGAAGAAATCTATTTTTGGGACTTGAAATGAGAAGAATAATGGGGTTGTCAAATAGTGTTTTTCACTATTACCCTCAGCTCAGCTTCAAAAATAGTTCTCACCATTTTAGAAGAGTCAACGATGCATTCACCTTCCACGTGATCCGGAACCTGAATCGGAATACTGAGGAAAAGTTTTCTAAAGAAGCCATGAGTGTCATTTCCCAATGGGGAACCTGGTTTATTCAATTTCCATCTTTTTCCTACATTCACGTGAGTGGTTTTACCTGGTACCCCATGGAAAATTCCTAAGTATGTTAGTGAAAATGGGCATTAATGGAGTTGGCATGACAATTATTCCAAGTTCACTGCCTTCTTAGTGACAAACACCGTTAAGAAATACATTTCCCAATCCAAATCGGTGAAGACCAATGTCTAAATCTTTTTAGTGCATCAGGAAAAAGAGTTTGCTCTCATAACCATCCATGCATATGTGAAAAGAGCCCAATTTGATATCAATGAATATATGTAAAATATTCGAGGAGTGAAGTACCAACATAATCCTACCATGGAGGATTTACGGGCTGCTTGCTCGAGATGAACATGAGGTAAGAAGACGGAGTATTCTCGCCTAACACTTTCTCAGATTAAGGCCTTCCGCATCAAGAGTCCTCCCGATTCATTCATAGATGATGATGAGGATGTTGTTGATCCCTCATATGATGTGTTGCCTTTACCCCATTGCTTCTAATCGATTGGACCAAGAGAGATGAATTTTCTCTTGATGGCAAGAACCAACCAATTATCAAAAGAAGCATATCTTGTATGACAAGGAACTTTCCAAATTGCAATCAATTCCAGATCACATTTCAGGATCACAAAAATTTCCAATATGAGGGGCTCTTCATTCAACCAAACTCTCTTCTCGATCAACCTTATTACCATCCAATCATGCACAACAAACGAGAAAGGAGTGGTTTCCAAAATCCACTTCACCAAGAAACGTGTCACAAGGTGTAAGATCTAAAGATCCTAACCCCACAAAAGGAAAAGAGCGTGTGTCCAAATTTTCTACCTTGAGTAGAGATTCTTCTAGCCACATCGTTAATAGTGCTCAAGCTAGCGATAAATGATGCCCAACCATGCTTCAAACAAACATCCACTCAAAGTGCATAATTCAAATATCAAACACTTCAGAGCATGTAGTTCATGAGGGGTTTTCCAAAATCTCCCAAATAATCGGGAAGTGGATATTGAGTTTGTGTCTCCTCAAATCGAGGTCAGTAGATAGGATTCAAGAAGGATCTCATGATGTTGGAAATAATGAGAATATTGATTTGAGCTCTAGGATTCTCGTATGCTCAAATACCGAATGGTACTCCTTGGGTTGATCCTCAAGTGAAGAAAAGGAAGAGAGTTGTCAAGCCAATTGACATTGATTTTGATGCCCTTTTCAAACTTTTGAATAATGCAATTCCTAAGAAGCCCAAGGTACTTTCTCGAATAATGGTGGATAGTGATGGAAAGAAATTTGCAGACCTTTCCATTTAACAAGTGGATAAAGAGCGCGATGCTATGATGCCGCCGACTATGAAGTTTCTAGACCGGGACTTAGAAGATCTACATTAGAAAGTGACATGGTGATGGCTCGAGACTCAATTGATATCGTGATCAAAAGACTTGAGAAAACAAGTCTCAAACCTCTCATCTCAAGGCCGAAAAATAATTAATTGGTGGCATATGTTCAACATTTGATAAATCCCATATCATCCACCTTCCCAAAGATTTTGATGCGGTGGCTGCCCTGGATAAAGAGACTCTCAATTTGTCAAACTAAATAAACACATTGGGCCATGTCACTAAAAATGGGTTTTCGAGAGATTCTCATTTTAGGCTAGGGGATGATGAAGACCGCAGATTAAGCTTCATGAATATGTCAAGTGCGTATCTTGATCCAATTCTTTCTTTCAAAGAAACTTTTGTTTCGATCTATCAAATTTGGATGAGATATTTCCCCAGTTTACAGAAATGACAAGTATGGAATCTTCAATTTTAGCTATTCAAGGAATTCTCGAATTTGAACATCGGGAACACGTTTTCTTTGGTGTTTGCATCTCAAATAAAGAAAGACGATTCTCGAGGATTCTATGATTCATTATGATAGCATGTGCAATGAAGCCTTCACTTCACTCTCTTGATTCAGAATTCATGGCTGAGATTCCTTGTAACCTTGTAAATGAGCATAATCAAAGGTGTTCATCGAGAGTAGGTGGAAGAATTTTTTTCATAATTTATTAAGGACATGTACACTCTCGCCGACAATTTCTCATCAGTTTCCATGGAGCGGTGCATCAAATTAAAGAACTTATTTGAGAATGCTCAATCTAAAATTGTTAATTTAAATGATATGCCAAGTAGAATTATTGAATTGCAAGTATTTTGTGAGGCTATTCTTCAACCAAGTGAACCTCTAGAAGAAGAAAAGATGTTTGAAACTTTGGGAAGGTTTAGATCCTTTCAACTGGCAAAAGCGGTAGATCCTAATTTCACCGGCGGTGCAGGGAGTTGATTTTCTTGGTATCTAACAAAGTGGGAGAGTCCATTTCTCATATGCTTGAGATAGGCGGACCCCATTTGAATGGATAAGGCACTGGTTATTATTGTATATTTTAAAAGGTGTTGTTATTTGGGAAACAATGGATATTTTAAGTAATTTCTATTTTTGGGTTGTCTTTAATAAAGTTGTTGAAAAATTCAAAGGTCACTTAAGTGCCTTATTTAATGATAATGTAAAACCCTAACTACTTTGTAACCAAATTTTGGGTTATAAAAGGAAGTGAGGGGTTCATTTGTAAGGGGTGAATTTGAGAGAGGAGAAGAAAATACTTTTGTGTAAGCTTTGTTTTGGAAGAAACTTTGTGTTCTTTTGTGAAAAACATTTTGGAATTAATGAAATATGAACTTTGTGTCTCATTCATTGTCTCTTGTAACATTTGATGTTCTTATGTTCATTAGATGTTAGGTTTTGAATCTTGCATGCAAATATTATCTTTGATCTTATTGTCAACGTTATTAATCAGCTTTTTCTAGTTCACAAAGTGATCAAGCTCGATTATCTACTTGCTCATGTGTGTTCCCTTTTACGCGTTCTTGTTTGGCTAACTCAAACTCCGTTTTATTTGTGTTGGTTATTCATCTTTCCTCTTCATGCAATATTAGGCTCTATTTTTTCCTAACTCTTACATGTTATTTCAGTTCATTCCTTTCCACTCCTTTCCTTCATTCCATTTCATCTCCCTCATTCACTTTTCTTTCCATTGATGTTCCAAAACACCCCCCACACAAAATTTTGAATGTATAGATGTAAATACAATTTTGGTTTTCAATAAAGGAAGCCTCACATTCATTGAGGAGGGACTTCATTCCCACACTATTACATGTCATTTGCATGCGTGCAAATCCATATGCTAACAATTTTTGGCAACTCCGCTGGGGATTCAAGAATTGTTAACCAGTGCTTGGTTAAATCTTTATGACTATCCCCTATGCACAAGCTCCAGTTCTTCAATCGAACCTTGTGCCCGATGAATATTTCCAATGAGACATTGCTGCCACAATCTTCAAACTATAGCTTAGGAAAACCATGAAAGCTTGCAGCAATTTGTGGTCATGTTGATAGAGCCATTGACAGAGAAATCTACATCAAAGACCTTGGAAGAAGAGCACCCGCACTTGTGGCCAGGAGACCTCCTAGACACGTGTTGATCATTATTCACCAACGCGGTCCTCTTCCACCAAGGTAATAAGTTGTATGACTATTACAGGTAACCCACCTATCTTGCAACCAAATCTTGTTTTTGGAGATACTCAAGAAGACATATCATTAGATTTGAGGCAAGCTATTTGGGAAAAGTACACAAGTAACCATCATTTTCATCTCGCCACATCAGTACTAGATAACAAAGAAGAGAAAGCCGTGAGAGTTGCTAGAGTTATTCAGGTGCAAATAACTCAAGAAAGAGAGTGAAGAGAAAAGGCTAGAGCCGGTTGAAACACACCAATGACCCCTTCATAATAAAGATTCCAAATTGGAAGGAAATAGATTTGCGCCAGGAGAAAAAGCTAAAGGTAAATCTGACCCCACTTTTGACATTCAAAGAAAATTTGGTTTCAAGTTATCTCCTCCAAAGAAGAACACACTCGTAGATCTGCAAGTCTTGCATCAAGTCCCGAGAGAGCAAGGAAGGAAGGAATCACTACTAGTCAAGCACTTGTCCTTGGTCACGTTGTTTTACCTTCGCATACCACATTTCCTCAAATGGTAGAAAACTTACCATGGGGAAATGCCATAGGCCCATTGGGCTTACCTACTCGACATGAAATCCCTCGAGGATCAAGAAATGTTCTTCCCAAGTTCGACTGAGATGGGAAGATGTCACTAGATGATCATATTTCTACCTTCTTTGCTGCATGTGTTTTTTTTTTGATGGAATATGAAGATTTTGCTATTCGTCTCTTCGTCTAAACATTACATGATGTTGCTACAGATTGGTTTCATCATCTGCCCAATGGATGTATTAAAAATTGGAATGATATAAAACTAAGTTTGAAAATTGATTCAAAATGGTAGAAGATGAACATGCTCTTCTTGCACAACTATCTCGGTGAAGAAAGAGCCCAAAGAACCCACGCGGAATTTCATGGCAAAATTCAACAAAATGGTGAATAAAGTTCTTGTCACGAGATTCCTCCAAACCTTGATGGACAAAAATGTTTCTTTATCAACGCACAACAACCGAAGTGTGCTATCACCGAGAAGGGCTAGGGTGGCTACTTTAGAACTTGCTTAGTCTTTGGCCATAGAAATTGAAGATGACTTAGTCATGGAAAGAAAATTCAAGAAAAATTCCCTCAAAGGAAAGAGTCAAGATCCCAATGCTTCGGAAACTATACTCACTAAGTTGGCTAATGATGTGCTGGCTTTGAAAAAGCAAGTTACTCAAAGTAGTAAACCTGCTCCTTACAAAGACATTCCAAGAAAAGGATACGTTCCCAACAAAGCCAAGATTGCAGGTGCTCCAACGAGGCTTGCTATTAAAGCAGCTCCCGCAACTAATTCCAAATGTGATGTCATTGGAGAAAGTGATGATGAGATTGAAGTCATGGAGGTTGATGAGGAAGAGCTAGATTCTGAGACATCTGAACCTGAAGTGGAAGATCTTGAGGGGGAAAGTAATAATCATTTCTTTGAGTACCATTCCGATGACGAAGATGAATACGAAGAAATTATAGAAGATATGAATAGTCAATCTTTCTCCATTTTCACACGCTCTTAGAAAAAGGACCAAGATACCACTAAGACCAAAGATAAAGAGGTTTCCAAGGAAAATCCCAAATAATCCAAGGCAAATGAGGCTCCTAAAGAGTCCAAGGTGACTGAGGTTTCAAAGGTCAAGACTATATTAAAGAAAGGAGGGCCTTTGTTAGATCAATCAGTTGGTAAACCAACTATGAAGAAAGCTCCTTCTTCCACATCAGTGTCAACCAAGGCCAAGGTCAAAAGTGTGCCATCATCAAGTTCGAAAGAACTTATATCTGAGACTTCAAGTATGATTACTTTGCCTAAATTTGATATCATTGATCATATTAATAAACATTTTTTTTTCCATGTCACAGCAAGAGTACTTGAAGTCCAACAAGGATCAACTTGAGAAATTGGTCAATTTTATCAAAGGTGACTCTACTATTCATTCCTCCAAAGGAATTATGAAAACTCCCAAAGATGGGAAAACTCAAAATATTGTGGCAGCCACTACACCTTCAAATGAAAAGATCAAACCTTTCTTTGTGTCCTTTTTGATCAACGGATGCAAATTAAGTAATTGTATTATAGACTCTGGAGCCTCGGATAATGTGATGCCAAAAAAGTAGCACATGCTCTTGGTTTGAATTATACGAGAACATTCAGATCATGTTACTCCATGGAAACCAAGCAAGTTCCTCTAATTGGGAAGATTAAAGATGCCCAAATGGTTTTAGCCCAATTCCCTCAAAAGTGAGTTAAGGTAACTATTCTAGTTGCTGATATTCCCGCCTCATATGGAATGTTGTTGAGTAGGAAATTTTGCAGGATTTGGGTGGTGAGATTCAAATGGACTGGTCTCACGCCATGATTCCTATCAATGGAGAAATGAAGAAGCTTATGCCGAAGCTCATGAAAAGTTCACGATAACTAAAACTGAAGATCCTCACATGCACAAATCCTTTTCCAAGGCTCAAATATGGGTAATTATATGATGACTATAGAAATTCATACCCCTGAGATCACTTGCCAAGATTCCAATGAGATCTCGACTCTTGAGTTCGATGGAAGTTGTTACTCGACGGGCAGGCTCAGTGAGGAGTGGTGCTCATATCTCCAAATGGTAAAATATTTCCTTTTTCCTACAAACTTGAATGTTCAAATACCAATAACATTGCAGAGGATGAGGCATTAATCCTTAGCCTTCAAGATGCAGAGGAGAAAGGGATAAAAAATTTGGAAGTCTTTGGGGATGCGGAATTGATCGTGAAACATGTAAGAAATCAGTTCCAAGTAAAGAATGATCATTTGAGACACTACATAAATAAAGTGTGGGATGCAATAGAAGTCTTTGATGCATTTTCCATAAAATCTATCCCTCGTGAAAAGAATGAAAAAGTGGATTCTCTAGCAGTCTCAACTTCATTAATGATTCCTTATTCAGAATTTGATCAAGTAAAATACACCATTGAAATGGTTTTTAGGCCAAGTGTTCCTGACAATGTAGAAAATTGGCAAGTATTTAATGATGATCAACAAATTATTGCCTTCTTGGAAAAGAGAGAAAATTTTGAACAGTTGTACTTTGAAGGAAGTGATTCAGAATTTCATGAATCAACTACCTCACCCATTCAGGAAGGAGTTGAGAACGAAGATCCTGGTGATGGAATCATTCAACTCAAAGGAAATAAAATTCCCAAAGGATTGGTTTCAATTGAAGAACTTTTTGAAAAACATGACAGGTTTATCAAAGAGAAAGAGCAGGCAAGACCTACAAATTCTACTAACCATGAGCAAGTTAATATCGGTACCAAGGATAAACCTCACCTGATCAATATTGGTAAGTGTTGCTCTCTTGAGGAGCGCATGAAATTCATAAGTCTACTTTCCAAATATTCTAACATTTTGGCTTATTCATACGAAGACTTGAAGTCTTTCCAACCCAGGGAAATGGAGCATGCCATACCCTCAAGCTCCAGCACCGGCACAGTTCCATTTAGGCAAAAGCAAAGACAATATAATCCCAAGATTGTAGGGACAATATTTCATGAAGTTCAAAATATGCTAGATTCATGAATAGTGTTTCCTATTTGACATTCGACTTGGATAGCCAATATTGTACCGGTTCACAAGAAAAATGGAGAAATTAGGATTTGCGTGGATTTCGTAATCTTAATCGAGTTTCTTGAAGGATAACTACCACCACCGGTCATGGATCATAATCTGCAGCGAGAATCGGATCGGAAATGTTATCTATGCTAGATGGTTTCTCCAGCTATAATCAGATTGAAGTGGCTAGAGAAGATCAAGATAAAACCACGTTCACTACCCCTTGGGGTATGTTCATGTATAGAAGAATGCCCTTCGGTTTGATCAATTCTGGTGCAAATTTTCAAAGGACCATGGATATGGCATTACTGATTATAAAGACAAGATCGTTGTGATATACCTAAATGACTTGACCATGTTCTCCAAGAAACGAGAAGATCACCTAAGGGATTTGGAGAAAATATTGCAAAGGTGCAGACTTCATAAGATTTCTTTGAATCCAAAAAATTCCATGTTAGAGTTACATAAGGGAAACTCCTAGGTCATATTGTTTCTAAGGAAGGAACTAAGATCGATCTGAATGCGTTTAAGCTATCAAAAATCTTTCCTTGCCCACAAGTAAGCCTAGGTTCACTCCTTCTTTGGGAAGGTGAAATTTTTGAGAAGGTTCGTGCGATTTTGGCTTTGGTGACTAAAGAAATTGATGATATGATGAAATGAAAATAATCCTTCAAATGGTCAAAGGAAGGTAGAGAGGCATTTGGGAAAATCAAGGGTGCTATTGCAAAAGCTCCTATATTGGTATGTCCCGATTTTAAAAAGGATTTTATAATTTATTGCTATGCCTCTCCACACACAATCTCTACCATTTTGACTCAAAGACAATCAAGAGGGGATCGAATCTCCTATCACATTCATGAGTTTAGGATTCAAGAAACATGAACTTAATTACAATCCTCTTGAGAGACATGAATATTTGGTGGTAAGAGCCTTGAAACACTTCGTGTATTACGTGTTGAATTCTCACACCAAAGTCTTAGTTACGGACACCGCAGTTGAAATCAATGTTGACACAACAGAACCAAGATCTAAAAGAGGTAATTGGGTCTCCAAGATCCAAGAATATGATCTAGACATCAAGCCTACCAAGTTGGTTTGTGGAAGAGGACTCGCCAACTCATTGCGGAGAATGAACCACGAGATAACTACGAGGAAGAACCGGTTGAGGAAAATTTACCATTGGTCATTTTTGTCAAGATTACCACAGATGAATGGTATTCGATATTGCTTACTTCCTCACATATGGCGAGTCTCCAGAGAATCGACAACTAAGGAGAAATAAGATATCAAACTAAGATCCTGTCAAGTATGTCATTTGGGATAACAAGTTTTTTTAAAAAGGAATTGACGACATGTTCCTCGGATGTGTTGATAAAGAACAACAACCTAGGTTGTTAGAAGCTTTCCACGGTCATGCTTGCGGTGGTCATTTCTCCTGCCCAAGAATAACCCATAAAATTCGAGAGCACATTATTACTCGGCCCACTATGTTTTTCGATGCTCAGAAATGGGTGACAAAATGTGAAGCTTGTCAACAATTTGTTGGAAGACCCAAGTTGGTAGCATTTCCTTTGAAGCCATTGTCATTGAAGAACCCTTTCAACAATGGGGTTTAGATTTCATCGAGGTTTTGAATCCTAATTCTAGTTCTGGTCATACTCATGTTCTCACTACCACCGATTACTTTACAAAGTGGGTGGAAGCTATACCGGTGAAACAAACTCTGCAGTAATATGTGATTTCATCAAAGAAAATATATTGGTTCGTTATAGAATTCCACACAAGATTGTGACGGAAAATGCCTCAAATTTTTATTCTACAAATATGATAGGTTTTATTATGGGTATGGGCTATCTTTGTCTCATTCATCGATTACTACCTACAGTGGAAATGATCAGTGAATCCAACAACAAAAACCTCATTACTATTGTGCGCAAGTTAGTGAAGAAAATCAAAGAACTTAGCACAAAAAGTTATACGATGCATTATGGGATGACCGCGTAACTCCCAAAAAGGCAACTAGGATGTATCCATTTCAACTTTTGTATGGAACCGATGCTCAAATTCCCATCACACTAGAGTTACCAGCATTAAAATTAGCTCAGGCATTTGATGATGAATGCTTCACCAATGCATTAGATAAAAGGATCATGTTCCTAAGCAAGCTTGAGGAACAAAGAAGTCAAGTGGAAAATAGGATCGAGGAACATCAATCCAAGGTAAAGAAGTTGTTTGACAAGAAAACTAGAGAGAGACAATTTCAAATCAATGACTTAGTTCTTCTTTGGGACAAAAGACATGAGCCGAAAGGAAAGCATGAGAGGTTTGACTCACTGTGGTTGGGACCATTCAAAATAAGGAATTTATGTGGAGATAGTACCTATTACTTATCATATCCTGATGGAACTCATTTTCCTTTGCCCTATAATGGGCAATATCTCAAGCACTATCAAAATTGAAAACGGGTTGTTCCTCGTATGTACATAGGTAATTAGGATTCGGTTTGTTTGTTTCCCTATTTTTGGTCTCCTCTCTTGTGTCACCCCATTTTTGTGCCCCATCATTTTGTGATCGTGTTCATGACTATTTTTGGTCCGGGTCCGTTTCACGCATCCATGAAGTCCTTGTCCCCAATTAGAGCTACCATTGTTATCGAGATAATTTTGACTTTGCAAAATTATAAAAAATTAAAAATGAAAAATTTAATTTTTTGAAAAGTTATACTTTGCATGGTTCATTGCCCTCATTGTGATCGCCTCATTTTTGTGCATTGTTTCAGTCTTCGTTTCGTGATTTTCGGCAAGAACTCTTCCTGCTAGGCTTTAAATCACGTTAAAATACATTAAAATTAATTAATTAATAATTAATTAATTAATTGCTTCTTGTTTGATAAAATTGATTTTAAATAACTTGAGAAGTATTTAATTAAATAAATATAAATTAAAAATCATTCAAAATTTTAAATTGTCGGGGAAGTAAGCTTACGCTTCGAAT
The DNA here is from genome assembly GCA_018340775.1 of Taxus wallichiana var. yunnanensis. Lineage (NCBI taxonomy): Eukaryota > Viridiplantae > Streptophyta > Pinopsida > Cupressales > Taxaceae > Taxus > Taxus wallichiana. The sequence goes on from CM031239.1 coordinate 167,535,482, forward strand.
AGGAAGCCAATTTGGCTTCGAACCCGCATTTCCCTTTCTGGCAATCTTCTTCAATTTTCCCACATGTGGGATTTTCTCCACCAATTGTCAAATCATGGATTGGCTAACGGGTAGAAATTCCCCAATTTACCACATGGGGAAATTGAACGGGATCGCTAACCCACTTTGCCATTCCCATTGGCAATTGTCACATTATCCCCATTTCCCCGGCACTTAAGCCCACTACCCGGGAAGAGAGGAAGTTGAATTAATACTCGTAACTTCCTCCATCAAACATGTTGGAAAAGTCATGCGAAGCTTCACTTTTAATTTCTTCGAAGGACATAATACTTTTTTCAGATCAAACAACTTCCCACACATGCCAAAAATAACAATTTTTAAAGATTAAAAGAAGTCCAAGTAGTGGCCAACAGGTAGAAGGAAGCAAGTTTCACACATAGAGAAAATTAAAAACTCAAAAACCCACACCTAAGGGAGAAGGAGATCTCCATTCCTAGGGAGAAATTGACAGAGAGAAGTATAAAAGACCACGTACGGAGACAACAAATAAAAGAATGCTCAAGAAATAAAAAAAATAGTTTTTAACGCATTCTCCATGCATAGAAAGAAGGTCTTCACGTGCCAAGCAGCAGTCCATGCACCTGAGGGAAGAAGAAATAAAATTAAAGGTAGAAATTTGTGTGGAGGGAGAGAAAGGAGTTTTTCACCCAAGAAGGACAACATCTACGCCTTGGGGAGAAATTGATTGGAGGAGGCACCCAGAAGGAAACACATTAATTTTAACAAAGCCCACACATTGGGAAAAAGGGAAAGATTTTAAATCATACATATACTCCCCAGATCCCACGCATTCTCCAGGACATTTCTAGTCTATGCCTAGGAGAGAGTAGAATAGTTTAAGAAAAATTAAAAACAAGCCATGTGCCCAACCCATGAGTAATCCTTTCACAATAAAGATCTTCACGCCAGAAAGAAGATCCCACACATTTGGATAGAAGGAGAACAAATGCCATATGCACCATCAAAAGAAGATCCCACACATTTGCTAAGATAAAATAAGATAGTCCAAAACATTACCACGCATGCATCAACTCCAAATGCAACAAAAGAGGAAGCCTAAACGCCCAAGAAAGGAGTATTTCCATCCATTAGAAAAGGAGACGCACCTAAGAGAAAGAACAATTTTTAAATAAGAAAGAAATAGAGGTGCCTTAGGAGGAATCCCACGCAGGACATAAAAGAAATAAGAACAGTCCAAGAAATAAAAACAATCCAAAATCCACGCATTTGGATAAAGAGGACAATTTTCTTTTTTCACTAAAAGAGAAAGATAGAGAAGAGGACAATTTTATTTTTTCACATAGGGAGAAAGATAGAGAAGAGGACAACAATTAATTTGAAGCAAAAGGAAACCTTCATGCGTCCATCCACGAGCTTCCATGCATGCAAAGGGGAAAGCTTTAAAATCTTCCACGCATTCTCCAGGACAATTTTAATCCACGCATTGAATGAAAAGGTAGTTTTTCACGCCCAACCAAGGAGAATTTGTTCTGTCAAATTAAATAAAATCGAGAGATTTTAATTTAAAATATAAACATCATTGTTGTCGCTAGATTTGGAGCTCGAGCCTAGCCTCGATATATTTGTATTTTAAAGAGAAGAAAATTGTAATTCGGGATCAATTATTATTATTATTTTTAAAATAATAATAATAATAATATTAAAGTAAAAAATATTTTTCTTGCATCAACGGGGTTTCAGAGACTGAGACCCGACCCCGTTTGCATTGTTTGGCGTGCCTGAGTCACTTTTCTGTTAAATTCATAATGGTCGAAAAATCCAAATCTGCGAGGAGATTGAGGAAGCCAGTGGAGAAATCTAACAAATCTACCCTAAAATATGAATTCAAGGAATTATCCCTCCAAGTTCCATTAAGTCAGCATATGACAACATCACTGATATGAATCTGGGTCACATCAACGTGCAACAGTTTTGCGAGCGAGTGAAAACTGAAGGCAAAACCATTTTCTCAGATAGGCTTTACCATAGTGGCCTACCCCAAGCAACAACATTCCCTATCTCGGTGCAGTGTCTGGAGTTGGTTATTGCTTATGCACGGAGCATTATGACCCTGAGAGATGAGGAATTTTCAAAGATAATCGCGAGCCTTTCCTCTTAATCACACCTGAACACATTGAGGAGTTGCTCGGAATACCCGACTTTCCCGAGAATGCGGATATCACTCTCGAATCAAAGACAAGAGTTCTGGGATGAAGAAACCCTGAGATGGAGCAAAATGGTCAACAACAATTGGTTAGTAACCAAGAGACCTTGAATTGATAGGCTTCCCAAAGAACTGTACCACGTTGAGTTTGTGGAAGAAATCGGAGACATGATCACTCTCCTAAGTTGAGTTTTTGGCCTACCTTCTGCTAATATTTTCCACCCATGGATGTACTAGTTTATCTGTATCATCCTAGCTAAGAAAGAGTTTGTGGATTAGGCCACCATCATCAGTAACACCATTCACAAATAATTAATAGAAGTTAAGATGACTTGATGCTTCTACATGACTTCATATCTGACCTATGCAGTAGCACGAAGAAAGCTATTTTCAGGACTTGAAACGAGAGGAGTCATGGGGTCGTCGAACATTGTTTTTCACTATTACCCTCAACTCAGCTTCAAAAATAGTTCTCACCATTTTAGAAGAGTCAACGATGCATTCACCTTCCGCGTGATCCGAAACTCCGAATCGAGAATCTTTGAGGAAAGGTTTTCTAAAGAAGACACGAGTTTCATTTCCTAATGGGGAACCTGGTTTATTCAATTTCCATATTTTTCCTACATTCGAGTGAGTGGTTTTCTTGGTACCCCATGGAAAATTCCTAAGTACGTCAGTTAAATATGGGCATTAATGGAGTTGGCGTGACAATTATTCCAAGTTCACTGCCTTCTTAGTGACAAGCACCGTTCAGGAATTCATTTCCCAATCCAAATCGGTGAATACCAATGTCCAAATCTTTTTAGTGCATAGCTCATGGAAAAATAGTTTTCTCTCATAACCATCCATCCATATGTGAAAAGAGCCCAGTTTGATATCAATGGATATATGCAAAATATTCTAGGAGCAAAGTACCAACATAATCCTACCATGGAGGATTTCTGGGCTGCTTGCTTAGATGAACATGAGGTAAGAAGACGGGAGTACTCTCACCTAACACTTGCTTAGATTAAGGCCTTCCGCATCAAGAGTCCTCCCGATTCATTCATAGATGATGATGAGGATGTTGTCGATCCCTCATATGATGTTGTTGCCTTTACCCCATTGCCTCGAATCGATTTGGACCAATAGAGATGAATTTTCTCTTGATGGTAAGAATTGACCAATTATCAAAAGAAGCATATCTTGGTATGACAAGGAACTTGCCAAATTATAATCAATTCCAGATCATGTTTTAATCACAAAAATTTCCAATACGAGGGGGTCTCCATTCGACCAAAGTCTCTTCTCGATCAACCTCATTACCATCCAATCATACACAACAAGCGAGAAAGGAGTGGTTACCAAAATCCACTTTGCCAAGCAACGTGTCACAAGGTGAAAGATCTAAAGATCCTAACCCCGAAGAAGGAAAAGAGCGTGTGTCTGGATTTTCTACCTTGAGTAGAGATTCTTCTACCCACATCGTTAATAGTGCTCCGAAGCTAGCAACAAATGATCCCCAACCATGCTTCAAACAAGCATCCACTCAGGTGCAGTAATTCAAATATCAAACACTTGAGCATGTAGTTCATGAGGCGTTTCCCAAAATCTCTAAAATAATCGGGAAGTGGATATTGAGTTTGTGTCTCCTCAAATCGAGGTTGTAGATAGGATTTAAGAAGGATCTCATGATGTCGGAAGTAATGATAATATTGATTCGAGCTCTAGGATTAGATCTTTGAAATAGTGAATGATACTCCTTCTTGGGTTGATTCTAAAGTGAAGAAAAGGAAGAGAGTTTTCAAGCCAATTGACATTGATTTTGATGCCCTTTTCAAAATTTCAAATGATGCCATTCCTAAGAATCCTAAAGTACTTTCTCAAATAATGGTGGATAGTGATGGAAAGAAATTTGTAGACCTTTCCATTTAACAAGTGGATAAAGAGCGCGATGCTATGATGCCTGCCGACTATGAAGTTTCTAGACTGGGACTTAGAAGATCTACATTAGAAAGTGACATGACGATGGCTCGAGACTCAATTGATATCATGCTTAAAAGACTTGAGAAATACAAGTCTCAAAACTCTGCTCAAGGCTGAAAAGAATCAATTGGTGGAATATGTTCAACATTTGATAAATCCCATATCATCCACCTTCCCAGTACCTGATGCAGTGGCTGCCCTAGATGAAGATACTCTCAATTTTTCAAAGGAAATAAACACATTGGGCCATGTCACTAAAACTTGGCTTTCAGAGATTTTCGTTTTAGGCTAGGGGATGATCAAGACCGTAGTTAAGCTTCATGAAGATGTCAGTGCATATCTTGATCCAATTATTTCTTTTAAAGAAAATTTTGTTTCTGCTATATCAAATTTGGATGAGATATTTCCCAGTTTATAGGAAATGACAAGTATGGAATCTTCAGTTTTAGCTATTGAAGGAATTCTCGAATTTGAACATTGGGAACACATTTTCTTTGGTGTCTACATCTCAAATCAAGAAAGATGCTTCTCATGGATTTTATGATTCATTGTGATAAAGATGTGCAATGAAGCCTTCGCTCAATCTCCTTGATTTAGGAATTCATGGCTGAGATTCCTTGTAACCTCGTAAATGAGCATAATCAAAGGTGTTCATCGGAGTAGGTGGAAGAATAATTTTCACAATTATTTAAGGACATGTACACTCCCGCCAACAATTTATCATCAGTTTCCATGGAGTGGTGCATTAAATTGAAGAACTTATTTGAGGATGCTCAATCTAAAATTGTTAATTTAAATGATATGCCAAGTAGAATTCTTGAATTGCAGGTATATTTTGAGGCTATTCTTCAACCAAGTGAGCCTCTAGAAGAAGAAAAGATGTTTGAAACTTTGGGAAGGTTTAGATCCTTTCAACTGGCAAAAGCGGTAGATCCTAATTTCACCGTGCGGTGCAGGAGTTGATTTTATTAGTATCTAACAAGGTGGGAGAGTCCATTTCTCATACACTTGAGATAGGAAGACCCCGTTTGAATGGATAAGGCACTGGTTATTATTGTATATTTTAAAAGGTGTTGTTATTTGGGAAACAATGGATATTTTAAGTAATTTCTATTTTTGGGTTGTCTTTAATAAAGTTGTTGAAAAAGTCAAAGGTCACTTAAGTGCCTTATTTAATGATAATGTAAAACCCTAACTACTTTGTAACCAACTTTTGGGTTATAAAAGGAAGTGAGGGGTTCATTTGTAAGGGGTAACTTTGAGAGAGGAGAAGAAAATACTTTTGTGCAAGCTTTGTTTTAGGAAGAAACTTTGTGTTCTTTCGCAAAAACATTTTGGAGTTAATACGAACTTTGTGTCTCATTCATTGTCTCTTGTAGCATTTGATGTTCTTATGTTCATTAGATGTTAGGTGTTTTAATATTGCATGCAAATATTATCTACGATCTTATCGTCAATGTTATTAATCGGTTGTTCTAGTTCACAAAGTGATCAAGCTCGATTATCTACTTGCTCATGTGTGTTCCCTTTACACGTTCTTTTTTGGCTAACTCAAACTCCGTTTTATTTGTGTTGGTTATTCATCTTTCCTCTTCATGTAATATTAGGCTCTATTTTTCCTAACTCTTACATGTTATTTTAGTTCATTCCATTCCACTCCTTTCCTTCATTCCATTTCATCTCCCTCATTCACTTTTCTTTCCATTGATGTTCCAAAACACCCCCACATACAATTTTGAATGTATAGATGTAAATACGATTTTGGTTTTCAATAAAGGAAGCCTCACCTTCATTGAGGAGGGACTTCATTCCCACACTTGTTACATGTCATTTGCATGCTTGTAAATCCATATGCTAATGTGTCCTATCCATGTCCACAAAGTATTTTCCGAGAGAAGGAAGGCCTTCATATTTGATAACCATTTAACCTGATCATCTCCTATATCATTATTTAGAAGCATCACGTCCTCTTCACTTTTTGATTCCAAATCTGCAAGCAAGTTGTTGACACAAACCTTTACCTTTGACTAGCTTGGTAACCTTGATGTGTATGTCATACTCCATCACCTTGGTAATCCATCCAACATGTTTCTCATTCATATCTTTATTAAAAAAAAATCCTTAACGCCTGGATGAGACACCATCAAATGAATTCTATTATTAGACAACATGTGCTTGAACTTTTTCAAAGCTCAATTGATAAAAAAATTTGCTTTTCAACAAATGAATATTTGAGCTCATAGTATTTTAGAGACTGGCTGAAGAAAGTAATTGGTTATTCCATCAAATCATCATTCTACTGAGTGAGGATCCCATAGATAATTTTCTTACCTAAAAAATAATGAAGGATAAAATCCTTATCAAACCTTAGATTCACCAATGTAGGCGCTTGAGAAATGGTTGTCTTAATGGATTCAAATCTCTCCTTTCCTTCCCTTGTCCATGAAAAAGGCATATTTTTCTTCAACATGGTTGTTAATGGTTTAGCCAAGGCTGCGAACTAAGGAATGAATCTCCGCACAAAATTTATCATTCCTAGAAAACTCGAAGACCTTTCTTGTGACTTGGGAGAGATAGGGACAAAATCAAATGAATCCTAGTTGGGTTGATAGAAATTATTTCTTTTGAAACCACATGTCCCAACAACTTTCCTTCATGCACAACAAAAATACACTTCTTAGGATTCAATGAAACCCCAAACTCCTTGCACCTCTTGAAAAAATTCCTTAGATGGGCAATGTGATCCTCTGCATGCTTGGAGTACACAATTATATTGTCAAGATACACTAAGATAATATCATTGATCAAACCCTTAAATGCCATATCCATAGCTCATTAGAAAGTAGCTCCGACATTAGATAATCCAAACAACATTTTGTTGTAGGCATATGTGCCCCACTTGGTAGTGAAAACCATTTTGAACTGATCAAATTATTTGACTGAATCTGATTATAACCTGAATATCCATCAAGAAAAGAAAACCTCTGAGCTCCTTCCACCATTTGTAGGATTTTCTCCATAGACAAAAGGGGATAATGGTCCTTTAATGAAGCCTGGTTTAAATCCATGAAGTCCACACATAACTGGATTTATCCATTTTTCTTCCTCATGGGAACTAGATTAGCTACCCAAGAGGAATGTTTGATTGGAAAATAATGCTAGCCTCAATAATCTTGGTCAGCTCCTTTCTCATCAGTGGCTCAATCTTGGGATTCACCGGTCTCTGTTTTTGCCAAACAAGCTTGGCATTAGGATCAAGTTCAATAGTATGTTGTGCCAAAATTGGATCAAAACCACGTAGATATTTATAACTCCATGCGAAGACATCATTAAACTCTTGAAATTTTTGACAAAATCTTTTCTTTCTCCTGAGGTACACACCTTGCCAATCTTTAAAAACTTCTCTTTTGTTACTTCTACCTCTTCAAAATCATCTTCTTTAACTACCATGTTAGTATTCTATCTTATGGCCTTATTATCTAATTTAAAAATGGACTAAATAGTAACTAAGCCTTTTGTAGCTTGTTACTTTTCAATTGTATAATTTGGTCACTTTATGCTTCTTGTAGCTTAGCTTGATTTTTGTAGAAAATTCCGCTTCTTCTTGCAAGAAAAAAATGATTTGTTTATCACTATCGAAAACTTTCCAACTACCCAAATTATCAAGAATTACAGGTTCGAATGACCATTTTAATAGGCTATTACTTGTCTTTCATAATATTAGTAGGGACATCATATTGTGAGCCAACAGTACAAGCTGATCAACATCTTGGTTTTGATTTCTAGGAACCACATAGATTCTGAAAGCTTCAAAATATTCAATCAAATCCCAGAACCTATTCTTATAAGACCTTAATAGATCATTTTTGATGCACTATAGGCTCTTACCTAATGTACAACCAATTCACTATCCCCAAAAATAGTTAAGGATTTGATCCCCTTCTTTAGAGCTAATTGAATTTCTTGTACAAGAGCTTCATATTCAATGAAATTGTTAGTGTAACTAAATTACAGTTGAAAATATGAGAAATACTTATTTCCCTCCAGAGAAACTAACATGACACCAAAACCTACCCCATTTTTATTCCTTGAACCATCAAAGAATAGCAGCCAAAGTCCTTCTAGGCTATTTTGGGTTTTGACGAGCCGTGGTATAACCTGTACCTTCTTCGTGAATGCAAAACGATATCAACCCCATCTCTTCTAAAAGTAGCAAACCAACTTCTTCTTCTACCAATGCATCAACATAAGGATCAAACTGATGCTCTACACTTACCTCATCTAACATAGTATCAGGGACCTCTTCCACAAGAGTGGTTGGTTCATGATTAACAACTTCTTCCTCTAGATCACGAATGGTATAATTCCCATTTATAAGACCAACGGTATAGGGCTCCACATGATTATGAAAAATTGTCTCTACCCTTATAGTCAATTTAGTTTTGTATTGAGTCATGAGGATCATATGTGACTAATCAGATGATAGGTAACCACCCATTTTGGCAGTGAAGTCTCGTGATAAGCATATGGTGAAGAGAGGGGGAAGGTCAATAATTGATATGTCTTTTGTGATCAAGAAGTTGGGACATGCATGGATAGAAAGTCTGGGTCCTTTGATGATTCCAATGGTCTAAACTACTATACCATCCAACTCGAACAAATCCTTTGGAGTCCTTTGGAGGCGGCGTATATTGTATTCCTAACACATCTACAATTTTCTTGAGCATGAATGAAATTATGGCATGAATAAAATTTGGGCATCAAGCTGACCGGCCTTCACCGAGCTTATCCCTAGCTTTCCTAAATTGACTCACAAATTTTCCAACACCACCTTGCCGATGACTTGAGCTATTCTCTGTCAAGTTTGCATTTATCTCTTTGAGCTCACTATCTCTTCTTCACCGCGAGCCTCATATTTTCACGGCAGAGCTCAAAACTTATAGCTCGATATTACTCCATCAAGTTATACATCCTTTCTACTATGACATGTGCCAAGATATCTTAAACTCCATGCCTCATCGAAGTTACACCGCCTATTTGATATCTCCTTTGCTACGTAGATGAACTCCTCTCAAGTTGATCCTTAAGTTTGGGCATGCGATTTTTCTTTCCAAATCACCCATGTTCGAGCTCCACACACTATCACCCATTCTTTAATTTCAAATTTCAAGTAGTCCCTTTAGCTGAGCTAATTTTAGTGTTGATCAATCCTTTCTACTTGACATGGCTCTCGATCTCCATGTGCACCTTGCCAAAATCCCCGATGAGTTAATTAACCCGATGTGCTCCCAAAAATCAGTAAGGGCTGAGCTAACTTATTCAAATATTGTGGATCTCCTTGATACAATGCCATTCAAAAGAGCTCATGCAACAATCCACTTTGTCTTTCCTTAACCTCGGAAAACACAACTTGGCTTCCCGAGCCAACCTTCTAATCACCTTCCATATGACGGTGCGTTTTCCATGGCCTAGCTCAAACATCCGAGCTATTATTCTGCCGAGTCCACCATGATCCATTTCTCGAGTTGTTTGACCTTCCCGACCCGATCATTAAACAAGCTCTCCACTTCATAACAATAGAGTCTCGACACATTGATCTCTACAATCCTTGAGTTTCACCGTGAGCTTAACTTTGGCACCCCGTCCTTCACTCCATTAGCTAAGCCCCTACAACTTCACGCCACAATCAATTTTGTTATGAAATATGCTTCATCATCCATCGCTCAACGTCCACTTATTGATGCATAGTGGCCCCTTAGTCCAATCGAATCTTCTTCTTAATCAAGTGACCCTCGATTTAAAGCCTCTCAAGTTTCTTAATGAGATGTTAATGTTTACCCGATGATTCCAACTATCACGGATGACGGTCTTAGCTCCTCCCTATTTGGGCTCATTGATCAATCCATGGATTATTTCCCAACTCCAATTTTTCCTTTGAACTTCCAAGCGCAAGCTTTAAAACGAGCCATAGATCATAGTTCACCCACACATCCATTTATCTCGACCAAGCTATTTTGGGAAAAACCCTTCCAATACATCATGATCTTCCGAGCTACTTGCTAAGTAGATCAATGAGCTATTTCGTAGCTCGATGCCATTTTAACCTTTTAAAACTAATCTTCCCCTAGTTTTGAGTTTCATGGCTTTCTCCTAAGACCAGAGAGTAATGTGAAACATAATAAGACCCATTAAACATGACTTATCAATTTTGACCATTTATGCCTTGTGTTGGATAAATGTGGGCCCGTCGGAGGCAATTTAATTATTTTGAGAAAATCCGAGTCTCGAAGACTCAGAAAAAGGGAAAAAATAGTACTAGATAACCCTGAATCTTCCCAAGACATCGTGAATACTCCTTAAGCACAAAAATAACCTAAAATTCCTCAGAGTGCTCCATGAATACTTTTTCCTATCTCAAGGTTCAATTGGCTCCCATTGTCCACTTTTTCCCTAAGGGTAAAAATTAGATAACAAGGCCTCAACATGCAAGTGTAGACGAGATGAAGATAAATTTTAGAGTTTACTACTACCAACATGATTTTCTAAGTATCTAACCACATATTATGGAGGAATGCATTAAAAATTTCAACTCTTATGGATGAACACATTATGAGGAATCTCTTGCTGCATGCAACACAATATGGGAGACTTTAAACATTTCATTAAAAAGAACGAAGGTAATCTCTCCCCAAAATATCACATGGATCATGAGGAGAGAAAGAAAAATTGTTAAAATTATTCAGCATCTGACATGTAAAGAAAATGATAAATGGATGGGAATGAGGACAAAACCACCTTTGGTTCTCATTCCTATGACATCATGGTAGAATACTACACCAAAATATGAAGAACAATTTAAAGAATGGGTAGATTCAGTCTTTGAACATAGGGGATTCAAGAGTACAACTTCAAAAAGGTATTCAAATCAGTATGAAGAATTTAATATAGACAAAGGTCGAGTATAAGTTTATCCAAAAGTAGTTTACAAGAGGAATTGCAAAAGGTAAGGTGTAGGGGATATGACGACTCCATAAATTGACCATTAAATCACCAAATAATGATACTTTTGCTCATAAAACATTAATCAATGCATTGGATGGTTCGATTGATCAAGTCCAAAGTAGGGAATAATGCATCTTATCCTTGTTAAATTATGTGGACTAATGATTAAGGTATTTTTCCAACTATAGACACAAATCACGTACTTCGATACATTTCTAGGTCCTAATCACATACTACTATTCATATGATTCCTAAGTGAGAAAACTAATCATTAACAACTATCTTTGGATTTTTTTTTTCTATCTCTCATCTTCTATTTGGCCTTATACACCCTACAAACCCAATATGATCTTCATTTCTTTATATTTCTTGACTCTAGGCACCAGCGCCCAAGCACCCTCGTCCTTCTAGGTGCCCCCACCTCTTTATATCTTACTCACATATTTTAGGCCTCTTTTATCTTTTGGGCATCTTGTTTTCTTAAGGGTTGGAATTTTAGTTGTCAATTATGAAATTCAACTAAGAGAATCATATAAATACAAAGCTATGTGACCATAATAAAGGACCAAGATCTAATCATCTATTATCATCGCCTAAGGTTGCATCCAAAGGCATTTAAGAGCATCAAAGGCATCCATCTAGATTTCATTTAAGGGACAAGGGAATGCATTTTTTGCATACACGCATATGAGGGGAATTTCATTTTGACATCCAAACATCTACTTACATTGCTACATCTTACTATTTCTCACTATTAAGTGCATCTTATACAAGAGATTCCTAGGGCATGATTTTACACACACTTCACAAGAACTACATGGAGTCTGAGATGTAGTGTAGCACTTGGTTGTAAGTTCACTCTATCAGGTGACCACGGGGTTAGTCTGACTCCCCATTTGCATCATTTTATTTTTAAGATTTGATGTGTTTTAGGGTTTTAGAGGATATCATTTACTTTGTAGGTTACAGGTGAATTCTATGGACATAGTACAACACATAGGTGATCATTGACGATTATCGGTGACAACCTTGCGACACATGAAAATTCAAATTTTGACCATTTTCATAGTTACAAATGCCTATCGAGGTATCCAGGCTTAGTACCCCGACCTACCCAAGCGCCCCGATCTAACTTATTCGGAAGTTCCACAATTTTTTGAGTATGGTTATGACAGTTCCCTCCTTCTATTCATCAAGTATTCTAGTTTGACACACTTCAAGATTAATTGTGAAATCAGCTAAGTCTTCTACTCTCTCTTGCATCTAGGGCTATATTTTTTTCTTTATCTTATTGCTTGTGTCATATCTATACTTTAGTGTTTATTTATCACATGTGACTCTACTATAGCTAGGGTTTTAAATACTCTATATTTTGTTAAATCACAAACTAACCACTTTGAAAAGATACATTGTGATGTGTGTAGGTTAATAAATTCATGACAACCACCATTACAATTTAGCACAATCAAGATTGGATTTGATCTATTCCATCATGAACATTAGTTTAAGGGAAGTTAATGAAGAATGAAAATAAGGAACTCAGATCCTAATTCTTTTATAAGTTGTAACCAACTTCCAATTTTTCCTCGTATAAAGCCACCTAGATTCCTAGGCGTGTGTTGGGAGACATTAGCTATAAAGCACTTGTCTTAACTGAGTTAAATATATATGTATGTATGCACGAGTGTGCATAATGCAATATGATAGAGGAGCACACGTAGTAGTTAAAATTATTTCTGGTTTATATTATAAGAAACTCATTTTTGATTAATAAAAACATGATGTTTTGAGAACAATGTGTCATCAAACCAATCCGAGGGAGAGTAAGGGCCTAATCAACTAAGGAATAGCTATTTTGGTATTCAAATTCATGTTTATATCACATTTTTGAATTTTATAGTGTGATTAAAACAATCATTTCTAGAACTTGCAAAATTCCAATCAAATTAGAATTACTCACTCATAAATTTGTTTCATTTTATCTGGTTTTCAATTCTAGTAATTTTCATTATAAGGTATCTTCAATCCAAACGATTTTCATTTCAGATTAATTTCATTCTACGAAGTATTTATTTTCTATACATTGATTTCAATAAATTAGATGTTATTTTTTTTTCTAATTAATTCTAAATAGTTTAGATTTATTTTCTTTTAGTAGTCATAGAAGTTGATTGAGTGTTAGTAGCTAGTTTAGTGAATAGGAAAGACTAAAAGAAACAAACAAAATACACCCCTAAAACTAGAACCACTATTGGCCATTGTGTCTAGGTGTTGTCATTTATGACAAGTCCATTGATGGAAAAGGGTGTGTAGATGTCATATGAGTCACCATGAGGTTTAAGTCAAGGTCAAACATGAAGGTTGATTGGTAGTGTCTAAGTTTGGTGAGTTGCTATAATGTCCTAGAGCATGGTCTAGTAGGAATAGTCACAGTTTGAGCTCTCCTAAGTTGTTGAAGGTTGTTCCGAGGTCAAAAAATGTTGGTATGGTGTGCAAAATGTTTCCAAGTGTCTGCATGTGGTCTCCATGGTCAATTCATGATGTTCATGGGTTGAGTCAGGTAATTCTAGGCTTATTCCTAGTCCTAACATGCGGAATGAGTTACAAGTATGAGTTTTGGAGATGATGAATCTTGTTGAAACATGATAATATCATGGTGATGTGGTTTAATAGGTGTAATATGAGTTTTAGGTCAGTTATTAGAGGTATGATGATGTTTCATGGTCCTGGAAAACAAGAAAGTGAAGGCAAACTAATTTAACATAGGTAAATCACCGTGGATAGAAAGTTTTAGGAATATTTGAGCATGGATGAGAGTTGGGTAAGCTAGAGGGGTTGTTATAATGCTTTATGAAAACTTTGAGTTCCATTTGATGAATATTTTTGAAGATATGAGGTTTTTGGAAAACTGGGTTTGCAAAAGTGATAATTTTAGGTAAATCTTGACTTTGTGATGCTTGTTCTAGGCTGTATGTTTTTTGACGGGAACATGAAATTTTAGGCATAGCTAATTAGGTTAGTTAATAATATTTTCCAAGTGGAAAGAAGTTGTTTGATTTTCAGAGTTTTATGAACAAACATTAATAAGCCAAACAACTTTTTAACCCTCATGAAACCCTAACTCTAAAATGACTTAGAGGAAATTGATTGTATTTAGTCCAAAATTGATTGATTTTTAAAATTTTATGATTTTAGGTTGTAAAGGACTCCTCCATATTTTTAATGAGGTGTTTTAGAGCTTGTGACAGTATGTGGATCCCACTTAAAAGGAAAGTTTCTTGATATTTTTAGTTTGTGAAAAGTTTTCTATTGAACCTAATGACTAAATCACTATTTATGAAATCTTGGGAGTTGCACTACATGTCCATAATAGTTTTAGATCATTGTTGAGCCTCTAAAGTGCAAAGAGTTCCCTATTTATGAAGACTATTTTTAGGCATTTTGGAGCAGCTTTGTGATCAAATTGGTTTTGTAGGAGCTATATGTGGAATTAAGAATTGGTTTGAATTTTTCCATGATCCTAGTTCCAAGAAATTTCTAGTGACATATCAAACTAGAGTTTTTTTAAGGGATGAGCAAGATATGACATGTTCTTTGAAGGTTAATTTTTAGGGTGCATGATTGAGCATGGTATATTGAGTAGGTTCATGAGGTTTGGTGATTTTTATGAGTTTCTTCATGATCACTCGAGGTTTCTAAGTTATTATAAAGATTTTCTAAGGGTGTTCCATGTTTTGGTTGATCTTGGAAGTGAATTTGAAAGTGTTTAGAGTTTGATCCCTCAAGACTAGTTTTGAGTTCGGTTTGGTAGTTTGGAGTAGTTTCTGAGTTTGAGTTTGTTCGAGGCCTTCCACTAAGATTTGGAAGACAAAGTGAGTTGATGAGATATATGGTTTGTGTCTTGATGATTTGATTTATAGGTGAACCATATATTTTTTGAAGACCTAGTTTTGGGGTCTTGAATCTAGTTTGGAAAAGTTGCAGAGTTTGAGTTGTTTGGAGGTGTTCCACTTGGATCTGGAGGAAAATGTGAGTTGCTCTAGAAACTAGACTCAGATATATTTCCATTGGTATATTATTTGAGCCTTGATGACAATTTTTTCTATATGAACTCATTCATTCTTAAGGACTGAATTTCGAGAATTAAAGACCTTGTGAAGTTTACTTGCTTCTTGGCATACTTCATGATGATTAGAACCGATGCATAACTTATTAGGATTTTTAAAGGTTGTTGGAGGACATCCCCATGGTGTTAAATAAATTTTGAGCCATGAAAAAGTTTTTTTATGCCTTTGGAGATCATGATCCATTCGTTGGTTCTTGGAAAGCATGTTTTGAGGTTGCTTGAGTGTTCTTGTGCTTGTTGGTGGTGTCTTGACCCCGCCAACCTACTTGGGTAGTTTATGTTAATTAATATGAAGTTATTATTATGTTTTTAAGTTGGGATGACTGAAATAGTTAGTCATGACCGATCCATGGGTGTTATAAGCTATTCTTGGGTATATAAGCTAGTGTTATGAGTCATTTGTGACTAGTTAAGCAAGAGAGGAAAATTTTGACCTAAAGGGGGTTGAAGAGGAGGGTAGAGGGGTTGTGAATAGAGAAAATAAGAGTCATGAAGATCTGAAGAATATTAAATATATTATATGTTCAAGGAAAATTGATATAATCAGCCCATAAATAAGAGAGGTTGAGTGAGTTTGGGTAGAGCTTCTTTGGATGAGGGTTTTGCGTGTTTAGAGCTGAACTTGGATCACAATAAATTGTGTAAGTAGCATATATTATGTGATCATTTATTTAAAAAATATCTTATGGTGAGTCATATTAATAGGAGTCCTTTTTTGTGAGTAACATCAATAAAGGTTTAGGGGTTGGTGCCTCACTAAACAAATATTGCAGGATGTGTAATATTCTTGCAAGTCCTTGCTTTAAGTAATATATAAATGGTTTCAGTGGGTTTTCTTCCCCTTGAGGGTTTCCCACTTATATAGTGTTTATGTGTTCTCTCTCTTATTATATGCACTTGTGAATGTCTAATACACACATAATAAGCTCACATGGTTCATGGTTGATTGAATGAATGGTTTGAATGATGAATGTATGTAATGGAAAATGAAATGAAATTTTTGTAGGACTGATTCACCCCCTCTTAGTCCATTGTGCTTCCAAAATTGGTATCAGAGCTGGTCCTTGTGAAGAAATTTTTAAAACTTGAAGGAGATCCTCTTGAAGCACATGTATGGCAAATAGTTAGGCTCAAGTTGAAGTTAATCCTCTTGTTAGGATGAGAGCATGCTTGAAACCCTTAGGGTTTGAAATTTGGAAGAATTTTCTTTTTGTTTTCACTCCCATTTCTAATCCAAATGATGAGAAGTCTCTTGAAGGAGACAAAGCATGTTCTTATGTTGATCTTGAAGCATGTTACCCTAAAGGTGATAATGAAGAAGTCAAAAATGACCTAGAAGCTGATATTTAAAATGTTTTTATGTATGTGGACCCAAAGAAGATGGTTGAGGTGTTGATGATAACCTAGAAGAATACTTTGAGGATGTTCTAAATGTGTTTGAACTCTTAGGAGCATATATGAGTCATGAAATCCTACCCATGGAAATAATCCATGAAGTGAGTCAAGAGTGTCTTTCTTTGTAGAGATGACAATCCATGAGGAGAAAATCAAGACGATCAATGTGTCAAATAATATTGACACCATGAAAGTAAGGATTTATGTAGGGTTTGAAACTCAATGTTACCACCAACAGCGAGTTAAGGTGTGCTTAGAATTCTCAAATGGTCTTCTTGATGTTAGTTCACCACTCTTTCACGCCATGTATGTGTTTGTGTTCTATGAATACTCATTCTTATTCAAGGAAAGTGTTCATAGGTCCATTGACAAGTGTAAGGAGTATGCCAAATATTGATATAGTTATTATATAGTTTAGGGATAAGGTACAATCACGGTGCAAAATTTGTTGCTCCGTAAGGTGTATGGGTGTTTAATATCGAAAATAGAGACTGAGTTCATTGTTTATTGATCCTTCAAAAGTATGTCATTGGTTGGCTTGTACCATGTCATTCATATGAATTCAATATTGCATAAGTTGTGTTTTTCCCTTTTATCAAGTCTAACTTTGAAATGAGTGTCATATCAATCAAAATATGTTTAAAACTTAGTTTCAAATCCATCTATTGACTATTTTATCCTTTGTAGTTTGAGAATGAGGTCTCCAAGTATGTTGTGTCATTAAGAATGAAATGATCTTGTAAGAAGATGTCTCGATATCATCAAAAGAATCTTGAAAAAACCTATGTATTTGATCTATTCTTAAGTCTATTCATCATAATATGATCAAATATGTCATAAGGGTCTGTGAA
Organism: Taxus wallichiana var. yunnanensis; assembly: GCA_018340775.1. Taxonomy (NCBI): domain Eukaryota; kingdom Viridiplantae; phylum Streptophyta; class Pinopsida; order Cupressales; family Taxaceae; genus Taxus; species Taxus wallichiana. The sequence goes on from CM031239.1 coordinate 167,553,045, forward strand.
AGATAACATTCAAGGTGTGTATGAGATAAACTTGTATCTCCATGAGTTAATGACACTTGAAGGATGCTCAGAAGGAAGCAAAAATTTATGTTATATTTTGGCAAGGCTTGAACATAAAATATGGATTAAGGGGGAGTTCTCCCATTAAGAAAGCGTTGAAAGTTGGAAACAATCAGGATATCTTGTTTTATAAGGATGAAAAGTGCATACTTCCAAGGGGATTTAGAATCCACGTGGATCTTGAAGTTGATGGAATGCTACGAGAAGGTTTGAATTTCTCCTAGAAGTTACTTTAGTCTTGATGAAGTATGCATAAGTATTTTATTCTATTCTACTCATCATGTTCATGTCTTAAAAAGTCTAAAATTATGTTGAGAGTCTTTAAAAGGTCTTCAAGTATGTATGCAATCTTTATCATTTCATGAATGAAGTCTTGAAAGGTGTTGAAGATGAAATACGTTTTTGGACAAATGTAAAAATTGTAGGATCACAATTGTGTTACTTTGGAGGTGTGTGCACCATAAATATCTAGGTCAGCCATGTAAAGATAACTAGAACCTTAAAATTATGATTTTGCACAAATATGAGTATGAAATAACTATAAAAAGTGATTGAGAAGTTGCTATAAATAATGTGTAAGGTTTATATGTGTTATGAATCTGGCTTGACCGAGTTCTAGAAAGTTTATTACTAGAAATTGCAAATATGAAGATCTTTTTTTGTGTTGAAGTGGTTCAAGGCACGAGAAGTCCAAAAAAGGTGTGCTTAACCTAAATAAGGTATACTTGTATTTTCTTAGGTTTGTGTAATGAAGATATACTATGACTACTTGTGGTTGACTCATGAATCATGATGATGTATAGATAAGTTGTGAGTAATGAAGTATCAAAATCTAAGATGGTGTCCTAGACTAAGGAGTTGTTTCTAGATCCTAGACAAGATGTGAAGAAGAATGATATGAAGCTTGTATAATGTCGGGATGCGAGATTGGATTGTGCAAATAAGTCATGAAAATGTATGTAGTAAGGGGATACCGCATGGTTTTAAGGAATGTGATACTTACAAATAATGCTAGTGGTTCAAGTTTGTGTAATGACATATTGATGGTTCTTGTTATAACTATGATTTGCATATCACTATGTATGGGTTAAGAAAAGTACTCTATGATTTAATATAAGTATAATTAAATCTTATTTTCAAAATAACTACTATAATAAATGATGTGCAAATGCTAATCTATAACAAGATGAAAAGAAAAAGCATGTGCAATATGAAACCCAAAGTAAGAAGGAGAGATAAGGGGACTTAGCTAATTTTTGAGTGAACAGGAAGTGATCTTGGAAGATGAAATACTAAAACAGACGAGAGGAGTGCCATAAAGGATTTCTAGAGGTTCTTAACTCTGAAAATTCACAAGACAAGATTTCGGGAGAGGACAAGAGCACCTAATGTTGGTGTCTAGGTAGATGTTGTGGATCTAGATATTTTAGGGCCAGATAAGCTTCACTTTGTTGGTATTTGTTTTTCACTCTAGACTCTCTCATTCGATCTACAAATGTACCTATAAAATACAAGAAATAAGTTCACCCGCACATACCCACAAACCACATCAAACCTAAAAAGGAAAGTGTAGAATGGGGAGACAGACTGACCCCGACGATCACTAAGAGTGAAATTATGACCAAGCGCTACACTACATCTCAAAATCCATGTAGTTCTTGTGTGTGTGTGTAGAAATTATACCCTAGGATGCCCTTTTGCAAGTTGCATAGTGATAACAAGATAGATCTAGAATGTAGTAAATGTATAGAATGTATGGGATGGAATAGAATAAAATTCTCCTCCTATGTTGTGTATGAAAAAGTGATGCTACCCTTGTCCATTTTATGAGTGCTAGATGAATTAATTTGATGATCTTATGCCTTTGAATGCAATCTTAGGTGGTAGTATGTATTGTTTAGTGCTTGGTATATTATTTTAAAAACATAACTGTGTATTTATATGATCCCCTTTTTTGAATTTTGTAATTAACAATTGAAATTCCAACCCAAAGTAGTAAAAAGTAATTGAGAAGCGAAACGGTCATAAAAGTGAAAGAAAGAGGTAAAGAGGGACAAGAGCACCCATGAGGACAAAAGTTCTGGCGCTAGTGTCATGACTAGTGTTCAGGCCATAGAAAGATAAAACAATCAAATTCTAAAAAGAGTGTAAAATGTATAAAGCCAATAAAAGTACAAAAGATAAATAAAAAGGCTAAAGGGAGTTGTCAATTACTAGTTTTCTTGATTAGGAACTATGTAAATGCTAGCATGATTTTAAGTTCTAGAAATGTACCCAAGTGCATAGATTTTATGTCTACATTTTGCCCCCATGTTATGTTGTTGAGTGAATACTTGATAGCATAAATTAGATATAATATAATTACCTTATGATCATGTAGAGAGTGTGGCGAATAACGTGCCGAGTGAAAAAGTGAAGCGTGAAGTGATTGTAAAGTGAAGTGTGGAGAATAGGAAAAGGGGAATTGGACACTAGGAGTGAAGTGTATGCATAACTTGTTGTAGACACCAAAAAATCTACACCCTCCTTCCTTAGTCAACCAATAAAATACATCAACATCCCAAAAATACACCTCTTATCTTTATTCAAATAATCAATTAATTTTATGTCCCTTATCACCCCTCTCTTTATTTAATTAATTAGTTAAACACATTTCATGCCCTAGGCCACACATTATATCCCCATTTTTATTAATTAAATGTATACACATCATTAATCAAAGATTAATATATCCACATGGAAAACCATTATTATTCCTTTATCCTAAATAAGCCCTAACCACCTAACCTAATCATTTTTCCTAACTATCCAAATATTCCTTAAAATCCATATTTAACCTATTCTAACTTATCTCAACAAACAAACAAACTCATCATTATCCTCTATACACCTAATAAAATTATCTATAAAATTAAATAAATCCTAACATAATCTAGCCAAAATTAGTTCATTCTATCATTGTTATCCAACCCAACATGTCCTCGAACAAATTAACAACTCCATTCCCTGAAATTCAAAACAAAAACCTGGATTTAGCAAGTTGTTTCAACCATTTTCTAAACAAAATCTAAATAGACCGAAATTTTGGTGATTTGGGTAATCACCGATGATTACTTAAGAGAGTTTTTCAGTCTCTCTTCTAGATCCTCCACTTCCATGGCGAATCACAACTTCTTTGTCGAGCTCATAGTATTATTCGACATTTATTGTGTTTAAGCTATTTTCCAAAGAAACTATCAAGACACATCAACCACCTTAGAGTCATCCCAAAGTCTTTTACAACTCATCTTCTCATGAGTCCAATTGTAGGCTTCACCAACTTCCTACATCACCTTCTATCAAGGTCATAAATCACTTATAACATTATCTCACCATTCAGGTACTATTCATATATTAATTCATACATCTTAAATCATCGTATAAGTCCTTGTGAGCACACAATTCCAAATTAATTAGTTAAACACTTAATTTTAGCAAATCATGTCAATATTTACAGTAATTACATCTTTAAAGTGATTCATGCAATTGCCAAAATTTCTGTTACTTTATTTTTCGTCACAATATCCATTTAATCTCCTTGATCTCTCATATATAATCTATTTCATTTATACTTTTGAATCTGTTGGCTTATAACATTTTATCTAGCATGGATTGTTTTAGATGACACTAGGTGGTACAAGCTGCAAGATTACTAGTATCCACTCCCGCCCATCATTTTTCATCCATTGACTGGGAACAATACAAAATTCTTCATGATCTTGAGCTATGTGCTATTCACTATGCCACTTTAGAATGGTTACAGAGCATTTTTGAGTCCACTCAATGGATCCGTGACGTTGTAGAGGAATTTTGGGATGCATACTTTGAGGTCCAAAGTGCATCCAAGCTGATTTTGTCTAGTTTAAATACCAAGCACGAGGTGGGAGAAGAGGATATGGACTTTTTCGAACAAGAAAATTTAGATTTTTTTAAAGAAGAAGACACAAATTACATTGAAGAAGAGGATTGTTTCTCTAAGAATTCAAATTCAGACTTAGATTATGAATACGAGCCATAGTATTTCTTCCTTTTATCTATAATTATTTATCAACTATTTATCTTGTAATAAACTTAACACTTGTCAAAATATTTATCATTTATCGCTCATTATATATCATGCATATTTTTCAAACCTACTTGATTGTTTAAAATCAAATTGACATCCTTACAAGGAAGTCCTTTGGCTTCTAGGGACCGACATTTTCCATGCAATCTGCCTTATATCTTACCAATAATTTTTTGTTTAGTGTATTTGATTTGTAGGTTTTCTCATAGGAAGAGGATATTATACCAACCTTCCATAAAGCGCAACATCTAACATCGTCATCCATCATCTATGGGTATCACTATGTTGGTGTAGGTTATTTTCCATGTATTTATTTTAAATACATGGAATACCTCCACATAGGTGATTCACCATGCTTAGGTGTCCTAGGGTGTCATTATGGCTCTTACACACATCATAGAGCGTCATTGGAGTTACATTTGACCGGCTATTCCAGAATGTAACTCCCACTTCTTGACGGCTACATTTGGGGGAGTTACACACCACACTACTATTTGTACACCTTTTCATCTTGAACAACACATGGGGAATGGAATAGAGTTTGGTTTTTTAGCTTTTTTTCCTCAATGCATGCACATTGCTTCCATGAATGATTTCTTGCTTTGATCTTGAAGCTACATCATTTTACTTGAGTGTAAAATGTTGGTGCTCACAGATTCCCTCCAGATCTTCGTCATTCCTCCGACATGGTATCAGAGCTCGGGATTAGAATCATGTTGCTCACCTCGGTTGCTTACTACTCTCCACCTCGTAGTTTCTTGTGCAAGTTCCCATTCTATTTTGTGCTCTACTTGCATTTTATTATTATTTAAAAAAAAAGAGGTTCTTGTGTTTGGTTTTATGCTAGTGTTTTCTATGTTGAGAGAAAATTGTAGGTTCAAGGTGCTCCTTCATGGTTGTTTGATCTTCTGTGAGCCCTTCCTCACATGCTGGTGTTGCGTACTAGTTCTTTAGTGGGTATTCTTGGTTCGTTTTTGGGTGATTAGTTTCTATCTGCTCGTAACCAGGTGCGCCGAGCTTTGAAACCCACTCTATGTGTTTTGTATTGTGGCTTTGGCTGTCACTACACCTACCTTAGAAGCCTTCATTGATGTGAACCCCTGCTTGGCCCTACAACCGTTCATGCTTTGGCCTAGTTGTTCTGGCTCTCTGTCTGGTTTACCTCTCAGATCGCTCCCGGTTCGAGTTCCCGGTTCTCTATCTCGCTTGCATCTACCTCTCGGTGAGCATCTCAGTTCTACCTCCGTGAATACCTAGATTCCCACTGACTCCACCCTCCAACACGTCTTCACAGCACTATCCATGCATGTCTGCTCATAGTCTACTCGACTCGGCCGTTACCTCTTTCAACGGTCACCTCCAATGGACCCCGTAGCTTCTCTCGATTTTCTCGCACTGCTCGCCCCAACATGGCATTGGCATACAACTCAACACTATTCTTGGCATATAACTTGGAAGATGACTTGGTTTGTCATCACCCTTTGCATGCAACGCATTACAACTTTGCATTCCTGGTCAACACAACCTCGCAAAAAAATGGTTACACCAAGAAAACGTGGGACGTGGCATCTCTTTAAGTGCAGAAACTTCAATGTGGGACTCCTCCTTTCCACATTTTTGTTAATGTTTTAAGGTGTTAAAAATTAAAACATTCATTTAGCATGCAATTAATTTTTAAAGGATGTTTTGGCTTGTATTATGCCCTTCCTACGCTTGTCGAAGATGGAGGGCGAGGTCCGGGGTTGGCAGGAGGCTAATCCCCCTCGCAATCAAAACAAACTATGCCTAAAATTTGATGCCATTTCCAACGAGCAGTCACATGATACCATTTGCACTCATTTTGAGCACTTTTTTAATGCATTTGTAGCGTTTAGTGGCATTTTCCATCAGTTGCGGGAATCATTTTAATGCCATAACTTTTGACTCGTAGCTCATTTTTGAGTGCTTCTTTAGTCAAAGTTGCATGATTTCTTGCACATTATGTGATGGAATTGTCAATTTTGTAAATGCACTACTTTTATAAAGTGCCACATTCTAGGGGGTTGATTGTACTCTTGGGATTTCACACACAGATGCATTATCGGCTGAGTCCGACGTCTTACTTTTGTGCATCTTGCATTTTTCATCATGGAGAGTGCTCTTTCTAGACTTGAGCATCATAGGATCACTTTACAGCCTCCGCCACTTCTCACTAGGAGAGGGAACTATTCAGCTTGGTGTGCTTCCATGGAACGTTACTTCACCCATGAGGGTCTTTTACCCTTCTTGCTTGGGCCAGTTCCTACACCCGCTGATCATCATCATCTAGAGGACTTCCGACACTTGCGACCACATATTTGGTCACATGATGATGCATGTCTCTTGTTCTCTCTGGTTTCATGTGGCACACTCAGATCCACCTCACCGTGTCTAGAGCATTCTTCAGTCCCTCTATGGAGACCCTTCACATACTGCCACCACTGTTGCTATTGCTGATTCAGTTGTCTCCTCCATTTCTTCATGTGATGGTATTTCCACTGACATAGACTCGTTGCCTCTACTTCTGATGATGAGGATTATGCACCCGGTTCGATGCACGAGAGAGTACTACGAGGAATCTTCTCCTCTTTCTCTCACTATTCCAGAGAGTGTTGCCACATCCCACATCTCATCAGATATCGAGAAGTCTCATACTCAGTCTCACATCGTCATTACACCAGCCTCCTTTCCACTTTTAGTGTGTGAGGCCCACTTTAATCCTCTACCTTCATTACATGAATTATATGTGTCTAACATCGCTCTTGTTTGTTGAGCCCCCTCATTGGGATAAGTATTTGCCTAACCTTAGTCATCTTTTTATAGAGTCCACTTGTGATGCTCTACAGGTCCCTCATCCATCTATAGGTATTTCAGAGGAGTTCATCATCTCTATTGTTGGGAGTGCCCCTTTCGGGAATCATGTCACTTCCACATTTCCGGAGACCTTCATTGATCCACCCTTAGCTGTGGATCCCTTTTCTGTTGTGGAGGATGTTTTGTTCCCTTCACATCATGTGGACATCCTTTCTACAGGTGTTCACTCTTCACACTTTGACAGTTCTGCACACGTGGCATTACCTTCGGTTCCTTGGCACTCATTTTCTAGACCTATGTCACACTTTCATGGACCAGACTCAGAGTCCTTTGTGCTACTACCTTCAGTTTCCTTTGCGGAGTGGGCAAACTTCTAGCACGTCATTTATGTCCTTCCTAAGGGTAGGCACACAGTTTGGTTCGGGTGGCTCTTCTTCAGTCCAGAGGCAAAGGATCTCATGATCGACATTCTTCTAGGAGACCTCCTAGATCTGCAGAGTTCACATCCGTCTATGACATCTTCTGCATTCCTCTTGTCTCCCTCTTCTTCTCTCTTCTTCTTCTTTTCGAGAGATTTCCTCTTTGTACATAGGTACCTTTTTGGCTCGTCTATGGCGGGACCCATTTTTGGCATATTTCTTATATTAAAGAGTGTTTTGTTCTCTTGTGGTGGATGTTTTTCCCACTGGATTTTCCTTCATTGCTTGAGACTTCTTCTTGTACGTGGGTACCTCATTAGGATTCTTACGGGACCCACTTCTCTCCTTGTTTTCATCTATGTCTCCACCTAAGCTATGCTTCAGGGGGGTGTTGGTGTAGGTTATTTTCCATGTATTTATTTTAAATACATGGAATACCTCCACATAGGTGATTCACCATGCTTAGGTGTCCTAGGGTGTCATTATGGCTCTTACACACATCATAGAGCGTCATTGGAGTTACATTTGACCGGCTATTCTGGGAATGTAACTCCCACTTCTCGACAACTACATTTGTGGGGGAGTTACACACCCCACTACTATTTGTACACCCTTTCATCTTGAGCAACACATGGGGAATGGAATAGAGTTTGGTTTTTTCAGCTTTTTTTTCCTCAATGCATGCACATTGCTTCCATGAATGATTTCTTGCTTTGATCTTGAAGCTACATCATTTTGTGGTTGAGTGCAACGTTTTGGTGCTCATGGATTCCCTCCAGATCTTCGTCATTCCTCCGACACGCTAAACCCCATGTCCTCGAGGTTAATTTATTCTTATTTTCTTACTTTGTACATCTAATTTGAAGAGGTAGGAATAATTATAAACACTTGTACTGGTTTTGTGCATGTATTTCCTCATTTAGGCCACTTCTTTTTATGTATTAAGGATGAACCTACAAAAGAAGAGTGAAAGAGTAGTCAAAGTCCTATATATGAAAAATTTGAGTAAAGTATGTATAAGTATGTAAAAGTGTGAAAAGGTAGTAATAAAGGAAAGTGTGCACCTGATGTATAAGAGTGTAAAGGATATAAAGATGTCCTAAAATGCTATGAAGGGTAAGTTTTTGGGCGATCTCACGCCAAGTGTGAGTTTTTTGGGAAATCTCATGCCACGGGAGAAGAGTTTTGGGGAGAGAGGTCTAGTTTTACTCTCCTTCCATGAATGCTTCCCAAATGAGCACCACTACAGATGACATGTCCCGATTAGTTCCTTGTTGTTTGGTATTATTCTATATGTTTTCTATTGTAACTTATTATAGGAGACAAAATGCAACTTGTATGTGGAGGAAAGTTCCTACTCTTTGGAGAAATTGTGATGAAGAATATGTTGTACTAAGAAATAACCTGTTTCGCCCCCAAGACATTAGTGCCGGGAGGAACAAAAGCACTAGGTGCTCTGGGCGCTAGTGTCTCGCTCTATGTGTGAGGTCCAAACATGATTCTAGACCATTATATGACTTCTTTCTTGTTCCATTTCGTAATGTACTATAGGTATGAGCTGTTGTAGGGATGATGCTTTCACCAATGTATGCCCCCTCATTTGGGGTGCATGCAAAAATGTGGGAGAATTCGGCCTAAAGGAGAGGACCCTAATCTGATATGCATATCTAAGTGGAGATACCTGGGGTAGGGATGTGCATGGTAGAAACCAAGGCACATGAAAATAAGATAGGCTAGTACAAGTGTTAGTGAAAGTAAAGAAAATATGTAATAGAAGGAAATGTAACAAGAAACTAAGAAGATAAGATAGACCACAAAAAGTGGGTTTTAAACATGGGAAATCACTCATAATGTCATAAGACCATTAGGGCCGAAGAGGCCAAAAGCATACAATGAACACAAAGACATATGACATAGCCCAAAAATAATAACATACAATAACAAGAAAAATGTATCAAATAACCATGGTTGTATATAGTCCTGCAAGGAAAATTCTACACATGAAGCACCCATTAACATGTTCGAAAGATAAATAGTATTTGAAAGCTTGTATATGCTATCCATATTTTTCCCCCGGGCAAAATATTGGATCAGCCACAACCCCGCATAGAAAGAACCTGAGAAAAATCATTCAGATCTTGTAAATAGGTCACAAAAGGACTCAACAATGGAATAACAGGGTCAGAAAAGAAGGGGTAGTGCCATAGAGGAACTAGGAGAAAGAAGGGGAAAAATGGTGAAGTTTCAAAGTTTTTCGGGCTCAAAACCATTCAGGAAAGAGTCCAAAATCGACTAAGTATGGAAGAGCCAGCGGAGAGAGCCACGTGTCCTAACGACACTTCTCCAAAGATGAATCCATAAAGGGAGGCTCAAACAAGTGCCACATCTCCATGTGTCCCAGGATGAAATGGAGGCAGGGTCAAATGGTCAACAGAGTCAAAAGGTAGACAAGGTGGGTCTAAAAATTGGCTAAGTATAAAGTGCAAGCAGAGGTCACCAAGTGTTAGCTTGGCGCATCTCCAAGAGTTAGTCCAAAGGCGGAGACCCAAATGAGCATGAGCTCTCCATGTGGCCTAGAGTCCAAAAGGATAAAAGGGACCATTGAAAAGTCCACAGACCTGTGGAGGCTGCCAAGTGTCAACTCGACACTCCTTCAAAGGAAAATTTTGAATCAAGATTTCAAGCGAGTGCGGTGCCTCCATGTGTCTAGTCTAAAAAGGGGCGAGTTGATTGAATAGTCAATGCATGGGGTAGGCCGGCGGAGGCTGCCAAGTGTCTAAATGGTGCTAATTCAAGGATTGAATAGAGAGAGGGTTTCAAACGAGCGCCAGACTACCGTGTGTCCCAAGTCAAGAGATATGACCCCGCTAAGCAAAAGACTTAGCCAAAAACATAGAAATTGGGCAGGTAGTGGAGGAAACGCCACATGGCAAGCCTAAACTAGCAGTGCTAAAGCGGGCCATTGAGGGGAAAGTTGGTTTTTTTCCCCTTGTTATTCCAAAGGTGTAAAAGTTGTAAAATGGGCCGTAACTCCGCCCAAGGGAAAAAGTTAGCATTTGAGCCTGAGTCAAGGTCAAAGCGGGAGTTGGAGGAAAAGGTGAAAATTTTCCTTTTGTCAAAAAGGCACAAAGATAAAAATTGAAGTGCATCTCCCCAGCCAACCAAAGGGTGCCATGTGTCCAAGTGGAGCATCGGGGCCGTGGGGTTTTTCGAGTTTTGCATTTTTGTGGAAAAGATAAATCACGGACCCACAAACCTGATTTTGCCCTAATATGGTTACCACGTGCCCCATATTAAAAAGGAGACCCATTTTTCAAACTATTTTCCCACCCATTTTATTTAACCCGATACAAACTTTGAAGGGGCATATCTTTCAACTCAGGGCTCAAAATATTACAAATCTTACACTGTTGGAAGTGTCTTGACGTCCTCTACACCATGAAAAGATAAAAATCATTTTTCAGGCCTTGGTAGGTGAAAAATGGAGAAACGTCTTTGGGACTTTAATGTAGAATCTTCTTTCCTCAACAACTAGATCAGATTCGATCTGTTCCGTCATTTCTTCCTCCTTTGAGGTGTCGAATAAGGATTTGATGCAATCAAGACAGATTTGGAACAAATTTTATGGGAGACATTAAATAGTGGTGGTTGAGCTTAGAGTTGTTTTCCCGCTTCTCTCTTTTCTCCCATCTGTATCAAATCTATAAATATAGGCTTGGGACTCATTGTAAAGGGTTGGACATTCTTTTATTTTGCAGGCTCCCTTTCCTTCTAGTAAAGGAATTCATGGAGTTTAGGCCTTCCATTAAAATTACAATATGTTTCTTACCTCCTGGTTGTTTTGTAATGCATTGTATCAATCTACAGAGCAATAAAACATGTTTGTGATCGATTCTAGATCCTTTATGTCTCTTTTTCTTGCATATGGTCTTTCATTATAAATCTAGTTATCTGTGCTTGATTATTGTATGTATTTTTTTGGTTTGTGTCTATCAGCAAAACTAGTGTTCATCATCCTTCCATTGCATCACCTTGTAGTTTAGTTATTTCTTATTTCTTATATCCCTTTTATCCCTGTCTCCTTGGAAAATTTTAGATTAGGTATAGAGATAGATCCTCTACAAGTTCTCACGTATGCACCTAAACAGAGGAATAGGAACCAACCTTTAATCTAGAGAGCTTTTCCATTTGCAAGGTCCCACACCTTGGGGAAAGTTCAATGTTATGCGGATCACACCAAATGACTCTGCCTTAGAAAAGTAGATCTATAAAACTCATTTGGGGGTGTTGTGATTTTCACTAATAGTATATAATAATAAAACAAGTGCTAGTAAGAATAAATAGTGAATGGTGAAATAATAGAACATGTAGTATGTGAGAGTAGTAAAGGTAGATGCCCCCGGAGCCTCAAACTGGACCTGGAAAGGGAGTCAATGTTAGGCATCATGCATCATGTAAGGAGTTGTAAGAGATCTGCATTCAATTCTAGAGACCAAGTGAACATGTATGTGTATATGATACATATAATGACATAATGATTATCCATCTAGCATAGTAAGCAAATCACGACATATAAATACTATAAACAAGAAAGAGTAAATGCAACCAAGATATGAAAATTCTATAATGGTGTGATGGTATGGTATGTAAGATGTGAAGATGGAAGGAGTGGTGTTTCTCCCCAGTGGATGTGCATGAAATGAGGTTAATTTATAAATCCCCCATCAATAGTCAAGAATGAATCATAGAACAAGAGTGCATCATCGAGAAATGGGTGTGTCACATGCGATTAGATGCTAGAAAATATATGTCATGAAAAACAAAGCATGAAATATGTAATGTGAGGTTCATGAATGAAGTATGCCCTCAAAAATCAAGTTTGAACTATAAATCAAGAGTGTGTCATCAGGAAATGAGTGTGTCACATGTGATTAGATACTAGAAAAGATATTACATGAAGCACATAACATGAATATGTAATGTGAGGTTATTAAATGAAGTATGCCCTCAACAATAAAGTGTGAACCATAGCACAAGAGTGCATCATCATGTAATGATGGTACAATGTGTGTACCAAAGGTAGAAGGATTCTTAGAAATATTAGTTGTGAAGCATGGAGCATGAAATATAGTATTAGACACTAGAGATAATTGATAGTGATGGAAGGGGGAGAAAGTGTGATAGACCCCAAGTGTGTGAGTGATGGAGATCTATGTGACGATGTAAGAGAGATATTGTGATGGTGACAAAGTTTGAAATGTATCATAAGAAAGTATATTGTTGTCAATGCGAGGGGTAAAAGCAAGAATAAGACCAAAATTGGATTGTGGGTTGACAGGAGGAAGTTTAAAGAGGTTAGATATCACAGGGTGAATTAGTTGGTCTTTCTTGGTTGGTGGTTACTTGTTTGGAATTAGTAAATTTGTAGAAGACTTGACAAGAGGAGGTGATGGGGTATGGATTTTGAGAGGTGGTTACTTAGTTGGAATTGGTAATGTTGTAGAAGAATTAATAGAAGGATGAGATGGGGCACACAAATTTTAATGATGGTATGAAATTGAGTTGGATATGTGGCTCTAGACTGAAAGGAGAAGGAATATTAGTAATGATGGAATAATGCTCACTAGACATAAAGGGATATGATTTGGGAGCCCACTGGGATTTAAAAATTGTAGATGAGCATGTAGAAGGATGTTGTGTAGTAAATGGAATAAAACCCCAATGCTGAAGGTTTTAAATTATTTGTTTTAAAGCATAGAAATCATTGTCATTATGCCCACTAAGTTTTTGATGATTGTAATATGAGAGACCTATGTATTTGACAAGTTGATAAGGAGGGTAGCAATGAGTAGTTGGTAAGTTGATCAACTCGGGGATTGAGGAGCTCGGGATGAATATCATGTTGCTTAGAATTTAGATCAAAATTGAGAGGTTCGATAGTAGTAAGACTTGGGGTTTAGTTATATGAGAACATGTTGTAGATATAGGATTAGGATGAGATGTAGAAGAAGGACTAACATGGGATTGAAAAGCATTCTTAAGATGTTGGATTTCAGCGGTGAGAGATATAATCATGGTTTACATAGCTTGAATTTTATCTTGAAATAAATAATGTAAAGCTTGAATTGAATTGCAAATGGATTGATTGGTTGTGGTATCAAGACTAATAGGGTTATGAGAGAGATGATCAAGTTGAAACTTACTTGTTTAGGTGGTATATTGTGAGGGAGGTACATAGCTTTAAGGGGTTTTTTGAGAACATATTTACAAGGTGGGTGCATTTAAAGTAATTGATGCAAAGAGAATTTAAGATCCATGAAAGAAGATCAAATAGAATAGGAAAAATAAGGATCCAAATGATTTAATGTAAGTAGAATTAAATCTTATTTTCAGAGTAAATACTATAATAAAATATGTACAAATGCTAATATACAAAAAGACGCAAGTAAAAAAGCATGTGTAATATGGAACCCTAAGAAAAAAGGAGAGATAGGGGGACTTAGCTGATTTTCAAGCGAACAGGATGTGATTTTAGTAGATGTAATATTGAAACATACCGAGAGGAGTATCACAAAGGCTTGCTAGAGGTTCGAACTTTGAAAATTCACAAGATAGGAGCTCATAGGAGAGGAAAAGAGTGCCTAGAGATGGTGTCTAAATATGGGCACCGGTGTACAGGTAGATGCTATAGATATGGATATTTTAGGGTTGGATAAGATTCGTTGTTGGTCTTGTTTTCTCGCTCTAGATTTGTTTTTGATCCGTGAATGTACACTGTAACTGGAAGAAATAAGTTCACCCGCACATTAACAAAAATCACATCAAACCTAAAAAGGAAAATGTATAATGGGGAGTCAGAATGACCCCAATGGTCACTTGAAGAGTGAAATTATGACCAAGCATTGTACTACATCTTAGACTCCATGTAGTTCTTGTGTTTGTGTGTAGAAATGATGCCCTAGGATGCCCTTGTGTAAGTTTCACAGTGATAATGGGATAGATCTAGAATGTAGAAAATGTATAGAATGTGGGATGGAATAGAATAAAATTCCCTCATATGTCGCTGTGTATGCGAAGTGATACAACCCTTGTCCATTGTATGAGTGTTAGATCAATGCATTTGAATGCAAGCTTAGGTGGTAGTATGTAATGCTTAGTGCTTGGTCCCTTATTTTGAAAACATAATTATGTATTTATATGATTCCTTTGTTTGAATTTCATAATTGACAACTGAAAGGCCGACCCAAAGTAGTAAAAAGTAATTAAGAAGAAAAAGGGGCCCAAAAGGGTAATAAGGAGGTAATAAGGGTTAAGAGCGCCCATGAGGACAGGGAGCACTTGACGCTAGTGTTCGAGGCTATAGAAAGATAAAATATTCAAATTAACGAAAGAGTGTAAGATGTATAAATCCAATAAAAGTACAAAAGATAAAGCAAAAGGCTAAAGGGGTTGTCAATTACTAGTTTTCTTGCTTAGGAACCATGTAAATGCTAACATGCTTTTAGGACCTAAAATATTACTCAAGTGCATATATTCAATGTCTACACTCTCGAGACTTAAAAGTCGTTGCAAGAAGTGCTAATATTCATACTTGTATGAAGTTGTAGGGTATAATACACTGTGTAATAACAAGCATGTAAACTATGTGTTTGATTGGATTGATTTGAAAAATTTGAAGAAACAGAGCTAATGCCTAAGAGATGAACTTTGATTGTTTAGTAGAGGGTTTGATAGTACAAGAAGGTGCTTGAAGAAATATAAAAATGTGTGAAGAACAAATAAAGGTGGTTAAGCATTTCATGATGTTCAAGAAGGGTAACAGATGTTTGAAGATCCTGTAGACAAGATAAGTATGAGTTATCCTAAAAAAGTATGAAGGATTTTATGATTGTATGTCTCCTAGTTTAGTTTCCCACATAGATGTAAGAGGTACATTTAGTATAAATATTCTATTATGAAGAGATATCAATATTGTATGAATCAATATGAGCTCTTAAAGTCTCAAACATACTTGAGAAAGGAAGTGTGTTGTCATCAAAATCCAATTTGTCCATTAAATGAAAGGTTGAGAATCAATGAAGACCGAGAAGCTAGGTGCTGACATGATTTTTTTAAGATAGAAGGAAACATGATGTCTCCAGGAAAGAACAAGGTTGAGATGAAATGAAAAGGATGACAAAGTATTGGTTTGATCATAGTAATAATATGACATGAAAAGAAGGTATAATGAAGGAATATGTGTAAACATGAGGTATATCAAGCATGTTCTTTCTTTATAGAAGTCGTGTAGAGATATTTATACACAACCAAGTTTGATATAGGATTTAAGAAGTTGTGCCAAGACATAATATTTCGTAGATATGATTTTCAAGTAAATTCAAATGCTTGATACAATGTTTTAAGGGATAGTTACTGAGTCTATTCTTATGGATGAGTTATGAGGACTATGAAGGCTCTTCTAGGTGATAATATGGCTCAAGTATCTTATGGGTAGACTCATTATGCATTGAGGTAAGAAGGAATAGAAAATACGAGTTTACACATGCTAGTTAATGATCATACATGGAGTTTTAGACCTAAGAAAGGAATGACTATGGTACAATTATATGATGATCAGATTGTAGTTGGAATTTTCTAGTATGTGGTACTTTTTAGCTTTACATGATGCATCAAGGATATGAGAGGACATAATTGTGTATGAAAAATTTATTTCAAGGTTTACGAGAGATGCTTAACTATGAATGATTATATGCAAGTTCAATGTTGAAGGCACGGTGAGTCGTGAGTATGTTAAAGCTCTTGCGGTGTTGTAGCATGAGAAAAAGGTAGTAAACACTTTGAGTATTTTATTCTAGACTCGTGACATTTGAGTTTACCCATGTCCATGGCTTGGGTACAAGGTAAGTACTTGAAATTCAATAGAAGAAGTCAGGTAGAGATAATATGATCTTAAGGGATTAATAAGGAGTTTATTTGTTGTGTATGGACTTCTATGGCTGGTAAAAATTGGGAAAAAGGGTCTCAGAAGAGATGTTTTAGGGCTCATGGTCTTAAAAGTAGCAAAAGAAGAGTTTGAAGTTAGATTTTGTGTTCTTAAGCATGGTTTAGGCCTAGATGGATGATTTTGATAGGTTTGAAGACAATTTTTAGGATATCAATCTAGGGGAGTTGTTTGGAATCTTAGTTTAGGTCCATGGATCACTCATAGCTGTCATTGAAGACAAGAAAGAGAAATCACAGTCTAAGGGAGAGTCATTTGAGGAAGTAAGTCATTGTTTCATTGTGTCTTGTCTTGTGTTTTCATTTTTCATGTTGAGTGGTCATTGTATCCTTTTTCATAGATGTCAAAGGGTGAGAGTTGCATCAGAAACATGAAAAATAGTCATATGGGTGTTTGGTCTTGTTGGTTGTCATCAATGTTTCTAAAGGTGGTTTCCATCAATGATAAAGGGGGAGATTGTTGTCCATTGTGTATAGGTGTTGTCATTGATGTCAATTCCATTTATGGAAAAGGGTGCATAGATGCTATATGAGTCCCCATGAGGTGTCAATCAAGCTTAAACATGAATATTGATTGGTAATGTCTAAGTTTTGTGAGTTGCTTTATAGTGTCATAGAGCATAGTTTAGTAGGCATAGTCATAGTTTGAGCTCTCCTAAGTTGGTTAAAGGTTGTTGTGAGGTAAAAAATGTTGGTATGTTGTGTCAAAGGTGTCCAATTTCCGCATGTGGTCTATATGGTTAGTTCATGAGGTTCATGGGTTGAGTCATGTAATTCTAGGCCTATTCCTAGTCCTAGAACATGCAGAATGAGTTGGAGGTATGAGTTTTGGAGAAGATAATTCTTGTTAAAGTATGTTAATAGCATGGTGATGTGGTATAATAGGTGTATGATGAGTTTTAGGTCAGTTCTTAGAGGTATGATGATGTTTCATGGTCCTTGGGAAACAATAAAGTGAAGACAAGCTAAGTACACATATGTAACCCACCTGTGGATATAAAGTTTTAGGAATATTTATGAATGGATGAGAATTAGGTAAGCTAGAGGAGATTATTATGATTTTTCATAACAAGTTTTAGTTCCATTTGATGAGTATTTTTGAAGATATGAAATTTTTGGCAAAAATGGGTTTACAAAAGTGAGAATTTAAGGTAAATCTTGATTCGATGCTCATTCTTGGCTATATGTTTTGCATGGGGACCTAAAATTTTAAGCATAGATAATTAGGTCAGTTAAGAATATTTTCTAGGTGGATTTTTTTATTGTCGATTTTTATGAACAAACGTTAAGAAGTCGATTAACTAAAAGTAAGAATTTTATGATGTTAATCTATACTAATAACAACAATGAAATAACTGATATAAATACAATAAAAGTTCTAAATAATTTTATTTGATATTTTAAATGAATTATATAATGGAAATGGGAAAGGATATGGTACTAACTTGAAATTAACTTACCTTGCTATGTGCAAGATTAGACGGAGATGATGTGCGAGATAGACAGGAGGATGATGAGACTATTAAGGAAATTGCAGCGAATGAAGAACCTGTCTGGAATGGGGCACTTTGGAGAGGAATGGGGTGCCAGGGGTTACCTAGTCTATAATTTGGGTGCTCTGGTCTATGGAAAGGATAATGGTCTAAATACAACAATGTCGTAAGGTCTTTGCGGTGTCTTAAACTTGGTCTCTAGGTTGTCGTAATATCCTTGCTTATGTCGTTGTAGTTGTGTGATGAAGATCTACCTACAAAACCCCATACAAAGTATAAAATTCCTAAAAAACAAATATGTAAATAAAGGGTTCAAATTGACCTTAGTTTCCATAATGGTGGACTTACGACTAAGCACTACACTACATTCCAGACCTAATGTAGTTATGTGTGCTTGTGTGCCTAGGGTGCCCAGTGTCGATGACACGAAGTAGGGGAAATAAATACATGTAAGATGAAAATGGTGGATGGAATATAATGAATACAAACCTTTCACCATATACTTATGTGATGCAGATGTAGAATATTCCCAAATGTAGTCCTTTTCCTTAGTAGATAGCTAGCTCTTGATAGTAGATTGTCGCCCATAAGATAGTGAGTATGCTATGTTTATATAGGGATCTCTTGTTAAAATTTCAACACTAATGGCCCAAAATGCTGACTATCACCTAGGGGAATGTAATAAAAAAATTGTAAAGATCAACCTCAAAATTATAAATGTGAAGAAAGTGCAACCGAGATCGAGGCACCCAAAAAGAGGTCTGGGGCACCGACGGGCACCCTAGCACTTCCAAGTGCCCTAGCCAAAGACTAAAGACAACAAATAACCAAAAGAAGACATCTAAAACCCCTTAAGAGACGACTAAAACTATATATCAAACTAACGACTATGTGAGACAAGTGAGACTGACAACTGACTAACTGACAACAGGACTAGGGGATGAGCCATTAGTGAATAATTTTCTTACGCGAGATCCATATATAAAATAACATACTTGGCGGTAAAAATGTAATAATAAGTGTGTGATTTTGTGACTACATTTTCCCCCACTTTATGTTGGTGAGTGAAATCTTGGTAACATAAAGTAGATAGAGATGCATACTTGAGAGAAATATGGAGAAGCCCTTTCTATAGTAGAACACATAGATGTGTAGTAGAAGAATGCCAAAATAAATGAAAATGTGTCAAACCATGTATCAACGGGTTGATCCATGCAATGTAATGAAAAAGCATAATAATATGATGAAGTGCACTAAACGAGAGTGATGATTAGAATGTATGATGATGATGAGGTGGGGTAGGGAGTGATCAATTCCCAACCTGAACACATGTAAACAAATTATCAACCGGAGGATTTGGGAATCATGTCACAGAGAGGAAGAGTGTAGGGAGAACAATGTCTTATTTTCCAATCTCTAATTACATCCTCAAGATCTAGCTCACTTTGTAGATAGACTCGTGTCAAAGATTTGTGGTTTTTTAGATCTAGACAATTTTGATCAAACAATTGACCTATATAGGAGTCGTATGGGAAAGGCAATATTTCCCCCACTCCATAGATGTTTCTACAATGTGATGGATTCCAAGTTAGGTCATCTGGAAGTGTAGACACCTAAATTCCACTTTTCCAATCTTATTGTCAAAACACATGCAAGTCACTCTCATTTTCACCAATTCCATTATAATTAGTGGTCTTTGCTAATTACCTAATGTTTCTTACCACTTTAGCCAATTAACAATGCTTTGTTGATTGTGTAACCCCTTTCGCATTCAGGATGCCACTTTATGGTGAATCATAAGTCAAAATCCTCTTCAAAACAAACAATTAACATTTATTAGCTAATTAAGCCTATTTTCCCCTTGTTTTGGTCAATATACCCTAGCATTGAATCAAACTCCTTTTCCAACCACTCAAAATCACACCATTCACCTCCATGACATCTCAAAGAAGCCTCAAAAGCTTATCCTAGCCTCCTATTTGACCCTAAGTGGTTGATTAAGGCTTCATACCTCTTAATCACTTGGCAATTCACTAATTGTGATTAGAAAGGCCTAATCATGATTAGCAATTCTAATCTAATTTGGGGATTTTAGTCCCACATGCACCAAAATACAAGTTTCTCCCAAAAGGAAAACTATAAAAGGGTGCACCTCATTCCTTTATTTTTACACCATGCTTTGATTTGCATCTCATATAATAAATATGATATATAACCAAGTTCAATCCTTTCTTAAAGCCTTCAATGGGGTTAGTAGATGGATATCCAAAATGTCCAAGTAGTCATTTAGAGAGACCATTTCACCTTGTTTGGAGTAAGCGACCATAACCATTTGATTTCCCTCTTAGGTATATTTAGGCCCATGTTAGTTAATTTAAGCATATTAGAAAGGCGTGTTTAGTTAGATTTTGTATTGTTTTCATACTAGCTAAGCATTGTTTTAAGCTTCTATCTTAATATTACATTCTAGACTTAGAAACTTGGCTAGATGGATGGAAACGGTGTTATATTTCCTTGTTTAGTCATGTAATTTTATTTTTAAAGTTTAGGGTGTCATCATTTGGCATGACTGGTGGGAGAATACCCCATTTCATTCACTTTTTAAAGCTTTTTAACATGGTTTCAAATTTTTCATTTGAAGTTTTTAGACTAGTTTCAAGTTTCTGGATTAATTTCAAGTTTTCTAGTTTAAATTTCAAGCTTTGTAGAGTAATTTTAAAGCTTTTTAGATTAGTTTCTCAAGATTTTTAGATTAATTTCAAAGTTTTAGAGTAGTTTTCAAAGTTTTAGATCATTTTTTCAAGCTAGGTAGTTGTTTCAACTAGATTAGTGGTAAAAGTTGTGTTTTTATGCTCCACGGGATTCAAGGAGGTGAATACTTGTCAAAATTGCCAAAAATACCAAATATTTGACCTTTTTGAAGAAATTCTTGTCAAAACTTGAATTTTGACCACTTCCAGCAAAGGGGCACGTAGGTGTTGAACTGTGAGCGTAGGCATTGAAATAGGTGCACACACATCGAAATGAGAGTGTAGGCATTGAAATGGTGCACATCTGCTTCTTTGGAAGCACACATGTTAGCTCATTTTTTCATATATCATTCATTTTTACAACATGAGCACACACGTCGATAAGGGAATGCACATGCTAGCTCTTTTTTTTCAGTTGTCAATCATTTTTACAATGGGGCACACACATGTCGACTGAGGGGAGCACATGCATTGAAATAAGTGTGCACCTACTTCTTTGGAAGTGCACACATTATCTCATATTTTCCAGCTGTTATTCATTTTTACAAAGGTGCGCGCACACATTGATAGAGGTGCGCATGTGTTGAAATAGGTGTGCACATGCCGATAGGGGCATGCATGCGTGTTTGGAAATTTTTTTCCTGTAAACTCAAAGTTTCCATTTTTGGTTTTTAGGATTTTACTTTTCAGAGGTTTTTAGATGCCATTTTTGTCAATTTCATAGATTTAGAGTAAGTTTTCTCATAAAATCACTTAGGGTTTGAAGGAATTAATCTTGTTTCCATACTTTGTATGAGTTTGGGTTAAGGTGTGTATGCTCTTCTCTTGCACTTCATGTGATCTAGAGAATAAAAAGAACTCTTAAACCTTCTTTTGCTATCATTAGAGTAAGTAGGAAACTTTGTTAATCATCTTTTAGTTTAAAATGCTTTTTCACTTGCTAAATAATCAAGGCTAGAATTTGTGTATGCTCTTCCCTTGCACCTAGTGCGATCTTTGGAATCAAAAAAATTTTTAGTCTTTTCATTAAAAATAACTTGGATGAATTGGGAATAAACCTTTTTTTGCATAATTTTATGGTAGTTAGTTGATTTATAAGAAATTTTCATTGGTATTTTCTTATGATGTTGTGAATCTCTTTTGAAACTACTAACTATTTTGTGAAGGACCTAACGCTAGTCAAAGAAAGAAGGACCTAATTTTTTTTTCTAACTACATGTGTGATTGTAGGTTGCCAAAAGGAGTACTATAAAAAACCACATTAAGTATACAAAATAAAAAATACACAACAATCATCACATTGTATTTGTAGGTTTTGGCCAAGAGCTATGGCTCATCTACTCAACTAGGACATAATACTTTTGGCATAATCCTTAAGCTACAACAATGGGGGTGGTCCTAAGAACCCTAAAGTAGTTCATACAAGAGGGAACCTTGTGAATGAAACAAGAAAGTGCTCCACACTATCGACTTGTCTACTACGCCTTGGTGAGATTAACGTAAAAATATCCGTATCATGACCCCAGTGAAATTATAACTGAACACACTTTGGTGCTCATTATACTTAAGGGGGTAAAGTAAACCGAGATACTCCTTGGGAGACCTTGGTAAATCTAGCTCACTCTAGATATCTTGTGACACCTTGAGAGAGGAACACCTAGGAATATTGCCGACTTGGAGCCATTGTTTTTGTCTTAGATAGTATACTTGAGAGCTCTCACAAAGTAACAACTTTGTTAGATACAAAATCTTGTTTTTCGATCAAGGGAAAAAGTCTCTTAAATTTGAAACCACATTACATTTCATCACGAAATGTACTTAGTGTCATTTTGTCCTAGTTGTTCACTTATCTTAAGAAAAGGTGAAACTCTGCCAAAATAACACCAAGTTTATTTCAAGACCACTTGGTCTACACCCTTGTGTTCTTGGTGCCCATTTTTGGGAAAAAAGGAAAAAACATATACAGATACCACTAGATATCATGTGTGCCCACCACTTTTGTATTCTACTTGCATGAATAGGTTGCAATGTCGGAGCATAAGTGTTGAAAGTGTGCATGGTATGTACTCACAATCTAGTAGGCCCCTTGTCTCAAAAAAACCATATTTGAGACTTATTAGCATCATAGTTAGGTGATTTCATCCTTGTTTTATTTTGAGTTGTTACGCTACCCACATTATAACCATATAATTGAAATATTTACATCTTGTTTCCATTGTGAAATTAGGCCTAAATCTCTATATTGTAGAGTTACGTTGTTCACATGCATAGCAATTTCTTGTTATACTTAGACGCAGTTTTTACATCCTAAATTTGTCTTGAGTTTTGTGAGTGTTGATGATACATTGTTAGCATTGTGATAACATCATTTTGATACTAGAAATATTTCTTTCTTTAAATCTTGGTTCACGTGTCCAAATAGTGTCGTTACACTACTCACATTGTTATTGTCCATTTTACGAGACTTGGAATTTGTTAGTGTTTAGAAATTAGTTTTTAGTATATCTTGTTAGAAGGTTCGTCAACATTCTCTTATCATTTAGGCCTTGTTTTTGTAAGCTTGACCTAATCGATGATGTTGTGTTGTCACTATTTGGTTGTAAACCTATTTAGATGACATCTTAGAGAATAAACTATTTCATGCAACTAAATTTTGAGCATATTACGTCATTGTATTAATCTAAGGAAAACTTGTGTCATATATTACCTTCCACAATACACCCTTCTCTTATCATTTGACATGGTTTAGGGAGAAGAAGAAATAGACTGCCCTCATCACACTCTTAATGAAATATTGAACCCAGGTCATGCCTCTACTTCTAGACGACAAAATAATAAGGAAATACCTTTTGAAACGACGGAAAGTATCACATACCTACAATTAGGGTTCATTGTGAAGATGATGAAGACCATGTTCATCATGCACAACCTCCTCCTAACAAAGATCATCATGAAATACCTATTAAAGAGGTTACATTAGAACAATAGGTCCAATCCCTCACTTGTCAATTGGAAAGTTTGGCTTCGCATATACAAAAGGAACAACCAATTTTTTTGAAACAAGTTATACCAAAAGTGAAACCTAAAGCTTCATTTTACAAATTCCTAATAAACACTCCTCGACGGGAGGCACAAAGAGATCCTTATGAAGAGATTCTCACAAAAAATCGGGGTGGGCATACACATGTGCTTAACCCTTTATATAGAACTATGCCGCCACCCATGCAAGATCCACTTTTAATCAAGAGTGGTCAATTATGAAGAATTCCCTTCAAGCATTACAAGAGGGCCAAACCGGTAACAATAACAAGAAATATCATTTCAATGAGTTATATCCTTGCCCATTTGACAAAGCCATGCTACAAGTACCTTTCCCAAGACATTTTGATTTTCCAAAATTTGATAAATATTAGGGAAAAGGTGACCCTCGTGATCATATAACAGAATTTTATATGGCATGTCAAGAGGTGGCATTCAGTGACACTTATCTTATGCACTTGTTTACACATAATTTAGGAGCATCTTCACTAGAATGGTTTGTGCATATCCATAAGGCATCCATATCAACATGGCCAAAACTAGCAGAGATTTTCATATGACACTTCTCTTTCAATATAGAAAATGATGTTACCATGTCGATCTCTACAATGCCAAGCAATAAAATAACGAAAAATTCATTGCATTTTTACAAAGATGGAGAGGGTTAGCTAGTTGCTTCCCTTGATCCCTACCCGAAAAGAAAATTGATAGGAATATTTGTTCCCAACCTCCATCCAGACATTACGTTCCACTTGCAAATACATTGTGGCAACACATTTGAAGAGGTAATAGAAAAAGGGACTCAAATTGAAAAAACATTGTTAAATAGAGGAACCCTAAAGCCCTTTTCAAGAGATCATAACGATTCCAAGAACAATGAAAATCCAATTTTTTTCCTAATAAGAATAAAAACATTGTTAATGATGGAATAATTGACAATAAAAGAGTACATACCTTTTAAAACTACACACCTTGAAGCTCGCAAAGGGAGCTCCACCTACGAAGTATAAAATTCATGTTTTCACTCCTCTTTTGAACCAAATGTCGTCAATACTAAAAGAGCCGAGAGGTGGTTAATATGGTTAGATATCCTGAAACTACACCTTATGAGGATGACATCCCTAAGCCATCATGGTTTAGAGATAATGAATAATGCCAATTCCACTGTGTTAAAGGTAAAAAAACAAATAAGTGTTTGAAGTTGCAACACTACATCCAGGACTTAATCAAAAGTGGCAATGTGGAGATGGATTCATCCACTCCTAACAAATCCCCCAATACAAAGACTTTTCCTAAACATAATCAGGACAAGAATGTTAATTATGTGTCTAATGAGGAGAATCATTTTGATGCTCTCATTGGTTGTGTAGATACACTTGTTGAACATGTCAACATAATAACCCCTGTGATATCCCCTGGACTATCTATGTCTAGGAATGTGCCAAAAAAGACTGATTATCACGCAGTTCTGCATACTTATGATAGTAAGGAACCTAGGTTTCAACATTCCCATCAAAGGATTCCTATCACAACTAGACCTCGTTTGATTCTTTGCGCTAGAGAGCCCATTCGGGTACCCTGTTCCCCACCTTCATCTCATAGTTGGTGGTATGGTTTGGACACTTTTGATCCAAATTATTATTTGGGTTCCTCCCACTCTTCTTCTGACTCCAATCCAAACTATTATTTTGATTCTTCAGATTCACCTAGATCTACTGAAAATTCTAATTTGGTTCTTGAGTCATGCAATCCTCCCTTTCTTTGCAAGACCTCCCTTATTCACCAACTCAATGACCAATTCTTCTATCGAAGAGTTCTTCGACTCAAAGTCCTTATAATCAATCATCCAAGTCAACTCCCATGTCACATTCATCCAATCAACCTCTTGTGGTAGAATAACTACCCACACTGATTGATTTATTTTAGAATGAAGAAGCAATTAGAGAATTTATGAGGGTACATGAAGACATTCCTCTAGAATTTTGTGAGCAAGAAACCTCTTTAGACCTTGATACATTCATGTATTGGGAGGAAGAGATTGATGCATCTTTTAGAAAACTAAGGAAGACCCTAAGACCATCAAACATGATCCTCCTCTTATTTTTTCATCTTCACATTCTTCATTAAGGCGATGAAATGCCGGGTCAGCATTGACCCATGACCTATCTTATCATTACCTAATCATTCTTTATCTATCGGGATTCCTCCATCGTAATCTTACCTTGGGTCACCACCGATAGCCCATCATCTTCTTCTATATGTGGATCACCTCCAAGTAGCCCCACATCCTCTATATCTCGGCTCTCTCTCATGGCAGCACATCTTCATCTATCTTTGGGGCATGTCTTAAAAGTCCCTCATCTTTGATTATTGGGCCATGTACTAGTATCCCATCATCTTCTATTTATGAGATGCCACCAAGAATTCCTTCATCTTTAATCTTAGGGCCACATCCTTGTAGTCCTTTATCTTAAGTCTACATGACACCTCCCGATAGCCCATCCTCTTCAATTATTGAACCGTACCCTTTGCATCCATCACATTTTCCTTCTATCAATGATTGTGAAAGCCTACTATCATTCCTCACATCAATTCTATTCATCCAATTTATTCTCCCACTTCTCGGGATCAGACAAGTCACATAGTAGCTTATAGGAAACCAAAATGGTTCCTTCATCGAGCTCGAGATCAAAATTCCAAGAGCTCTAAACCTCACAACAATTTAAACAATCTTAAAGTTCAAAATCAAAAGCACTTCAAAAATGCACATCAGTGCACCCATCAAGTATAGTGTAAAGTGTAGAAACCTCTGGATAGGGACCTCAATATCTTGAATAAAAACCCATGTTTCATGATAAAACACGAGTAGTCTATTGAGTATGAGCTCACCATGATCATTGAGATCGAGGATAATATGACTCTTGATAAGAAAACATGCCTAGTCTTCCTTATCAAGGAAATTTCTAACATTTTGTTGGATCTTATCACACCAAGTGACCTTGTCGGTCCCACCTTTCAAAAATTACAAAAATACAAAAAAAAAGGAATTTTTAAAAAAAAAAAACTCAAAGGTAAACGAACACACATTGTAGTATTACATACACACGGATGTTCTTTCTTCCCTTCCTTGCTATTCTTCTGTAGGTATTCCTACCATTTTCATCCCTTCGGTGATATTTTGGTTATCCAATTCACACGCATATTGTGAAATTTATCTCTATGGTATCCATTTGGCCTTGGTCTTTTATCACCTTGGTAAATTAAAGAATGACTAACCTCTTAGAGATCCTATCACAATCAACATCTAAAAAACTTGTTGCGAAGAAATTTTGGATATATTTTTTAACACTAGCCAATGTCTTCATCACAATCACTTCCTCCTCCTTCCATCAAGACATCAGTGGTTCTTAATCCCTTGTCAAACAAGAGATCTGAAATAACGTTTTCAGAAAGAAAAAGAATCAATCGAATCAAAAAGCAAAAATATGAAAACAAATGCTAAAAGCAAAAACAAAGTTATATATAACTCTCTCTTGGAGTATTTCTAATAATATCTATTGGGGCTATGGAAAATTGAATATAAGTAGATAAATTTTTTGATTAGAATAAAATTCATCTCCATCCGGGCTATGTATGACTAGTGGGCAGCAGTGAACAATGTACGTCTCTCCTTCCACAATCCATCCATAAAAATCAACTTTGAAAAATAAATCTTTACTACACATTGGCTAGGGTGTCTTCACTTGTTGTCTATCAAATATTCCCTCCAAGAGGTAATAAATTTACACATGCACACACTGGATCTCTATGAGAAAACATGATTAGTATGTTACCAAGTGTCTTTTTTGGACCTTGTTCAGACTCTTACTCTAGTCCGTATCTTGTTTCATGATTCGTGCCTTTGCTAACCAATTTTTCATCATGAGGATTCTAAACTACATTAAAAAAATTCACATTGTTCTTATATTTCATTCAGAACATCCATGTGTATAAGATTTCATTTTTTCCATGTTTGCGAGGCACCTTTGTACCCTTTCTCAAAACAAACTTCCACTTCTTTCTATCATGTGCTTCTTGGCCAACTTACGCTATGGGCATCCTTTCTCCTTCTTAGCACCTCATTGGGTTACGTTCATCATTGTATTGAACCTAACCATATTGGCCTTGATCCATATTTTGTGCGTGAATCATTTGCTTTTGTATATTCCTAGCTAACGCTGGGGCATTTTCACATCTTCACTTTCTTGTGCATGCGCATGGCATTATGCCCTTGTACATCCCATCTGTCACTGGGGCATCCATGTTTCTTTGTTTCATGTACATAGCTTCAGAAAACTTATAGAAAATAAAAAACATTCAAATATGTTTCAAAAAAAAAAAATGTTCGTTAAATCAGTAAAAATCCAAAAAATTGCAAAAAAATTAATTTTTTTCAAAAAACAAAATGGTAAACAACGTGCATACAACTGAAGCTTGTATCACTTGCATTATCCTCAAACATTGAAATTTTTCCTACAAAAACATATTTCTAAGGTTCTTGGTTGTTCTGGTCTCAAACAACATGCGAGATCATCATGATCTACCTCCATTAACAAAGTTGGGTTAGATTATTATGTCGGTACTCCCATACAATAGTGAGTTTTCAGGTACCATGTCATAGTGCACAAAAGGTTTTACATGGGACAACTTATGTCCTCCATTTTCCCCTCACATGTGTTATTGATTGGGGCATCATTTTTAACCCTTGTTGTTACAACACGAACATTTGGGAAATAAAACTTAATAATAAAAACATGGGGGCAACACGTTATTTGTTTGAATACATTTGATTGCATTGGTTTCTTTGTTAGGCTAGCTGGTTTACTTTATCGTATTTCATTGCATAAATGTATGTTACATGGAGCTAAATATCATTTTACTTTCTTGTATTACATTGCATAATGTATACTGCATGGAGTTACCTATTTTTAGCAGTAGACAATTGTTAGTAATTTAGCTTTTCATGTTATCTTACACTTTTGTTTATTTAAAATAAAGGTCGACAATGTAGACCTAGGGGAAAAATGATATAAACCGGGTGCTTATGGAAATGATGGATGCAAAAGTTGGACTTTTCCTATATTTCTCCATTAATCATTTCTTCTCCATTATCATTTATTACCACTATTAATTTTTCTTCCAAATCACCCAGGGCAATAAACAACCATGTTTATCCCCATACTTATACCTTGTCAATACCTAAGGGTTTCACACCCATTCTAACCTATTTTATAATATCCATTTCAATCATATTTTTTGATTTTCGATTGACTTCTTCTATCGCCCACTCGACACTCGACGGGGCATCCTTTATCCCGATAATTTTTCTTCAAAACTTTACCTATTTTACGCTGGTCTACTATGTTTTAAGTGAAGTCACTAATTTCACTTCAAACAAGGGAAAATGTAAAGATCTAAATTCGCTTTTGCAATCTTATTGCCAAAACACACACAAATCACTCTCATTCTTTCCAATTCCATTATAATTAGTGATCTTTTCTAATTAACTAACGTTTCTTACCACTTTAGCTAATTAAAAATGCTTTGTTGATTGCATAAACCCTTTTGTATTTAGGATTCCACTTTATGGTGAATCATAAGTCAAAATCCTCTTCAAAATAGACAATAAGCATTTATTAGCTAATTAAGCCTATTTTTCCCTTGTTTTGGTCAATATACCCTAATATTGACTCAAACCCCTCTTTAACCACTCAAAATCATCCCATTCACCTCCAAAAAATCTCAAAAATATTCAAAAGCTTATCCTAGCCTCTAGTTGACCCTAAGTGGTTAATTAAGGCTTCACACCTCTTAATCACTTGGAAATTCACTAATTGTGATTAGCAAGGCCTAATCATGATAAGAAATTCTAATCTAATTTGGGGATTTTAATCCAACATGTACCAAAATACAAGTTTATCCCAAAAGGAAAACTATAAAAAGGGTGCACCTCATTCCTTTATTTTTACACCATGCTTTGATTTGCATCTCATATAATAAATATGATATATAGCCAAGTTCAATCCTTGCTTAAAGCCTTCAATGGGGTTAATAAATGGATATCTAAAATGACCAAGAATTCATTTGGAGAGGATATTTCACCTTGTTTGGAGTAGAAACCATAACCATTTGAATTCCCTCTTAGGTTTATTTAGGCCCATGTTAGGTAATTCTAACATATTAGTAGGCATGTTTAGTTAGATTTTGTATTGTTTTCATACTAGTTAAGCATTGTTTTATGCTTCTATCTTAATGTTACATTAATATAATTTGAACCTTGGATAGATGGATGGAAATGGTGTTAGATTTCCTTTTAGTCATGCAATTTAGTTTGTAAAGTTTAGGGTTTCATCAAGAAGCAAGCACAAAATGCGAGATGGCTTTCAAGTTAGGTCATCTGGAAGCAAACATGAAATGTGAGAAGGATTCCAAGTCAGGTCATCTAGAAGAAAGCATGAAATGTCAGATGGATTCCAAGTTACATAATATGGAAGCAAGAAATGAATGAAATATCCTAAGTTAGGTCATTTAGGAGGCCGCACGTAATCGCGCCAAATTCGGTCATTTGTGAGGCCAATTGTGTTACATTATATTTGATTGAATGATATGTTTTTGATTGAACATGTTAATAAATTTATTAATTAATCATGGATAGGTTTTGATCTAGTTTCCACTAGGTTAGGTCGTTAGAGGGAATCAATAGAAATTAGTGAATGATCAGATGGAAATATTTTTAATCATTTTATTGTCCCCGGGTTAGGTTATTAGGGGTAGGAATAA
Source organism: Taxus wallichiana var. yunnanensis (assembly GCA_018340775.1). NCBI lineage: Eukaryota > Viridiplantae > Streptophyta > Pinopsida > Cupressales > Taxaceae > Taxus > Taxus wallichiana. The sequence goes on from CM031239.1 coordinate 167,583,562, forward strand.
TAAAACATGTCATATGGGAATTTGTAAGATTTTTTCCCAGATTAGGTCATTAGGGGTGTTCAAACCTAGTCATTGGTGTTTTCATTGATGTCAATTGGCATTGATGGCAAAGCAGTGAAATGAGACCTTGTAAGGAAGTTCAGGATGGTCTTAGTGCTTTGCAGGCTTGGTTGGTGAGGTAGGAGCCCAGTGGAAGCATGGACATGGAAATCATGACTATTTTAGATGTGGTACAAGTTAGGTATGATGATGTAATCATGATAACAAGCTTCTATAGTGAATATCAGGTCAATTGATGAAAGTCTAAGGTCAAACTAGTTCATTTAGGCCTATTTCTAGAGCCTAATGAGGTATGAAAGGTTAGTACAAGTCATGAAAAGACCATGAAAGCATGTGATCAGATTTGATAAGGTTTTTATAGTGTGTTTGAGAAATTTCAAGGCTCGGTTCATCTTCTAGAGTCAAAAATCATATTACATAGAGAAGTGGTCTTGAGAACTATGTTCTCAAAGGCAAATGAGATTGAGTAGAGATTCACAAGAAAACTTGGGGCTAATCACCACATGGAAGGTGTAGAGGGTGTCTTGTAATGCTCCATGTCAAATTTCATTAGATTATATAGAGGAATTTTTGAGTTATTCAAGATTTTCTAAAATAATCTTTTTGAGAAGTGCATTTGGAGTAGTCTGACTTCTTAAGGGTAAAAACAACTTATGGAGAAAATAAATCATATAATTAATTTTTGGATTAAATTATCCTAGAAATCATTTGCAATTTGGTTTATCAAAAGGAGGTGTATTTGAAAAGATATGAGCATTTTAGTGGAGCATTTTTCTCTCTCTAGACTGTACTCTGAATCGATAAGTACAAGAAGATGAAATTGACATCCAAAACTTGTTTGATCACTTCTAGAGTGTTTTATAGTTTAGTCATGATGTTTTCCAATCTCAGAGGATACTTGAAGGTCATTCTCCTTGAAGGTTCATATAGTAGCCAAGTCATTGTTCATGGTTGTGAATGCTCCTGATATGGGTGTGCTCTAGTTGTCAACAGTGGAGAACTTGCTCAAAAAGAGTCTGAAATCCTTCCATAGGTATTTTGTAATAATTTTATCAACTACAATGTCCTTTTAGTGCATTCTAATATATAATCTCAGTTGGCATATACTGTCCTAGAGAGACCTTGTCTCAATGTTCCTTGAAGCCATTGTTTTGCTAGTCTTCCCTCCATTTCAAAGATTTTGATCATTATTGGTAGTATATATAGGGTCAAATGATTTATCATTTTACAAAAATATTGGGTGTTTTCTCACCTAATTGGAAACAAGAAGGTTTGAAGGCTTACTTTGCCTAGGTACAAGTTTGTAAGGTAGTGATCTTCATTGTCCTTTTTCAAGTCATGCTCAACCAAGACTATACAAATTTGTTTGAGACAAGTACCTCTCAGAAATGAAGAGAATTAAAGATAAATAACATTCATATTCAATGTACCCAATTATTTGGAGTAGGTTCCTATGGTTTTCAAAAGCCCATTTTCCCAAATTGATACCTTTACAATCGATCTCAATATCGATAATTAAACAATTACCTAATTCAAGCAAGAACATGCATTTTTGTGACTCAAATTAGTTGGAGAAGAATGAAATATGTTGTATGAAGCTTCATAAACTATCTCAGTTGAATTTCATGTGAATTGGTTGAATAAATTGCTTTAAAAGTCTCTCTCAATATTTTTGTGATTGTGCATATACCATGATAAAGGGTTTTTGTGAAAGAGTTTTGGTCAGTTTGAAAGAATCCACCATTGAAAAATGATGAAATTAGGACAGAACCTCTGTGATACCATTCTTAAACTATTGCAAAAATTTTTAGGTCATTTAATGAAGTGTGGTGTAAGAATTTTGTTGCAGAAGTTTTTAAAAATCATTCTTGACTAGTAAACTCATAGTCTTACTACATTTTGTCAAGTTTTGAAGATCTTATGCACTTCCTCATGTTGAATCAAGACAATATGGATCCAATAAACATTTCAAGAACTCTTTGAATATTTGAATTAGTTTTTTACATCAATTTTGCAAGATTACTCCAGAATGTGGACTATAACAATGGTGTTATTTGCAAGAGTTAAGTGATATGTCATAAATGGTCAGTAAGTACTTGACTATTGATTTTTGTTACAGGTTGTGGTAGGATGGATGAAGGTTTGAAAATTATTTAGAGACCATCATTTAAGTTTGAAAAAAGTTCTTTCTTTATGTCATATCAGAATTTAATCGACAGAGACTTGTATGCCTATACAAGAGCTTCCATTAAAGACTATAAACAAATTTTCTAAGTTGAATGTGATTAAGTAATGTGTAAGTTATTCAAACCTTATGATAAAAGTGCACTAAATTCTTGAAGTGACTTTAATATCTTCTTTGATCTATGGTTGGAATGTGAAATCCATATTTTTTCTTGTACTCACAAATACAAAATCCTTTGTTTTTATGAGAAGTTGAAGAGCCAAGAACTTGAGAAAAGGATATGACTTGAAAAGTCAGAAGACCACTACAAAATGAAGTTGGAATTCTTAAAGTAAATACAAAACGGTTCTTGTCACTGAAATAAGTGTAACTATCCTATAATAATCTTTGAAGTAAGACAAAGTTACAAGATAGTGTAATTGAACACAAAAATAATAGGCAAAGAGAAAGATGTGAATACAAAAAGATTGAAAAGAGTTGAATAGTCACGAGGATCATTGGATTTCCATAATAAGTCATTTGAAATGTTAAGTGAGGTGAAGATAAAAAAGAGTGTTGAAGAATTGTTGAAAGTGTAGCCAGAACTTCATGTGTTGGTTTGAGAAGTCAAAGGGACTTAAAAGGAGTTACAAGAATGTGAAAAATATGTTGTAAAAATGATGAAAATTTGAACTAGAATAGAGGTTGGTGGTGAGTTGAAAATGAAAAGGTAGAGAATGATAGTGTGAAGAGTACCTTGAAAAACTTTAAAATTGTAGGAAGTGATAAAGTGTAGTGTAGATGATGATAAAAGAATGATAAGAATGTGGTGTATGAAAGGGTATTAGAAAATAGAGGTCTGAAATATTTGAAATAGAAGAAGTAGATGAGTGATGGTAATGAAATGTGAATAAAAAAGAAAGGACAGGGAATATGTGGATAGACATATAGATAAAGAACTAAAATGCAAAAGGTAGGATTCTGAGATAGAAAGCACAGAGAACTGAAATGAAACTTCTTGATTGATTGAGACAATTAGTGAATGAGAAACATATTGATTTATCAATAAGGTATAATGATTCAAAGATAATGAACATCTAAGAAGTGATTGTTTTTAGTGCAAATTTGAGAAACATGTGAATGGTGAATGAAGATCTAGAAAAGGATCATGATCAATTGAGTAAGAAACATGAAACTAAATGATCAAGTTGTAATATTGTTATTGTGTTTGTTTCCTAAGTGGGTGCTTGGGTTATAGGGTAGGAGCTCCTTGTAAGTCGTAGCTTACTAAATTAGTCTAGTGGGTGCTAGGAAAAACATAGAAGTGGGTGCTTCATAGTTTGAGTAGGTGCTCAAACAAGTTGAGATCATTGTAAGACTTTGGAATGGGTGTTCCTAAATAGAGATTTTGATTTTAGTGGGTTTTCTCCCTCTAAGGGTTTCCCACCATAAATTTTGGTGTCTTGTGTACTTGTCTTCTTGCATGCACTCAAATTTTTCATGGTTTGATTTTGGTTATAAGTAAGAAGATTTAAGGTTGAAAAATTGATCTACACTGATTCACCCCCCTTAGTGCTTGTGATTTCCAACAATTGGTATCAGAGCATGGTCCTTCTGAGTTAAGCCTAACACTTGAAGGTGATCCTGATAACACAAACATGGGTTCTTTGGCTGAATCAATCTTGAAGAGAAAATATGACATTGCTCAATCCCTGATAAAAGGCTTAAAAAATGAGATTAAGCACATGGAAGCTAATCATTTTCAAGAATTAAATGAAGTAGCTACACTTGTGGAAAATGTTTCAAGAGCTCTAAAAGGAAAAGAGAATGACTACTTGAAACTAGAAGAGGAGGTAAAGACCCTGAAAATGAACTAAGTCAAGTCACAAATCAGTTACAAAGACCTTCAAGGTGAAATAGAGCACAAGTCTATCAAGCATCCATCCAAGAAAAGACTAGAAGAGAGTGAGAAATTGAGGGTAAATCTGAATACTATCAGAGAAGAAGTGGCACAAGAAAATAAAAGAGATTTGAAGCTTGAATCAAGCCATTCAGAAAACAAGGAAAATGAAGAGGTTGATCCCAACAAGAAAACTAACAAGAAGTAAAAATATAGGAAGAGCCAAGTCAATTAGACAACCAAATGCATCCAGGTATGAGAGGAAGTTTAATGGTTATTATTTCTCATGTTCTAAATTTGGACATAGAGCTAGAGAGTGTATGAAAAACTATGACAAAGAGAACCCATGGAGATCTGTGCTACTAAATATGAATGAAATATAGTGTGTTTCAATTGTAGAAATAAAGGTCATATAGCCAAGTATTTCTTAGAAGAACCTCTAAGCTAGTTTAGCAAATGAAAGTCATCACTCAAGAAAAAGGATAAATTAGGTCATATGTTATACATGTCATGAAGTTGGACATTTCTCAAAGCACTACTATAACTATAGAAAACTCAAGCCTCAAGTATCTCCTAAAAGAATAAAATGAAATGGGTATACAAAATCAAGGAAGAAAATTCAGAAGTTGAGAAAGAAAAGACTAAAAAGAAGGTGCCACAACAAGCTAATATTGTATCAACAAAGGATGAAAAAGGAAAGCATAAGGAAAATCAATCTAGTTCAAAGTATGAAAAATGTCTTCCCCAAATAGTAGTGGAATAGGTGTATGAAGTGCAACATTTATGCTTATCAAGAACACAAACAGATGATGAGAGGTTAGGTGGTCATCACTCCTAGAGATGCAACTAAGAAGGTTAATAAGAGTGTGAAAACAAGGAAAGGGAAAATGGAGTCATCATGTTGTTATGATGACTTTATGTTGTTTTGAGATGATTCAAGGCTCAAAGTATGCCTTCTCTAAGATTCTAGGAGGCATATTCATTTAAATGAAGCATTGGAGTTAGAATGAGTCTTCTCCATAATGTAGAAGGTATGTAACCTATGATTTGTCAAGGTTTTGTTTGGATTCTCTTGTGTAAAAGTTTGGAAATTAGTTGTATGGTGGTTTGAAGTTCTTGTTGGTCTAATCATGATTAAAACTACTTATCCAAGATAGTTGTGTATGTTCATAAGTCTCATGACCTTTTCTTATGAAGTATGTAAGTATTTTTGAATATGTGAAGATAGGAAGGTGTATATTATCATCAGTAGGTGTTGAAAAGAGTGGTGTCACTATCAAGAGGTCTGTTATGTGATCAAATGCAACATCAAATTTGTCAAATTTTGTTCTTATTCATGAATTCTTTTTTTTCATCAGTCTATGGTCAAAGGTCCTAAGTCTGATTGAGCATACTTCCAGGGGGAGTTAGTAGATTCATGAGGTATGAGATTTATAGTTGTCATGTCTAAGTTATGTGGAGTATCATGAAGTCACCAGTGTTGTTGGAGCCTACATTCAATGTGTTCATGTGTCCATCACTTATATAGTGTTATGTAGATGTCACAGAAGTTGTCAAGTATCATAATGTATAAGAATTATCATCATGAACAGTTTGGACATGAGTCTTGGTCTGTATCATGAATTTTAATTTGGTGTATAGTCATATAAAGTCCCTTTGAAGGTGGTTTAAGGAGATCAAGTCCTACTTGATCAGTTTAATCTCAAAGTGCTTGACTAAGACAATGATCAATCAAGAAAGCACAGTATCAGGATTTTCCATGCATATTGAGATGCTACAGGTATGAGTTTGGGTTGAACATAATTGATATTCATTTGAAAAGGTACTATACATGATTATAGATGTTTTTACAAGGTGTTAACACTAGCTTGGAGGAGATAAGAGTAAAATCAAGACAAAATGCTACCTTCACTTCCCTAACTAGTTTTGCACAGTCCTCGTAAGCGGCAGAGATGGAAACTCAATTTCAAATGGTCAAATGAAGGATTTTGAAGATAAAATTTTGAAAAAATAATCTAATCTCATAAGGCTAGAGGATAGAAAAGGTTTGAGGATTCAAGCAAAGGTTATTTTTTTGCTATACATGATAGTGTTGGACTGTTTTGAGTGATCAACAATGTTGGTAACTCAGGTATGGAAGATAGTTTCACTCATTCTTGACAAGTTTCTTGAGGTGTATATTGTTGACATGTTTTCAAAGTGTGTGGAAGATATCAAGGAAAATATCTAGTGAAATTCTACTAGTGCTCCATAGTGGAAGATGATAACCTACAGGCTTCAAGTGGTCAAAGAAGGCAAAATTAAGTTGAGTCAGTGGAATGAAGTGCTCTTCAAAACTCAATGTTGTCCTAAAAGTATTGGCAGGTTTCTCATGATGTATATGGATTCTCCAAGATAGGGGGAGTGTGTCCCTGATCCTTCAGGAGGTTGACATGGTGTTGTCATGGCCATTCCAGGTATGAAAGAGATGTTTCTCTCATTGGTTAAGTTGGTGATAGTGTGAAGTCTACTTATCTCAGTTAATCATGATTGTAGAAGACTATTTTGGAGCTTTAGGACCTTGACAAAATTGTAGAGTTGAATTCAAGGCATGATAGCTAAACCAATAACTCTAAGTTGTACTCTTAAGCTAGAATTTGAGTCATTTTATCTAGGGGAAGTAATAATTGCATGAATCTAAGCATGGTTGACCTTTAGTTGCTTGTTGAACATTGTCATTTTTGCATTAAAAGTGTTGTTCAGGGATTTAAAGGTTACTAACACCAAGGTATAGTGTGAAGAGTATGAAATATGACTTGTATTACATGGATTTAAGCCTAGAAATGATGGTCCATGGTCAAGCAAGGTGTCATGATGATGAGAGATGATGTTTACTAATAATGGTGACATGATGAAGATGTGTATGAATCAGTTCTATGACTGCAACAATTATCCTAAGATGCTCAAAATGGATGGTGGAGTCACTTATCCAAGGGGAGATTGTGGATAGGTAAGATTAGTTTCTCATTTTTTTCTTTTTCTTAATTGTCATTGGTTTATGTCAAGTGGCCAAGACACCTTTTTCAATGATGTCAAAGGGGAGAGATACAAAGTATGCAGCTAGAAACCAGGTATGCAAGTGTTTTCCATCAAAGCTTATAGGTTTCGAGTAGGTTTCATCAATGAAAAAGGGGAGTTTTTTTGAACCTGGTCATTGGTGTTGTCATTGATGTCAAGTGGCATTGATGGAAAAAAGTAGTGAAATGAGACCTTGTAAGGAAGTTCAGGATGGTCTCAGTGCTTTGCAGCTTGATTGGTGAGGTAGGAGTCTAGTGGAAGCATGGAAATGGAAATCATGACTAGTTTAGATGTGTACAAGTTAGGTATGATGATGTAAGCATGATAACAAGCTTCTGTGAATATCATGTCAATTGATGATAGTTTAAGGTAAAACTAGTTCATTTGGGCTATTTCAGAGCCTAATGAGGTATGAATGGTTATTACAAGGTTATGAAAATACCATGAAAGCATGGGAGAAACTTTGATAAGGTTTTATAGTGTGTTTGAGAAATTTCAAGGCTCAATTCATCTTCTGGAGTCAAAACTCATATTGCACAGAGAAGTGGTCTTGAGAACTAATTTGTGTTCTCAAAGGAAAATGAGATTGAGTAGAGATTCATAGGAAAACATGGGGCTAATCACCACATGGAAGGTGTAGAGGGGTGTCTTACAATTCTCCATGTCAAATTTCATCATATTTTGTAGAGGAATTTTTGAGTTATTCAAGATTTACTAAAACAACCTTTTTGAGAAGTGCATTTGGAGCAGTCTGGCTTCTTAAGGGTCAAAAAAATTTATGGAGACTCCTTCGAATAAATCATAGAAGGAATTTTTGGATTAAATTATCCTATAAATCATGTGAAAATAGTTTTTGGTCAAAAGGAGGTGTATTTAAAAGATATGAGCATTTTAGTGGACTAGTTTTTATCTCTCCTGGACTATACTCTGAATCAATAAGTACAAGAAGATGAAATTGACCTCCAAAACTTGTTTGATCACTTGTAGAGTGTTTTACAGTCTAGTAATGATATTTAAAAATATCATAGGATACTTTAAGGTCATTCTCCTTGAAGGTGCACATAGTATCCCAAGTCACTGTTCATGGTTGTGAATGCTCCTGATATAGGTGTGCTCTAGTTGTCAATAGTGGAGAACTTGCTCAAAAAGAGCCCAAAATCCTTCCATAGGTATTTTGAAATAATTTTGATCAAAAAATAATTTCCTTTTAGTGTAGTCTAATATATAATCTGAGTTGGCATATATCTTGTCCTAAAGAGACCTTGTCTCAATGCTCCTTGAAGCCCTTTGTTTTGTTAGTCTTCCCTCCATTTAAAATATTTTTGATCATTATTGACAATATATATATAGGATTAAATTCTTTATCCTTTTACAAAAATATTGGGTTTTTTCTCACCTGATTAGAAACAAGAATGTTTAAAGGTTTACTTTACCTAGGTACAAGTTTGTAAGGTAGTGATCCTCACTTTCCTTTTCCAAGTCATGATGAACAAGGAATATACAAATTTATTTAAGACAAGAACCTCTTAGAAATGAAGAGATTTAAAGATAAATAAAATTCATGTTCAATGTACCCAATTAGCTATAGCAGGTGCCTATGGTTCTCATCAAGTTCATTTTCCTAAATTGATACCTATACATTCAGAGCTTAATACTGGTAATGTAAACAATTACCTAATTCAAGAAAGAACAAACATTTTTGTGACTCAAATTAGTTGGATAAGAAGGAAATATGTTGTATGAAGCTTCATAAAATATCTTGGTTGAATTTCATGTGAATTGGTTGAAGAAATTGCTTTAAAATTCCTCTGGGGACTATGAATCTGCATATACCTTGATCTAGGGTTTTGAAAGGAACGATAAGAATATCGTTCCAAGCTATGAAGATATTAGATGATCATAACACACTACATTTGATAAGATGAAATAAATTAAACAAAATAACTTTACAAAAGAATTTGCAAACAAAGAACAATAATATCATATATTATTATGGAACTCTCATATACGTAGAATGAGAATGGGCCTTACTTATATAGGAAAGGAAGATCAATATAAGAACCAGTAAAGGCCATAGATTAAGCCATAAATCAAGGAAAGAACTAGTCATCAAAGAACTAGTCAAGACCATAGATTTAGGAAAGAACTAGCCATCAAAGATCTAGTCAATACCATAGATCAAGGAAATAACTAGTCATCAAAGATCTAGTCAATACCATAGATCAAGGAAATAACTATACCTAAAAACTAGATAATATTTTCCTAATATCTAAATAAGATAAAAGAAATATCCACACACATAAGTGGGTGAGCATAAATACAATAAAGGTAAATAAAGTACTTAGGTGAACATGAGCTAAGGTAAATACCTACTCGACACCCCCTCTCAAGTGAAGCTAAGGCCCTAAAATAAAAGTGGCATATCCACAGTATGAGTCCCGATAACTAGGAGGTACTCATGTAAAATAAATGAGAAAAAGGGACACGCAGGTACCTAAAACTAGTAACAACAAAGTAGAGAGAGAAAATAGCCGCATTGTAAGACATCCTAAGAAACTTGGCTAAAAAAATCGTACAATGCTGAATTATTTTGGTGTGCATCTAAATCCTTTGCTCGATCACAAAATTAAAAACAATTGACACCGAGATTCACCAAAATAGCTCCATACAAGGAGAATGTCAACGAGTTATGTCGAAAGTGCAAAAATACCAAACATAATTTGATCATTTCATGAAATAGGTGTGCCATGATCGAAGAACAACCAAGGCAATAAGGCAAGGACACGAGATCCAAATAAATTAGAATGACACAATGCAAGAAAATCCAAGGTAATAAGGAAAGGACACAAAACCCGAAGAAGCAATATAAACACCACACCCTTCCATACTACTTGAATGGGTAGAGTGATGGTACAAGTCTATATGAATTGTCAAAAACTACTCAAACAATGAAAAATAACACTGGGTTTCACGAATATCTCCCCCAGAGAGAGATTATCAACATGCTAAAAATGTTAAAAATATAGATATAAAATATCCAAAGAAACAAGAGAGATACACTACACCGGCTAAGAAGAAATTCTCAAAACAAGGAGAATTATAATGCAGAAGGTATAAAAAGTGGAGCAAGAGGCCGAATGGTGGAGGAGCCACACCTGTAGAGTCCTCTCAATGAATTCTTATATCACTTCCACCACGAGTGATCGGATATCCACCCCAAATTAACATGGATGGATGAAGAATATGCATGCATATGACTTGGTGCAAAATGTACAATGGGTTCATCCAAAGGAACATAAAAAATGTGTGTCAGGTTGATCATGTTTGACAACTGAAATATCAGGTTTCTCAAGCCTAAGTGAAGGTGTAGAAATCATGTGTTGCTCATGATCCTCAAAGAGAGTCGAGTGAAAAAAAGTAGGATCTTTGTCAATGTGTGATCCCAATGAATTATCTTCTTGAAAATCAATGCCATGGTGAAAATTCCACATAACATGTGGAATAGGGGAAGAAATACCCTGTGAATATGGACCATTACCTCCTCCATGAAACCCATAAAACAGAGCATGCGAGAACTGAATGCGGTGGTATGATTCTCAAAAGAGTCATGCATGTGAGAAGAAGTAGGATACACAACATGTGTTACTGCAATAGGCACAGATGTGGAAGAACATGCAGAACAAGCCTAATAGGATTAGGAGCATCAGGAGCAGGAGCAAAGGCTAAGAAAATGACAGATCAAGGTCAGTGGGTACAAGAGAAATAGTTGCAAGTGGACTAGGAGCATGGATATGACTGTCCACAATATGAGGTCGATGCTATAAGTGAGAAAGTGTTTTCTATAGGGAGTGTATTAGTGTATCCTTCTCATAAATGAGGTTATGAAGAAGAGAGTTTTACTTTTTAAGTGATCTATTTTGTTCCAAAAATTTGACCATATCCTCCTGAAGTCCACACACTTCAGAGAAAAGCATATCGTTCTCAGAATCCATGATAGATACAAGAATGAAACACCTAAAAGTTTAGGACATCGGGCTCAACCGAAATTATGTCCACAAGTGATTACAACACCCTCCCAAATTTGACATTTTATAATTGAGTGCATATAAATATTACGAGTAAAATTACCTTTATAAATTTAAATATGTGTATAAAAATGTCACCAATGCGTAGATATTGAAAAATACACAATTTCAAAAAAATTATCACCTTAATATGAGTTACGGATCAAAAGTTATGAGCTCTAGAAGGTTTTGCTATTAAAAAATAATATTTTAATGCTGATTTTTTAAAAAGGTACACGTGACACCCAAATTTCCAAAGGGTAAAAGAGTGCATCCACATGATAGATGCTTGCGACCAAAAGATAAAAGAATGTTCCCAAAACCCAAATGTCCAGAGGGTAAATCATTGCATCCGGAGGGTACATGTCTCGTATCCAATGGATAAAAGAATGCACCCAGGAAGGTACAATTATGCGTCCGGTGGATAAAACACTGCAGACCCAATACAAAAATATCCAGAGGGTAAAAGATTACATCTAGAAGGTACATGCCTATATCCAATGGAAAAAAGAATGCACCCAGAGGGTACATACCTAATTCCAAAGTGGATAAAAGAGTGCATCCAAAACTAAAATATCCAGAGGGTAAAAGAATGCATCCGAAAGGTACATGCCTATATCAAATCAATAAAAGAATGCACCTAGAGGGTACAAATCTGCATCTAGTGGATAAAAGACTGCATCCAAAACATAAATATCTAGAGGGTAAAATAATTTATCCAGAAGGTACACGCCTATATCCAATGGATAAAAGAATGCACCCAGAGGGCAGCATCTATGTCCAAAGTGGATAAAAGACTGCATATAAAACAAAAATATCGAGAGGGTAAAATAATGCATCTAGAAGGTACACATTTATATCCAATGGATAAAAGAATGCACCTAGAGGGTACAAATTTGTGTCAAGTGGATAAAAGAATGCACCCAAAAAGTACAATTGTTAATACAAACTTAGACTACAAATATCTCTTTTTCTGGCACTTGTATAAAAATAGAGAGAAACCTAGAAAGTTTCTCAAAAAACCCAAAAAGATGATATAATTTTTGTGTCAAAAAAATTGTCTTGTACATAATTGTACGGTTTTTTGAAAAATGTGCCAAAAACCCTTAAAAATGTCCAGATTTGACTATCTCAAAACATGGTCAAGTTTACAGTTGATTCTAAGGTTTTGGCACCTTACAAATCCAATGGTGCACTCTATTTTGCATAAAAATGTATGGTGTAGAAAAGGGCTACCTAATTCCAAATACATGAAAATAATAAACCCTTTCTTGTAAAGAAAAACTTTATAGATGGATGTCTACATCATCTTTTGCTCTAACACCATGAAAGGAACGATAATAAGACCTTTCCAAGCCATGAAGATCTCAAATGATCATAGCACACCACATTTGATAAGATGACATAAATTCACCAGGATAAATTTATAAAATAATTTGCAAACAAAGAATAATAATATCATATATTATTATGGAACTCTCATATATGTATAATGAGAATGATCCTTGCTTATATAGGCAAGGAAGATCAATCTAAGAACCAGTCAAGGCCATAGATCAAACCATAAATCAAGGAAATAACTAATCATCAAATATCTAGTCAATACCATAGATCAAGGAAAGATTTAGTCATCAAAGATCTAGTCAATACCATAGATCAAGGAAAAAACTATACGTAACAACTAGATAATATTTTCTTAATATATAAATAAGATAAAATAAATATCCACACACATAAGTGGGTGAGGATAAATACAATAAAAGGTAAATAAAGTACCTAGGTGAACATGAGATAAGGTAAATACCTACTCTAACAAGTATTTGTGAAAGAGTTTTGGCCAGTTTGAAAGAATCCACTATTGAAAAATGATGAAATTAGGACAATACCTCTATGAGACCATTATTAAACTGTTGCAAATTTTTTTAGGTCATTTAATGAAGTGTGGTGTAAGAATTTTGTTGCAAAAGTTTTTAAAAATTGTTCTTGACTAGTAAACTCATAGTCTTAGTACATTTTGTCAAGTTTTGTAGATCTTATGCACTTCCTTATGTTGAATCAAGACAATATGGAGCCAATAAACATTGCAGGACCTCTTGGGTGTTTTAATTAGTTTTCTTACATCCATTTTTCAATATTACTCCAGGATAGTGGACTACAACAATGGTGTCATTTGCAAGAGGTAAGTGATATGTTATAGTGATTGTAAGTAGTTGACTAATGATTGTTGTTACAAGTTGTGGTAGGATGGATGAAGGTTAGAAAATTCTTTGGAGACCATCATTTAAGTTTGAAAAAACTTCTTTCTTCATGTCATATAAAAATTTAATCGCAGAGACTTGTATACATGTACAAGAGCTTCCATTGAAGACTATAATTTTTTTCTAAGTTGAATGTGATTAAGTAATGTGTAAGTTATTCAAACCTCATGCTAAGAGTGCACTAAAGTCTTGAAGTGCTTAATCTATTCTTTTCTCGATGGTTGGAATGTGGAAAGCCATATTTTATCTTATACTCATAAAAAAATCCTTTGTTTTTATGAGAAGTTGAAGAGCCAAGAACTTGAGCAAAGGATATGACTTGAAAAGTTAGAAGACCACTACAAAATGAATTTAGAATTCTTAAAGTGAATGCAAAAGGGTTCTTGTCACCGAAATAAGTGTAATTGTCCTATAATAATATTTTCTATAAGACAAAGCTACAAGATAGTGTAACTGAACATAAAAATAATAGAAGAGAGAAAGATATGAATACAAAATATTGAAAAGAGTTGAATAGTCATGAGGCTCGTGGGATTTCCATAAGAAGTCATATGAAATTTCAAGTGAGGTGAAGTGAAAAAGAGTGTTGAAGAATTGTTGAAAGTGCATCCAGAACTTCATGAGTTGGTTTGAGAAGTCAAAGGGACTTAGAAGGAGTTACAAGAATGTGAAAAATATGTTGTATAGATGATGCAAATTCGAACTAGAATAGGGGTTGGTGGTGACTTGAAACTGAAAAGGGTAGAGAAAGATAGTGTGAAGAGTAGATTGAAAAACTTTAAGACTGTATGAAGTGAGAAAGTGCAGTGTAGATGATGATAGAAGAATGATAAGAATGTGGTGTATGAAAGGGTATTAGAAAATAGAGAGGTCTAAAATATTTGAAACAAAAGAAGTAGAATGGTGATGGTATGAAATGTGAACAGAAAGCAAGGACATGTAATATGTGGACAAAGAACTAAAATGCAAAAGGTAGGATTCGAGATAGGAAGCACAAAGAAATGAAATGAAACTTATTGATTGACTAAGATAGTTAGTGAATGAGAAACATACTGATTTATCAATAAGGTATAATGATTCGAGAGATGGGTAAAAGCACAACAAAATGTCCCACTTTTTGGTATGTTTTGTACCTTTATAAACATGAATTTTTAGTTTCATTGATTTTCTAAAGGTAATAGCCACAAAACCGTACACATTCATGAAAAACCATGAACTAAAGAAATGTTTTGTTTAGAGTGTAGAATACATGTATATTTTAAAAAAAAAAATTCACAAAAAATATGGTATTTTTAAAAATTTTATTTGTATGTTTTTTCTTATGTTATAAAAGAGGAATGAATGTCCCCCAGTGGTTTTTTTAAATGAAAAGTTATTTTTTCACCATGAAATTTTAGATATATGTTCAACATTTGAATTTTGAGGTCGTGTCAAATTTTTCGTATTTTTTTATTTATAGTTTTTTTAAAAATTAATTATTTAGTAAAACTATTTTCAAATAAATGGCGTACATATGTCTATGCCAATAAATTTTAAGATTTTATATTGAAACTGAATTATTTTTTCACAGGTAAGAAGAAGACTTAA
Organism: Taxus wallichiana var. yunnanensis; assembly: GCA_018340775.1. NCBI lineage: Eukaryota > Viridiplantae > Streptophyta > Pinopsida > Cupressales > Taxaceae > Taxus > Taxus wallichiana. The sequence continues at coordinate 167,598,652 of CM031239.1, forward strand.
ACAAAGTGTAAGTTTAATTTTTTCAAAAAATTTTGATATAATTTTCTATTTTTTAAATTGGGTTGATTGTGTATGATCGATTGTCCTAAAATACCATATGTTAGCAAAAAATAAAAATTAAATAGTAAAAAAAATTTTAAAAAAGAAAATTATATGTTTAGAAAGATGATAAAATTATGTATTTTGTGTTAAATTTTTGTAATTTTGCTAGTTCGTTAACCCTAATTACATGGCACCTAAGTGGCACATTTTGGCATAAAATCATCCTCCAAATGGATTTGGTGCCAAAATGTGCCACATAGGGGAATTCGCACGAAGGGGGGTTCGTGTGAAAGGGGTGTTTGCACAAACACCCCTAATTTCTCATCCCGCCCAACCTCTTACTCACTTTTTGGGACACAAAGTGGGACATAGAATTGTGCTTTATAATGAACATATAAGAAGTGATTATTTTTGGGTGCAAATTTGAGATCTGAGATGAACGGTGAATGAAGAGCCAGAAAAGGATCATGATCATTTGAGTAAGCAACATGAAACTAAATGATCAAGTTGTAATATTGTTTTTGTGCTTGTTTCCTAAGTGGGTGCTTAGGTTATAGGGGTATTAGCTCCTTACAAGTCATATCTTACTAAATCAGTTTGGTGGGTGCTTCATAGTTTGAGTAGGTTCTCAAATAAGTTGAGATCATTGTAAGAATTTGGAATGGGTGTTCTTAAATACAAATTTTTATTTCAATAGGTTTTATCCCTCTAAGGGTTTCGTACATACCCAAAATTGTAGGGTACTGTACCACCAAAATGATGTTACACATGCCCCAATGATGATATAGGTCACCTCACAAGGTGTTCGGATCTAGAGAAGCTCACGAAGTATATGTTAGCATCCCAAATGCTTTGTCCATGTTCCTTGTGCTTTGTTTTATTCCTCTGCCTTTCTTTTCTTAGCATTTTGACCTTTAGTGATGAAACCGCCACCCTGGCAGGGCGGTGGTCCTTCACGCATTTTCTAGCATGTTCTTTCGATCACGACTTGTGTAATTTTAAACTTTTACCAGCTTTTCTCCACTGCCTTGGCTCGTATTAATGTTTTGTGTCCCATGGAATAGTGTTTCTCCATTATTTAATGGTAAAAGAGTTCCATTCCAAGTTACCCTTTGGTGGATGGGAATTCTATAAATAGTTGGTTTGTTTTCAAACAAATGGCCCCTCAACTTCTCATTTCTATTGTTCAATCTTTCAATTCTTGCTTAGAATTCATCTTGTTCTCATATTTGCATCCATGCTAGTTTTTCTTTCGCTATTAGAAGCTATTCGATCTTCTTCTTCGATCTTGTTCATTGTTGTTCATACCAATTAGATTTAGTGTCAGTTTTAGATTGAATTCATTAGAGTGCAGGTTGTGTTCTTCACATGAAGGTAGATTCTAAGATCTTTCGGTACCCTTGTGTTATATTCCCACAATAAATCCTGCTAGGAATTACATACCCCAAGCTCTATCACTTGTGCTATCCCTCTCCTACTCGTATTCATTGTATTCGGTCTATATCCACAACCGCCATTGTTCAAAGTACCTTCTTTTGTTGATGCTTAGATTATACATGCTCTTACGGATTCACGTGAGCATGAAAGAACAAGGAGATCATTCTCGAGGGGATAAAGTCATACACTACCTGGATTTGCCATTGTTATACAAATTCCAGGTTTTATCTCACAAAGTTCTAGTTAAAATATATCAAATAGAGTAGTGAAATATTTCATTTTAGTTAAATTTCATTCTTGATATTGCCAGGAAGCTATGGGGATTGATAGTTTCGAGAAGCTATGATTCATTCCTCATTTCGAGGTAGGATCAAGAATATTTCAATTTAGTTAATCACCTATCTAGTTATTTAGGATAAAACTCACAATCGCACATGCAAGTAGCCACACCGGCTACTTTGTTTGTTTTAATTTTGTTATTAGATTAGTTTTCATTTTCTAAATATATTAGATTAGTTGCTCTTTCATTTCCATTCGAAATCTTATCAAAAATACAAAAATAGAGGAATATATATATGTTGTCGATATATCTCGCATAGTTAGTTTATTTCATTTCGATTAGGCTTATATTGATCTTGTATGACAATCACGGGACCTAGGGATCCTGTGGAATATGTTTTTGAGCCAATCATGCCTCAACCAAATACTATTCTAGCAATAACCTGACATAGATGAAAACATCAAAATTCAGGTCTTCCAAGCAACTATAGACCTACAAGAAATTAGCATATAGTTAAGAGGATTAAATATAGAAGATGACAAGGCACACACGTCCCTGGTCGATCAACCAAATTATAGATTGCCTTAATAGACATCTGTATGACTATAGAAGGACTTGAAAGGGAACAAACATTTGGTTGTGATCCACTGGTCCCACAGCCAAACGTAGGAGACCTCCTCATTGATATAGACACTAGCTTACATATATAAGTTGCGAGTAACACACTGTTAGGTAGTCCGAGAAAATCGTGTAACTTTTAGTTCTAAACATAGAGGCTAAAAATGCATACGATTATTGGATACTCGAGATCAGAAGAAGGGATTGATTCTTCACATGACCATAGGAGGTCCACAACAACCACGAACTTACGGTTGTGACCCACAGGTCCCACAACCTAGCGGGCCTACAAATCAACCCAACATTGACACTAGTTTGCACACATTAGTATTTAGGTCTTCTCCACTCCCACCAGACATTATCACACAACTATCATTATTAAATGTAATAGCTAATCAAGATAAATATTTCTAGAATAGACCATAGAATCGTCCATAAAACACCAAAAGATCCACTACATATTTAGCCATTCCATTTTCATGACCTTGTTGGGAGACATATACGAAGCACCCATAGGTTATATTCCACGTATTCTACAACCCATAGATTGGATCATGACAGAGCTCAATATTTATTGGAGCATTTGAATAGCTATCCTCGCCAAATGATCTATCACACTGGTTCAGGTTAGGAGGGCCTTCTTTGCCTTAGATTCGCAGATCTCGCTATTGCGTTTTGAAGACATAAGATTACCTAACTATCTTATCTACATCCCACGTGTATTCCATCCCCATCGGCTATCTTGGCATGTCCTCGGGAGGTCAGGTGTGAGGAAGAGTCACTTGTAGATTCCCATGCTCACATGTCACTTTTCTATCATACAAAATTGGTGAACCCGACATGAAACAAACAACTGCTTCATCTTCTCTACCGCATTAGCCTTCACTTCACCTTTACTAACAATATTAGTGAAACTTACATAAAAGGAAAAATTGTTTCACTTTCTCACTCTTCTTTTAATTTTATCCACCTTCGCTCTTTCCCATTATTCTATGGGTATTCATATACCCCCTAAATATGTCAGGATACAATGCATATGGTAGACCTCTCCTAGGTCTTGAATCATACTATGATGAACTATTAAGACAACCATCACCCTCGCTCTCAAAGATGGGGTGACAACTATTCAACTTACCGATTTTCAACACAAACTCGCCTCAAAGGACTAGACATAGTTCTTCTTTCCAAATAGAGGAGTTCGATCAGCTCACTCAAACATAACAAATAGAGCCTTTAAGCTCAAATAATATGACGCTCACTGGAGAATCTGGTTCATCTCCTCAGGTGTTTCTTAGACCAAAAATTAGTAGACAATCAGATCCATATCTGTTTTTAGATGATGAACATTTAGCAGCATGTTATACTAGGAGTTAACAACACTCTCAAAATATGTACCCATCTATAGGAGGTTTGTAAACACAACCCGAGGTCTCATTCCAAGAAAACACCCCCATCCCTCCACTTATAGGAAATGCCCTCGGTGAAACTTGGGTAATTTGTGATCAATTCATAGCTAGGTACCATATGCCTATACAACCTCAAGGTATACAAAAACACCACTAAGGAAAAATACCATATCTTCACCAAATGAGGTCATCTCAGCCTTAGTCGAGAAAGTTAGAGGGTTAGAACTTGCTCAAGCAAGTCAAAATTGTAATTCATGTAGGAAAAAATTCCAATCCTCCACATCATCCTAGCCAAGTAGACCTCCTCATAGGAATAGGCACGTTGGGCATGCCTCCTTAGTATTCACAACAAACACCAACTAGAACCACTTTTTCTAACACCGCTCTGGTGGAAAATATGATACCTCCTGGTTTAATACAAAATACTCCATTCCCTGGGCAATGCTCCTCCATACTTAAACATGTATTCCAAATCACCACAGGGAGATATGTTCTCTTCTCTGGCATATTCACTCAACCACAGGGATTTCCTTATGCCCCTATAAATACATATGCTATGCCATATTAATAACCCATTCCACCTACACCCCCTCAAAAACACCATCAATGGTTAAAACCTATGCAATAGGAACTTATTTAGAATATTTGAAAGAACCTTTGGAATTCACTATACGAAGCGTCATGCTTCCAGGGACTTCTCCCGATCTACCCAAGTACAAAGGAGAGGGAGACCCAAATGCACATATTAAGGCCTACGCCACAACCATTCGAGAACTGCTCCCTTGGGATGGAGTTGTTGCTAAAATATTCCCCAAAATTTAGAGGGTATTGCCCTCGATTAGTATTACTGAGAATACACGAAGCGCCAATACATTCATTTAAACCACTCGCTTCGTTTGAGTTCATCAAGGCGTTCGACATGAACAAATTGTTGAGAACAGGAATCAATGAATTCTTGCATATTAAACAAGAACACAATGAATCTGTTGCTCATTTCATCCAAAGATGGTGTATAGTCCTCTATTCTTCAGCAAGCGCTCCAAACATGGATCAGATGGAACTATGTGATTTATTCCTTCATTCTCTTAGCAGAGAGATAAAGGAAGAAGTCCAGAAGTTCCCACTAAGAACTTATGATGAAGTACTCGAGAGTACTCTCCGAATAGATCAAGCTGCAATAGATAGTAGTCGTAAGACATATGGAAAAAATGGGAGGTTAATCATCCCCAACCAAAACACTACGACTTATCCTACTACCACAAATGCCAATCAAGGACCTAAAATCCTTAACAAAAACCGCGGAGTGACAACAGATGGAGTGACTAACCAAACTAAAAAATCAAACGTTGTAAATGTTCCACCACTAGTTAACAACCAAGGAAACAACAATTTCACCCCAATGATCAACTTGGTGGATTTTAATCATCCCCAACAACAACAACAATGGAAGATCCGACACACGAGGTCCAAGTCAAAACTCAATTGGACATCAAAACCAAAGACAACAAACACAAAGCTTTAATCCTAATAGTCAATCAAGTTAATCATAATTTTGGACCACAACATGTGCCAAACCAACAAAATAGGAATTATAATCTCAACTCATATTGTGGTTTCCACAAAATTTGAGGCCATGACACTAGGACTTGCTATGATTACAATAAGTTCATGTAACTCTTCATAGATATGTTCTTAACAAATTCTTTGACACCGATGCCAAATACTTTCACGGGGTAGTTTCCCCTCAAAACGCACTCTTAAGATCTTCAATGATCCACTCCCAAATCACAATAGCAATAATAAATTAAATACAAATGGGATGAACAAAGGTGTAATGACATGAAATAACAATCATGAAGCCTCAACTTCACTAAATACACCTATCGCACCACAATTAGGAAATCAACCACGAACCAAGATAGTTGGTCTAGTGGAGTTAGATACTGAGCTACACGTAGAATCCATAATAAGAATAGGAGAATATTCTTCTCAACCAAATCCAATCTATCCACTAGAACTAGATAACATTCAACAAACATTGGTAAAACCCGTGGGTGCTTATGATTTAATTAATAACTTAACAAAGACCTTCTCTCACATCTCCTTTTTGGACTTATTGAAAAATTATCTTGCCCATAGGGCTGCTCTTTTAGAAGCACTAGGTCTAGGTCATTTAATTAACATCACTCCACCTCCCAAACACAAGTAAACCATATAGACTTCAATATTCACCCTCAAGGGCAGCGGATAAGGATACCGAGTTTATATTCGACATAAACAAAATGCCAACAGATGCTGAAATTACACAAAGAGGTGATCCGGCCTTGCATTTACAGGTGTGGGTTTACAATAATTACATTAAACATGTAATGGTGGATGATGGGGCAGCAATTAACATTGTCCCCTTCTCTTTCCTTCAAAATCTAGGATATGGAGAAACAAACTGTTCCACAACAAGAAATACGCTAAGAGGTTATGATGTGACCTTAAAGCTACTTCAATTGGGACTATAATATTACCAGTCACCTTAAGACCCAAGAAAATCCTCACCGAGTTTTGTATCATAGATCAGAAACCAACTATAGTATGATCCTCGGTCGACCATGGATACATCGCATAAAAGCAATCCCCTCTACGTTATTCCAGGAAATAAGATTCTTACACCTAGGAAAGATATTCGTAGCAAAAGGTGACCCAAAACCATTTGACATACACCTAGCAGACCTGAAGAAAAGACCAGGCATTCACTCTGAGTTTGAACTCCCAACAAACCAATTGACTCAAAACCAGAAGAAAAATTAATACCTACAATAGAACTAGAAATTACGAACCTAGTCAAGGGCATCCCAGCCCTCAAGGATGAAGCTAACGTTATAGAAACAATGTCATTAGGAACTACTGCAAATTTTTTTGAATTACTGGAACAAGATCTACCAATTTTCCTACCATTTGATTCCATAGGTATGGGATGTACCCTAGGAGTTGGTTCTCTTCCAACAGAGGAACTTTGCATGGTAGAAGTAACCAAAACAGAAGAAACAAACGCGAAGAATGTCCCAGCATCCATCTTTCCTAGTAAGTATTGGACTCTCCATTTCGATGGAGCTAGATGTCACTATGGAGCTGGGGTAGGTGTGATCTTTACTTCTCCTGAGGGAAAGATCCTACCTTTTTCTTTTAAGTTGAAATTTGAATGTACAAACAACAATGCTGAGTATGAAGCCCTCCTCCTTGGCCTCATCATAGCCAAAAGGATCAATATCAATAACATCGAGTATTAGGAGACTCATAACTAGTTGTAAACCAAGTCTCGAAGTATGTGAGACTAAAGTTGAGCACTTACATCTCTATAAAACAATGGTATTAGATTTAAGTGAAAGATTCAACTTCATATCCATTGAGGCAATCCCACGAGAATAAAACCTTCTCACAGATTCAATAGCAACCTCAGCTTCACGTTTTACCCCAAGTAATGAGTTGGAAGATACAAGTTTCAAAGTATCACTTTGTACTGAACCATTGGTGAAGAAAATGTCAACAAACCCTCTACTAACACATACAGTTGAGAATGAATCTCCTATCTTACATCATGTTGATAGTGATAAAGTCACTCTCAAATATCTAAACACTTATGCAGAGCTACACCTTGCTCACAGTATAGTTGATCTTTCCTTAATACCACATTCCTCTCCCTACTTTGGAAATCCCACGGTAGAGTCTCCTCCATAGAAGGATCTCGATATCTACGAGATAGAAAATGGAGAAAGCTTGGAACTACCTCCAGCCCCACCTGAATTTGAAGAAGGTAACGCTTCTTTGATAGAAGAAACCATTGACATAAACATTGGAACGGAGGAAGAACCAAGAATTTTTAAGTTAGGCTCCTCACTAACTCTAGAAGAAATAGAGACACACACCCAAATTCTCAAAGAACATCAAAAGGATTTTGCATTTAATTATAAAGAAATGACAGGTATCACACCACAAGTTGCGGTACATAATCTTGTCACTAAACCAAATGTGAAGCCAATTAAACAGAAGTCAAGACCAATGAAGTGAAAGTGGTGTCATGGTAAAACAAGAAGTAATAAAACTTATCCAAGTAGGATTCATCAAACTATTCGATTATTCACAATGGGTGTCTAATATCATCCCCATTCTAAAAAGAATGAGAAGATACGCATCTGTATAGATTTTTGGGATATTAACAAAGCTTATCCCAAGGATGATTTCCCATTACCATCCATTGACATCATCATTGACGCAACAACTGGATTTGAGCTTTTGTCTCTCATGGATGGGTTCTTGGGATATAATCAAATAAAAATATCCGAACAAGACCAAGCCAAAACCACGTTTATAACTCCTGGGAACTTATTGTTATCTTTGTCATGCCATTTGGTCTTAAGAAAGCCGATTGCTACATATCAGTGGGAAATGACATACATATTCCATGATCTTATCCATAAAATTGTGGAATCATATGAGGATGACTTGTTGGCCAAGGCCAAGAGGTGTTGTGATCACTCGGAGGTGCTCAATATCATCCTCTCACAACTAATTGAGTATGATGTCACATTAAACCCGAGAGAAGTGTGTTTTTAGGTGTAATAGAGGCAAAATTCTAGGATACATTATATCTTCACAAGGGATTGATGTTGATCCGGCCAAAATATGGGTTGTTCTCAAAATTATCCTACCTTGAGGCGAGTCGGAATCAGGTCATTTCTTGGGAAAATCAGTGAAATCTGAAGGTTCATCCCAGATTTAAGCTTTGCCATTCATCCAATCAACAATCTACTCAAGAAATATTATAGTATCGATTGGGTGAAGACTCGCAATGAGGCTTTCAAGCATTAAGCACTTCTTTTTGTCACCACCCACGCTAATTCCTCCTAAGCCAGACCACCCTTTGATCCTATATTCATGAGCCACTCATGTCTCGTTGGTATGCATGTTGGCTCAAGAAGATGATGATAGATGGGAACGCATGATCTATTTCATTAGATGAACATTACTCGATTATGAAACATGTTATACAGTGCAGAAAGAGAATGCCTTGCCATAATTTTCGCCACAAAATGTTTAAGACATTACATGTTAAATCAAGAAACAAGGGTCATTGTGAAGACAGACCATTTACGGACATTTCTCATGCAAGGGTCCTTGTCTAAGAAGGCTGGACGTTTCATAACCCTAATGGGAGAATTTGAGTTAACATTCGTAAACCAAAAATTCGTCAAAGGACAAATCATTGCAGATTGGTTAGCTGATAATCCACTAGATGGAGGCGAAGCTGGTAGATCTAGACTTTCCGATGAATGTGTATTCTTTGTCGAAACTAGACCCCCATCTCTACATGTCCCTGGTATACTGATATCATCAATTTTATCATGGACCATACATACCCGGAAAGTGCCATGTCACAACAAAGAAGGTGGTTACGCATTATTGCCACTAAATATGTTATTTTAGACCAAGTGCTCTATCGTAGAGCCTTCAATGAAATGATTTTAAGATGTGTCGACATAGAAGAATCCAAGAGGATCCTTTATGAATCCCACAGTGGGATATGTGGGGGCCACTTCGGTGGTCACGCCACCGCTCACAAAATACATTGGATGGTCTATTTTTGGCCCACTCTTGAGCATGATGTAGTGGAATTTGTACGTAAATTCCACAAATGTCAAGAATTCTCTCACGATATTCATATGCCAACACAATCCCTACAACCAATAGTGAATCCGTGGCCCTTCTCCATGTGGGGTCTGGACTTGATAGGGAAATTCTCTCCCTCATCAACCGATGGCCATAATTTTATAATCATAGCCACAAAATATTTTACCAAATGGGTGGAGGCCATGCCTCTCACTACTGTACCAGGTTCGGTGATTGCCAAATTCATTTTGAACCAAATTATCTATAGGTATGGTGTCCCACAAATCATTATCTCAGATAATGGCACGTCCTTTAAGAATGATGAAGTTCATGAGCTATGTAGCAAGTTCAAAATAAACCATCACACGGCCTCTCTTTACTACCCTCAAGCCAACAGGCAGGCTGAAGTGACAAACAAAACGTTGAAAGCTATTCTCCTCAAAATGGTAAAAGAAAACAAACGAGATTGGCACTTAAAATTATATCCAGCCTTGTGGGCCCACCGAACCTCAATAAGAACACCAACATGACCCCTTTCTTATTGGTATTTGGGGCGAAGTAGTTCTCCCACTTGAGGTTGAAATACCCGGTCTCGAAATCTCATTACAAGGGATTCTAGATGAAGAAGCTTATAGGGAGGCATGCCTCTCTCAACTAGAAAGCCTTGACGAGGTCAGGATAAATGCTAAATAGCAGCATAGAGCTTATGCTGACTGGATGTGCAGACAATATAAAAAAAAGGTCTATGAGTAGAAATATATGAAGGAGATCTAGTTTTAAGACTAGACAGCCGAATCGATAAGAAAACCAACGAAGGAAGAAAGTTCCGGCCCAAATGGTTGGGCCCATATCGAGTCATGAAGGACTATGGTAATGGTGCATATCTCTTGTGCATGTTGGAGGGTGAGGAATTCAGTGAATTAGTCAATTCCTTGCATCTTAAATGGTTTTACGCATGAAGCATCAACACTATTTGTATAGTTATATCTACATTACATATTCATTTAGTTAAGTTCATTTTGTTCACTCACTTCGTAAAACTTGGTGATCAAGGGACTTATTCTTAAGCAATTCATTACAAACTTATGATAGTATTAGGGGAGCTTTCAAATCATACTTCTTCATTTTCATAACATCATCAATCAAGTTTCTTCGAATCATTTCATCAATTAAAGCTAGATATGACAAAGTCTTAACAGTAGCCATACCAAGGCTTGCATGCTTGTTCTCACTTTTGGTTTCTTCCTAGGGTAGGTGTCTTACCTATGGTCCTGCTCTAGAAGCTTCATGGTGTCGCATCTATCCCACGTATATATCTCTTTGGAAATAAGAACATACTGACATTTTGCTCAAGTAAGTAAGTCAAATATAGATCAAACAGAAAATTTTACTTTTACACATTTCCTTGCCCTACCAACCTTCGGTGATGAGCTTGCATCTCTTACTAGTGACATAGGGTTGGGAAAGGATGGGAATGCCTTTACTTTCCTATGCCTTGTCCATGGTGATAAGCCCATGCTTCCTACTAGTAGCATGGGGCAAGGTGTAGGGGGTCCGCTTGAGAGAAAATGTTAAAAGTCATAAGCAAATAATTCAAACAAACTTTTGAAATCTTGAGTCAAAACAAATGAATCAGATGTCTAAAATTCCAAGAGAGTTCAAAACCCTAAAAACCAGATTTTATCAACCAAGTGGCCATCTACGGATCTAAGTCTAGATAAACTGCAAAGCAATTTGCATTGTAAACTATGGAGTCACTTGAGTAAGATAGGTTTGTAGCGTCCTAATTTGGCTCCACCAACTCTTTTCTATCTCCCATCATTACCATTTCAACACACCTCATGGCTTGTGCCCTTTCTAGCTCTCGATGGTGAGCCCTCGCATCTACTGGTTACGTGGAGTTAGGAGTGGGGAAAGTTCATCTCGCTCATCATACCAGCTCATCATTACATTTTATCAAAACAATATGAAGTACCCAGAAAAATTCTTATAGAAACTAAATTTCAAGATCACATAGTGTCCACATCATCATACATCAAAGCATCACGAAATACAAAAATGAAAACATTTGTGATTTTTGTTCTCCATTGCATACATTCTGAAAAGCATATAAAAACAAAATTTTTACAAACATCTAATATGCATGTGAAAATGAATCACAAAAATCTAGGTACAAAGAAATCTAGATCCAAAAAGATGTATATATATATATATATATAATCAGGTTTTATGTACAATGCCATCATGCACTAGGCATGGTCAAAACACTCAATGAGCCCAAAAATATAGAATGGTCATATAAACAATCTAGCAAGAGTCACTACAAAAAGAGCCAAGTGGCCTCTCAATCCCTATGGGATCCCTCAGAAGGTGCATGATCACATCTAGGACTCGGCTACGCCAATGCTCTAAATGCACTGAGGGCTCATGATCCTGAATAGTAGTTGTAGCCTCGCTATGAGAGTGGCTCCTCCTCATCAAGCACTCTACAACCATATACCCGGCTACCTTGGCATGGAGGGAAGTCACCATCTTGGCCACATGCCTACTGCAGTGCCTTGAAGGCTCCCCTGCATCTACAGATAGCTTGGCATGAGTCTTCTCCATGGGGAGCATCAAGGTATTAGTACATACTCGGTGAATCAAGTCTTTCCACTCATCAATAGTCTATGCAAATAAAGGAGAAAAAAATTAGAAAATGATTAGAAGGTAAAACCAAGGATGAACAAAAAGAGAGGTAACAACTAAGGAAATTCTAGCTAAAATAAATATCAAAAGAAGAGTGATAACTCACTCGGATCTCTGGGCCTCCAAGAAGGATCTCGGGATCCGCACCCACCATGAATGCCACTAGAATCGATGTCCTCCTCCCATGTCTGGGACAACATGGCTTCCTACCATGGAATCATCCTCTCTTCCTAAGTCCTGAGAAAGTAACTCCTCTGAGACTAGAGTCACCCTCTTTGTGCTTTGCTCTGCCCTCTCGTCCTATAAAATCTCCTGAGTGTCATGCCACTCGAGATCGCTATCCTCTCCCTCACCCGACTCACTGACCTCCATGTCCTCAGTATCCTCCTCCGTCTCTCCCCTGTGAACTCCTTAGACTCAGAGTCTATATAAATGGGGTTGTCACTGCTGTGGGCAGGGCCGGTGGAAATACAAGTAAAGGTTCTGTGGAGCACCGACTCTCACTCAAAGGTGCGTACCACCCTCCTAGCTCTGATAGGGATTCCAGGAGTAATAACTGCCATCAAACCCGGCCTCTAGGACCTCCCTTAGCTTCCCGAACTGATTTGAACATTGGAACCAATGGGGGAAGCATGTTAGTATAAGCAATGCCGAATCTTTGAGGCACTCGATCTGCATCCTAGTAAGAAAATAAGTCACATAATATGTGACTGGCAGGTGCAACGTGGGGAACCCGTGTGATCCTCAGTATACCTACCCTCTGAAGTGTATCCTGCTCATCCTGAGAGAGTGCATCTAGCACTACTGGAAGTGAATCACTCTCTCTCTCTCTCGGCTCCATCTGATGTACTCTTCCTTCTTCTGCAAAACACACAAAAACACACAAAAAGGAGCAAGTTAGTATCAAGATTACAATAAAAAAATCATGAAAGCAAATAAGAATACTAAAAATGCAAAAATAAACTCAAATCTATGTTGTTTTAACATTCTGAAGAGAACCTCCACCTGAGTAGGGCAGCGGTTCCCGCAATCGCTGCCTTAAAAGGTGGCGGTCAGAACCGCCACCTGCTCAGGGTGGCGGTCTTGTCCCACATTTCAAAATGGGTCGCGTGCCCTAAAATGCTCAAAAATACAAAAATTCGACCGTTTTAGCTAAAACAAAAGCCTACCCATTAGGTGCCCCCTAAGAGACACATTTAAAACTGACATTTCTAAAAATGACCCCCCCAGGAAAAAGATTTCAACATTTTAACATTTTAGTGCAAAAATGTTAAAACAAGAAGAACTAACCTGAGATCTTGCAGGTCAATGTTCCACTCGCGGAGGCATGATCGCTATCTCACTACGAATGTTTCAACTATACTCTCATTGGAAACCATCACCGTGGGTCCCAGAGCTCAAAAACTATCAAATCGACACACGCAAATGAATGAATATGGAAAATGGTATATATATATATATATATATATATAGTTTTGACTCATTTTAAAATGCCCCTTTCGCTTGAGTTGAGCACCAACGGAGGTAAGTTCTCATCCCCACGCAAATGGTAAGTCCTCATTTCATACTAATTTAGTATTTATTTTTGATTTGTTTTGTTTATCTGCACTTGAGTCTTCTTTCCATTTTACAGGTAGCGGGAACTTGGATGGCGAAATTTCGACACAAAGGTGTGTCACGTATAATTTCTAACTTCCCATTTTGGGACTGCCATAACTCGGACCCACCATTTTATGCCTCTTCATGGTTAAAACGCTTCTCGAGGGGGAAATATGTACGTACCCAAAATTATAGGGTATTGTACCACCAAAACGATGTTACACATGCCCCAATGATGATATAGGTCACCTCACAAGGTGTTCAGATCTAGAGAATCTCACGAAGTATATGTTAGCATCCCAAATGCTTTGTCCATGTTCCTTGTGCTTTATTTTATTCCTCTACCTTTCTTTTCTTAGCGTTTTGCATTTTAGTAATGAAACCGCCACCCTGGCAGGGTGGCGGTCCTGTAACCACCACCCTGCTTAGGGCGGCGGTCCTTCACGTGTTTTCCAACATGTTCTTTGATCACGACTTGTGTAATTTTCAACTTTTACCAGCTTTTCTCCACCGCCTTGGCTTGTATTAATGTTTTGTGTCCCCTGGAATAGTGTTTCTCCATTGTTTAATGGTAAAAGAGTTCCATTCCAAGTTACCCTTTGGTGGATGGGAATTCTATAAATAGCTGGTTTGTTTTCAAACAAATGGCCCCTCAACTTCTCATTTCTATTGTTCAATCTTTCAATTCTTGCTTAGAATTCATCTTGTTCTCATATTTGCATCCATGCTAGTTTTTCTTTCGCTGTTAGAAGCCATTCGATCTTCTTGCTTCAGTCTTGTTCATTGTTGTTCATACCAATTAGTTTAGTGTCATTTTTAGATTGAATTCATTAGAGTTACAGGTTGTGTTCTTTGAAGGTAGATTCTAGGATCTTTCGGTACCCTTGTGTTATATTCCCACAATAAATCCTGCTAGGAATTACATACCCCAAGCTCTGTCACTTGCGCTATCCCTCTCCTACTTGCATTGTATTCGGTCTATATCCACAATGCCATTGTTAAAAGTACCTTCTTTTGTTGATGCTTTAGATTATACATGCTCTTCTCGGATTCACGTGAGCATGAAAGAACGAGGAGATCATTCGAGGGGATAAAGTCATACACTCTTTGGATTTGCCATCATTATGCAAATTCCAGGTTTTATCTGTCAAAGTTCTAGTTAAAATATATCAAATAGAGTAGTGAAATATTTCATTTTAGTTAAATTTCATTCTTGATATTGCCAGGGAAGCTGTGGGGATTAATAGTTTCTGAGAAGCTATGATTCATTCCTCACTTTTGAGGTAGGATCGAGAATCTTTCAATTAAGTTAATCAGCTATCTAGTTATTTAGGATAAAACTCACAACTGCACAGGCAAGTAGCTACACCGGGCTACTTTGTTTGTTTTAATTTTTTTATTAGATTAGTTGTCATTTTCTAAATATATTAGATTAGTTGCTCTTTCATTTCCATTCAAAATCTTATCAAAAATACAAAAATAGAGGAATATATATATGTTGTAGATATATCTTGCATAGTTAGTTTATTTCATTTCAGTTAGGCTTATATTGATCTTGTATGAAAATCACGGGACCTAGGGAGCCCAGGGAATATGTTTTTGAGCCAATCGTGCCTCAACCAAATACTATTGCAGCAATAACTGACATAGATCAAAATATCAGAATTCAGGTCTTCCGAGCAACTATAGACCTACAAGAAATCAATGCATAGTTAAGAGGATTAAATATAGAAGACGATAAGGCGCACACATCCTGGTAAAATCAGCCAAATTATAGATTGCCTTAATAGACATTCGTATGACTGTAAAAGGACCTGAAAGGGAACAAACATTCAGTTGTGATCCACTAGTCCCACAGCCAGATGCAGGAGACCTCCTCGTTGATATAGACACTAGCTTACGTATCCAAGTTTCTAGAACACGTGTTAGGTAGTCTAAGAAAATCATGCAACTTTTAGTTCTAAATGTAGAGGCTGAAAAGGCATACGATTATTGGATACTCGGGATTAGAAGAAGGGATTGATTCTTCACATGACCATAGGAGGTCCACAACAACCATGAACTTACGGTTGTGACCCACAGGTCCCACAACCCAGCGGGCCTACAAATCAACCCAACATTGACGCTAGTTTGTGCACATTAGTATTTAGGTCTTCTCCACTCCCACCAGACATTATCACACAACTATCATTATTAAATGTAGCAACTAATCAAGCTAAAGATTTCTGGACTAGACCAGAGAATTGTCCATAAAACACCAAAAGATCCACTACATATTTAGCCATTCCATTCTCATGACCTTGTCGAGAGACGTATACAAATCACCCACATGTTATATTCCACGTATTCCGTAACCCATAGATCAGATCATGGCAGAGCTCGATATTGATTGGAGCCTTCGAACAACTATCCTTGCCGAATGATCTATCACACCGATTCAAGTTAGGAGGGACTTCTTTTCCTTAAATTCGCAGATCCCGCTATTGCATGTTGAAGACATAAGATTACCTAACTAGCTTATCTACATCCCGCGTGTATTCCATCCCCACCGGCTGTCTCGGCACAACCTCGGGAGGTCGGGTGTGAGGAAGATTCACTTGTAGATTCCCATGCTCGCATGCCACTTTTGCATCGTACTGATTTCCCACCATAAATTTTTGTGTCTTGTGTTCTTTTCTTCTTGCATGCACTCAAATTTGTTCATGGTTTGATTTTGGTTATAAGTAAGAAGATTTAAAGGTTGAAAATTTGATCTGCATTGATTCATCCCCCTCTTAGTACTTATGATTTCCAAGGGGAACTGCTTTGGTGAAATGACATGTTTGTGAATTAGTAAGTGTATGGTGATATAAGGGGAATTATAGGATGACCCTAATGATATGACCCTTTTGGTGAAAGGGGAAGTGATGATAAGAACAAACACTAAGTCAAAAGTGAGTGTGAAATATGTAGGAATGAGATATAAATCACAAAAATATATATGCCTAAATACGAGTTAATGTATATGAAATGTATTCAAATACAGTGGTAGGTGGAATTATAAAAATAATTCCGCAAATGGGGTGCAAATCAGAGTAGAAACACTCAAGATATGGCGAAAATCATGTAATGTGTATTAGTAGTGGTAATAAGCGTGAAATAATGACTATAGTAAAGTGGGTGATGAAAAAGGTAACTATAAATAGTAAGGTGAAAAATTTTTTAGTCACCTCATTTGTTATTTACATGATTGAGATTGAGTTCTGAGTAAGTGAAGATGTCATAAGTGAGAGCAGCGCGTCCTAGTTAGTTTGAGAGGGTGGTGATATGTTGTAGCGTCATTGTGGAGTTGGTAAGTGCATTGTTTTTCAAAAAATGTCGGTTGTAGCATAGTCATTTTCAGTGAATTTTTGTAAATTTGAGAATTTTTATTTTCTCAATGTTTGTGACCTAGATGATAGTGGTGAGGGCGTAGTGACCCTTGGGGACGAGCACCTGATTTGGGCACTAGCTTCATATTCCTGGGCACCCCAGTCTTGCATCTAGGTGTGTTGGTCTAGAATGTGCGTATCTGGTCTAGAATAAAGAAGAATGGGATTTTTAATGGATATCAATGTGATAAGTGAGTGTATTTGTACCTATACGGTGTTCTAATGCAACATTTGTTGTTGTTTTGTGCTATGTAAAGGGATATCCACTCGAGGGAGTTCCACGGTGGGCATCATTTGAGTACGTTGCTTGGATTGGGTTTGTCGATGATGATTGGGATATTATGGACCATGACGACCTGTGGAATATAGTACTGATGAGGTATGTGCCCCAAAATATGCCTATGTTGACTGCACTATGTGATAGATGGTGTGCAAATATGTGTACCTTTTGGTTGCCTACAGGAGAGATGATTGTTATGTTGGAGGATGTGTATCATATATTGCGGTTTCCAGTTGTTGGGGAGAGGGTACATGTGATGCCATTGGAGGACATGGATAGGAAGATGCGAGGCGGTGAGATGGTATTTTGTAGGGACTCAAACACCTGTTGAGGCTCATATCATTCTAGATGTTATTATGAGGTTTGGTGTTCCGCATTTGTGAAAATTCATAGCGGTTGTTATTGCTTCATCTATAGCGGTGGAGGGAGGTGGTGTGGGCATCTTGTATAAGATGCATGACATATGCCGATGTATAGAGGATGAGAGTAATAGATATGCATGTGCCTAATGTGTGTCGACTTACTTATACAAAGATCTATATCGATTTACTCATGATGAACATGAAGGGGATAAGAGCTACTACATTATTACACGTGTGCAGTGTATGAGCACATAACAATGTTGAGGCTAGTTGGGGGTCCACAAGAAAAGTGGCTAGACTTGAGATATATACAAGGAGGTGGGTCAATTTTTGTGGGCACATGATGGATATAGATACCTATAGGGCATTGATAGATAGGATGGGGCCGAGGCCATCACATGGAGGCCATAATGTGATTATGGAGGATGGCCCAAGGATGTCATAGAGTTATGGTGTATTCAAAGGATAATATGGTGGAGGATAAATTTCCAGGTGTGGCTGAGCTTTTGTAGGTGGAGAGAGTATCACATTAATTTGGTATGGCTCAGGATGTGCCCCCAGAGCCATATATATGGCTGAGAGCTATTAGATCACCAAGGAGGGCTGGGGCTACACCGGGGCCCACAGTAGAGTGGCTAACACCTCCTGGTCTAGATGAGGTAGATGTAGTGATAAAGGTGATATATGAGAATGATCTTTGGTAGAGCAGAGGAGTACCATGCATGGTGGTGACTGACACATCGATGGGTATTGTTGTTCCCATTATTTGCAGATCCAGCGAGGTTACCACATGTAGGAGGAGGGAGAGTGGGGGAATCACATGTCCCGACCACGTGGCTGCTGCTCTTGTAGCGAGCGTGAGTATCTACATATAGTTATGTTATGTATGTTGTTTGTTGGCTTATGTTTTAGTAATGGTTATCTAACGTGTTGGTGTTGTTTGTTTTGTAGGTGATGCGTATTGGTCCTTGATAGTCGACACATCCATTTGTACCTTGACACGGAATGTGCCAACCGACATCCTTGGTGGAGGTATATTGGAGCGAGTGGATGATATTGCGGGTGGTCATGCCTATTTAGTTGAGCAAGTGCTCGTGGCGGTAGCCACATGCAATGTATTAACAACCGAGAGGGATGAGGCATGTGAGGAGACTCATCGAGCCCGCGAGGCATTGGGTGGTGGCCCTTTGGCACATGATGTATTTATACAGTTATAGATTTGTAGTGTCAGTTTGTGGATAAGTATATGGAGAACAACCTATTGCGTAGGTAAGTGGAGCAATATTAAGGCCATGAATAGTGGTGTAGAGTGAGTGGTGAGGCATCTAGTTCTAGGGCTCTCATAATACCTGAGAGTGATAGTGATGATGAGGTTTGATTATCATGATTGTATATGATGTAGGGGAATTTCCCCCAATGATGATTGTATCTGCTACATATGTATGGACACGTGTGATTTATATATGATGAGCTTATGTTGTGGTATATCTATTGTTGTATGACTTAGTGATTATTGTTTGAATGTTTGCGATGTTTATTTTTTAATGTTGATTGATAGAATATTTATGTAATTTTGACAAATATAATGTGATGAGTGAAGTATAATGTTTGTTGATTGGAATTGTAGCGATAATGAGAGGAAAATGGATGTGAAAAGAGATGATATGTGATGATCGAACTAGCATGTTGCAATGAAATGTACGTGGGAATAATGTAATGTGATCATAATATGTTAATGTGATGGACGGGAGGGGTAAATTAATAATGCCCCCAATATAAAGATGATTAGGTTCATTTGATTAAGATCCCTCAATAGTCAAGAATGAACCGTAAAAAAAGAAAGAGTGCGTCATCGGGAAATGATTGAGGTGCACCAGATGAATGATGTAAGCGTGATGAAAAGTTCTTAAAGAAAACCCTCAACAATCATGTAAGAATTGTAAGAACACAAGTGTGTCATTGGGGGTAAGGTGATAGTAATCACCTACCAACGACTAAGGCGGTGTGGAGTAGTGGAAGTAACATGAGTGTATGAACCAAATTGAATGTCATATGGAGTTGTGGTAGGATGTGTGAGAGTGGAGTGATGTGGAAACTAGTGTGAAGTAACAATGTGAGGTAGTGGATAGCATGAATATGATGGATGAGGAAATTGTGGTGGATATATCATAGCCAAAGAACCATATGTAGGAGATGAATCAATAGCAGTAGAAAATCTATGACAAGGTAGAGGAGATATGGATCACTCACGTGGGTGAGAACCAAAGGAGATGATGCCCTTATCCTCTATTTTTACAATCTATCTTGAAGGGAAAGACAATCATTGTCTCTATGGCCATTTATATGATGATAATTACAATAGTGTTGGTCACATTGATGCTATAATTGGTGTTGCAGATGATGCTGGTTGGAAGGTAGGTGAATTAATCACTCAATAAGAAAAACATGCAACACATCATGTGGTCAAGCATGATGAGAGAAATGTAAAGGCTCACACGACCTAGGTGGAACTAGAATGGTAGGAGGGGTAGCTTGTCATGGAGTTGGAGAAGGAGTATGATTTTGTGGTGAAGTGGGTTGAGCTTGTTTACTTTTCTTGGGAGGAAAAGATGGAGATTGTGTAGGATGCTCAACTAGAGGTTCTGGTGGAGAACTAGATGAGGCAATAGTTATAGAGGTGTGTGGAGGATCTATGATATGTGTGGAGAGAAGGTATTTTTCTAAGTCAATAACCTTATAACATAGAAGAAGGAATGAATCACATGTATCATATTGTAATCGTTGCTTGAGTGGAGGAATGAGGCCATGACAGAAAATAAATTGCTTCTCAAGATCTATGGGTTGGAAGACAAGCTGATGGATACAAACATTGAATCTTAGAATATAATCTTTGATAGGTTCCGTGGAGCCCTGATGTAGAGTAGGTAACTGGTCATAAGTAACCTTAGGGCCATTGTTAATTATAAATCGACGGAGGGAGGAGCCCTTAAGGTCATAAAAGTACTAATGGATCCAAAGGGGAGATGATTGTATCATTGTAATGCCTCATCGGAGAGGATATGAAAGGCCTTAAGTAATAATATATCATTAGAATAGGAGGCCATAATCTTACGATAATATAGAAGATGAGCATGAGGGTCACCCGTACCATCAAAACATGTGAAAGTAGGCATGGTGAAATCATGAGGGAATGCAAAATTATGAATCTTCTTAGGGACCAGATTTCCATGTAATGAATTGTTGTCAATGGAAGCATAATAAGCCCTACTTTCTAAAGTGAGAGATTGAACCTGAGATTGTAACTATCCTATGACGTGCATGAGAGAAATGATATCTTGTGAAGGGATGGTGGAAGATGGAAATAATGTGTTAAGTGGTTGCAATTTTCCATTGTGAGTGATCATAGGGATATCCAAAGGTGATGGAGAAGGGTCTGATGCTAAGGGAACACTAGTAGTAGGTGTCGATGAAGCTATGGTAGGAGATAGAGATGGAATATCCATAGAAATGGTTGGAATAACATCAGAAACATCCTTAATAGGTGAAGTAACTGATGGAGAAGCCTCTATAGAAGTAGATGTACTAAGAGGAGATGAAACAATAGGAGAAGAAGAAGTGATAGATGGTGGTGACTCATGCATAGTGCTAGATACGATCTCAGGAGAAGATAGTAATGGAGTAGGTGAGTCACACTTGATAGTATGGAAAGAAGGAGAATCATGACCATCAAGTGGCTCACCATTATCTGATAGAGACTCAGAAATGAGGATATCGCTAAGAACACTATCAATAGGATCATCAACATAATGTGAAGGAGTATGTAAACTAGGAGGGGATGTATCATGAGAAGTAATGTCAGAAGAGGTAGAGTCATGAGAGGGAACTATGTCAGTGGCCGGAGTAGAAGGAGAATCAGTATGCTCATGTGAATGAGTGTCAATACCAAGAAAGTAATCAATAAGAGAATCATCTAATGTTTCCTATGAAAGATCAGAAGGTGGATCACAAGTAACCATATAACATGGAGTACAATGAGTAAAGGCTACTGGATCATCAAAAATTATAATTCCTATAAGAGAATCTTAAAAATAAGTAGGAACATGTTGTAATCCATCTTGAAGTTGTTATTTGATATGGTCGGGTGTAGTGATGGGAGAACTATATAGAGCTTTAAGCTCAACAATGACAACCTCATCATAGATAGGGTTGATGCTGAAATGAGACATGATAGGTGAAGAAGATGAACTACTCTTAGCCATTAGGGTTTTAGTGGATCCTAGGGCAAGGTATTCTAAAAAAGGTGGGTTCACCAAAATGATTAACTAAAAATAAGAATTTTATTATGTTAATCTATACTAGTAACAACAATGAAATAACCGATATAAATACAATGAAAGTACTAAATAATTTTATTTGATATTTTAAATGAAATCAAATAATGGAAATGGGAAGGGATATGGTACTAACCTGAAATTAACTTACCTCATTATGTGTAAGAATAGACAGGATGATGTGTAGAGAACATAGAGGATGGTGAGACTACCCAGAAATTACAGCGAATGAAGATCTGTCTGGGACTGGGGTGCTTGGGAGAGGACTGGGGTGCTTGGGGCACCACAGTCTATAATCTAGGCACTCTAGTATGTGAAAAGGCTCAGGGTATGAATCTAATAGTGTTGCAAGGTCTTCGCATTATCTTCACCTTGGTTGTTAGGTTGTCGCAATATCCTCACTTATGTTGCTATAGTTGTGTGATGAAGATCTACTTGCAAAACCCCATACAAAGCATCAAATTCCTAAAAATGAAATATGCAAATGAAGGGTTTAGACTAACCTTAGCTGCCATAATGGTGGAATTACGACTAAGTGCTGCACTACATTCTAGACCCAATGTAGTTTTATGTGCTTGTGTGCCTAGGGTGCCCTAGCGTCGATGATGCAAAAGTAGGGGCAATAAATAAATGTAAGATGAAAATAGTGGATGGAATAGAATGAATATAACCCTTTCGCATTTGTGCTTGTGTGATGTATATGTAGAAGATGCCCAAATGCATTCCTTTTCCTTAGTAGATAGCTAGCTCTTGATAGTAGATTGTCCGCCCATAAGATAGTGAGTATGTTATGTTTATATAGGGATCTCTTGTTCAAATTTTGACACTAATGGCTTGACATGCCGAATAGTACCTAGGGGAATGTAATAACAAAAATGTAAAGACCGACCTCAAAATTCTAAATGTGAATAAAGTGCAACCGAGACTAGGGCACCCAAAAAGAGAACTGGGGTGGCAACGGGCGCCCCAAAACCTTTCTAAGTGCCCTAGCCAAAGACTAAAGATGACAAATAACCAAAAGACGACAACTAAAACCCCTAAGAGATGGTGAAGCTATATAGAAAATCGATGATTGTGTAAGACAAATGAGACTAACGATCGAATAATTGATAACGAGGATTAGGGGATGAGTCATTAGTGAATATTTTTCTTACGTGAGATCCATATATAAAATACCATGCTTGGCGGTAAAAATGTAATAATATGTGCGTGATTTTGTGACTACAAATCCAAACTTTTTCTAACCCTCATGAATCCTTAGCTCTAAAGTGACTTGGAGGAAATTGATTGTATTGGTCCATAATTGATTTATTTTGAAAATTTTATGATTGGATGTTGTAAAGGACTCCTCCAAATTTCTAATGATGTATTTTAGAGATTGTGACAGTATGTGGGTCCCACTCAAAAAGGAAATTTTTTGGATATTTTTAGTTTGTGAAAATGTTTTCTATTGAACCTAATGAATAAATCACCATTTATGGAATCTTGGGAGTTGTAATACATGTCCATGATAGTTTTAGATCATGGTTTAGCCTCTAAAGTGCAAAGTGTTCCCTATTTATGAAGACTAGTTTTTAGGCATTTTTAGGCAATTTAGAGTAGTCACGTGATCAAAGTGATTTTGCGGGAGCTCCAGTGGAATTACGACTTGGTTTAAATTTTTCATGATCCATGTTCCAAGATATTTATAATGACATATCACAATAGAGTTTTTCTTGAGGGTGAGCACGCTATGACATGTTATTTGAAGGTCAATTTTTAGGTTGCATGATTGAGCATGGTCTTGAGTAGCTTCGTGAGTGTGGTGGTATTATGAGTTTATTCATGTTTTTTGAGGTTTATGAGTTCTTAAAAAAAAAAATTATAAGGGTTTTCCATGCTTCATTTGATCTTGGAATTTATATTGAAGGTGTTTAGAGCTTGATCCCTCAAGACTAGCTCTTGAGTCCAATTTGGTAGTTTGGAGTAGTTTCATAGTTTGAGTTGGTTGGACGTCTAACACTATGATCTTCAAGATAACATTATTTTTCTGAAATTATACTCAAATAAATATCAATGGTATATGGTTTGTGTCTTGATGAGTTACTTTGATAGGTGAACCATTTTTTTAAGACCTAGTTTTGGGGTCTTGAAGCCATTTTGGAGCAGTTTCAGAGTTTGAGTTGTTTGGAGGTCTTCCACTTAGATTTGGATGAAAATATGAGTTTTTCTAGAAACTATACTCATATATATTTGCATTTGTATATGAATTTCATGTTTATGATGAGTTGTTCTATATGAACTCATTCATTCTCAAGGATTAAATTTCTAGGCATTGAAGACATTGTGAGGTTTACTTAATTCTTAGCATACTTCATGATGATTGGAGTTTATGCAAAGGTTTTTATGATTTATTAATGTTTTTATGGGAATTAACCATGGTGTGTAATGAATTTCGATCCATGAAAAATTTGTTTGATGCCTTTGGAGATCATGACCCATTTGTTGGTGTTTGGTAAGCATGTTTTACGCTTTCTTGAGTGTTATTGTGCTTGTTAGAGGTGTCTTGACCCTTTCCGACCTAATTGGGTCATATTTTTTGATGTATATGATGTTATTATTAGGTTTTTAAGTTGGTATGACCGAACTACTTGGTCATGGTTGACCCATGGGTGTTATAAGCTAGTGTTGGGTATATAAGCTAATGTTATGAGTCACTTGTGACTAGTTAAGAAAGAGAGGAAAAGTATGACCTAAATGGGGTTGAAGGGGATTGTAGAGGGGTTAATAATAGAGAAAATAAGAGCCATGAAGACCTAAAGAAGTTTCAATACCATATGTGTAAGTTAAATTGATGTAATCTACCCATGAAGAAGAGAGATTGAGCGAGTTTGGAGAGAGCTTGTTTGGATGAGGATTTTGTGTGTTTGGAGATGAACTTGGATCAAAATCAGTTGTGTGATCAACATATATTGTGTGAAAATTTATTTATAAAATTTCTTATGATGATTCATATTCATAGGATTCTTTTGTTTTGAGTAATATCAATTAAGGTTTAGGGTTTGTGCTCCTTGTGGGGTTGGTGCCTCACTAAACAAATCTTGCAGGATGTGTAATATTCTTGCAAGTCCTTGATTTTAGTAATATAAGAAATTTTTTTAGTGGGTTTTCTTCCCCTTTAGGGTTTCCTAATTTTATCTAGTTTCTATGTGTTCTATGTCGTATTGTATGCACATATAAATGTCTAATACACACATAATAAGCTCTCATGATTCATGGTTGATTGATGGTTGCATGTAATGGAAAATGAAATGAAATTTTGTGGGACCGATTCACCCCCTTGAGGGTTTCCCACTTTTATCTGATGTCTCTGTGTTCTCTGTCTTATTATATGTACATATGAATGCCTAATACACACATAATAAGCTCACATGATTCATGGTTGATTGAATGAATGGTTTGAATGATGATTATATGTAATGGAAAATGAAATGATTTTTTTAGGACTGATTCACCCCCTTTGTGCTTCCAACAACCACTATCACTAGTTATATATCTATTTTCTTCATTTCATACTACTTTGGTCAAAACGACATCAAATTCGAGAATGGTTGATTAAGTGATTGGACATCACAATGACCCATCACTAGACATGGTAGGGTCATGATCCTCTCATCCCTTCAAGGAGTTTTTTCCACGTGAATAATTATGAGAGGATCATGAAGCACATGGATTCCCTTTCTATATGCCAAATGAATTTTTTGGTTTGAGGTTCCTTCTTATTTTGAAAGTGGTTGCAATGATGACTCAAATTTGAAATTTGTGTCATATATTTTGGGTTTGTATTATATTAATATTTGATCCATGTTTTTTCTTATCATATATGATATTTTTTCATGTCGTGGTTGTTGTTTGTGTGGTCTCATGTGTATTTGATCCATTTATTTTTAGTCATATTACCTATTTTTCACACTAGCCATTTGTTGACCTTTGTATAAGGTGTATATGTGTTATAGGTTTTGATGTGCCTTACTAAATTTAATTTTCTTTGGTTATTTTTTATATAAGGGAGGGATGCTTTCAAAACCCCTAGTTTACCCCTTATTCAAAAAAAAGAAAAACTAATCTAGACTACTAAAAGAATTTATATGAGTGAATGAGTAGTGAAATGAGGAGAGAATGTATTATATTGTATTGTAATTGAATGTATTATAAACACCTAAATTCTAAAATTTATCTTCATGAAGCAAATTTTGAATTTATCCCTAAATCACAAGTTCCATGCATATTTCAACCGTAGGTGACATATCTTTACCTCTCTTGTATGAATTTATTCTTTATTTAGTTACTCATAAAACTAATTGAATAAGTATACATAAGTTTAATCCTTATTGACATCACTAATATACCTTTGTAGAATCCCCAAAAATGCCTATATAGGGTCATCTATATGGAAAAATGTCCAAAAATTTAGTACAAATCAATAGCTTCATTCTTAACCACCCAATGATTAATTTATATATTTTATAGGTCTGCCTTAATGCAAAGAATTTCCTATAAAATCATACATAAACAAGTTTAATTGACCTATATACCACAACTAACAACCAAATGACACTTTCAAGAAAAATCATTTCATATATCATTCCAAAAGCACTCTAAGCTATCTTGCATCCTTCAAAGCATCAACACAATCTAGGAATAACCACCATATAGGTCTAGAAAACTCTCAACTAACTTATAGATTCATGCTTGCCAATATATAAACCATCTAATCCAAGTCAAGATAAGCACGCCAAACCATTATTTCATTATCAAGTGAGAAAATTACTAAGTATAATTATATTCGTATAGATATCACATGTTAGGTAGAGAAATAATTTTTGTTTGAGGCATCTTTAGAGTATTGTCAATGTAGGAAGTATACAGATTGTGCTTCAACTCAAACACTAACCTTTTTGTAGGGTAGCTTACATACAATTAAGGTTTAAAGTTATTTTTCATCATATAAATGGTTTCACACATGAGTGATACCTAAGGTTTTAGAGTAAATGTCATCATAATTTTTTAGGGTCATAAAATGTTACAAATTTCTAGCACATAACCATATAGATATTCCAAAATATACTAAAATATCTAATTCTTCCATACATACTAGAAGGATCCATACCTATTAAGGTTTAGAATTTAGTTTCAGAAGTGAAGGACCACTAAATCATTTCTAGCTGTAGACAATCATACAACACTATTAATATAAATTCTTGTATTTGTAATTAGCCATGTGTATTTTCTTCCTTGTTTTTAGAAATAATTTCCATATTTTGTATTTTATTTATTAATGAAATTATATAATACTTTATGTAAAAAAATATATTAATCAATATGAATATACTACATGTTACTAACCCTTCAACACTTATATAAATAAGAACACATTAACCCCCAACACTCTTATTCATTTAAATTAGGGTTGAATCATTTGGTGAACCTAAACGAAGACCAAATCTATATCCTCTTGGGATCAATTTAATTTATTATATATCATGAATCAATTTATATACCCTTAGGGATTCATGTTATCATCATACATGTTTATCTTATATTCTCTATGGAATAATAATAAACTTAATCATACACCCATTGAGCATATCCAAATCTCTCCTACTATTCACAAGCACCATCTTCCTACAACTTCTTCCCCTCTTCCATGTATTCTTAGATTTGGATCACATAAAATATGTAGTAGTTGATATAATAACGACAAAATAAATGCTACTAAAAATAATGGGCTTACGTTACCATTGAAAAAGTGAGAGACAATCATGGGTTCTTTAATGAATAAAGTGGGTAAAATATCCTGATTTGAATCTATAACCTACACACAAACACACTTAGAAAAATGTTAGTTGTTTTTTTGTGGTTAAGGGACCTGCCTAGGTTATATCCCTAACCATTCAAGGAGATAAAATACATTTTATTGACTAAAAATGAAAAAATAATGCATGCAAATGAAAAATATGCCTAACTGGATCACATGTCAATCATAGTTGTGATTCACTAAAAATAACACAAAGATCACAAGACAATTACAGTTGTGACTAACACATATGTTGAAATTTCATAAAAATAGTGATGCACCAAGTTGCACCTATTCTTTTGTGATCATCCTTCACCTCTCTAAGACATGAAATACCAAAATATGCTATTAAAGAAGCAAAAAATAAAGTATGGGCTCAATTACACAAAGAGTCAGGGGGTTGGAATGATGGGGGTGAGTGGTATTTTATAGTTTTTGAATGCATAGGGGAATGTGACACATATGGGTACAATGTGCATAGATGGGTGAGATGATAAGGGTCTATAGTACATTGGGCATGCAAATGGGTAGGTGGGATAGATAAAAATAAATGTGAGTGGGTGAGGGTTAGTAAATGAGTGATAAGGTGTATTTTATAACCTTTTTGTGGGTTTTTATATTTTTAGTTACTTGTGTGGGATTATTTGAATTTCTAGGATTATTGTATTTTATAGTGTTTTGGTATTTTGAAAAGGAGACCTTATGTGCAAGGTGTATTTTCTAGTGTCTACATTTCCCCCTTTTTGGGATGCATGTTATAGTAGAAAAGATGTAACATAAAAAATAAAGATGAGATGGGGGTCGTCTAACCATGTGAAAATGGTTTCTGTAGTCCTGGGCTTAGGTGGTTGATTGGATAGATAAGAACTTGGAAATGCAATTGATGGGCCACTTCAGCCAGAGTCTGTGAAGGGATCAATATGTTGATTTCATAAGGAAAATACTATTGAGTCAATTGACTAAGGTGTTTTGATTATTATGTGTCATAAGATTGACGAGAAGATGTTTGTATGATATCCCCCTCAAGTGACAATTTTTGGAGTCGTAGGTTTCCCCAGCATAACATGGGACAAAAATTGGCTATTGAAAATGATACAAAATTAACCGTAGTGAAGGTATGATGATTGAAAGAAAAGAAAATTTTCCCATAGCTGTGTGTAAGTGAACATTGGTATCGCATTTTGGTAAAATGGGGAAAAACATGTGTGGCATAGTGTGTGAACAAGGCAGAGTGGGGTGTGTGTACTAAGCTAAAGCATAATAATATTTATGAGTGGGAGGGTTAGAGATAAATCACATGAGTGATGGGGTGTAGTTGTGACAGAGAGTTGAGTGGGGGTAGATGGGCACGAGTCGAGGTGGGGTGGGTTGAGATGTTGGGAAATAGTGAGTCACAAGAGTGACTTAGGGGATGTGGTGAGTGAATAAAGAGGGGTCAAGAGATTGGGCACCTAGTAGAATGGGTGAATCGATGAGAGGGGGAAGTTGGGTTGAAATCAAGGTGGGGAGAAGTGGTGTTGAGTTACTGATAGTGAGTGGGTAAGTGTTGAGCGACAAGTTGTGTTAGGGTCGAGGGGTAGTAAGGTGTGTGAGTTTGATGCATTGTGTTGGTGATGGGTGGGTAACGAGAGAGTTATAGTGGTTAAGTTGTAAGTGTGACTATAAGTTGGGTGGTGTAGGGGTGAGGGTGAGTGGTTAGGGGAAGTTGAAAGTGCCAAACATGACGAGTTGTGAGTGCATAAAGGTGAGGGACAATCGTGAGTGTGACTCACGATGATTTATGAGTGCATAAGGGTGAGGGAGAGTCATGAGTGTGACTCAAGACGAGTTCGAGCACATAAGGTGGAGTTGGGCTAGAGATGAGGTAGGATGGGGTAGAGAAAGTCACATTTAATTTAAGAGTGAGTCACATGATTGAATCATAAGGGATTAGGAGCGCAAGATGGGGAAGAAGATAGTCATATGAGCAACTCATGTGGAAGATAATGAGTTAAAGATTGGGGGTGTTGTCATTATAAGTTTGGTCAGTTGTTGTAGTGAATGGTAGGGTAATGGGAGGCTAGTGGAAGGGGTGTTAAGATTGAGGATGAGAGTTGGAAGGTGAGTTGCGGGTACAACTCCCACAGTAATGAAATAAGCATGGAGGGTGGGGGATTATGGAGGGGGTGTGGGAGGTGGGTCATAGGTGTAACTTACATGAAAATTAGAGGCCATAAGGATCACATCGGGTGGAGGTGGGAGTTAGGATGTGGGTCATGGGCATGACCTACATGCAGAGTAGAGGTCATAAGGAGTGCACTAGGTGGAGGCGGGATTTGGGAGGTGGGTCATGGGTGTGACCCATGCGTAAAGTGGAGGCCACGAGGGCGGCCTGATGGATGAAAGGGGTGGGAGGAGGGCCGGGTTGGAGTAGTTCCTAGTCACGGGTGCGAATGGGGCTGGAGTAGTGTGGGAGTTGGGAGGGACGATGGTGGTGGAACATGAATAACGAGGCATGATTTGTGGATGCAGGGATTTCCATTATTGACATTACAATAAATTTTTTTGATTTTTACGTATATATTACGGTGGGAGATGACACAACAAGAGATGGAGCTATTGTAGAGAGTGGGATATTTTACATTACATGGATTGAGCATGTGCAGATGGATAGATGCTTACTAAAAATGTTGTTAGAGATATGAGATGGTGATACGAACATATTTCATCTAGTGACTAGTGAGATTATGATCACATTGGAGGACATATGGAGGATATTTCACATTTTGATTGAGGGTGAGCAAGTGGTATCAATGTAAGATCTAACTATGCGAGATGGGATATTGTATGGGTCCATAACAAGATGGGATTGATATTAAGAGAGGGGGATTCAAATATCATGATATGTATGATCAAGGTGAAGGTACATGAGTGATGGCATATATGTGCATCGTTATTTGTAGTATTATTTTGCTAGATTCATCAGGGTATACATTATTATGGGGGTTGGGTGAGGTGTTGGAAGATCGATAGAGCGTGGTGTAGTGTATGTGTGGGGGTAGGCATTAATGGCAAAAACATATTTAGAGTTATAACATTACACTAGCCAACTGAGCGTGGGTTTGAGTATGGGGGTCTTGTTACAGGTGTGGGAGTGGGAACATATAATAGTGGATAAATCACGTGGGTTTCCATACTCTATCCATGAAAAATTCTCAATGGATTCACCATTCTATCTAAGATGGAGGATGGATAGGAATTTGTTTAGACATAGGCTATATGAGGCGTGATGGATCACTATCATTAAATATTAACAAGTTTAGAGATGAGTGATATTATATGGATGTTGTATAGTGTTGGATTCTAGCTGCCAACAACTCACTAAGTTGGGCATGCTAGAACATCACTAAGGAATATTCCTAAGTAATCATCCAAAGCGTGTGCAACTACCAGATTTCCTATGTGTGTCACTCATCGGGATGAGGTGTTAAGTATTTAGCCATTTATCTCATGTGGAAAGATAACATTGTAATATGATAAGGTTAACCAAGATAGAATGTAATAACATAACTTGATCAATCATTCACGAACATACAAAATAATTGACAAGACCAATAGACCATTCATACCATGCTCATCCTTACTAATATGTGCAATCCATAACAGTTCATTCATCATAATAGTATCTATTACACACACTCACAATCTGATTACATCTATGTGTGTAGCATTCATCTAGTCTTTGAAACTACACACACATGTCATTACATCAACAACAATATCCACCCATTTACAAGGGAATGCGACATCTATTTATATAGGGTGGAAACTTGTCCTTTGTCACTTACATGCTTTAATTATAACAATAGATGTCCTAAATATAGGTTTGCATGCCTCTAATCCCCGCTTTAATATTAATTTCATGTTATAATTATATTTTTCTTATCCATGCTTCGATCATATATTTAGCTATATCTATGATTCATTCTTTTCCTCATTTGCATGTGCTTTACATGTTGTCAATTCTTTATCCTTTCTATTTCTATTTCTATTTCTAGACATGACTTACATGCTATGCCAACTCTTCTTTTCCTATTTTTATTCTTTACTAGGAATCGGTTAACTCCTGAAACCCTCTGTGTATATGCAAAAACCATTGTGCACTAATCTATTCTTCCCTTATGCGAACATTTAGGTAGTGACCTGTATTTTCTTTCTTCTCTTGCACATACTACTACGCGTTCCTTAAAATATCTTGATTCTCATTTGTGGTTCATGTGCGCACTTCTACACATAGTATTTATCTTTTACGAATGGCTAGTACTTAGCAATTTTAATTTCTCAATATTACCCCACACTAGGAGTATCACACACCCTCGAAATACACAAAATCTTGGAATAAATCCTCAAAGAAAAGATGAAATAATGAAAAAATCTATGAAGAATAAAGAATATGGGTAACTATCCATATGAATCAAATAATGAAGTATGTTCCCTCCACACACATCTAAAATTCAGGCCTATGGTGCCATTAAGAGTTATGGGAATTATTTGTTTATTTCACTCTCTAGCTGCTTCCATTCCTCGAGCTCCTTAGTGGCCTTGTTTGGAGATTAACTAAAAATAAGAATTTTATGATGTTAATCTATACTAGTAACAACAATGAAATAACTGATATAAATACAATGAAAATACTAAATAATTTTATTTGATATTTTAAATGAATTCAAATAATGGAAATGGGAAGGGATATGATACTAACTTGAAATTAACTTACCTTGTTGTGTGCAGGACTAGACATGATGATGTGCGAGATAGGACATGGAGGATGATAGAACACAATGAAGATCCTGTCTAGACTAGGACGCCTGGGAGAGGATTGGGGCACCTAGGAGCACCATGGTCTATAATCTAGGAATTTTGGTCTATGGAAAGGCTCAGGGTTTGAATTTGATAGTGTCGCAAGGTCTTCACATTATCTTCACCTCGGTCTCTGGTTGTCGTGATATATTTTCTTATGTTGTTGTAGTTGTGTGATGAATATCTACCTATAAAGCATCAAATTCCTAAAACAAGAAAGATGTAGATGAAGGGGTTTGAACTACCTTAGATTCCATAATGGTGGACTTATGACTAAGCATTTCTTTGCATTCCATACCTAATGTAGTTCGGTGTGCTTGTGTGTGTAATTGTGTGCCCTAGCTTTGATGACACATAAGTAGGGGAAATAACTAGATGTAAGATGCAATGGTGGATGGAATTGAATGAATACAACCTTTCCTCTTATGCTTGTGTGATGAAAATGTATAAGATTCCCAAATACAATCCTTTTCCTCAGTAGATAGCTAGCTCTTAATAATAGATTTTTCGCCCATAAGATAATGAGTATGCTATGTTTATATAGGGATCTCTTGTTCAAATTTTGACACTAATGGCCCGACATGCTGACTAGCACCTAAGGGAATGTAATAACAAAAACATAAAGACCGACCTTGAAATTCTAAATGTGAAGAAAGTTCAATCAAGACCGGGGCACCAAAAAAGAGGACTAAATCGTTGACGGGTGCCCTAGCTAGAGACTAAAGATGACAAATAACCAAAAGATGTCAACTAAAACCCCCTGAGAGATGATTGAAAATGTATAGAAAACTAATGACCATGTGAAACAAGTGAGACTGACAACCAACTAACTGAAAATAGGACTAGGGGATGAGCCATTAGTGAATAATTTTCGCGAGATCCATATATAAAATAACATATTTTGTGGTAAAAATGTAATAGTATGTGCATGATTTTGTGACTAAATTTGGAATTATATCTACTGATGTATGGAATCTCCCCGAGTTATCATGTCAACCTTCTCTTGCAGCTCCTTAACCAAAGCACATCCAAGTTTGAGGCACACCTTCTAGAGTATCCATTCTATGCATTAAAATAGGATAGATTTCCTTGAGTCTTTCCTCAATTGTATTGTGCTTAACCTTCATTATCTCATAATTTTCAAAAACTTATTACATCATCTTCTTACTCTTGGCCTTATTTATTTTCATCAGGCCTATAATTTATTTGATTATTCATGCATATTATTTGTATTCAAAATTACCGTAAATTCTTGGCAGGTTGTCAAAAAAATTTCTCTACCTTATGTGTGGCCTCTTTTACCCCTACATAAAGAGTGACATACTCTTCAATGTTCTTATCCACCTCCTCCTTATTCAACTTTTCTAACTCTTATTGTAAGCCCGACCCACTTCTTACCTTGACTAACAACAAGTGTACTAACTCCTCTAAATTCTCCATTTCTATTTCATGGTCTTGTTTGGCTTCCACTACCAATTCTAGGCATGTGTGTGTGATATTTCTTATAATATATACATCCTTATTATATGATTCATCCATTCTCGCTTTAAATATGACTTCGCACGACTCTTGTCCAGTTGTTTCAACTGCGACGAGTGAGAGAGCATTAAGATTTATTTTGAACAATGGAGGTGATGGAAGCGCCCTCGCAAGTTTGTGCCGAAAGTATTCCATGAGGTAATGATTCTCCCCCTGATATTGTTTTACCGCTTTCAGAATTTGATTCACTGTAAATGGCTAGAACAATTTTGTTTAATAGGATATTTTGTGGGAAGGACTCCCTCTGAAAGTATGCTTAAATCATGGGTCCAATCTGCTTGGACGGCGCACGGTATTAAGCTGGATTCCATCCAGAACCTAACCCGTGGTTTTTTTGCCTTCGATTTGTTGACCCTAGTCATGCTTCCCTTATTTTGAATAAGCAACAAACCTGGTATGTTAGAAGCTCCTGTTGGTTTTGTCACCCTGGACCAGAGACTTTGTTGTCTCTGACCAGACGGCTCTTAAAGTCCCCGTTTGGGTTGAATTCCCAGGGCTTCCTATGCCTTGCTGGCATTTCTTAGAGTGTATTTTTACCACTCTTGGCCATGTTATTTACACAGAGCCTTCTAGGTTCTTTGCAGCTCATCCGCAAAAGAGGGTTTGCATTGAACTGGATCTTTCGAAGGACCTGAAAGAATCGATTGCCATTCAGGTTGGTGATGTATCTTTTTCTCAGAAGGTGGTATACATCAACCTTCCGAATACTTGTTTTTCATTGTCAATCTTCTGAGCATAAAATTAGGGATTGTCCCTTGTTGGCCGCTCGCCACGCGCCACTTCAAAGCCCATGGGTGATCCCCACCCTCAACCTGAAGAGGAGGGATGGCACACTGTGGGTGGCCAGTAAAACCAACAAGAACAAGGCCGCTCATATCGGGCCTTCGCAACATGGTTCAGCTACTCAAGCCGGAAAGGTGCCTCCAAATGCTTCCAACTCAGCTGCAAAGCAACCTTCGGATACCAAGTTACCTCTAGCTCACACGAAGGTATTGGCTTGGCTAGTATGGTTGGTTCTTCAAGTAAATTGGCACCTTTGGCCTCAAACTCTCAACTTGCTATTTTGCAGCATGAGGGTAGCCTTCAACCATTACTCGTACCTAACAAAGTGGTTTCTCCATGAAAGTAGGTAGTTCGGCATTCTGCAGCCCTCCTCGCGAAGTGCATGAGGAAGGGGAGTATAGCCCTACTAGCCAACGGCGGGCTGCTCAACTATCTGATTTTTTTAGTTAACCAACAACGGTTTTTGTAGAACAGTTTTGGGGCCCTTGATGGTTTGAGTGAGCTAGACTCAGAGATGCATCTTGATAATGTTTCCTCATGAATTGCTACTCATGGAATGTTGGGGTCTCACAGACTCCACTCGCAAATACATTGTGTGAGATTTTAGGAAAAGCTTCCCGGATATGGATATTTTGTGTTTACAGGAAATCAAAGTTTTAGGTTTTTTACTTGATTTTGTCGCCAGGACTATTTGGCCTGATAGTTTAGCTATCTCTAGCAACCATGTTGCTGGCAGAGGTGGAATGATCACATTTATTTCTCCGAAATGGTGGCCGCATTACGTCAATCATGGATGTGACCCTAACAACCGTATTCTCTGGGTGTTATTCAATATTGAAAATATCTCCTTTGGGATTATCAATGTTTATGCACCTAATGACGCGTCAGAAAGGATGATGCTTTGGAGGTGGGTGGCTGACGACCTTCCAAATGTGCACTGGCTGATTAATGGGGATTTTAATATGGTGGAGCAGCCCAATGATAAATTGGGCCTTTTACCCATGAGGTGGCCAGCTGGCGAAAGGGAGGCTTGGTTTTACATGCGCAATAAATTTGGGTTTTATGACCCCAATTTTTTGCACGTCACACCAACACGCTGCCATGGTACACTTGGTCTAATCTTAGAAATGACCAAGATCGGGTTTTTAAAAGGTTGGATCATGCAATGATCTCTTTATAACCTTTCTTTAAGTTTTCCAGTTGTTATTCTCTTCTTGGTGGAAGCTTTTTCAGCCGTTGTCCTTTCGACCACATTCCGATCGGTTCCGTATTGAATGGACTATTTTCAACTGCCAAAGATTAAAAAAATGTAGTTTTATTTAAATACTACTTTATTGCATCATGACCCCACTTTGGCACACATTCGCCAAATTTGGAACCTTGCACCTCACCCTTTTGGTAAGGTTGGATGGATAAGCTGGTGGAAGGATGTTATAATTTGGCTAACTAAATTCCTCTCGGATGTATGGTGTCCAGCTCGCTAAATTTTGGTGGCGAGCTTACTCCACCACCTCCGCCGAGCTGAGCCGCTCCACGGTGGCGCTCACCCAGGCTCCTTTCAATGTGGCTCTGCAACTCCAAGTTGCTAAATTATGGCAAAAATCCACATTGTTGATGATTACACACAGCACGTGGGGTGCCCAGATCAAAGCTCGGTTGCACTGGCTTAAAATTGGAGACCGTAACACCAAAGAGTTTTACCAGTGGCTCAAAGCCAAGCACATGAACCAACAAATTTCTGCTATTGTTGATGTTGGTGTTGGATTACAGACACTCCTCAGATGGTCCAAGCCTTTGTTAGGCACTATGTTCAGGTTTTCAAAGCTCAGGAGGAGTCTCCTGAGTGACAAGCGTGCTCGCTAAATGCCTCTCGGTTGTTCCATGCAAACTCTCACATGCACCTCGGGTTGTTTGTGACAGATTGCTTACCTTAGAGGATTTATATGAAGTTGTCTCCCTCATGGCCAATGACAAAGCCCCTGGCATGGATGGATTTCCTTGCATGAGTTCTACAAAGCCCTTTGGGACATGGTGGGTCGGGATCTGCTTCAAGTCTATCTCGAAGCTCTCCACTCAGGGTCCCTCGGTGCCCTTATTAATCGGGGTCACATAAAGTTCATCCCTAAAGTGGGAGACCCAAAGCTCATATGTAATTGGTGGCCGATTACCTTGCTCAATGTCTCATATAAGATCATAGCTAAGGCTTTAGCTCTTTGGCTTCGGCCCATCTTTCCAGTTATCATCAATCCTGAGCAGACTGGTTTCATACAGAGTAGGTACATTCTGGATAATATCTTGGTTGTTTGGGAAGGCATGGAGTGGGCTAGAACCTCTAAGCAATCTGCCATGTTTGTCAAAATTGACTTTGAAAAATCTTATGATAGGATTGAATGGCATTTCATTTTGGCGATGCTTGAAGTGTTGGGCTTTGGTTCGGTCTTCATCGCCTCTGTCAAAATGCTTTTTTGTTGATGCCTCTACCTCTCTATCTATAAATGGTCATACTTCTGAGTAGTTTGGGATTTTCCGCTCTATTAGGCAAGGTTGTCCTTTAGCACCTGCTCTATATGTGCTTGCCGCTGAAGGTTTTGGGTTTCTCCTTGCCCATGCTCGGGACCAAGGGCTTGTGCATGGAATTCAGCTCCCTTCCCCGACTCCCCTTCAACTTATCAATGGGCATTTTGTGGATGACTCCTTCCTCACGCTCCTGGAGGAAGAAACTAATATCAACAATGCCATGCAATGTTTGGACACGTATTGTTTAGCTTCAGGTTCCAGTATCCAATGGCGTAAGACCCAGTGCTTCAGGAAATATCTTTTCTCCCCAAGCCTGGTTGGCTTAATCATGTTTTGACTAGAAGTACATCCAGCATGGAGAAATTTTTAAATTCTGGGTATCCCCTTTGCTTTTGATGTTGCCCCCAGTCAACTTTGGCAAGTATGTTATTGATAGGGTCACCCGCAAGTTGGAGTACTGGATTACTAAACCCCTTTCGCTGGTAGGAAAATTTCAGATTTGCTCCAAGATTTTGGCTGCCACGCATGTTTACTATTCTTCATGTTGGGTGCTAGCCAAAGCCTCCTACAAGAAGTTGGAAAAACTTCTCAGAGATTTCCTTTGGGCTAACTCGGAGCTTGGCAAAGGTTTCCACAGAGTTTCCTGGGAATATTGTTGCCTCCCTAGGGATTCTGGTGGGCTTGGGCTGACTGACATTGGCCGCCAGGGGACTGCATTGGCTGCCAAGTGGATCATTCGGGCTACACTGGAAATGAAGCTTGGAAAGTTCTGATTCGTAACTGTATTTGCCAAGGTTCCCCTCAAGGGTGCAAAACTTGGCAAGGGCTAGATTTTCATAGTCTTCTCATTCTCAAAGCCCCGGTCAAGATTGTGGGCACCTTTGTTGTCAAAAGCATATGGAAAGCTTGGGAATTTCTCAAACCCTTTTTAATCTGGGAAGGGGATGGCTTCCGTAATGGGCTTTCCATTAATGACCACAACATCTGGTGGTCTCCTCTCATCAATTTTCATGATGTGTCGCTTGCCCAAGTGCCCTGGGTTCATGCCCTTAAGTTATATCATCGAGGCTTGTGCACTCTTAATGACATATTTTGTAGGTAGTCCAGAATGCTTCTCACTTGGCCTCAAGCTAAAGCCAAATTTTGGCTTGTTTTATGATGAGAGAGTCTTATCAGGAAATTCTTGATTCCATTCTCTTGAGATGCTTCACAAAGTGGGTATTGTCTCTCTCAGGCCTTGGTGGAAGGATTGGAAATGGTTTCAGATACCCCATTCTTAAATTACTCCCCAAGAAAAGGGTATGCTCTTCTCACCCCAGGCTGCCAATGGTGGCTTTGCTAAACTCCAGGTGGTCCATCAACTCTGGATGGTCCTCCTGGGAAGCTAGATTTCACACAGTTTGGAAGGCCATCCTTCAGCCCAAGCTAGCCTATTTTGCTTGGTGCCTGCTCTTTCAAGGCCTCCCTATTGGGCAGCAGATTAGCTCATTATGGGATTGCTCCGGACTTTCCCTTTTTGTGGGCATATTGAGATGCTTACGCATCTGTTCTGGTACTGCCCAAAAGCTCAGGCTATTTGGGACCTGGATCCACGATTTCTTTCGGCCATTTTTGACCTAGCTCCATTTCTTTGGCAACATGTTTTGCTTGGGGATTCTATTTCCATTCCCCATGCTTTTGTGCAAGTGTGGCATACTTTCAGAGTGGAGATCCTTTTTTTATATGGAAAGAACACAATTCTGTTGTTTTTGCTAATTCCATAGTTTCTTGCTTTCTTTCACATTATGATAAGGCCATGCTTATCTCGAATGTGTTCTTACAGATCCAGGACCAGGCCCACAAGGTTGAGCTGGAAGTGTGGCACCTCCAGACCCTCTGGATCATTGGGCCAATGCTCCTTGCACTATGGCATGGGAGCCCCCACCTCCCCTTCTGAGGAGTGTTCATTCGAGAGGTCGCCGTGGCCGAGGCCGGTCGAATGAACGTACCCACCATCATCGCTCTCCCAGGTGGCAACCCGAGCATCGGCGGAGCCCTCAACCACGGTGGTTGGGGGTCCCCACAATGGTCTGCGCATCATCACAGTGGTTGGGGCTCCCGCCACCACTCCCCACCTCCTGTGTAATGGGATGGATGGGATTCTGGAAAAGTCCCCGATTGGCTCTTGCCATATCTCCTAATCTGTAGGATGACAAAGAAGAAGAAGAAGAAGTTGGCTTCATTGGCCGCCCCTTCCGGATGGAAATGATCTTCCAGGTGGTAACCTGGAGGATAAAGGGCCTCCACCACCCCCCCTGCTGCTATGTTTGTTGTGGCAGCTTAGTTTGTTTTCCTTATGTTTTTGGCATTGTTGCCTTTTGATACTTTTGTCTCCTAGCCTTGGCTAGTTTGAACATGGGGTGTGCCCTTTACCACCCATATTTTTTGTGGATAGCTGTAATATTTTATTAAGTAATATAGTCTATTTTTTTTCTCATCATCTCTTCTTAGAAGTGTCTGACCACTCTTGTCTGAGTAATCTTGTCACACAACCATGTAACCATACCAATTAACTTGGTAGTTAGCTGCATCCTTTTACCAACAAAGAAAAAGTAGTTTTTATGCATACACGACATCAACAATTGATAGAAGGGTGCGAGATTCCTAAATAAAGGAATATCACATAGCTGAAGTACCCCTACTCCCTTAAAGGTTTTACACATTTTATCATCGAGGACTATTTGACCTATTATGGTCCTTGTATTCAATTATCATAAGACCTACTTATTGATATTTGCCTCATGTTTTTGTGCTCAGTGATTATATTCATTGATCTTGCATTTTCAAAGCTACGATGCCAACAATTTTCCTACCACTACCTCCAGGTGAATCTTTGCATCTTAGAGAACCAATCATTAGGTGACTCTTCCATGGGATTATTATTCTTAGGTTATTTCTTTGATTCCATTTTATATTTTTCACTACCTACTACTATTACTTCCTTTAATCCTACAAATTGCATTCCTAGGTGCTATAAATTAACCACTTTATGAACTTGTCCATGTGGTGTCAAAGATTCAAACCCTTTCTTAATCCTTACAACTATTATTTACAACTTCATGCCCTAGCTCAACGTGTAAGATTCTATGCCTTAATTCAACCTATGAAACTTCTTTCCCTAGTTATGCATATTTACCTACAACTCGTATCCCATTTTCTTGCCTTCAAACCTTTCACCTAGCTTACACTTCT
The DNA here is from genome assembly GCA_018340775.1 of Taxus wallichiana var. yunnanensis. Taxonomy (NCBI): domain Eukaryota; kingdom Viridiplantae; phylum Streptophyta; class Pinopsida; order Cupressales; family Taxaceae; genus Taxus; species Taxus wallichiana. The sequence goes on from CM031239.1 coordinate 167,639,508, forward strand.
CACAAGGATCTCTCTTCCATCAAGGTTTTGTACTCATTTTCTATTTACTTCAATAAAATCTAGTTCATACTTCATTCATATTTTTGGTTCATTATCCATAGTTCGTACTTTGTCTCCCTTGAGTTCTTCATGCACTATTTCTTTAAAGAAAGGTAAGAAAGAAATTTTTTGTGCCTCTTTTATAGAATTTTCAATTTCTAGCCGCATTGATTACACTCACTTACTATCAATTCCAAGCTTTAAAGTGCTTCTTTACTTTTCCCAAGATTTTTATTTTTCTTTCTCCCACTCAAGGTAACCCATAACGTCTAGTGCCATACTAATTCATAGGATGTACACCCTCTTGTGCACACCTTTCGTGCCCCACATATTCATCCTCTATGCCAGTTTCTAAGTAGTCTAATTTTATCCCGCTCCCTGACGTTACACTACATGGATCTTCATTTACGTGGTTTTTATGTGAGTAATTACATCAACTTAAAGCATACTTTGCACCTTTGTATCTAGCCATTAATGAAACTTTCTTCCATGCACCAACACTTTTTTCATCACACACCATTATCTCGCCCCATTACATGCTTGTTCACAAGCCTCCCATCAAGTATTATTCTTCATTTTTTATGTCACACACTTATAATTTCTTCACACCACACTAAAAGCATGTGTGTTCCTTTACACATCATTCTAAAATAGAGAAATTAGCTCTTACACAGCAACACACTTATTAAAACAAAAATACAAAAAGAAGTCTAATCTAAGTGGAAATACTACCTTATTATAAAAACAAAAGAATCTTATTTATAGTAGGGCTTCAACCTACTCCCATTGAAGTAACTAGGAAACATGGTGTCATCTAATGCCTATAAATGCCAAATACAATATTCATATATCTTGGTTACTAGAAATGGTCCCAACTAATGCACCTTGAGCTTTCTAGGATGGTGTATAAACTTGGAGTCATACAAAAGCACCATCTTCCATACTTGAAAAAGACTTATTCTTAATATTCCTATCATGCAAATCCTTTTGTTTATCTTTCTCTATCTTTTGGATCCATTATATAATTGTGCATTGCTCATCCAATTACATCAGTTTATCAATGTGATCATCTATTGCCTTCTCATTAGCAAGTCCTCTTGCACGTATAATATGCGGGAAGAGTAACACGATCTCCTTTGGTAAAACTACTTCCACAGCAAACACCAATTGAAAAGGTGTGGCCTTATTCAATCTCTTGTATGTAGTCCTATATGCCCATAACATAGCTAATACTTTGTCATCCCAATATTTTCTTCCTACATCATATATCTTTGTTAATGTATGTCCCAAGATCTTATTGAAAGCCTCTGTAGTACCATTGGCTTGTGGGTGATAGGGGGTAGTCTTATGGTGTGCTACCATAAACTCTTCCAATAGTATTCTAATTGTCTCATTTAGGAAATGAGTTCCCTATCACTAGTAAGGCTCAATGGACAACCATACCTACTAATGATATTTTCCCATAGAAATCTTGTTGTTGTAGCTATAGTGTAATCCTTTATAAGCAATTCTTCTTCCCACCTTGTAAAATATTCCTTACATGTGATAATGCAACATACACCCATCCTCCACACATATGGCGTAATTGGGCCAACAAAGTCAATTTCCCACTTCTCAAAAGGTTTTGTGCTTGTTATAGGTTACAATGACATCTCATCTTGATTTCCTAGTTTTCCTATCCTTTGACAATGATCACATGCTTTGAAAAATGCCTTGGTATCCTTATAGAGTGTATCCCACCATAATCATATTAGTAATATATTGCATTCCATTGCTTCACCCGCATAGTGACCTTAAAATATTCCTCTACATGCCTCTTCCATTATAGATTCGTGCTCATACTCTAGTACACACACTGTGCATGACTTCATCTTTACACATATTGTATAAATTTCCTCCAATCGGATCGTATGGCGCTGGCGAATGGCCAACTAATTATTTTCTAGGATATTCATTCCTTCAGTGTAACTCATATGTATAAGAATACTATAATGTCCTCTAAGTTAGCTAGCACGGTGTAGTCTTAACAATTTGAGCATCCATTATAATATATTCTATGATTTACGCATCCTTGCTAGAGTTATCTCTTAAAAAATGATTTGGTCCCAAATTGGTTTTTCCAGGCTTTACTATAACTAAAAATAAAATTCTTGGAACAAAAGGATCCAATAAATAATGTTCCCTTACAAAAATGGCTTGTGTAGTCACAAAATCATGCACTTTAGAAATTTCATTTATCTTGGCCTCATACTACTATTTAGAAGGTTCTTGAGTGTAGAAAGTACTAATTGAACCCCGTCCCTTTGGTCATCTTGTTTATTTTATTTCGTAATTTGTGACCTATTGCACCCATATGCCCAACCATTTCTGAATATCCCACATAATTTTAGCCTCAATTGGGGAGCCCATGGGTGCCCTGGTCCTCCTAGGGGTTCCGGATCCTTCTATAAATTTTGTGCCACTTTTTGGGCCTCTTCTAGCCATTTTTCATATTTATATTTCTTGGGGTCAGCATTTTCAGGGTTAATTATGAAATTAGAGCAAGAGAACCCTATAAATATAAAGTTATGAGACTATACTTGAGGACCTAATATCATACACTACAATCACTCCATGTAGAGTGGCATCCATCTATTGCATTGGCATCCACATAACTCCATCATGTAGGAATAAGATAGGACATCTACATCACAATTCATAGGGGATTCTATTCTATTACATGCACACATTCTACTACATTTAGCTATTGCTTGTTATTTCACAAAGTGCAATTGATATAAGAGAACCTAGGGCTCGATATGCACACACACAAACACACACACGAGAACTACATCTGGGTACGAAATAGAATGCAATGCTTAGTTAGTAAGCCCACTATTATGGCAGTTGAGGTTAGTTTCATCCATTCATTCTACATCTTTATTTTTTTAGGGTTTTGATACTACTTTTTGGTCTTGTGCAGGTTATTTATTATTATTGGAATATTTGGAGCATTCGGCACAATATAATGAAAGTGATGCGATAGGAAAAAAATATTCCATATCACCTTCCAAACCTATGAGTATTAGTCACAGAGATTTTGCATAGACCAGGGTGCCTAGATTGAAGACCGGGGCACCCACAGGTGCCCCAAACCTCCTCCAGGTGCTCTAGTCCAGCCACATCATCTAGATTTGTCCTCTATGGGACCTTGACATAGTTGGTTCTACTTTTTGATTTTTTGTGCATCAACTGTGACACAGTCCCATAGGCTTCTTTTATTCAACTGAATTATTTCCTTTCCTCGTTGCACATTAGGGTTTTAAATTTCATTAGGTTATTAACTTGTCTCATTTACATACTATTTACTTATTACGTTATATGTCCTCCTAGATTTGATTAACTATCCCCATACTACCTCTAATTAGTTAATTTTAGTTAATCATTTTGGTGAAACGACCATTGATCCCACCTTCGTTCTATGGATTTTCTCATCTTTTATACAATGGCTTCTAATGTTTTTCAAGTGTCTTTACTTCAATTGATTCAAATTCACCCATCTTGCAAAGATGTTCTTCAAAAAACCCTAGAGAATATGTGTTTTCCTATCAACATATTGCCTACCCAAGACAACACTTTTTTTGGTCATCTTTTTGTGGCTCCTTGATTTTAATTCCAATAAATCTATTTGCAAATCCATTCAATATCTTCACTATGTATTTAAAGATAAATTTAAAGCTATGGAATCAACCATCACATCTCTTGGATCTGAAATGCAAAAGTTTAAGGGTGCTTCTCAAATACATGTTTGTGCTCCTTCTCCATCTTATATGTAACCTATGTTTAATACATGTCATATGATTGAACCTCAAGATACGCCATTTCCTGAGCCTCTCATGTTTGAGCACAATACCATGCCACATGAAATTTTTCCTCAACTCCTTCATCATCAGTTGATCACTCTACCACATATGCAACATTACTCTCCTTATCGAGTTAGTAAAATATCAAGGTCGTCCATACTACACTTACCATAGAAAAAGTGAATATTGTGACAATGATTGCCATACTTTGCATCACATAATCAATAGTCTTAAGCATCAAGTCCTTATTTCATTTGATCCACAACATCTTAATACCAATGCTCAATCCCATAGGGATCCTAAATTTGACTCACCTACATCTAATGAGCATCATGCTAGCATTACTCAAGCCACTCCTAAGAAGAAACCTCTCACAAGTAGTTCACCCCCTACTCTGCCATGCTATGTGGATACTAGTGAGATTTCTAAGGAAGTACTAGATGCTTCTCTTATTCATTACATGCTTAATGTTGAAAATCACTCACATGTGCATAATGCTTCTTCTCCTAGTCATAAAAATACTATAGCCCTATCCCATGATTCTCCTATTGCTGATGTTGCTCCTTCTCCACTTACATTGAGCATCATGCCACCATTTCTCCTACACCTTCTTCGAATAGAAAAACACCACCTAAGAAATCACCTATGGTATTGCCAAGTCAACAAAGTCAACCACATCTTGAAATTAGTTCACAAACCCCTCCTACTAAGTCATCTACTGCATTACCAAGTCAACCTAAGTAGTCTCCTTTGAGACTCAATACAATTTGTCCACTCAAATCCTAGGCTCCAATTAATTAATTTCATCCCATCCAGCAATCCTTCTCCTAATGTTTATGATATATATTCACTTTCACAACCACCATGCAAGATTCTGCCATTATCTCCTATTGTTAACCTTGTAATGCCAACACTTATTATCAACTCTACATATATTGATGATTGGGACCCGGATACAACTTGCTATGGTGATGAACCATCGGATGATCACACTCCTCTACCACTTTAGGGTCCCATCACTTTTGTTAAAGAAACTACTCCTTACATCGATCCACTTAGCACCTTTTGACTATATTTTCATTGCATACACACTTGGGGGCATAGTAGCTCACACCCCCCTCATCACATTAGCATCATCGACATATCCCTCATTCTTGCATTATCATTCTTACATAATACTACATCACACTCTTCGCATTCATGCATAACATCATCTCATCTTGCATAGTTATACATATGTTTTAGCGACGTCATTACCCGATGACACACTCTTGTGCTTCAATTCACACTTGACTATTGAAGGATTACTACTACACTGAACCCCACACCTTTTGCACCATAGGAATTACACATTACACTTCATCAAACATTATGCATTATACATTCTAAAACATTTGGTCATTTGCGTCTCTTCACCTCATACATCATGCTAGTTGCATACATCATTGTTTATGCATCTTACATTCTACATTATCCTATCCTACATACTTCTTTGTTTGTTTGTCTACATACCATACATACTACACCACATATTTTCACACATATTCTACCAGTATTCATTACATATAAGTATAACATCACATTGTTAGCCTCTCTATATACCTTATAGGCCACTCTATACATTACACTTTCCACACTCTACACATGTTGTATTTAATTATAATGTCCTTACATATTCTACTCATCACATTATTGACTACATTGTCTTCTTTACACTGAAATCACTACCTGATTAAACAATTTAGTTCCTCATTCCATACTCGATTGCTGAAGTTTTACAAATAAAATGAACCCTACCACTCACCACACATTCATTATTCCACCTTTCATCATGTGACATTACTAGCTTAGTGACATATGCTTTAGGCTAAATCGTCACCTATTCTATCATCTTGTAGTGGTATACACCTTAGGTTACATCACCACTCCATATTATTCATCTTGTAGTGACGTATACAATTTAGGCTAAATCGTGACCTATTCTATCATCTTGTAGTGGTATACACCTTAGGTTACATCACCACACCCTCCTTACACTCTATAGTGATATACACTTAGTGTTAAATCATCACTCATCCATTCATCATGTAGTGGTATACACTTAGGGCTAAATCATCACTCCACATTTCATCTCATTGTTGTATACTTTTAGGCTATAAGGTCCATGCACATCTATTCTGCATGTCACATATCATCACCACTACGCATATACACATTTCCTCACAACACACTAGAAATGATACACACTACTCGACCATTTCCCTATGACACACTCTCATTTACGGTTCATTCTTGACTGCTGAGGGAAAAAAATGAACCTCATTGCATACATTTACATCCACTCGGGGGGCATGCACTCTTATCACTACATATTGCATTCTATTCCATCCATCAACAACATACTATAGACTATGGTTGCTTATATTCTTTCTAACTTTTTCTTGTCCATGGTCACTTTCATACACATGCTAGTTTGATTACTCGTATGTAATTTATCTATATCATACAAACATACACGTTCACATCTTTTTCTAGTTATGATCACACATACATGTATCTTAGTTACGACATGGATGCTCACCTTCTACCATTCCTACAATGGTCAGTTGGGGGCATTCACATTTGTCTCTTCATGGTGCTATTATTTCATTTTGTACTTAGCACTCTACATTACTTGCTTATACACACTTTTGACATATTAGATATCATTATAACATGCTAACGGATGCCTCATGTGCAATATTTGTTATACAAAGATTTGATTTCCATAATTGTTTGTTACATTATCTGTCATTGTCTGCTATTGTTTGCTTTGTTTACGGGCCTTGCCCTATGTTTGGTGTGTGCACTTGTCTATTGTTTGTGGCCATGATGGCCTTGCGTGTCTTGCGACATCATGAGTGATGTCCCATGTTTACAACCTGATTTGTGTGGCATACTTGTCTTCTTGCATGTTTACATTACATTGCTTGGTAGCTTTTACACTTTTTGCATAACTTATACATTGTCTTCTTCATGAATGCATGTTTTCACTTGTCTTTGGCTAGCCTTCTTATTTGTGCATGCCTTGGTTTCTACCAAGAAATTTTCAGCATACATGTGGTTGGCCCTCTTTTGGGGTTACATGTCTCCTATCAATGATGTTGCATGTGGCCCTAAAGAGGGGGCATAATTTGGGGTTTCTACATACTAACATAGAGATTCTACACCATTTTGGTTCATTTATATTCAACGAGTGGGTTTAGACCAGTCTATGAACCCAATACACAATGGATTTTACAAGACATTGAGTCCTTAACATTTAGGGGAGTATTTAATGATTGGAGGATACAACGGAATTCCTCTCAATACTTCTTCTCTGCGATGTTGGATCACCAAAAAAACCAAGACAATACATAGATCCCACACACACATTTCGGTAGAAGCGAGTTAGAGCTTAGAGGACACAAAGTATTTCCTCCCTACACGTCTTCAGCTAGAGTGACGTGAGATCACCCAAAAAACTCATAGTACAGGATATCCTTATACACTCTTTCTTGACATGGATCAGGTGCACATGTTCCATTTACATACACATGTTCCTTTTACAAAACATATTTTTTACATTTGAATACATACATATTTGACTACTTGATCATTTTCTCCTTGCAAGTCTGTCGTATGAGAAACAAGCAGTCAAATGGGGGACATAACAATGACAATGAAAAAATGACAACAACAATATTCGGTAGCTAACTATAGTACACACACTACACTTTTATGTAGGTACACTACACTATGTGGTATCTACACACATGTGTTTCACCCTAGGTTCACTCTCATCATTTTTTCTTTGCGCATTTTTCATCTATAGTTTCCATGCTCCTTCATATTTTTATCATTCCACTTTGTTATCTAGGATTTTGGCATGCTTCAACTACACTCATCATTGAAATCAGGTACGCATTTTTATCTACTTTATGTTACCAAGCTTTCCGTTCACCAATATAAACTGGGGGAAAAATGTAGTCACAAAATCATGCACTTTAGAAATTTATTTATCTCAGCCTCATAATACTATTTACAAGGTTCTTGAGTGAAGAAAGTACTAATTAACCCTCGTCCCTTTGGTTATCTTGTTTATTTTATTTTATAATTTGTGACCTATTGCACACATATGCCCAACCATTTCCAAACATCCTGCGTAATTTTAGCCTTGGGTGGGCACCCAAATTTTTATTGGGCGCCCATGGGTTCCCTAATCCTTTTAGCACTTTCTTGCTACTTTTTGGGCCTCTTCTAGCCATTTTTCATATTTATATTTCTTGGGGTTAGAATTTTCAAGGTTAATTATGAAATTAGAGAAAAATAACCCTATAAATATAAAGTTATGAGACCATAATGAGGGACCTAACATCAGACACTACTATCACTCCATCTAGAGTTACATCCATTTATTGCATTGGCATCTACATAGCCCCATCATCAAGGCACAAATTAGGACATTTGCATCACTCTTCATAGGGGAGGGGTTCTATTCTATTCCATGCACACATTCTACTAATTTTTCTACATTTAGCTATTTCTCACTATTTCACAAAGTGCGGGGCACAAGGGAACCTAGGGGACAACATGTGTACACACACAATAGAACTACATCCAGGTATGAAATGTAGTGTAACACTCAGTTAGTAAGCCCACTATTGTGGAAGTTGAGATCAATCCAACCCATTCATTCTACATCTTGATTTTTTTAGGGTTTTGATACTTCCTTTTGGTCTTGTGCAGATTATTTCTTCTTCTTGGAATATTTGGAGCATTCGGAGTAGTATAACGAAAGTGATGCGATAAGCAACAAATATTCATTACCTTCCGACCTATGAGTATTAGTAAAAAATATTCTACATAGACAAAGGCACCTAGACTATAGACCAAGGCACCCACATGTACCCCATTCCTCCTTGAGGCACTCTGTCTAGCCACATCATCCAGATCCATCCTCTGTAGGACCCCCGTAATGTGATCGATCCTACTTTACGATTGTTTATGCATCACTCCGACATAGTCTAACATGATTATTTTATTCAAATCTGAGTTATTTCCTTTCCCTCCTTTTACATTAGGGTTTTTAATTTCATTAGGTTATTCAATTATCTCATTTACATATTGTTTTAGAACATTTACTTATTACGTTATATGTCCTCCTAGATTATATTAACTATCCCCATACTACCTCTTATTAGTTAGTTTTAGTTAGCTAATAAGAGTTAACTCTTAACAAATTATCTGGTCATAAATTGGTTTTTCTAGGCTTTACCATAACTAAAAAATAAAATTCTTAGAACAAAAGGATCGATGACAAATGTTCCCTTGCAAAATCGGCTTGTTAATAAGATATTTAAGTTCCATATGATCAATGTAGTAGATAAATGGTGTTGCTAGAAAATATTATGTAAACTTGTGAAACATGTACACCATTAATAACACCTCATTCTATGTGATTACATAATTCTACTTGGATAACGTTAGCTTCTTGCTTATAAAATAGATAGGATGGTATACATTATCTTCCCCAATTTGGCTGTGCTAAAAACTTCTCTAATGGTTGTCCCGAGAGGCATCTACATGAACATGGAATGAATTATTCCAAGAAGGGAAACACAAAATAGGCTCGAGTGGTTAGTTTCTCCTTTAAAGTCTCAAATGATAGCTATTGCATGTTACCTCAATATAATTTTCCATTTCCTTTTAGCAATTCTTCAAGTGGCACGACAATCTTTACATACCCCTTAATAAATTTACATTAATAATCGGTATGTCCAATGAATTTTGCACCTCACTCTAATTGGATAGATCCTCCAATCCCAAAATGAATAAAATTTTGGATGGATCTACCAAGTAATCATTCCTTATAAATAATGTATCAAGCAAAGTACCGAATGGTGTTGCGAAGATACAAAAATCTTAATATTCAAAGAGATGTTAAGTTGCGACTATTTTAACATCAACCTTAAACAATCAAAATGGTATTTAACCAAGCCATATACCATCCAATAATCTAAATATACCCAAAGAAACTTATAGATGAAATCATGAAATGCTTGAACAACAATGCATGAGAATACTCTTTGGCACATTCTTTAGTCTAAAGGGAATAACCATGTAAGTGAAACATCCCCATTCAATTGTAAAGTTATCTTTTCATGCTCTTCGCACATGATCTTTACTGATGATAAGATAAAAAACCATCTCAAAAGAGTATATCTCATGCCTTATAACACCTTATAGGATCTCCTCAGTAAACAATGTAAGAAAGGGGTGAATGAAACACGAAGCATTCAAAATTCTATAGTAAACACAAATCCTTATCCTGTCATTATTTTTAATGTTTATAAAAATTGGGATTATCCATTTTGACACTTTAATGAGCTCAATAATTCCTGACTTGAGCATTTTTTCAATTTCATCTTTCACCTTGACACGTAGATTAGGATTCATCTAGTAAGCCATCTTACGAACGATTCGTATGCCCTCCTTGAGCTTGATTTTCATTTCACCTAATGATGGATGCACACCCTTTAACTCATGGTATCCCCTAGGAAAAATATCTTGAAATTTGCACAATAGCTCAACTATTTTCACAACACCGCCTCAAACCAATAGTCACTAGTTACCACCTCCTTGACGTGTCTTTAGTTTTAATGTTTAATTTCTTTGTCTTCAATGGTACATGGTAGGCTCACTCTTTCTCATTTGTTTAGTCTAATACCTCACATGCACCTTTTGTGTGCTTAATATACAGATCCTCAACCTCTTCATCATCTATGAGGTAGAAAAGCTTTGCCTTTTCCATTTTTTTCCAAGTGCCTCCAACAGGGTCTCCTTCAATTCCACCATGTCCTCACATATTTCAAAATTATCAACCATATAAAATAATAGAGTCATAAGTTCTTCAGGCTTCATGTTATCCCCCAATGTAATGCACTTCATAATATATAAAGCTTCATGAAATGGTAGTTTAGTAGAAAAATCAAAAGTATGATGAAGTCAGTTCACTCTAATTTCTTGTCTCCTACTTCAAGACACAATGTGTATGTACTGTGTATCCACAACCATGTAATGTAGAATAGAAATTATAAAACCAAAGAGATAGTGACAGAGCATCTTTCTCTTTCATCCAATTCCTCTCACATTATGAACATGTACCATGAGAGAAGTGTTCCTATCATAAAATTATATTAGTGAAGGGATATTTCTATAGACAAACCTCGTCAAGAAAACCAATCTTATCTTGTGCTAACCAAGTAGGTTATCCCTATGAATTAGTGCATTATCTCTGTCTCAACGAGTACAAAAACATATTTCTTCTACCCCCCTCATTGTGTAATTTTTCCTCCATGGTGCACAAGAATGATTATGTCTTTTCTTCTCTAGTGTACTTAAACAAACTAACCTTTCCCAATTGCCTAAATGGTCATGATGTAATTACTCTTTTAAATCTTCCTCAAACCTCATGATCAACCATATCATAAGTACCATGAGATGAATTATCATAATCCACACTGGTAGTATCACTTACGGACTATGCATCTTCCCACTGAAGTACACCCTCCTTTGATGGATCCACATCCTTTGGGTAGCACACCATATGTACGTAGATTCGATTAATGTATTACACACTAATGTGCTCTAAGTAAGGAATAATATTCATGTCATCCATCGGTATCATAATACAATCCTCTTTGTTCTCAAAACTCACACAATTCTTGTTAAAATGCAAGTCTATGTTGTTGGTATAACACCAAGGATGACCTAGTAGCCCAAGGAAGTTGTCTTCTCATCTAGCTCCAGGACCTCAAAATCACCCTTAAACTTGTCTCCTTAAATGGTGATAGAAGCATCCTTTAGAGCCCCATTGGGCATAACCCTTATCTTATTATCCATGTATAACACATTAGAGTAAGGGTGCAATGGTGTAATTCCAATTTGGTTCCAAGAATTAAGTGTGAGGAAATTTAATTCCATGCTTGTATCAATGAGTATATTTCTTACCAACCATTTATTATTCATTACATCTAACATGATTTCATTGTTGTACTCATGATCTTGTGGTGGTAATTTGGCTTGGAGAATGTAATTTTCCCTTTCTCCACCCGCATGTGGTATTCTATCCCCTAACCATTCTCCCAATAGAGGTATAATATTCTCCTGTCTAAACATCCTACATAACTAACTAAGGTCATCCACATCAATATGAGGTAATTCAACATTCCTGGTATGTTATCTCTAACATGCTTATTCCTTCAGCACTTGTATCTCCCCTTAGAGCTCCCTAATGAGGTCCATAGTCTCTTGACATAATTCCTTCTATTGGCCCACATCTGGATAGTTCATATGAACAAGATATTATCTTTTAATGAGAGGTCTTGGATTCCTTTTCTCGCACACACATGTTGCCTCTACGTGCGTAGTGACCAATGATGAATGAAGTGTTTCTACAACCAAATTTCTTAGATTCCCACTTCCCTTTCTTGGTGCGTTCAACCTGAATAATAGTTGTACCCCCTTATCCTTCTTATTATTTTTGCACATGTGGGCATATAAATCTGGGAAATACTCAACTTTAAGTTCCTTTCCACAATATGTGCAATCTTGATTCTTCAGGAACTCACACTGATATTGATCTAGTGACCCATAAGTGTAACATGTTCCCATGTGAACCATCACGAACCATCACGAGACTTTTCCTTGATATCCACCTCTAAAGCCTCCATTACCATTGTTGTGCCCATCATTATTTTGTACCTCTTATGCCTATCTAGATCTTGAGGATGCTCAACAAGATGAGCATTGAGGCCACAAAGATCATCATCAGTAAAGGGTACAACCATGATGAAAATAAAACAAAACTCCTAGAAGCAAATATGGGATTGAGCGATGGGTTCACCAAATGATTTAACAAATATAGAAATATAAATGTTAAATTATAATTAAGTTGCAATGCAGATATAAATATGTAATAAAGTAAAAATTTGACACAAATAAGTTAGGAAAATATGAAACCTTAGTTACAAAAGAGAGGGTAAGATACTTAGCGGATTCAAACTAATTTTGAATCTTTCTTTGAGTTGAAAAAATGATGAAGTAGGGAAGCAAAGTGTCGCAACGGACCCAAAAAATTCAAAGATGTCGGGAATGCTAGGAATAGGGCACTGGGGTATTGCGAGACCTCCTCTAGGAACTCCGTGACTACTCAGAACCTTAGAAACTTAATTTCATAGGGTCACGAGATATTAGTTGGATGTATCCTTTAGTCATTTTTACTTCACTGCTTGATCGTCAGATTCACCTAAAACATGAAAAGAGAAAGAGCACCTGTAAAACCCCCAAAAACCTAAAATCTTAAAAAGAAAAAGATGCAAATGGGGAGTTGGACTAACCCCGATGATCACTTGAATGAGTGAACTTACAATTTTTGTGGTGCAATACATTTTAGATTCAATGTAGCTCTTGTGTGTGCGCGCATGTGTAGAATCATTCCATATGTGGCTCTTGTGTAAGTTATATTTGATAGCAAAAAAATAGATAGATTTAGAAAATTTAGATAGATGTGTGCATGGAAAAATGAACTTCCCCTTATATGAAGTGTATGCAGAATAATGTAGTCCCTTTCCCTTATATGGATGCTAGATGGATGCTTTGATGCTCTTGAAATTCCTTTGGATGCAACCTTAGGTGATAGTAGTAGATGCTTAGTAATTGGTCCTTTATTATGGTCACATAGCTTTGTATTTATATGATTCCCTTGTTTAAATTTTGTAATTAACCAATAAAAGGATGATAACTAAGAAAATGAGATGCCAAACAACTAGAAAGGGCCCAAAAAATGTGAGAAAGATATAAAGAGGTTGGGGCACCCAGAGGGGATGAGGGTGCACGAGTGCGTTGGCATCCTGGGTAAGTGCTAGTCTCTAGACTCAGAAATATTTAAGTGTGGAAGGTCATACTGGGCAAGAAGGTGTGTAAGACCAAGAAGGAAACTAGAAATAAAGAAAAGATGCCAAAGAATAGGGCCAATTAGTACTTTTCTCGCTTAGGAATCATATGAATAGTGGTATGTGATCAGGACCTAGAAATATACCCAAAGTACGTGATTTAGTGTCTACATTTTCCCCACTTTATGTTGTTGAGCAAATTATTGATAACATAAAGTAGATATGAGATGCGTTCATGAGAACCATGGAGATCGACGGTGAAAAGAGTTCCAATGAGAAAATAAAAAAGTGTGAAGTGAATAATATGAAGCATGAAAGCTAGAGAAGAGGAAGTGAAGATGACCCCAGGGGTGAAAGCATATGTGTGATGTCGTGTTGTACTTTTTTATGTTGCTTGATGCTTGGTGATGTGATTCTTACTGCTTCCCATAAAGAGAAACTTGTAAAAGAGAAGAAAATGAGTAGTCAAATATGTGTATATGAAAAATTTGATCCAAAATGAGTAAAAAGTGTGTAAAAGTATGTAAAAATGTGAAAAGGAATATGTGCACCTGATCCATGATGAGTGAAAAGAGTAGAGAGAATCCTGAAAATACTATAGAAGAACATGTTTTTTGGGGGATATCATGCCAAGACCTAGTTTTCGGGCGATATCACAACATTTGCGCCAAGTGCAAGTTTTTTCGCCGATCTCATGCCAAGTGTGGAAGAATTGTAGGGAGAAATGTCTAGTGTTATTCTCTAACCTTTGACTACATTCTAAGATGTAAAAAACCAATGTAGATGGTGCATTCAAATCCAATCTATTTTAATCTAGTTTGATCCAACGTGAAAATAGAAAAGAGGTGAAAACATGCATGTTGAGTGCCGAAGGACTTTTCTTGTCATATAAAATCCACTGTGTAAACTACATGTGAACTATGCCAATATGAGAAAACTATATAACTACCCATGGTCATAGGCCCATGAAGGATTAGGGGTTCCCAGTGTACTATTGTCTATGTCAGGTGCTAGTGTTTTTGTGTTTGAGGACCCAAGTCAAATTTCGGGCCGTTCTTTATGAGTGAATATTGTGTTGTATTGGTACTTTGGAGTGTATTGTACTATGAATGTGAACTATTTTATGGGGTGATTGATTCACATAATGATTTCCCCTTGTATGGGGTGCATGTGATGTTGCGAGGGGTATGTAGCCCAAAGGAGTAATATATGATGTGTTGAAACGGATGCCTTGTAGGGGAGGGAATGTTATTGGTAGAAACCAAGGAACACATAAATAAGTTAGCTAGAAAAAGTTTTAGTGCAAGTAAGAAAAATACACATGTAGAATACAAAGTGTAATCTAACTAGTAAGAAAATAATGCGTAATATAGAAAATAGGAAGACAAAGTAGACCTGTGAAAAAGCAAGTTTCAGGACATGTGACATCACTCACGATGTCGCAAGAAAATCAAGGATGAAGTGGAAAAAATCATACAGTGTACACAAAAGACATAGGGAAGAGCCCACAAATAATGACAAATAATGGAAAATAATGACAAACAATAACAAGCAAAGTAACAAACAACCATGGTGGAAAATAGTTCCTACAAGACAAACGATGCACATGAATCACTCGTTAGCATGTTAGAAAGATATAAAGTATGTCAAAATATATATGATCCGATATAGTAGTGTTTAGTATGAATAAGAAGTAGTATAAAACTAAACAATAGAATATGTGATGTGTACAAAAGTGGATGCACCAAGAGCACTGGTGTAGGACTTGGTAAAAGGTATAATGCGAAGCATCCATGTTATATGTAATGATCTATATAAAATATATGATTACAAATAGAAGGAAATTGAATGTGCATGTGTATATGGTAAAGATAATGACATACAAAATATTTTTGTAACATAGTAGACAAAGTATACATATGAGAATAAGTAAGCAAGACCAATGTGTAACCAAGATATGTAGTATGTTGTGAATTTTAATGGGATGGAATGTAGTGTGAGTGTGATATGAACAACATGCCCCACAAACAAATGTGAATGAGTATGCATGAAATGAGGTTTATTCATATAAAGACCCCTCAATAGTCAAGAATGAACCATAGAACAAGAGTGTGTCATCGGGAAATGGTTTGAATTGTGCACTAGAAAGATATGATATTCAAAGTGTAGAGTTTAGAGAGTGAGTGAATATGGTGAGGTTCATTTCATATTGAGACCCTCGGTAGTCGAGTATGAACCATGGAACTAGAGTGCATCATAGGGTAGTGTGTCATGATGAAAGCGCACTAGAAATATGTGTTGTGTGTATGAGATGAGGTTTATGAATGTATTGATCCCTCAACAATCAAGTGTGAACCATAGGACAAGAGTGCATCATCAAGTAATGATGATACAAAATGTATCAAGATGTGTAAGACACATGTGAAATACTAGATGTGAAGTAAATAGTCAAATGGTATAAGCATGAGACACATGGAAATTTTATGGGGGAGGGGGAAGAATAAGTGTGATGCCCCATAAGTGTGCGATCAATGAGTATGTTATCCGATAAAAGTGAAATATGAGGGTCCTCCACCCAATGTTTGTGGAAATGAAGGCATGTGACCATGCTCTAAGACCGATAATGTATGAGACAAATGATGTATTAGTGAATGAGACTTATGTTCTGAGACCTATGAGGTTATGGAAACCTATATGAAGGAGAGCGTGGAGATGATGAACACCTATCTATGGTAGAGTGCGGAGGTGATGAACACCTATGTGAAGTAGAGCGTGGAGGTGACAAACAACTATGTGAAGTAGAGTGTGGATTGACAAACAACTATGCAAAGCAGATCATGGAGGTGATGAACACCTATGTGAAGGAGCTATCTAAGTGATGGACCTAGACTGATGAGATGGAATAGTAGACTTGTGAGACCGAGTAGGCCGTGAGTGAATAGGATATCTAGGAGAAAATTGTGCTTGGTATTTAAGAGGTCGGGTACCTAGATGCTCTAACGAGTGTAATGGAAACCTCAAGAGGAGGTTGTGGCCATGGTGTGGATGGCGGAACACCATTGATAGTAATGACTTGCTTGTTTTGAATTAAATTTAGACACAAGTGATTCATGGAAATGATAGCCTAAGTTACATGGAGCCAGGAAGACCTAAGAGCATGTCACACCCTTTGACTGAAGGTGCCATAGAAAATGCAAAAGCATGGTAAGAGGACCAACGATAACTAGAAGCTTGACATAACCATATGATTTAGGAACTAGATATGAAATTTGTGAGAGTGGATAACCGATAGCGACAAGAAGTGCAATAGAACATGCACTTACACAAAATGATGGATCAACCATAGTGTTATTGATATAAATAGATCCAATAGAAGCACTAATGTGCAAGCAATCAAAAGAGAATGTAGCATGATAGTCATGATCGAGAGAAAGTAATGATTGGTGGAGATGCCTCAACGTGAGAAACTAGAAAATCAAGATCCCCGATGTAGGAGGAGGCACTACGTGATATGTATGATTGGATAAAGAGTTAAGCTGTTTGTTTTTCATGTTTTGGAAGAGTATTTTGAAGATCTTGAGCTTGTGATTTTCATTGACTGGCATAGATTCCGTAGGATTACAAAGCTTAATTACATTATTATTGATAAGATCTTGAATAATATTGCAAAGTTTGAAACATCGATATGTAGAATTCCCAATGCATTGATGATAATCGCATCTAAAATTTTCATTGTAATTGTGACCTTTAGGATGAGATAGGTCCAAATGGAGTGGAGAGAAAGTGTAATAAGATTTCTCTCGAAAATTTGTGCTAATATAAGATATGGAACAATAGGAAGTTTAGTAAATGTATGCTAGGAATCTTTGTCATTGAAGATTTTTGGTATTAGATACAACATTGACAATAACTTTAGCTTCAGTAGGTTTTGTAGATGGCTTGAAAGTTGATTTTATTTGAAAGCATGCCAAAGATGAAGATTTCTCATGATACTTAAGTTTTCCTATAGATAATAGTTTAGTTTCGTGTAGCTTAAGAGTATGACACAAATGATCGAATGATGGAGATGTCTCAAAGATAACACTCTCCTGGAGAGGTGGTAATAGAATTTGGACAAATAAATCTTAAAGTTCAGAGTCTGCAAGCACATTAGAAATCTTAGCTAAGTTGTTCTTATATTGCAAGACATAATTTGCTAGATGTTTTTAAATCCTTGTTTAAGTTACATGAGTTGAGCATAAGATATCTTAGATCCGATATTAATAGAGAAATGAAAAAGGAAAGAATCAAATAAATGCATAAAAGATGTTACCAAGTGGACAAGTAGATCATAGAACTAATGCATTGCATAATCTTGAAGACTTATAGGAAAGAGATTTGATAGTAAAGTGTGATCATCCACATAATATAGACATACTACATGAAATTATTGGAGATGATCTTGAGGGTCACCATGACCATTGAAAATGGGGAGTTTTGGAGTGAGAAAATTAGGAGGAAGTGAGTAAGCATAAATGGTGGGTGTAAACAAAGTATGAAGTAGAAAAGTGGAATCCATAGATGGAGATGCATGAGAAGTAGCCTGATGTAATTAATGGATTTGAACTTGAAGATCATGATAAAGGAATGCTAAGTCTGGAGTGCTAGCGAAAGATAATTACTGTGTGTGAGAAAAAAGATGTGGAGTGAAATGGTTAGTGGGAGTAGGAATATAAATGAGAACAGTAGAAGTAGAAGAGTGAAAGAATATGGTTGAGTAGCAATAGGAATGGAAGCGGGGATAGATGAAGGAACATTAAGCTCTGCGAGATTGGTAGCCTCCTCACAAGCAATGAATAAAAGTAGGTCTAGATCCAAAGGATTCTCAACAAGATGAAAATTGAGGTCATGAAGATCATCATTAGTAAAGGGTACAACCATGATGAAAATAAAACAAGACTCCTAGAAGAAAAGGTGGGATCAAGTGATGGGTTCACCAAATGATTTAACAAATATTGAAATATAAATGTTAAATTATAATTAAGTTACAACGTAGATATACATATGCGATAAATTACAAATTTGACACAAAAAGTAAGTTAGGAAAATATGAAACCCTAGTTACAAAAGAGAGGGTAAGATACTTAGTTGATTTGTAATAATTCTGAAGTTGTCTTGAGCTAAAAAATTGTGAAGCGGGAAGAAAAGTTTCACAACTGGAGCCCAAAAAAATGTAGAGCTATCAGGAATGCTAGGACTAGGGTGCACGGGGTGTTGTAGACATCCTATGGGTTCTAGTACTGTTGAGAACCTCGAAACTCAATTTCATAAGGTCAAAAAGTTTTTGTTGGATGTCGACTTTAGTCACCTGTACTTCACTACTTGATCTACGAATTCACTGTAAACATACAAAGAGAAAAATCACCTGAAAACCCTAAAACACATCAAATCATAAAAATAAAAAGATGCAAATGGGGAGTTGGATTGATCCCGATGGTCACTCAATTGAGTGAACTTACGATCAGGAATTGCACTACATTTCGGACTCCATGTAGTTCTTCATTTGTGTGTAGAATCGTACCCTATGTGGTTCTTGTGTAATTTTCACTTGATAGAAAATAAATAGCTAGATGTAGAAAATGTAGGTAGACGTGTGCATGGAAAAATGAAATTCCCCTCCTATGCAGTGTATGTAGAAGAATGCAGTACCTTATCCCTTGTGTGGATGCTTTGATGCTCTAGGAATTCCTTTGGATGAAACCTTAGGTGATAGTAATAGATTCTTAGAATTTGATCCTTTATTATGGTCACATAGCTTTGTATTTATATGATTCCCTTGTGTGAATTTTGTAATTAACCACTAATAGGCTCACCACCAAGAAAATAAGATACCCAACATCTAGAAAGGAATCAAAATATGGGAGCAAGATATAAAGAGGTTAGGGGCACCGGAGGGGACAAGAGCGGGTGAGTGTTGGTGTCTAGAATTAGAAAAACTGGAGTGTTGAAGGTCATACTAGGAAAGAAGGTGTGTAAGACTAAGAAGGAAACCAGAAAGAAATCAAAGAGGAAAAATACAATGGTATGTATGTGATCAAGATGTAGAAATATGCCAAAAGTGCATGATTTAGTTTCTTCGAATACTACATTACGTCCCCATTATAGTGTTGAATTAGACACCGATCGTTTGACCCGCTATTCCACCTATATGATTACCTCTAATGAGTGGCGCACCACCGCTATGTCATGAATGTTTTCCTACTAGATTACTTTGAAACAAAGCATTTTGAAAGATAGGAGTCTATTGTGATTCCATATGTGCTACCTTTATCTTCTATGGTGGTGCAAATCAACTTGTAGAAATTAATATGTTGTACATTGAATCACATTCATTTAATTATCAAACCAGGAGCGTAGAATTGAAATATTTCCATTGTTGTATGCATAGTTACAGTGATTTAAGAGGTTGGAAATGAAATAACTTGTCACAACAATAATGAAAGAAAAACAAAACTCAGACTTGGAAATAAATGACTGCTAAATGCTTATAACTAAAAAATAGTTGCAGATTCAGAAATAAAATGGTTCCTAAGTAAGTATGCATAAAAAACAAGGGAAGGGATGTAACAAACCTCAAGTGGGCCCTAACTTGGGTGTTAATCATGTCCTAAATCTGTATCTAAGAACTAAGATCTTTATTGGTGTTTATAAAAGCATTACATCTAGGAACAAATTCTTCACTAGATAAATCTCCACCGATGACTATCACTATTTGATCATAACTACTATGTTACCAGGAACAACCCTTATTTTATACCTTCATTTACAACACAATGTGAGAAGAAGAAGAGTACAATAAGGATTTTCCAACAAAAAAAGTGAGAGATATTCAATAGAACAATGAGAGATTCAACACATGTTACGAACTCATTATAGGTGTTCAACTAATAAACACATAAAAAATGTGCAACTAATCAATCAGTTCTTCATAACAAGTTTTCAACATAATCAATTAGTTCTCCACTAGTTTGTATCAATAACCAAATCAAATATTGATTTATTTCCCAAATTTTCACGTTCTTGTTGTAACTACTTCTCCAATGGTGCGTGCAAACTTAAGTGTTATTACTCCATGTTTCAAAAGATCTTACAAAATGTGGGCTCTTTGATGTGAATGATTCCTTTGGTTGTAGACAAGTTGTGGATAGGTTTTTGGCCATGGATGAGTTGTTACGAGATAGGTTCCTTCCCCGTATGTGGCAAATTACTTACAACCAAGAATGGAATCAACACATAAATTTATCGAAACATTTTATTGGGATAACAAGAATAAATGCACACATAACATCAAAAATAAAGACAACTAGATATAACTATATTAATTAGTCATTATGCCACAAGTTCATGGTTGTGATGATAATGTTCAACAATGTTCCCTAAAAATACATAGACATGGTTTACAATAGCCTTATCAAAATACACAAGATGAGTTATTATGAAATATTATTATATAACTCATCACACCCCAAGTCTTAAATCCTTAAATGACATCATTCAAAGGCTTTATATCTTCTTTGTTGGAAGCTGCATTCTTTCCTAAAATCAATGGCTGTATTTATGCCCTCATCCTTATATATCAAATACCCGCCATTGATCATGAATTTGTCCCAAAATTTGTCTTGAATCCTTTGATTGATCAAGTAAGTTTCCTGTCCATGGTGGAATTGGAAAATGAAATATTGGTGGATGATAACCTATAGGAAACCACTCATCATCACATTCATTAGATATTTCAATGTACTTATTTACCCTTCAGAAAGTTGGAAGAATGTTTGGATAGGAATGCATCTCTTTCCTTTTCAAGAGGGGATAACTCATTCCATCTGATTCGGCATTCTGTACAACCTAAATTCCATGTTCCCTGATCATGTTCCTTACTTTTTCATGGGATTCCACTCTCATTTTAACACTCTATTTTTTATTTCAACCACTTCCATATAATTTTCATATTTTTTAACAATTTCATCTGTGTTTGTTTCTTCAGCCCTGACATACAATGGTGTAACATTTTCTAGATGTCTGTATTCCTCTATCTACTTAGCTCTCTCTAATTCATTTGAGAAATAAGAACATAATTCTTTCACTGTACATCCCAATATACATAATTGGGATCCAATTTCTATCATATGGAATGACATAGTTATGCAAATAAATTTCACACATCAAATTTTGGAGCTCATGTGTACTATTATGATACAAAGTAAATAATTTTATTGTTGAGCTAATATCATATACCATGTCAAAATCGATACAAATAAACTTATGGTGCAGCATACTTTCTTTTAGACATATTTCATAGACACTTGATGGATGCTTGCATTTCAACATTTCTAGCACAACTTTGAACTATTTGTTATTAGTTTTCTTTTAGCCTCTTGATCTCTTTGTCTTTGTTCTCCATTTTCTTCTTATGTTGAGATATGAGGTCTTCTTCTCCTTGTCCCATTTCCTCTTAAGCATTTCAATATAGGCTTCCAATTGTAGCATTAGATTGTCAATATTTTGCCCCATGGTTTGTGTTGTCATCTCACTAAAAGATGGTTTCTTAGGTGCCTTGATGATTTCATGAATAACAAATTGAGGCAGAATTTGTTCTACATTTTTTCTAGTAGACTATTAGTTTGTTCTTGTTGAACTACCTCCTCAATGAATGATACAACAATTGGAGGCATTTTTTTGGTGTGTGTAGTCACTAAATCACACACTTTGAGTCAATATTTAGTCCCAGGTCTCATACTATTATTCATATGGTTTTGAGTGAAAATAGTAATGATTAACCCATGTCTTTGGCCTTTTTTATATTTCTTGTTGTCGTATTTTATATCTTATACATATACTCGCTTGGTAGGTTTTATCATTATGTGTGTTTCTACTTACATTTGGGGCCTGACCTAGGACTAGGGCACCCTGGTGCCCTAGTTCCATTTTGGGTTCCTTGATTCTCTTTACACTTTACTTGCATCTTCTGGGAACTTTTTGTCTTTTTAAGGTTAATTATGAAATTAGAGCAAGAGAACCATATAAATATAAAGTTATGTGACCATAATGAGGGACCAAACACTAAGCACTTACTATCACACATCTAGGTTGCATCCATCAAAGGCATCTAAAGCTATATTTGCATCCATCTAGCTCCATCACAAGGCACACAAGGCTGGTTCATCTGCATCACACTTCATATGAGGGGAGTCTATTGTTTCCATGCACACATTTACTACATTCTACATCTAGTTATTTTTTCACTACTTCACAAAGTGTGACTGACACAAGAGAAACCTAGGGCACAATTTTCACACACACACACATAGAATTTAATCGGGTCCGAGATGTAGTGTAACACTCGGTTAGTAATTCTACCATTGTGGCTCTAAGAGACAGTCCAAACCCTTCATATGCATATTTTTTTAGGGGTTTGATGCTTGTTTTGTGGTTTTATAGGTTTCTCCTTCATCTTTGATTTATAACAAAATTTGGCACAGCTTAAACAAAGCTAGTGTGACAAGAAGAGAACACATGGAGTCAATTTACAATACCCCTGAGGAGGGTTTCAGGCCATTTTCATAGACCAGGGTGCCCACAGGTGCCCCTATCCCTTTCCAGATGCCCCATTCAAATTAGAGAGCTTGGATTTGTTCTTTCTCAGACATATGTGTGGTCGTTTCCTCCTCATGTTCACTGGTTAGCACTATGACATAGTCCCACACCTTTGTCAAATCAGCTAAGGATTTTCCAACCCCTCTTACACATTAGGGTTTTACATTTCTATTTAATTAATTTCTTGAGTCATTCCTTCATTTATTTAGTTATTATTTACTGCTTTTCATAGCATCGATTACACTAGAATAGAATTACATCATTTCTTATTTTAGTTAATAATTTTGGTGAACCTAACCTCAATCTTCACGCTCTTAGGGTCCTCATTATTTGCTTATCATTCTAAAGTATAATCATCATGAGTATCTCAATCAATGATTATTTTCTTGCACATCTTGATGTAAGGCATAGAGTCCAACATCTTCTTGCTACCACTCGCATTTGTGTGGATATGCATCCTGAATCAGTATACCAAAATTTTGTAGATGCATTTTCTCAACACTTATAATTCAAATCTAATCTTCCGCTGATCTAAAAAAATTGATAATGACCCACCCTTGCATATTATGATTCCTATTTTCAATACGGGTATTAAGAAAACTTTAATTAATAATGGATCCTAACTTAATCCTGTCCCTATGACATTCCTTCAAAAGTTAGGTATTTATGCTCGTGATGTTAGTCCATCCTCCCTATCACTTCATGCATATGATGGTTTAGTTGGCCCATGCATAGGTCACGTTGTTCTTCCTATTACTGTAGGACCGAAAAACACTCAATGCAATTTTCTTTGTCATTGATTTTCTAGTCTCATATAATTATTTTCTTGTTAGACCTTGGCTCCATGCCATACAAGTCATCGCTTCTACCATTTATAATTGTGTCAAATTCATACATGAAAATGTTGAGTATAATGTACTTTGTGACTATAATGCCTACAAATATTTTGACTGAGATATTCATACCACCCTTCCGATTCCACACATTGATACTACAAATGACCCTCAACCAATGGAAAACTTCCTCATTTTCCACCACTAGAAGGTGTTACTTATGTCATTGATGTGGTTTCTTCTACTCCACCGCCTCCCCCCTGTGCTCAAGAGATCAATTTCGAGTGTCAAATTTTCCCCAAACTTCCCTAAACTGTGATAGTGTAGTAGAGTCTTTAGAGATATTTTTGATGACTATAAGAACATGGAAAATGAAAACTCTGAGCTCAAGATGGGTCTAGTCAAAGCTCGGCCAACAAAAAAGGTCAACATGGGTCAACAGGTCCATGGTGATGTGTACGTGTGCACAATTGGCCAAGTGGCTCAATTAGTAATGGAAAAGTGGTAAAAGGTGAAAAATTCATGTTTGGGAACCTCCAGTCTTCGATGGTTGTATGGTAAAAGGCCAGCTACGGAGTCCGTAACCGACAGGATCCAGTTTTGTATCGGAGGGGGACCCTACAACCGTGAAGACTATATTATTTTTACTGATGTGGTGGGTCCTCAAACCACCACGTGGCTTGCCACAATGATTTGAAATTTTCCCGATATATACATATTGAGGTTCGATAAGTGGACTATACCTTGCAGTTCTACAATTATGGTGTAGGGGTGAAACTATGCTCGGCAAGCTATATTTTTAGCTCGGTGGGGTGGTCAAATCCCTACCAAGACCTATATTAATGCCACAATGACCAATTGAGCATATTGTTCCATAATTCTTTGGCTTCTCTCCATATTGGTGTAGCATATCAATAATGCTAGCTTGACCTTATTCATTTGAGCGGTCCGACCACATATCTCACGGTGGATCAACACACAACCTGGCACATTATATTATTTTCCAAAAAAATTATCCAAACTTCCTACCTTATCTCCACGCAACCACCTCATATATACAAAGCACCCATACTTAGCACGTTGACCAACTTATACACAATGGTCGAAAGTATTAAAAATGGCTCTTAAGCCAATGCATTATGCACACCACTTTGCATTTAAAATACTAGCCCAACCCTTTACGTGCCCCATATGGGATTTTATCCCAAAAATGAATTTAAAATGTGCTAAGGGAGGCACAAACCAAACAATGTCAGATAAAAAATGGGCACCTTACCATTGCACTCAAGGGTTCGAAGTAGTATAAAATGGGCTCAATTTTATTTGTACAAAAACAAAAGTTTGATTTGTGGTAATTTGTACAAAGGAAGCGTATTGTTTTGAAGCTTTGGAATCCGTTTGGAGGCTCATAGAGGTATGAAAGGGGCAGAAAAGAGTAGGAACGACCTGCAATAGGTTTATTAATTCCATTTATTTATTGTATTTACATTTGGTCACGCGTATTATTACAATTATTTATAATGGAATGGTCATATAATGACATGGGGATGTAGGCCATGTTTTTTGAACCCCGTAAACACATTGGTGTCTTAGTTCTATGATATTTTCTATGCTACAACTATTTAATTTTGCACAATAATTATTTTAGTTCAATTTTCCATATGATAAAGTTGAATTTTTAAAAAGGAAAACCATTCCCATTTCGGAGTATGAACATTCAAAGAGTAAGTGGTTAAAACTCACTATTTTCTACAATTTAATGATACTTCTAATTGATTTTAAAAGACTTAATTAAATCCATCTTTTAAAAGCTATGATGTAACGTAGATTTTTTTAAAGTCAATTCAAGTGGTATTTTAGTTTTGGATCACCCTGCCACTACTAATGCTATGGTTGTTTATCAAGGGCTTCTCTCTACATCAGATGCCACTTTATCTACTTCACCTTCTCCCATGCCATCTTCGTCACTTGTGACCTCCCTTCACATGCACACTTTTCATAAATGATTCATATTGGGAACATATTCCATTTGATCCTACTTACAATGACACTATATGTTCACATGATGGATTTGATAGACTTGGATTCACTTTTGAAGATATTTATCCTCCAATGCATAATCCTCATTTATATTATGGATTCATCACTATTACTGTAGCTTATGGTCTACATGTATTCCATCTCACAATCTACCTCCCACATATACCTCCTTCTACTCCTCTCATATTAGGGCATACTTGGCTTACATATATAGGAGGCACATTAGATCATGATCATATAGATATATCATTTCCCATGCTTTTTGGCCATGTGTTCATTTGTAACAATTCTTTTCTTGGCTATACACAAAATCTCACTCATTGGTATGCACATGGGTGTCCCTTGCCACCCTTCATTGATGAGGAATATGCTATGGGCATGTATCATTTATGCCTTAATGGCTCATTGCACGACAAACCCACTACTATCTCTTAACGGGTTTCGATGCGCAGAACCCTATGAATTTGACCCCGAAATTAACGATATCTTAGATGAAGTTACATAATGGAATTTTCATCATCAAAAATTTGGGGGCATCACATTCACACATTCCCCCCTCATCCTAGTGTCAACACATGTCTCATACTCCTATCTACATCATAAAAAAATTCATTACTCGATGACATACTCTTGTGCTTGATTCACACTTAATTGTTGAGGGCATACTACACATGAACCTCACACACTTCACAATAGGTACTACACATAGTTTCTCTTTAGACATCTTACAATATATCTTTCATATTACATACTACATTTTCAAGTCTCTCTACATCATTTGCATTCCGACATTCGTACATCTACACATCATACTAGTGTTCATCACACATGTGTCACACTCCTATTGTCTACGAGTCTAGCATTACATCCTATTCATCATACATAATACATAACACATATTTCACACTATTAGGTTATCTACACTTCTTGCATTACATCCTATACATCACATATTTTACTCATCACATGGTTGTCTCTTCTCATCACACATACTACATCTTCTTATATGCATTGCATTCACTACCAGATAACACACTCTAATCTAATGATCCATACTAAATCATTGAGGGTATATACAACACAAATGGACCATATCATGCTCACATGTTCATCATTCCATTTTATCATATGACATTCATAGGATTAGTGATATACGCCTTAGGATATAGGGTCACTTCTCCTAGCATGATCTCGTGATAGGCTACCTCATCACATTTGCTTACATTTTTAGTGGTATACACTTTAGGATAAATCATCACCTCCTTTATATTCATCTAGTCGTGATATACACTTAGTCTATAGAGTCACGCAGACATCATCACTATGTCACATCTCATCACCACACACTCATCACATCACATTACACACCACACATAGTTTGACCATTTCTGATGAAACACTCTCGTTTATGGTTCATTCTTGACTACTGAGGGGGATACTAAATGAACCTCACTGTATAAAATTCCATTCACTCGGGGCACGTGGCTCCTATCATCCATATTTCATTTCATTCCATCCATCCACAACATACTACATTTTATGGTTGCATTTACTCTTGCTTGCACTTGCTCTTACATGTTCACTTTACTACACATGTTAGATAGATATCTTGTATGTCATTATCTTTACCATACACACATGTGTGTTCACGTCATTTTCTAGTTGTGATCACAAATACAGAGCTTCTACATGTAGCACCGATGCTTCATACACAACCTACTAGGGGCATCCACATTTGTAAACTACAGGTGCTATCGCTTCATTTTATACTTAGAAATTTCTATTATCATGTTCTATACTCTTTGACATACTTTCTATTTTCTAACATGATAACATGTGCTTCATGTGCAAAATTTGTTATGTAGGGATACTTTCTTCCATACATATATGTTTTTTTGTTATTGTTTGTCTTGTTTACGGGATTTTCCATTTTTTGTGTGAACACACTTGTTTGTTTGCAGCCATGATATCCTTGAGTGTTTTGCAACATCGTGAGAAGTGTCCCATGTTTTCAACTTGCTTTGAACGGTCTATGATTGTCTCTTTCGGTGTTTACATTATCTACTTATGTTCTAGCTTACACATTGGTTGTTTCTACATGTATGCTTATTCGTACTAACACTTATTTTCTAGCCACTTGTTTGTGTGTGCCTTGGTCTTTACCAAGCACATTCCCTTCCCCTGCAGGGTACAATTTCACTACTTGATCATCTTCTCCTTTACAGGTTTATCTATATGGGAAGCAAGTAGTCAACAACAACAACACACACATGGCAAGTACATCACACCCATGATACTAAATGTGCAGATACACTATACACATTGGCATATACACATGTGCTTCCACCCTAGGTTCACTCTCATCACTTTTTACACTTTTGCATCTTTAGTCTCCACGCTCCATATTTTTCACTCCACACTTTGTCTAGTCCTTCAACATGTTTCTACATCACTCTACATGGATTATCAGGTACACATATCTATCTACTTTATGTTACCGAGATTTCCGCTCACCAACATAAAGTGGGGGAAAATGTAGTCACTAAATCACACACTTTGAGTCAATATTTAGTCCCGGTCTCATACTACTATTCATATGGTTCTTGAGTGAAAAGAGTAATAATTAACCCATGTCTTTGGCCATTTTTATATTTCTTTTTGTCGTATTTTCTATCTTACACCTACACTCACCTAGTCTGTTTTTTCATTTTGTGTGTTTCTACTTCTGACTAGGGCACCCAACCTAGGATTAGGGCACCTTGGGTGCCCTAGTCCCATTCTAGGTTCCCTAATCCTCTTTACACTTTACTTTCATCTTTTGGGAACTTTCTATTCATTTGAGCATTTTATCTTTTAGTGGTCGGCCTTTTTGGGGTTAATTATGAAATTAGAGTAAGAGAACCATATAAATATAAAGTTATGTGACTATAATGAGGGACCAAACACTAAACACTTACTATCACACATCTAGGTTGCATCCATCAGAGGCACTTGAAGCTACATTTACATCCATCTAGCTCCATCACAAGGCACATAAGGCTGGTTCATCTGCATCACACTTCATAGGAGGGGATTTTATCATTTCCATGCACATATTTACTTCATTATACATCTAGTTATTTTCTCACTACTTCATAAAGTGTGAATGTCACAAGAGCAACCTAAGACATAATTTTCACACACACACACACAACTACATCAGGTATGGGATGTAGTGTAGATCTCGATTAGTAAGTCCACCATTGTGGCCACTTAGGATAGTTCGAACCCTCCATATGCATCTTTATTTTTTAGGGTTTGATGCTTGTCTTGGGGTTTTACAGTTTTCTCCTTCATATTTGATTTACTGGTGACATCTCGGTGCAATTAAGTGAATCTAGTGTGGCAACATGTGAACACTAGAATTCACTTAGCGACACCCAAGAGGAGGTTTTCAGGTCATTTCCATAGACCAAGGCACCTAGTTCTCATACCATGGCACCACAGGAACCCCTGTCACTTTCTAGGAACCCTAGTCTAGTCGGAGAGAGCTCAGATCTATTCTTTCTTAGGCATTTGTGTGGTCATTTCCTCTTCTTGTTCACCTGGTTGGCACTGCAACATAGTCCCACACCTTCATCGAATCAACTAAGGATTTTCCAACCCCTCTTGCACATTAGGGTTTTAAATTTCTATTTATTTAGTTGTTTGAGTCATTCCCTTCATTTATTTAGTTATTATTTATTGCTTTGCACAACATCTGATTACACTAGAATAAAAGTACATAATTTCTTATTTTAGTTAATCAGTGTGCAATTCCTCCTAATGCTTCTTCCTCTTCTTTTCCCTCTACATGTATTTCCACTTCATGAATCATTTCCTCATTCTAAGTTGGTTTCTCTTATTCTTCCATGGGGTTTTCATGGTATTCTAGCTCATGAACTGCAGTATTAATATCTCTATGCTCTGTCTCCAATTGTTGAGGCTCAAAGTTTTCTCTCTATGGCTTCCAAATAACTATCTAGTGAGATGGGTTGTGACTATGTTGGACTGGAGATTTTTTCTTTTTTCCTAAGCCTATGAGAGTGCCTAGGTTGTTTAGGAGCAGAATGAGAAGATTTTCATTTGGCCTTGGAAGTGGAGGTTTCAGGAGAGGATAATTCCAATAGAGTTTCAACTATAAAAATCCTTTCTAGAGAGATAGGTACATGGTTTTCTTCAGTAGGAGGCAAACCTTCAGAAGTTAGGGGTTCTTGGGTTTGGAAAGTGGATGGTGCATCATCTCGACATGCATGTAGAGAAGCTTTCAAAGTGCTTCTCCTTCTTTTCCCTTATTTCCCAACAAAGTCTCAATATTGTTTACCCTTACAAAGTCATCCCATGGTATTTGAGGGTACTCCTTCTGCAAAGTGTGTTGGATAACTAGGGTTATGAGATAGTGGTGAGATAGTGATGTCCCTACCCCTATGAACTTCTTTGCTCATTTTCTTGAGCATTTCATGTAAGAAATTTGGGACATTTACTTGACTATTATTCTTCAAATGATTCAACAATTTGAAATGGACCATGTTTAATCGTGAATACCTCCCTTCAAAAGTAAAGTATTGAATAACAAAGTTGGCAGCTTGTTCCCACAATGGTTTGAGAGATGTTCTAAATATACCTTGTCTATTTGAGATGAATTCATTATTAGCATCTGCAAAATCCCTTATGTCTTCCTCTGGATTAGATTTATCTCGAAATGACTCTCCTTGATTTGGTAGATTAATAACCTCTACCAAAACTTCATCACTTACTCTTATGGTTAACCCTTTTATGCTTGCCTCACCATATTTCAGGGTGTTTAAAAATTTTGTTACAATTACTTCATCAAAACCCTGAAATTTGTTCATATACTACATCCACACATAATCCTCAAAGTATTGGATGATTTAAAAATGATTTTGGAGTTACAAATTCACTGAGGAATCTTGTTTGATCAAGTCATCTCCTATGGTGAATACACAACTTATATTAAGCTCAAGTACACAACAACATGATTTTCATTTGAAATAATTTTACAAAAATGAGTTTTGTTGATGGGTTTTGATCACTTTTTTGTCGAGAGAAAAAATAATTCATGTAGGGGTTACTAATAATTAATGGATGTGAAAACATTGAGCATATGAAGCAAAGTGATGTGACAACATTGGTTTATGTGGAGGGGTAAAGTGGACACATCATAGCTTGAAAGGAAATGGTATTTTAATGTTGCACATGCATGATGACTCAACATAAATCCTAATTAAATATAATTAATCTAATCATACTTTATTAAAGTGATATATGGATACAATTATCTCGTTGTTTTCTTGCAATGATGGATGTGCATGCTTTATTAACTAGATGCAAGTGTTATTTGATGTCTTTGTGGACTTGGAATTAGCTTATGTTGGCTGCTCCTTACTACAAACATATGATTCCTAGAGATGAGAATCCAATTGGTTGGGGTGCCAATCATTCCTTGAATATATTACATGTTGTGCATACTTCCTTTATGTTCATGATTTCTACCAGATGCTACAAACAAACAGGGGCTTATTTCTGTGGCTGCAAATGGAACTTTTAGTCATTACACTCTCTCCTTGTGATGGAGATCATGCCCTTATACAATCACTTGTCATTAAACCCTACAAAACAAAAACTTACATAAAATAAATAGGTTAGTAAAGTGCTAATGATCACCTAGAAAGGTAGATCACAACAATTTTATTTGGCCTTGAAATATTCAACAAGATAAATGATCCAAGGCTATTGAAATCTCATCAATATCTTTGTAATCTCATAAGGTGAGATAGAAGGCTCAACCTATGAGGTTATGTCTGATGTTTCTTTATCCCTTCTACTCGTATATCCTCTGAAAAATTTCATGAATGAGCCTTTATCAATTGGCTTCTTATACAATCTTAACTTGTGGCCATTCACCAACAACTTGAATCTCACAAGATCAATGGTAGTAAGCTTCAAAACTCCATTAGGGAAGATCTTCTCAATTTCATAGGGGCCTAGCCACCTTGTTCTGAGCTTCCCTATATGATCCTTATATTTTGAATCAAACAAGAGTGCCTAGTCACCTTCTGGAACTGTCTTGTTTTGATATACTAGTCATGTCATTTGATCCTTTGTTTTTGCACTACCTCTGTGTTATGAAATACTTTCTTCCTCAATTCATCCAACTCATTGAGTTGGAGAATTATCTGTCTTTGAGCTTCTAATATATTTATTCCTAACTCAAGTATAGTAATCAATGTCTTATGATCAAATTCTATTAGTAACGCAACAATATTTCCATATAGTAGTTTAAATGGTGTGAATCTAGTTGTGGTCTTCCATATTGTGTTGAATGCCTAGACTAATTCTGGAAGCCTATCTGCCCAATCTTTCCTATGGAGTGCTATGGTATTTGTTAATATGGCTTCTATCTCTTTGTTTGTGACCTCTACTTGGCTATTTGATTGGGGATGGTATGGTGTGGACCTATTATGCCTGATTTCATATTCTATAACCAAATCAAAAATTACATTAGTAGTAAAATGTGTACCTTGGCTTATTATAATCTCCCTTGGAACTCCATATCTAGTGAAGATGTGCTCATACAGGAACTTAGCTACTTTCTCACTTTTCTGGTTTGGAAATGCTTTCACCTCTGTCCACTTGGTTAGGTAATATGTACATACCAAGATATACTCTATTTTCTTAAATGGAGGGTTTATAAGGCCAAAAAAATCTAAGTCCCATTTTTCAAAAGGTTGTAAGACGAATTGAGGTTGCAATGACATCTCATCAGGCTTAGTGGGATTTCCCATTCTTTGGAATTTTCACATCTCTTGGTGTATAGTATTGCATCCTTGTGTAATGTTGGCCACTAGTAGCCAGTAGTTAACACCTTATGTACTATTAGTTTTACAAAAATATGCCCTCCACAAGGTTCATTATGGTAGGATATGAGGACATTAAATATCTCCTCATCATATATATACCTTCTCATTACTTGATCTTGACATGTATGAAAGAGAAATCTAGCTATCCAAGAAAAGGGTAAACTCTTTTCAACTAAATGCCTTTTCTCAGAAGATGAGAAATGTGGAGGTGTTTTACCTGAGACCAAGTAGTTGGATATATCTATGTACCAGGGTGTTCTTGTAGAAATAACAAACAAGTGCTCATTTGGAAATTAATCATCAACTACTTGCTCTTCACTGTTGGTCTCCATCCTTGAGAGGAAATCTGCTACCACATTATCTTTTCTAGGCTTGTCCACTATGGTGACATCAAATTATTGTAAGAGGAGAAACCATCTTATGATTTTACTGCTTACTACTGATGTTTTTACTAGATAGTTAATGGAATCATGGTCAGTGTGAATGAACAATGGATATCCTATGATATAATGTCTGAATTTGTTTATAGAATATACAACTGCAAATAATTCTTTTTATGTAACTGTATAGTTTAATTTTGCATGTTGCAAATTATTGCTAACATATTCTATTACAGAGTTTAGAATTCCATATTTTTGTCCTAGGAAAACTCCAATAGTGTGATCTGATGCATTTGTGTGGATGTGAAAAGAAAGGTTCTAATTAGGTCCTCTCAACACAAGATATATAGTTAGCATATTCTTAAAAGTTTGAAAAGCACTTCCACATATTTCACTCTAGAAAAAACCAACATCCTTTCCTAACAACTCAAAAATTGGCACTGTAATTTTGCTGAAGTACTATATGAACCTTCTGTAATATCTAGCATGGCCCAAAAATATTCTAACATCTTTATGTTTTCTTGGTGTGGGAAGGATGACTATGACAGACACTTTGTCTGAATCTACTTGAATTCCTTCACGCCAAAAGTTAGTGCCTCAACATTATACCTTATGACATCATCATATAAAAAATTTCATTGCTTAAGGACAAATTGTGATCCTTGAATATTATTAAGACCTTATCTAGATTTTACATAGCCTCCTCAAAAGTACTTCCATGTACAGTGAAGTCATCCATGTAGACTTCCATGTAGTCATTTGTCAAATCAGAGAAGATGCTCAGGAATTCCCTCTCGAATGTGGCAAGTGCATAACATAGGAAAAATGGTATAAATAAATAGGAAAATTTACCCCATGGACATGTGAATGCAGTCTTCTCTTGGTCCTCTGGTATAATCTAGATTTGATTGTAGCCACTTTGAATCCATCAAGAAAGTGAAGCGGGAGCATCTCTCTCCAAGGTGCAAACTTTGGTGTTTTGATCAATTTTGGTGTGCAAAGGGATTTATGAGTTCCTAGAGGTCATTAATGGGTCATTAGAGTCATGTCATGGAGTTGGAGTGAAGTATAGTCTTTCAAAAATTCAAATAATGTATTCCCCTCCAAAAATGGAATTTGAAATTTTAAAGGCATGTAATGGAGATATGGTTTTGTAAAAGGTGTTTTAAGTGTGTTATAGGGTGTTAGGAGTTTATTAAGGTTTGGAAGTGTTTTATTAGGTGGTAAGAGGTGTAATGAGTCTTTTTGTGTGGAGTGCATCATTAAGATGCTTGCAATAATGTAAAAATGGCAAGTTATGTAAGTAGAAGGTGAATGAAAGTTCAAGGGTCACAAGATGGGAGTTACAATTCTAGAAGTATGCATTAGAAATTAGAAATCAGAAGGTGTAGAGGGAAGTTTTTGGAGGATTACTCATATGGAGGATTACTTATATGGAATAAAACATGGAGTGATGTAGAATGAAGCATTTTTATGAAGACTTGCAGTTAAATACATTTATGTCTCTGTTTTTGTGTGTATATCTTGCATTTTCAAGAGTGTTTCTAAGTTTTCTTGGGAAAATGATAGTTATTTGTTATAATTTGAGTGGAATCCATTATAGTATTGTTTATAAACCTTGCATTCATTTATCTTAAGCTTGTTATGGTATCCAATACTTTGTTTTGGTGAATGGAGTAGATACATAGATTGTGATTGTAAGTTAATGATTTTTATCAGATAAGTTGTCATAAGTTTTGTATTTTAACTCTAAATTAATTCAAATTTATACCACCAAATTATAACAACCTTTTGCAGATGGTTTTTCAACCGTTTTTCTTTATGATTAGTAATTTTTGAGTTATGACATGTTTTCTCAGCTAGACCAAGGTTGAATACCATTTTTTTGACAAAATGTCTATCTAGTAAAACAAGTATATCTCTGTGTTTTGAAGAGTTAGTTAATTTTGAGGTTATAATAATGAGACCATTTTAAAAATTTTTATAAGGAAATAGTTATTTGACATTTTTACATGAAGTTATTGATGACAGGATTTTGGGGCAAATTACTTACTTTTGAGCGCACAAGAATGAGAGTATGATCCTAAGTACGAGAGAGAAGGTTAAGTTAATGTTTTATAAGTATTGAAAGGTGAATATATGTATTATTGTGGTAATCTCTCTACATCATAAAATATAAGTACTTTTTACTAGCTAGGGTATCAAGCACTTGATCAATGAAGTGCAATGGGGAGTGATCTTTCTTTGTGGCTAAAGTCGGTTCTCGTAATCCACAAAAATTCTCAATTTTCTATTCTTCTTTGGTACAATTACAAGAGGCGATACCCATTGACTATTTGATATGGGGTATATGAATCCAACATCTAGTAACTTTTGTACTTAAACCTTCACAATATCTCTTGTTGGGTTCATACATCTCTGTGGCTTCCTGATTGGTTTGTAATATTCTTTGGCGTAAATTCTATGAGTAAAAATCCTAGGATGAATCCCACACATATCCCCATAATCCCAAGAAAATTTTGGTTTACGTTTTTTAAGAACAAAAATATACATTTAATCTTATTGTACACTCAACATCTTGTTCACATTTAGTACCCTCCCAGGTCTTATTTCTACTTGCTTGGAGAGGTACAACATTAAACACATGTTTCTACTAACAAAAATTAATATGAATTCATGAGGAAGAAGTTGGTGAAAAAAATAATTCTTATGTAGAATATTCATGGTGCTTTGTTGCGGTAGGACTTGGTTTAAAGGAAAACTCAAGCACCGTAATTTGTCATCAACTTCTTTATTCCTTCCATATTTTTTTGTAGAATATTATAGAGAACACCATCTTCCTCCTAATCTTCAATAGTACAAGAATTCTTAGACATCTTGAATTGTTGGATAGAGCATTCATCAACTTATGGCTCTTCAATCCAAATTATTTTTTTCCTCATCATTTAATGGTTAGGTGGGATGATGGAGTATAATTTTCTTGATATCATTTCCATTTGAGATGATCATGTTTCTAGACCTACACCCTATAAATGCATTAACAGTGGCCAACCATGGCCTTCCTATAATAAGAGGGTAACCTCCTAGACTTGCCTTTGGTTGTAGGAAAATGAAATCAACAGGGTATTCCCAAGAGTCTACCACCACAACAATTTCCTTAAGGACTCCTTCAAGATTTACTATTGATCTATTTTCTAGTTATAATACTATAGATGTTGGCCCGAGTCCATACAAATTCAAATCATCCATGAATTTCTTGGTCATGACGTTGATTTCTTCCCCTAAGTCAATCAGAGTATTTTTAATTGTAGTTCCATTGATAGTGACATTCACCAAAGGACTCCCTAGATCTATGTACTTAGGTAGCACAAAGTTTCCAAGCATGATGTCAACCAACTGTCCAATGACTTGTACAATGGATGGATCTTTCCTTTTTCTTCCTGGCTTCTTTATACATAGGTCCTTGATTAGATTTTTGTAAATAAGAGTATCCTTGATGTCTTGAATGAGTGGAATATTTACACAAATTTCCTTCAACTTATTGACAAAATCAAAATAAAAATATGATTTAGGGTCACAATTTTTTTCTTGCAATATTTCGAGAAATGGGAGTCCATTGTATTGCATTTTATCTTTGCTAGAATTATGTTCACATTGTTGTAGATCAGGTTGCAGCGTATTCCGACTAATCTATGGATCAACTTGCAACAATGGTGCTTCATATGCTATCTCTATGATTATAAGTGTACTTGGTGGCATAAGTTCTCTTCCTGAGCGGAGATGGATATTTTTGACATCAAATGAATAAGCAGAGTATTGGATTGATTCAATGTTATATGATGGATGAGCATATTTATTATTGGGGTTAGTTGTTGGTTGAGCTGACAATTGAGTAGATTTTGGTTGAGGTCTAGATTGGGGGTTTGACATACAATCTTGTGGTTGTGGGTAACGAGTTTCCTGGTAAGGTTGTTGGTAGTTAGGATATTGATTTCCCCATTGATGCCCTCCTCTCTAAGGTTTTGAAATGAATAAGGAGTTTATCAGAATCTTGTTGGCCTAAGAATAGAGGTTTCTATGGTTGTTGGTATTAGCTAGGGTAAGGAGTCCAACCTTGCTGAGTATTAGCCTAAGGTGGGGGTTACATATTATTATATGAACTACTAGCCCAATTTTGAAAATATGGCATAGGATCTTGTGACATACCTCCTTATCTTGGCATCCATGGCTTCCTTTAGGAAATGTAGAAAACTTTCCCATCCTCCATTTCTATCATTTTAAAATTTGGTGTAGCCTCCTTTCCTTTTGTAATGTTGGCTAATCCCTACATGTGCAATCAAATTTCTTTCTTCTGTAAGAATGGTAGAACTCTATAAGTGTTTCCTTTGCATCCTCTCTCTTCTTCTTTTCATGAAGAGCATCAAGCTGGGTGGTCATGTCATTAACTATTTCATGTTTCATGTTCTTAAACATGTTTACAATATCTAATTTAGATATTTCCCTAATTCCTTTGGCAGTTTCTCCACCCTTTGATCTAACACTTCTTATTATTTTCATGGTTTCTCTAGAATAATTCCTACATGCTTCACAAATCTCATCAAAAGTGGCCTTAGATATGTCTCTAGATCTTATTAAGTCCAAATAATTCATATCTTCCTCACTGAGTCCTTTTAAGAAGAGTAACTTGAGAGACTCGGGAGGTAACCTTGTGTGTCTTGACTTCGAACACAAAATAAGAATCTCTCCAGGTAATCTTCTAGTGGCTCATCTTCCTTCTATGCCATCTTGAAGAGTTCATCTCCTCCTCTGCTACTTGGCCTATAGTAGTATTGGTACTTGGTTAGAAAATTTTCCTTCATCTATTGCCAAGTAGTAACAACATCTCTTCCTAGGCCCATAAACCATCTCAAGGCTACATCCTTGAGTGTAGCAGGGAAAAAATTCAACTTGTGTGCATTATTTTTGTAGTCATAAATCCTACATAAGACATCAAACTCAAACAAGAAAGTGTCTAGGTCTTCAATCATAGATCCATGAAAATTAGGAAGAGCTGATGGAGAGATGTTCTTCATAACAATAGGTTGATTGTTATTGGAGATAGGAAACTCAAATGTGTTTGGTTCCCCTACTTCCACATTTTGATTCACCTCCTCTTCCATGTTTGGCCAGCCAAGAAAAACTTTAGAAATTTCACTTGGGATATGGTGTTTTATCCGCAAACCCTATACAGAAGAGGATGTTTCTTCTTCAAAATCAAAAGTGATTTCTGCTATTTGAGGATTAGGTAGGAATATACCATAGGCATCTCTATGACGGTGCATACATAAAATGACTCAACTCAATCAACATTCATTACTGGGGGGTTTTAAAGGTGGAATTTATACAACCTAATATATTCTAAGAAATTCAAAAATGTAAACCTTAAAAAATCCAATAACTTGGCAATATCCCCGACAATGGCGCCAAAAATGGTGGTGCAAATCAACTTGTAGAAATTAATATGTTGTATATTGAATCAAATTCATTTTATTGTCAAACCAAGGGGTGTATACTTGAAATATGATTGGTTTTGTATGCATAGTTACAATTATCTAAGAGGCTAGAAATGAAATAACTTGTCACAACAATATTGAAAGTAAAAAAACTCAGACTTGGAAATAAATGATTGTTAAATGCTTATAACTGAAAAATAGTCGTAGATTCATAAATAAAAAAATTCCTAAGTAAGTATACATAAAACAAAATAAGGGAAGGGATGTATCAGACCTTAAGTGGGCCCTGACTTGGGTGCTGATCCTGTCATAAATCAGAGCTAAGAACTAAATGAAAGAACTCATATCTTTATTGAATTTTAGAAAAGAATTACATCTAGGAACAAATTCTTCACTAGCTAACTCTCCACTAATGAATATCACTATTTGATTCTGACTACTCTATTACCATGCACAACCCTTCCTTTATACCTTAATTTACAACATGATGTGAGAATAAGAAGAGTAAAACAAGGATTTTACAACAAAAAAAGTGAGAGATCTTCAACAGAACAATGAGATAGTCAACATATGTTACATAAATCACAATGGTGGACTTACAAATAAGTGTTGCACTACATTCCAAACCTAATGTAGTTCTATGTGCTTATGTGTGCAATTGTGTGCCTAGGGTGCCCTAACATCAATGACACAAAGATAGGGGCAATAACTAGATGTAAAATGTAAATGGTGGATGGAATAGAATGAATACAAACCTTCTTATGCCTTTGTGTGATGTTGAATAGTGCCCAAATGTAGTCCCTTACCTTAGTAGATAGATAGCCCTTGATAGTAGATAGTCCACCCATAAGATAGTAGGTATGTTGTGTTTATATAGGGATCTCTTGCTCAAATTTTGACACTAATGACCCAACATGTCAACTAGTACCTAGGGAATGAGAGGGAAAATTACAAAGACTGACCTTGAAACTCTAAATTAGACGCAAGTGTTTTTGGGACCAGGGTGCCTAAAAATAAGGACCAGGGCACTCATGGGTGCCCTAATTCTACCCTAAGCTCCCTAGTAAAATACTAGAGATGAAAAATGAACAAATAACGACACCGAGACTCCCTAAGAGATGACCAAAATTGTGTAAACAAATGACGAATATGAAAGACAAATGACAATGAAAACCAATTAACTTGACATCAAGACTAGGGGATAGGTCATTAGTGAATACTTTTCTTACGCAAGATACATATATAAAATGACATAACTATTAGTATAAATCTAATAGTAAGTGCGTGATTTTATGACTACACATACTTATGACTCTTTTCTCATTTAGGTTTGATACCTCATCAAGTAACATTGTTATCATCCAATGAATCACATAAAATTTTTGATGTTGATGACCTTGGTGAAGATGATGAATATTAAATACTAATTTTTTAGTGATTAAATGTAATATTTGACATGACATTTGTGACTTTTTGTTTGGCATTCGGTTTACATTACATTAGTTATCGTAGTGTTTTTAGGACAAAAACTAATAATAATTGTATCCACATGTTTGATTCTTCATTTTGTACATGTATGAAAAACCTAACAACAAATTGGATTCACACTAAAATGATTATACCAATTCTTGGTCACATTAGTGGAGAAGTGGAGGTAAAACACAATGAGGTTCCACTTTTCCTACCAATCTTCCATCTTTAATATAATTTTGTGATGTTGAATAGAAATGGGAAGTCATGAGCACAAATGCATGATGCAATGGTGCATAACATTATTCTTTTTTACCCACCTTTTATAATTGAAAATATCCAATGCTTGACAAGGAAAAGAGATATAACATACTGAAACATAGTAGCATTACATGTACATGAAATTTTCATGGCATGACATAATGTATATGCATTTAATTACTGGTAGTTTAAAATGAGAAAAAGATGACAATTTTACTCTAAAATTAAGGTGAGGAATAAAAAGGAATATATTAAATAATTCAAGAAGACTTTTTAAAGCATTCAAATAAAAATTTATTCTTGTGCTTTTCAATACTATGGACTCAAATATCAATACTATAGATGTTAGAATATGTGGAGGGAAATACTATGATCATCCAAAATATGGAGAAGGTTTTACTTGTTGAGTATCATAACATCCTCAGGAAGGAGGCAATTTTTTTGAGAGGCAATCTATAGTTTCATGGCTCAAAGATGGGGACAAGAATATGAAATTCTTTCATATCTCCACTCTCAAAATAAGGAGCTCAAATAGAATTAGATGCATAAAAAATGAAGAGGGAGTTATGCTCAATGGCCCTAAGGAAATTCAACAAGAGGCATGTTCTTTCTTCAAGCAGGCTTCTGACATCCTCTAGTGATTCTAACAACTCTAAGGAAGAGAAATTTCTAGATGTTATTCCCCATCTGATTAATGAAGAAGAAAAATTTATGCTCACTAAAATCCCTTATGTGGAAGAAATTGAATTCATGATAAAATCATTAAACCCTGATAAAGCCCCGGTCTTGATGGTTTCCCTGCTTTCTTCTTCCAAAATTTATGGGAGATTGTGAGAGATGATATTTGCAATGTTATTCAGAATTTTTAAGAATAAAAGTATGCTTCAGGAGTTAAATAGCACCTTTCTAGCTTTGGTCCCTAAGAATCATGATCCTTGAAGTTTAAAAATTTCAGACCCATAAGTCTGTGCAACTGTGTTTACAAAATGTGCTAAAAAAATTGGCTCTAAGAATTCTACTTGTGCTATGAAGATTATATCTTATTAAGGGGAGGTTTTATTATGGGAAGACAGATCCAAGATGGCATTGTCACCATCTAGGAGACCCTCCACTTGGTGAAATAGAATAAGAAGGAAGCCATGTTTATTAAGCTTGATATGGAAAAATCCTATGACAAAGTCTCTTGGTCTTTCCTTCTGAATATTATTTCGAGGTTTGTCTTTGGAGAGGACTTTAAGGAGTTGATTCTCTCATGTATTTCCACAGCCAAGTTCTCGGTCCTAGTTAATGGGACCC
Organism: Taxus wallichiana var. yunnanensis; assembly: GCA_018340775.1. Classification (NCBI taxonomy): domain Eukaryota; kingdom Viridiplantae; phylum Streptophyta; class Pinopsida; order Cupressales; family Taxaceae; genus Taxus; species Taxus wallichiana. The sequence goes on from CM031239.1 coordinate 167,681,667, forward strand.
CTTGTGGGTTTTTTAATAGCACACATGGTTTAAGACAAGGTGATCCTATCTCACCTTTTCTTTTCATTATTATGGCTGATACCCTTAGCAGATCTCTTAATAAGGCTCGTGGAGGGTAGAATCAGTGGTATTTCACCAGTTATCAACTGTCAGATGGTTTCTCATCAGAATTTTGTTGATGACACTATGTTGATTGGTGAGGCATCTATCCCAGAAGCTAGAGAATTCAAACAATTAATGAAGGATTATGAGGAGGCATCAGATCAATTGATCAACTATGGGAAAAGATCTATCTTCTTTATCAATACCCCTAAAAGAAGAAGCATCAAAATTTCTGGTATTCTTGGTTGTCCTTCTAAAACTCTCCCAACTCGTATCTTGGTATGCTTATTGGGGTGGATAAACCAAAGAATGCTGATTGGAATTTTCTAATTGATAGATTTCTAAAGAAACTAGAAGGGTGGAAAGGGTTGTTGCTATCTCAAGCTAGAAAATTTGTTCTTCTCAAATGCTCTATTCAGAATTTACCAGTTTATATGATGTCTATCTATAGATTACCCTCCGAAGTTACCTGTAAGCTGGAGAGAATTCAAAAAATATTTCTATGGAGTGGAACCAAATCAAAAGACATAATTCCTCTAATCACCTAGGATAAGGTCTGTACCCCCAAAAACTAGGTGGTCTTGGTATCGAGCATCTTTGGACCGAAATGAATAAAGTTATCTTTGGAAAAAATGAGCTAGAGACTGTTAAAGGAAGAGAGTGTTTGGACTAGTACTATAAGACATAAATATTGGCCTAATCTTTCTGCTAAAAATGGTGCTTCTGCACCCAGAACTCTAATGCTTCTTCCTGTTTCTGGAAATCTTTAAAATGGGCTAAACATGTGGTCTTTGAGGGCTGCAAATGGCTTGTTGGAAATGGGTGAACCATTAAATTTTGGGAGGACAAATGGTTGGAGGACCTTCCTCTTAAGACATTGGGAGGGCATTTTGAAAATCTAAGCAAGGATTTTTCCAGCGCCTCGAAAGCGACCAAAAAAGGAGTTGTGGTCGAAATGAAGGGGATCAAGATGGAGATTACTATGGATTTGGTGGCTAAAGTGATGGGTATTCCTATGCTGGGGAGGGAGGTCTACAAACCAAAGAAGGAAGCATATGAAGAATTGAATCTTTTTCTCAAAGGTAATGATAATCTCACCTCTCATTTTGTTGGTTACCTTAGATTGTCTTTACCTAATCCATATGATGAGGTGGCTCTCTCTCTCATTAAATTTTTAACCCTCAAGGGCCATCACAAGTGTATTTATGCCTACCACCTCCCTATGCTAAATCATTTTAGGCATGGCTAGGCTTTTATTTTCCCTACTTCCTGTTTTGTTCCTGTGTGCCTCTATTTCACAGTTCAAAACAAGAAGAATTTCTGTCCCTCTCCATCAAGGCTTTATCCCTGCCTTGGTAAAAAGGTGGCCCTAGACATTGATAAAACTATCTCCCTCGAGTTATCTATGGAAGCTTATGTGGATGGCACTATTTCAGACTCAGAGGAGAAGGATGATGATTTTGACTCCCAGGAAGGGGACTTGGATGATGACCAGGATGAGGTGGAGGTGGTTGTGGTCCAAAATCTTAAGGACCTAAAATCTAAGCAAAATCCCTACTCCCCATCAAACACCAAGGGTGAGTCCAACAAACAGGATGTCTCAACCCCTATTAATGCTCAACTAGAACAACACTTTGAAGAAATGGGTCACATTGGTCCAATCAATGGGGGCAACCACTTGGCAAGGATGGTGGCTAATATTGAGGAACTCAAGGGTGATATGCGGCTCACTAAGAGCTTGGTCCAATTTTTATTCAATGACAAGCATAAGGTGAAAGATCAGGTGGAGGTAGCGGTCAAATTTGGGTAGGGTGGAGAGCTTGAGGTTTTAAAGGCCAACTTTGGTGCCATAACCAAGGAAATGGATCAGGTTAAGGTAATTCTCCATACTTATATGGAATGGAGCATTGTGACTGTGAAATCGACCCTGCAACACCTTCGGACTGCAGGCTAGCTCGCCAATATCTATTGTGCCATGGATAGTTAGGGCAATAAGAGAAAGAATACCTCGAGATGGTTTTGACCTGGGATCCTTAGCGGTTAATATGGAAGCTTTGGAGAAAGAATGGGCTAAGGTGCTGGAGGGGCTTGAAAAAGCCTACAAATGACCTGGGTTGGGTTTTTTTTTTTTTCTTGTCTACGATCTTGGTTGTTACTTTCTTCTATGTTGTTAATTTATATGTGTTTTTTGTTGCTATTAGTTTCACTTTATGGGCTCCAAAGAGCTCTTATTACTATAAACAATTATATTATAGTTTTTTGATGTTATTGTAATGTTGTCCTCAAATTTCTTGGAGAGTGTTCGATGTTCGGGGTAGGGTCCCCTCAACCCTTTTTTACCTCTAATAAAAAAATGGGCTCATTACAAGTCTTCCTCGACCATATTTTTGGTCTCTATTCCATGTAAATAATGATGATTGTATATTTAATCCCTCCCATATACAAATAGATATTACATTAGATGTTTTATAATAAGCTGTGCTTCTTAGCCTTTTATTTCAATATAGAGGCCATTTATCTTCTATATAAAAACCCGGTTGGTTAGTCATTGCTAAAATGATGTATAATTCATCTACTTGTCAATTACACTAAAAAGAATGATAACAACTCTTCTTACAAATTTTTATTTTCAAAATAAGTATTGGTCAAACAAAGGGATGATATGATCTCTCCACTGACATGATTTTAGTGCCTACGACTATATATAATGATTAAAAGTTTAAATGTCTCATTGAATGTAAATGTTCCTTGTTGTGAAGTTCATAAACATTGGGTGCAAAGAAAGGTTATGGGGAAGTACCTAGCATCTTTCTCAACTTTTCTAGCCTAACAACCAAGCCTTGGGTACTACCTTATGGGAGTTAGTATATCATCTGTTGACCCCCTCTTATGGCATGGCATGGCAATATCATTGGTTATAGATGTTTTAAAATTTGGAAAAAAACAACAAAACTTGCCACAAAACCTTGGCCAAATCTACCAAAACTAAGGATTGTACTATTTTTATGGTCAAAAATTGATGAAAAATATTATTATATGTTCTCTACATTCAGATCTTGTGTCATTTAAAAATATTATAGTCTCAAATAGGTTTATTTTATTTAACAATCATTTCTCATGTCATTTGAAAATATTTTACTCTTAAAGAAGTTTATTTTATGAATTTATGTTTATTTTTATTTTTGAAGAAGGGATAAAATTGCCAAGTAATAGTTGAGTGTTGAGTTCGAGTCAAAATTTAGGCTTTCCTAGTCTAATTTTAAAACCATATTTTTAGTTATATTTCCCCGAGCCTTAATAAAAATGTGTGAAAATACCACATTCTAACCATAGTATCCATATTTTTTCTTCATCGGATCATTTGTCGCATTTCATTGAAAGATCCTTCTTTATGCCTTTTTATACTCATATTTAGGTTATATAGTTTTAATCTACACACTTTAGATTCCCTACTCTTCTTGTGTTTTGTGTTTAGTTACTTTTTAGTACCTAGGGTCCTTTTCACCTAATCACTCCCCTATTTTTAATCGAATGGGATTTTAATTTCCATTAACCAACATTATTTAATTTTGCACAATACTATAATTTCTCTCTTTCTTATCATTTGAAATGCCTTTGTTCTTTTGACCTCCTTGATTGTGCATTTTTTTAATTTTCAAGTTTAATATTCAAACACTAAACTTGGAATAGCAATCCACTTGAACCCCATTGGGATTAATTTGTATTGAGATCTCTTGAACTGTGTTATTACTGATTGATCTCATTATTTATTGTTGATCTTTTATTAATAGTTATTTCTGAAGTTACATGTTCATTTCGGGGATGACGAATCAAGTTTTCTAGTACTTATGATTTTTATACCTAATCAAAAATCATGTACAACAATACTAAAAAATAACCTAATAAATATGAATTAACCACATAGAACACATAAAATAAACAAAACCATAAAAACACCACTCATAAAGTGCAAATGTTAATCCCAAATGTCATGACAAACATTAACTATTAAATCAAAATTATTATACATCACCATTTTTAGTGTGTTTTTCATCCTTTTATTTTAATTGTGGAAAAAAATAGAAAGAACTAAAACTATTTGGAATCATCCCAAGTACATCCAAGTGTACACAACTAAGTTTTCACTTTTATTTACTTTAGCTCTTTGCAGGCACTATTGGCGCATTGAATCCCCAAGAGAAGTGTCCTCATGGAAATTACCAAGAGTGCTAAATAACCAAAAAATGGTTACGTGCAACCTTCACTTGTTGCATTGGACTTATTAGTAGTGGTAGTTATGAGATAGCCTAGATGTGTAGTTCAATCATATCACACTTCATATGTCTACATACTTCTACACTCATTTTTTACAACCTCCCTACAAAATCACATTATCATCCTCAAATTGTCACATCCATACCTAATTTCAGCACCCACATACCTTCATCATGAGACCCTTCAACATATTTGAGTATCCCCTATCCATTAGGACTTTGTTTTTGAACCCCATGATTTTGCATTTCCCAAAACATGCAATATCCATAATATCAAAACCCCTAGCTTCTCTTCTTATAATTATATGTCAAAAAGGAGAAGAATATTGTCACGAATAAAAAGAATGCTCCCTTTTTTATCTACTAAATTTCAAAATAACATCACACATTTTGATGACATCAATTAAAACTAAAATATTATACTTTTAATTATTATAATTTTTACTAAATTCTACAAAATAAATCACCATCTTCAACTAAGTATCTTTCAGTTCCATAACTTTTGGGAGAGAAGGCACCATCAAACTAAAGAATAAAAATTCACAAGAAAACCAATTATAATATTTATTTGGTATCTTACAAAATGAAAAGCAACATGACCCTAATTTTTTTTTCAAAAGAAAACAATAATGAAAAAATCAATGTTTACTTCAAAGTTAAAAATAAGAGACTATTAAGTAAATGTGTAGAAATTTGATTGTTTTGAAAAAATAACAAAAAAAAACTACAAAGAAAGGAGTTGAAGTGCCTTTAGGAGTTTTGACAAAAAAAACATGGTCCCATTTAACGCATGTGTGGAGATTTATTTTTTGTTTGTATTAATTCTAGTATTTCTTTCAATTGTCATCTTTAACCAAAGTGTCTCCTAATGACACATAACAAAATTTGAATTTTGTATGAAGGATTTCAATTTTTAGGCAAAACTATATAATTGAATTACAATGCATCACGTTGAACACAATAATTTTCATAATGGAATGAAGAAATATTGGTGACTATGATATATTAGGCAACCTATAATTTTCATAATGGGGTGAAGAAAGATTAGTGACTATGAAATATTAGGAAACTTGTGCTATATACATGATATACTCCTTGCTTACAAAAGAAATGAAGTAGGACAACAAATGCTTAGGAAAAAAAAATTGCTCAAATCAATGACGTCTAACTCCACGTAAAGGTCAATGGATAAAAATAAACATTCATCGTAATTTTACCATCACAACAAAACAAGTTTGAGCTCTAACGACTAGATTGTAAATCCTACAAGTGAATCCCCAATTTATCATTGAAAAGGAAGATTTACAATATTATTATGGATTTTGTACAAATATTGATGAGTCAATTCTACTTTAATTAGTCATATGCTTTATTCTTGACACATTTTTGGGATTGTTATTGTCTCTAAGTGTCCTTAATTAAAGCACAATTAGGTTGATTAGAATGAAAAATATTGTCTTGAGGGCTCGGGGGCCTATTAATCATGAAATGGGACAATTTGTGAACACTTCTCATTAATCAATAGAAGATTTTATTAAGAAATATCATGCAAATTATATTTTTGAAATGATTTTTTCCTTTATAAGAGTTTAAAATAAGGGAACAAACTTGACTTGTATATAAGAATTAGTAACTACCTTGATTTCAACTTCCATCTAACATTTGTCATGAATTTGGTTGGGTTTTCCTAGGTAATGTTAAGGTTGCCTAAGAACCAGGTGATGATTTCCAACTTTGTTTAGATATAGAAAAAACAAATATTCTAGGGATAATCCAAACCTAAGGAACATATGTTTGGAGGAAAATCAAAGCTACTCTCTTTTGGAAAAAAATGTTGTTTGAGAAAATAAAGAAGATTAGCGAAAAGGGAGGTAAAAGACATTATCCATAACACTTTCAAATATTTAAAGTTTTCTCAAAGTGAGGTTAGAATCATATTTATTGTGTTAGGTCAATGTAGTTTCTTGTAGTTAATTTAGCATTTTCTATGGTAACTAGGTAGTTTGATATTGTTATTATATAGTTATGAGATTATAACCATTTGTATTATTATATTCTCATAGGTTTATTTGTTGCATAAGTGTATGTGATCGGATTTATTTGCATTAGATTATTTTTACTTCTCATATGTATTTTGGAAGCTATTGTAATTAGGTATATTGTTGCATAGTTGCAACTACATGTTTGTCAACACATGGCTATACAATACCTATAAGTATTGCAACACTTCTATTGTAATATGATTTTATTGAACATCAATATAATTACGAGGCTTTCATCCCTCTTCTAGATTTGGTATCAGAGTAAGATAGGAGAGCTTGTCAGGTTGGAGAGAGGTTGTAAAAGGTAGAAAAGTTTTGGAGAATAAATTTGTGTTCCAGGAGAGCCTGTGCTACCTCTAGTAGCTTCCCAGAATGTCCCTACATCCCCATAAACTCCTATTTATTCTCCAAGTGTTTGAAAAGAATTTTTTTTCACTGGTGCCCCTTACACCAGGAAAAATTTACTTCCTGGAGCCATTCTGGTTCTGAAAAAAAATCATCAGATTCAAAAATGAAAAAAATATATTTATTTTCCCCATTAAGGAGTTCTACATCAAGTATCCTTAGAGCCTTTCCCACCGAGATGACTCATTGTAGGGTTACCATTGAGTTAGAGACAAATATCTTGATCGAGTTGGTTAATATTTCTACTGAGACTAACCGAGTTGTGTTTGGGTTGACCGATTCATCTCCAACATTCGCGAGTTGACATTCTTATTAGGTTGATTCAGTTTTGGACCAATCGAGCCATCGTGTGATTTTTTCATAGAGTTACAAATTGGTGTATTGCTTTCTATTCTTGAGTTTTGAATCAGATTGGGTGAGTTAAGCCCAGGCCTTGCCACCTACATTTGAAGCCAAGAAATCTTACCTCCCACCACCCCTGTGGAAACTAGATCGAGAAACCTGTTGAAGATCCACATTAGGTCGAGCCCACATGGGTTGTTAATATAACTCCAATGAGTTGATCCTCCAAATGGCGGATGGGCCATTCATAGCTGTAGCCTGCATTAAAAAATTTGTGAGCACTATTGAGACTTGCAAACAACACAAAGCAGTGGAAGAAAAAAAAATGACCCATGTCAATCATCAAACAGTGAATCCGGCGGCGACAACCCATTTGGAAGGCTGTTGAGCCCATTTGGAAGGATCCGTGCACCCGAACTCTACCTTGCGACCAACAAAATGCAATGGGCAATACAAACACAAGCTAATAAAATTAAATAGTGAGCCCCTCCTTCTAAAGTGGCAGATCCTACATGTGAAGCTTTGAAAGGTAGAGGATAACAACGGATATATGAAGTGAAGAAGTTTCCGAGGAAACCTAATTTAAACTAACCTCTCTATAATTGCCATGTGCTCACTCTAACATTTGGCCATGTCGTTATTTAAAAGGTTAGTCACGTTGTTTTCAATTCAAATATCACTTGCTTGACTTCAGATCATACGCACCGTAGGTGCTTAAGAGGCTAGTTAGAAGGATTAAAAACTCTTGTGAGGGGGAGGTTAGGGGTTTGACGCCTCCCAACCCCCCGCCCCAAAAAAAAATTTAGAACTATTTGAATTTGGAGGAGAATCTAATAAAACCCACCATCTTTAGTGATGGAAAACCTCACTAAATCCCCTAGTTATAACCAAAACACACCCTAAAAATATACGAGAAAACCCTAATTTGGGCCAAAAACAATTTTCTCCCAATTTTCTTAAAAAATCATTTTGAGCAACATTTTCCAAAGGGGGCACCTAAAAATGCAATATTCAGCTCTTTTTTATTGTTTTTCAGTTTCTGAGCCATACTAAGCTCCAAAGGCCACCAGGGCCTTGTAAAACAAAAAAAATTGACCGTCATTCAATTTTTTTGCATTTTGGATGTAATTGTATATTTTCAGTGTATATTTCAGTGGATTGTACTAATTTATAGGTTGCCATATTCAACCACAAACATTGTAACTGATAAAAAGAATGGTAGAGATTTGTAAATAAAATCAGTGAAATTTTGGTTCTATAACACTCACAAGATCTTTGGATCTCTTTCACAGCGTTCAGTATATACATTGCCTCTGGGAAGCACTTACGGGTAAATTCATCATGACTACTACTACACTTAACACCTAATATAGCTACAACAACATCGTTTGGGAATCATCCTTATAAATTGATGGCGAGTAATAAAGATGCAAAGTGCACACACTTTGAGCCATACCATCCATCTGTGAATGATTGCAAGATATAAATCCAGGACACTAAAATTATCCGAGTATATAGTGAAGTTATGCGCACATATGAGGATATTTCTTTGAGTCGGTGTCAATAATCACACAAACCCCTTTTAGTATTGTCTTGGTACCACGTATCGAATTCTTTCACGTACGTTAATGCCTCTTTCACATACCACCTTTGGGTATATTGAAAGGGTGAGCTTATTCCATGTACCAATGGTTATATCGAGACGGATGTGTATATAGAAAGGTTCAGTATATCATACTGGTGAGTATATAGATTGGGAGACCTTATACCTAGAGTGATAAGAGCCTTACCCTTTGTCAGTGAATTCAAAAAATGGGAACCAAGTCCTAAGTTCTTTCTTCCAAACTCACAACTCCTAAGAGGAGATAATTATGTTGCATGGAAGACTAAGATCAAAACACAACTTGATTTTGAAGAGATATGGCCTGTTGTGAATGGTTCCACAACCAGATCACCAGATGATGCAACTCAACAAAGGTAGTTTGACAGGGCCAATCAGAAGGCCAAATTCATAATCTTGTTCGCAGTGTCTGATGAAGTGTAACCCCACATTCGAGATTCCAAAATAGCTAAAGAAGCGTGGGTTAACTTGAGAACATTACATGAGACCAAAAAGAAGAATACAATTATGAATTTACAAATTTAGTTACACACACTGAAATTCAAACAAAATGAGAAAGTGAAAGATTTCTTGAGAAAATTTACAGAATTTAATGTTTCACTTCTATCCCTGGGAGAGGAGGTCACTGATATAACTCTCATTCCCATTTTTTTGATAGCACTCTATCCTTCATACCACATTTTTGTGATGACACTAAACTTTTCAAATTAGACAGTTAGTTTCAAAAATAAGTGAATCTACTGCAACAAGAAGAAGCAATGTACAATAAATATGATGAAGAGGAGAAGACATTATCTTCTCATCAAAAAGGAAAAGGAAAATTTCATTCTTCTCAAAAGTCCCAAAAACATCATCAACATCAACATGGGGACAAGCAAAAGAAGAAGTGTCTTATCTGTAATAGAGGACATGATGTGAAAGATTGTTGGTATAATACAGATAAGAAGGTTCATCAAGTAATTATGGACCTCAAAATCAACAATATCATAAGGGACATTCACACTATAATCAAGGGCAAAAAAAGGGGAACTGGTGAAGAAAACCTCGTCAACAAGGAAATATAGCTAAGTAAGAAGAACATTTAGAAAACGAGGACTTCTTGTACACTACTCATTCCAGTGAACCATCCACGTCATTTAGTGTTGTTTGGTATGCTAATTTAGGAGCCACTCAACACATGACTGGGCATAGAGACTGGTTTACTACTATGAGAGACACACCTTTGAAAAACCATGTTTCGTTAGGTGATGATTCTTCTTATATAGTACAAGGGATTGTGAACTTTTCTCTACTTCTTGGTTCACGAAATTTTTACTATTAGATGTATTATATGTCCCTAGCTTAACAAATAATCTGCTATTAGTAAGTCATCTTCTAGATCATAATTTTAAGATTGATTTTGATAGTCATTTCAATAAGAAAGTGTGTTTGATTCGAGAAAAATCAAGAGGCTCAAAAATTGTTACAAAATCCTCCAATGTGGGACGTATGTTCCATCTTGAATTTGTCCACAGAGATGATCGTATACTTGTCGCTAAGAATTCTTCATCAACACAGTTATGTCATTGGATACTTGGTCACATCAATTTTAAATATCTCGAAAAATTTCATTGGTACAACATGGTGAGAGGCTTTTCATCTCTCAGAAGGATGTAGATAATTGTCCTCACTTCCTAATAAGAAAACAACACAAATATTCATTCAAGAAGAGTACTTATCAAGCTCATGGTAAGCTTGATCTGGTTCATATCGATATTTTTGGTCCAATACAACCGATTCATTCTAGATTTCAATACTTCATGCTTTGTGTTGATGACTATTCAAGAAAAATGTGGATATTTTTTCTTCGTAAGAAAAGTGATGCTTTTGAGAACTTCAAAAGGTTCAAAGTGGCTGTAGAGAATGATATTGGTTGTCACATCAGATCTCTCCACTCAAATCAATGGAGGGAATTCACAAGTAACGAGTTCAAAGACTACCATCAAACTCACGGGATTCATCGACAAATTCCTCCTCCACACACACCACAATAGAATGGTGTTGTTGAGAGAAGAAACCATACTATCATGGAAATGGTGCATTGTATGATCAATGATTTCGTAATAGAGAGGAAATTTTGGTTAGAAGCAACAAAGACAACAATTTATTTGTTGAATAGAGTGCCCACAGTTGCTCTTGATGGAGTAACACCACATAAAGCATGGTCAAAGTGAAAGCCATCTATTGCACACCTCAGAGTTTTCAGGTGGAAAGATAACATGCACATACCCAAGTAAAACAAAAAGAAGTTGGATACAAAGTCACAAAAACTCATCTTCATTGACTACAGTGAAGAGACTCTTGGGTACAGATTGATGGATCTCGAAGACTATAAAATTCTACACTAGCAGAGATGTTGAGTTATTTGAGAATAAGGAAGTTGAGACTCCTCCTTCAGACTCACCTGATGTAGATATTTCACCTATTGTGAAAACAAAAGTTGATGTTCCCGTTGATGATGACAATGATGATGGGGATGATGGTGATGATCAGACAAGACCACGACCCATGAGAGTAGTACAATGTATGCCCAAGTGGTATACTAACATGATACGAGATGAAAAATTGGATGCTCCATCAGATACATCCACCACTTGACCACGAGTCACGAAAAAGCACGATAAGAAGTAAAATTTGATTTGATGAGTACAGTTTTAAATCATTGAGTCCTCTACTATCCAAGAATCCCTACAGTTGAAATCTTGGAAATATGTCATGGATGTTGAGTATCATTCAGTGATGAAAAAAACACTTGGAAACTTATTGATCTTCCACGGGTAAGAAACCCATTAGTTGCAGATGGATATTCAAAATAAAGTACAAAGCATATGGGACCATACAAAAGTACAAAACAAGACTTGTAGCAAAGGGGTACACACAAAAGGAAGGCATAGACTATGAGGAGACATTTTATCCCACAACTAAGATCAAAACAATCAGGATGATATTTTCTCTAGTTGCTTAGTTTGGTTGGAAAGTCCATCAAATGGATGTGAAAAGTTCCTTTCTGAATGGAGATCTACAGAATAATTCTACATGACTCAACCTAAGGGTTATGTTGTACCTAGTGAAGAAACAAAGGTATGTAGACTCAAGAAATCTTTGTATGGCCTTAAACAAGCACCCCATGATTGGTACATCAAAATTGATGAGCATCTCATTCAAAGCATGGATTCGTCAGAAATCCATATGATCCCAATATCTACCTCAAAAATCAAGGGGGATATTGTGATTGTTTTTTTCTATGTCGGTGATCTAGTCATCACTTATAATTCAGTGAATATGATTGATGCAACAAATAAATATCTTAATCGATCATTTGACATGAAATATCTCAAGCTCATGCACTATTGTCTTGGATTGGAAGTATGACATAAATAGAATCATATCTTTGTTTCTCAATTGAAGTATACCAAGACAACACTCGAGAAATTCTAGATAATGGATTGCACACCTATTACTATACCTATGGAGATGATACTGTAGTTATCTTGTTCAGATCCATCTTCTGTGGTAGATGCAACTCTCTATCGAAAATTGATTAGGAGTCTCATTTACCTAACATACACTAGACTAGATATCAGCTTTGCAATGAGCTATCTTTCCAAGTTCATGTAGGAACCCAAATTTTTTCATTGGAAGGCAACAAGGTGTATCTTGAGATATATCAAGGGTACAGTAGATCTTGATCTCGAGTATAAGAAGGATAATCAATTCTTCTTGACTGGATATTTGGATTCAAATCATGCAGGTAACATTGATGATAGGAAATCCACTTCTAAATTTATATTATTTTTAGGATCTGGACTGATATCATGGGGAAGCAAGAAACAAAAATTTGTTTCTCACTCTTCTACAAAATCAAAATATCATGCTACAGGAGGAGCTGTCTACGAAGCGATATGGATACATCGCATACTGGAAGGACTTGGAGTACCACAGGAAAAACCTACCACCATGTATGTAGATAATTAAGGTGTTCTCAAAATTGTTCACAATCCAGTGTTTCACAAGAGAACAAATCACATCAAGGTATAAGTTCATTTCATACATGAGCATGTCTTGAAACACAACATACAACTTCATTTTTTCCCAACAATTGAACAACGAGTAGATATCTTCACAAAGTCACTTACACGTGACAAGTTTGAGTTTTTCAGAGAATTCCTCTCCTCATCCCTTGAGGCAATGAAAAATTAAGGGGGAATGTTAGGTAAACATAGTTTACTATAGTTAATTTAGCATTTACTATGGTAACTAGGTAGTTTGATATTGTTATTATATGGTTATGAGATTATAACCATTTGTATTTTTTTATTATATTCTCGTAGGTTTATTTGTTGCATAACTTATAATAGTCATATTTATTTGTATTACTTTATTTTTGCTTCCCATGTGTATTTTAGAAGCTATTGTAATCAGGTGTATTGTTGCATAGTTGCTAACTACATGTTTGTCAAAGATATGGGTGTACAATATTTATAAGTATTACATCACTTCTATTGTAACTCCTGATTTTATTGAACATCGATAGAATTATGAGGCTTCCATCCCTCTTCTATTTATTGTTGAGAATAAAAGCATTGTGGAGCCACTCCTTTCGAGGTTACCAACTTGACCTTTGATAAGGCCCTCATGGGAAACTTAGGTGTGTCAAATGCTAGTGTCAACTTTCTACCAAATAATGAATGTTCTTGGGAAGTAACTCTCTTGGAGACAATTGATGTTTCAGCATAAAGAATATAAGCAAGAAGGGAAGGAGAAGTAGACTTTATCCAAAATTATTAACCCTGTCATCTTATAAAAAAAAAGTTTTCCCAAAAACATAAACATTGGTAAGACTCAAACCATAAACAAAAAGATTTGTAAGACTAACGTAGGACTTCTATTTAAGTTAGCGAGTTGACCTCGAGATAGGGAGTTTATGTGTAATATAATTGTGCCAAATGTTGTAGGAACATTTCTATAAAAGAAGGTATTTCTTGGAAAGCTGTTTTGTTTCGATTTAAGCTCTAATTCAAAAAGTAGCTGTAAAGGAAAACCTAGCCATTGATATAAATACTTGGAGGAATGTAGTCGAGGAGTTGAGACTTGTCATGATAAGTTCCAATATTGTCAAATCAAGGGGATTTTTCTAATAGATATTAAATTTGAAAATATTTACTGAGATTTCCTATGTCCATTTTTGAAAACAGAAGCAAACCTCTTGGCATAACAACAAACTTTGGTGGGTATCTCTCTCAATGACAATGTGAGAATGTGTTAAACCTTGTCGAGGACATTAAGGATAATATGATGGAAGGGACTTAAGATCTAGTGAAAGAGCATTTAATTCTATCCTGTCCCTCTAACAGAGAATAGAAACAACATAATCTTTGTAGAAAGGAGGCCTTGCAGAAACCATGTCAGTCATTGAAGACAATGTGTTAAACGTGTACCAACTAATAGAAGAGTGGTCACGCAAAAGCCACTAACAGAATATGTGTGTGTGTGTAAATATATATATATATATATATATAAATATATATATATATATATATATATATATATATATATATATACATACATATGTATGTATATGTATATGTATATATATTTATACATATACATATATATACATATGTATATATATATATATATATATATATATATATGTATGTATATGTATAAATATATATGTGTGTATATGTATATGTATATATATACATATACATATACATACACACACACATATATATTTATACATATATATATATATATATATATATATATATATATGTTTCACCTAATTTTTGATTTGATTTGGTTAAAACAGAATAGGAAATAGGTTAGGAGGAATACCTGTGATATGTAGGTCGAAGGTTAAATGCACATGTTACTGACTTTTGATCCAAGTTAATTGTGAAGAGCTTCCCTTTGGATAGGAGGAACGACCTATATAAGAAATACAACAAGACCACCAAATAGTATTAAATAACAAGAGTCAAAGGACTACCTAGCAAGGCTAGATCTAGGAAGTGTGATGCTTCCTCGAATGACGGACAATCCTTTGTTTAATATAATTCAATGTGAATAAGAAACTGAAATAAATAGGTCCTATTGTAATGTAATGATTTAGGTTTCTCATACACATAATACACTAGATTTTATGCTAGATATTAAAATAACACTAAATCTAATTAGAACCGGGGTTTTCAAGTCGGATGGGTGCATTAAAGGTCTAGTAAGGTTCTGGGGCCAATTGGTTGAAGTCTGGGTTGATTATTGAGTGAGTGGGAAGCTTGTTGTCTAATAATGTGAAATGACATAGAGACCAATATTGGTCTGGTGACCGATGCCGGTATGAGGAATAAACTGATGATGGTCAAGGAACCAACGTCGGCAAGGGAAATAGGTAGTAAATTATTAAAAATGGGTTTTTAGGCTCTCTGTGATTGCACAAAGAGTGAGGGTAGTGTGGTTTGGGTCGTAATATGGCTGAGAAGACTCAAGTGATACTAAGAAGGAGGTTTAGAATGGTGAAAAGGATTGGGGTGGTTGAATAGTGGGTTGGTGGGAAGAAGGTGATGTATGGGTAACAAAAGAAATAAAATATTAAATGAAGCAAGAGATCTATAATGGGATAAGAACAAATGATTAAAGTCATAGTACTTACTTGGTGTCTTGTAGATATTGTGAGTGGAAGTGGTTGGTGGTTGATCGAGAGAAGAGGTGCTTGAGTCAGTGCCATGAAAATACAACATGTGTGCTCCCATGAGTATTCCAATGCTCTGGAAGGAGAACCGGATGTTTGTCTTACACTGTGGTTGTGTGTGTGTTTGTCGTTTGGATGTAGGAGGGATTGAAGAATCAAACTTGAATGTAATAAGGATCCAATAACTAAATGAACAACTTGGGTAAAAGGTTGCAGAATTATATATAAAGTAACCGATGGAGGTTAGGTGACTGGTGCCGGTTGAGGAATAACCGGTGTCAGTTAAGGCGGATAGGTCTAGGTTTTCCAAAAGTAGCCTGATATTACATGATTGACATCCTTAATCCGGGTCTCAAGTGATAGAGTGTGCCCAAATAAGTATGATTTCTTCTAGGAGAGGTAGTGGGAGTTAATGCTAGGTTTAGACTAAGTCTTAGTTGGTTAGGATTGGTATAAAATTAGTCCTAATTAATTAATAGACTATGAATGGATCTTTGAGTGAGGTAATTAATTAATTTGATTATTTTAATGAAATTAATTAACATGTGTGCACTAGGGACATGAGTGGGTATAGTATGAATTTATTTAATTGACAGGGTTTAAGGGAATTTGATGAAAATTTGGTGTCTAAATTTTCCCCTTTTTGTCACATAGCTTGTATTGGTAAGTGATGCTGACAAAAAGGAAGTCAATGTCCTAGGTATGAGTGGAGATTAGGTTTCCCCAAGTATGGATGAAAGTGATCCCCCTCAAACCAGGAACTGATGAGGTAAGAAATACAATCGGTGAATGGTTCGATAAATAGGCTATTAATAAATACAAGGGTGAATTAGTTGTAGGATGGTAGGTCGGGTAATAGGTAATGAAAATCAAATGCACACACACATATAGATTGTGATAAGGTACCATGTTGAAGAGCTTACAAAATTTACTTTGTCAAAGGTTGATAGGTTTATCCAAACAAGGTTGAAGTGGTTCAAGTATCCAAGGTATAGGATACGGTCTTGAATCATAACTAGGAAAGGTGGAGGAATGGGTATTGGGTGTTTTTCCAGGGCACCAAAGGTTTGGTTAGGATAAACATCATGACATTAGGAAAGGTAAGGTCATTAGGATGAAAAACATGGGTAGTAACATCACAAGTTATAGTGAGTATACAAATTTGAATGTCACAAAAGGTGATTCAGGGGTTAGGGCACAAGTAAGGCTGAGGTATAGGTAAATAACATGTCCCTAAATGCAGTTAAGGAAATGTATAGGTAATATAGGCTTTTGGGTGAGTTGTAATAGGTGTGGGTAAGGGTGAAAGGTTGTTTGAGAAACATGGGTTGGAGGAAAAGTGGGCATAGTGTGGGTCAAATGGTTATGTTAGGTGACCGATGTCGGTTATAGATTAATTGACGTCGGTTGGCTAGGGCACGTCCCGACCGATGTTAGTCATGTTGATCTAGGGCTAAAAAGGAGAAATTTGTGTTTGAAGGATTCATTTGTTACATTTTTATTTTTGGAAAATGACAGAGAAGAAGTGGAAAGTGGAAAAGTGACAATACAAGGTCTTTAGCTATTTTGGAGAATGACTAGCGGGTGATTGACATTTGGTAGGCAGGTCCACGAGATGAATTGGGATGATTTTATTGGTTGGGAGGTTTGTGGTTGGAGTTTGGCATGGTGGAGGTGGGAGAGGGAGCGGGAGGACCACCACCAACACAAAGACAAGAGGTAACATTGTAGAGATGACACAGAGTAGAGGTAGGAGGCATTCCTAAACCTCTTGTTTAATTTAAAATGTTGGTTTACTAGGAATGCATTTGGGGGAGTTTTGGTTTTTAAATATGGTTGAAAATGAGTGAAATGGGGGATGGGAAGGGGAAAATGTAGCTGAAGTAGGTTTGGGGATGAATGTAGGATATGTTTGGGTGGGTTGGTGTAAGTTTTTAGGTTGTTTTGTTAATTTTTAACAATGGGGGATGGGGGTTTCAGTTTCATCGCCAAAACAATGACCGACGTCACCATTAGTTGGTCGGCGTCGATTGGTTTTGGATGGCATCAATCAATGTTGGGGTGACCGACACCGGTCAAGATGACCGAATGTCAGTTGTAAAAAGTGACTAGGTGAAAGAAGGGCTAGATGGGAAAGTTAAATAGGTGAGGCAGGGGTAGGTGAAGGCTAATGTAGGTGGAAGAGGGTAAGGCACTATGTTTGATGTGTGATAGGTATGTAGGTGAAATGATCTAGGATATTGGGTAAGTATCAAAATGGAGACAATAGGGTTTTTAGGTGAAATAGGTAAAGGGTAGGTATGGAAACTAGGTGAAGGGTAGGTATGATGGATGGTTTCAGGTATGATTTGGTAAAAAATGGCTAAGTATGAGGTTAGTTGAGGTTTTAAGGAATAGGTAATTTGAGAGGTTGTAACTTGACAATGTTGTTTTGGATGATGTAGGTGAGAGATCAGCTGACTATGAGAGACAAAGTATCATTGTTATGGGTATAGATGCGGCCTAGCATGTGATTGAGGAGTGGGAGCACATAACAGATGTGGGACTTAGTTCAATCAAGCAATATAGGCGTATAGGACGAGATCTGAACTTGATGGTCACTCTTATTGATAGATGGGAATCCATTTACTAAATGGCGAGATGACCATCACATTGGAGGACATGTATAGGATCTTGCGGCTTCCTATTGTTGGGGAGATAGATATTCAATTTGAGTGAGGCATCGGTGGAGATGATAGTGGCAGTATTTGGTGAGGTGATGGGCATGCTGAGTTATCACAATGTGAGTTTGAGTTATGGGGATATGTATGTGGCATATCCATAGGAGATAGGGCTATCCATTCCAATGATAATGGCAGAGGATGTTTTTCTCTCCTAGATTCCAAGGGTGGGATATTTCTGCAAGCACTGATGGGGGTGTTATAGGACATGATCGAGGAGTGGATATGCTTTGTTTGGGCACCAAATTTTCTAGTCTAGTTGTATAGGGAGCTATGGGCCTATGGTAGGTTGAGGAGGTTTGGTATGTGTTACACATTCTTGTTACACTACTGGGCATATGAGCACATTGTGTGTGTGCATCCAGTTGGGTTACGACAATATTGGTTGGGGGTGGTTTGTACAAAGTAGGATTTAGGAGATGGGTACCAATCGAGGCATAGCCTGAGAGTGGCCTAGGGCCACATATGATGTTATATACTACATGTGGCTATTGGAGGGCCTATTAGTGGTGGATATTGTGTGGCGGCCATATGTTGATTTTTCCATCATATAGAGGCATGGTTGAGGAGTTAGAGGAGCTTATATTGATATGGATATAGGGGTGGTGTGTAGGGGAACACGAGATGATACCCGTGACATGGTCGACGACAGCAGTGTGTGGCAGGACTTGCCCCACCTTTCCATAGTACCATAGAGATGACATGGAGAGACCCATGTCTCAACCACGTCCTAAGTGTTCCCACAAGGTAGGAGGAGAAAGTGTTAGATAGATGGATTGATGATGCGGGTTTCACCGATGGATATAGGTAGTGGTGGGTGGCACAGCATATGGGTGACACCATCAAGGCCAAGGAAGCCTGATTTAACATCAGTCATAGTGTAGAAGGATACATCATGGTCAAGTTTCTACCCTACAGAATATATTATAGGGTTACATGAACACCTGATAGGGTCACATGCACAGGTGACCACCTTGCAAGCACATGTGATGGCCCTACAGGCCCAAGTAGCACATGAGCATGAGGATCCCACACAAGGTGGAGATGGGGATGGAGGGAAAGTAGTTGTCTTACAAGCACATGTGGCCAAATTACAGGGGTTGGCCACTACACAGCATAGGTTGTGGACTGTAGGCCCAAGTAGCTATACAGTACCTCAAAGATTGAGCATAGAACAAGGTCCTATAGTAAGACAAGCACTCCGCACCAGTGGTACACCCTTGGCCGAGACAGAGTTCACGAGGCGATTAGGCCGATGGCACCACCCCGGACTATATCCATGGCGAGTTTCAGGGGAAGCCCGAACGAGGATCACTATTATCAGGACCATCTAGCCACCATAAGGATTGATGTGACATCATATTCTGAGTACCGATCCCAACAGGTAACCAGTGAGTGGAATAGATCCATGACTCACAGTTCTAGTAGTATAGGGGGTCATTGAACCCAGAGACAGGGTCATGGTGAGTTTACTAGCTCTCAAAGACCGGGCTCAACAAAGGGCCGAGGAGGAGGAGATGGAGACCATGCGGGGAGAAGCTAGTAAGGAGGAGGAGACATGTGAGACCGAGAGGAGGGCATCATATGGGGAGATGATTGATATCCATATGTGATAGTGTACCATTATTTTGATTTTTTGATATATATATCGGCCTTCGTGCTGAAGATGTGAGATTGTACATGATATTTTTGAGATATTGATACTTATTTATATATATGTGTGTATATATGTATTGTTACATGGACACTCCCCTTATATAGTTGATAATGTTTACTAGATGAATGATGTACTTGTTTTAATTTCCATTGTTATTGTGTATTATGGAAACTAGTTGAGTTAGGCATGATTGAGTCGAGGTCATGTAGGCATGATGGATTTGAGGTCATGTAGGCATGATTGAGTCGAGGTTTAGGCATGGTTGAGTCGAGATAAAAGCATGGTGGAATTTAGGTGATTTAGGCATGATGGAGTTAAGGTAATATAGGCATGATGGAGTCAATTTTAGGAATGGTGGAATCAAGATATAGGCATGGTGGAATTTAGGTGATTTAGGCATGATGGAGTCGAGGTCATATAGGCATGATGGAGTCGGTATAGGCACAATGGAGTCATGTTTTTGCGTTTGATTTAATTTCCAAGTTATTGGTATTATGGAAAATAAATAGTGATGTATATGTATGTTGTGGTTTAAATTTCCAAATATTTGATATCATGGAAATGTGAAATGATTGATGTATGATATGGTTGATGTTATAAAATGGTAGGTATGTATGTTGATATGATAGATTAATTTACTAGTTTTGTGTAAAATGAAAACTAACTAAGGTAAAATGTGAATATAAAAGGGGAAAATTGGTTAGGGAAACGCTTGTGGCCAAGATAACCTCCAAGGGCCCCATGCCCTCAGAGTGCTGCCTACATAGCCCCAATGAAAAGGGGCCTCGGGCTGATGTAGTTATCCCATAAGCTAGGGAAGAATATGAGGAGGATAGATGAATGGGTTGGTAGGTTTTAGGAATGATTGAGTCTAGGTCATTTTAGGCATGGTTGAAATTAGGTCATTTAGGCATGGTTGAATTTAGGTTGAATAGGCATGGTTGTTGGCTATGGTGAATAGATATGGGTGATTTTGGTGGAAGAGGAATTTCCAGAATGTAGGTGTCGAAGGTCTGGTCCTGTGTAGGAGGATCAATAAGTAAGAAAAGAGGTG